>WOVY01015982.1:0-1200000 GCA_013436015.1 Rhipicephalus annulatus | reverse complement strand
GTGAGGGTATTTTAGATGGCGCTGTACCGCTACTCTCCGATTGGCTGCTGCGAGGGCTGTGCCTGGGTACGTGGAGAACGAGTGCCTCTCTCAGTCTCCTGGATAGTCACCTTACATGGTGGATCGTTGGTCGCGCATGGACGAAGCAGAGCGGCAGGCGTGTTGAAGACCCTTGCACTCGCCTTCCTTGGCTCACGTGTCGTCTGTGTTACCCACGAGCTGTCTCCATTTTCTAATGTGATCGGACGCACGGACGTACGGACACACAGACGGATGGACGGACGAACGCCCCACTCATGATTCACTCCGTAGATATGGTGTGATTTTTTTACATGTATTTTTTACTGACAGAGAAGGTAACGTCAGGAGTACAAGATTCTCATTTTAATCCAGCAAATGCATCGTTTGGGTGGCTCTGAAAAGAGCAGTTTGTTTTTGAAAAAAAACTAATGTGGCCGGCACTACCGCATTGGTCAACACTTTGGCCCAATAGTCACTGATATTCTTCTGCACAGCATTTCCCTTGCCTGCGATCATGTCTTCCTCAATTTCGGTCAAGGTTATGCTGCCACTGTACACCGATGACAGTGTCATCAGTGCTCGCGTCAACTCCGAACTCGTTGGCTGTGTAGGCGTTGCCTCTTCGAACTTGGTGGCAAAGTCATCAGAATCTTCCATAACCTGACGAATTATTTCGTCATTTGTCAATTCTGCACACAGCTCGAAGTCTCTGTCAGCGTCGGCGAAGCTCTCAAAAGTTATTCCGGTTGGAACAACCGGAATTGAAGTGGCGGAAGCGCACAGATCATCGAAGGCAACGTTTACGGACAGTAGTTTGTCACACATGCAGTCTTCTCCGGGTGAGACGGGCCGTCTCGGCATTGAATGTGAAGTCTGTGTGGCAAAAACAGTTTTGAAGTCTCTCTTGCATAACCGCCTTCCACGAGTCGGCAAGCATGTGAACGGCAGACCTGAGGTCAACTGCGTAGCTTTTCCAGCTGTTGGAACATAGCAACATGCGGCTGAGCATGCATGATTTATAAAGATGCTTCAAGTTGTGAATCACGCCTTTGTCCATCTGCAGGAGTACTGTGGTGTTTGGCGGCATAAATTCAATCTGTACGGCCTTTAGGTCCTTGATATGGCCATGCGCAGTGCAGTTATCCACAAACACCCGCATTTTTCGATGTTGCTGCTTGAACCTTCTGTCCAGCTTGCGCACGCACATTTCAAATAGTAACTGCATCAACCATGCCTTCTTGTTGTGTTCGTAGAGAACAGGCAGAGTCACTGCCCCCTTGATGTTTCTACTTCCCTATCAGAAGTAACGGAAGCTTCTCGCTACCTAATATGTTGTTGCCAATGAGGACAGTTAGCCGCTCCTCACTATGCTTGCCGCCGTGGCAGGGTCCCCAGGAAATTCAAGCATTTTCTCTGGCAGCAGCTTGTAAAACAGTCCGGTTTCGTCGCAGTTGAAAATACCGTCTAGTAGAAACTACTGAAGCAAGGACCGCAGCCTTCCACTCCGATATTCAGTTAGTACGGAATCGTCCACGGCGCCGCTTTTTCTGCACATCCTCTTGAATTCCCATTCATTGCGGCTTTTGAAATTGCGAGGCCGTCCATCTCTGAACATGAAATTCTTCACATCCATCCGAAGCGCAAAAACCTCTTCCTTCTGCTTTAGGATGTCACCTGACACCAGGATTTTCTGGGTGATCATGGCATTGAGCCACACAAGAAGTGCTTCCTCGAGCTTCGGGTAAACACTTTGACTCGCACTCTTCTTTGCAGTCTTGGTCGATTTGGCAGCCAGTTCCAAGATCTTCGCCTTGTTCTTCATGAAGTCGGAAACAGTTTGCTTAAAAATTCTGAACTCCCTCCCCACCCTCTGCCTGCGAGTGGCCACTTTGTTCTTGTTTGATGATGGCGGCTTCCTTTTTCATTGTTAGCCGATGAGAGAGGTGGATTTGTGCGCTCCCAAGACGCGGATGAAAGCGAAAGAGCAGTTGGTGCCATCGCTATTATTTGTGAATTCGCTTGATGAAAAGGCAGCGTCAAATAGCTGAAAACTCAGTGGATCGGACGCTCAGGAAACGTAGTTACTGAAGATAACGCGCTACAGCACACTATCTACGGCAGAGCTGACAGAATAACACGTGAACGGACACAGTGAGGTTTGTGGTTTGACTGGGCTATGGCTAACAATTGGTTGTCGTGCGCTAGATTGCGGCGATTGCAGTTTCGAAAGTACGGTAGCTGTTGTGTGGCAGGCACGGTGCTGCCTGGCCACACTGGGCGACACCTGCAATGCCAAGTTTGGTTCGAGGCAAGAACAACAAAAATGGCGGTGTTGGTGGCAACTTGGAGTCCGCGGCTAACGATAACGAATCCGGAAAATGGGATGGCAAAGGCTGTAAGCGTCCAGAATTTCGAATTTTTTTATACATTGACTCTATGGGGAACTTGACGGGGCTGGGGATGAGCCCAGAAATCACTCGACTGTAATTCAGCAAGTACTATACTCATCTAATTATCGAGATGTCAATGATGCACATGTAAGTATGGTCAAATGACATTTAAGAACACTTTTTAATTAAACAACATACTACTACACTCGGGCCTCATTATAACAAAGTGGCATCTTACATGAAAATAAGTTCATTATATTCAAAAATTTGTTATAAAGATATATTCCCTACACTATAACTATTGATAGACTCTTTTCTTTAACTTCATTGTAACTGATAGTTTGTTATATCTGGGTTCATTCTATCAAGGTTTGAGTGTAGTTCAGGGTGTCTACCAACCTGAAAAACCTAGAAAAATTAGGGAATTTGGACCTTTCTGGAAAAGTCAGGGAATTTTCAAAAAACCTGGCCAGGTCATGTAAACTGACAGCAGTTCTGTTCGACCATCACATGAATAAGCATTATCATTGATCAAAGTGTAAAAAGTCTCTCTCTCTCAGCTGCTACAACAATGAGCTTCTAGAAGATGTGTGAAAAAAAAATACAGTGCATAACTCTTGCTTCTGTGTGTAAACGCAAAAGGATACACCGACCCATAGTTCACTGACGTTTCAGTACCTGATATGAGAGGGAGCCTCGTTCACAATAAAAGCCATAAGAAAGGCATAGCATACAAAATGCGCCTAAATACTTGACGTAAGCAGCGAGAGTACATTGTCAGAAGTTCTCATCACTCCTATTCAGCACATGTACAGTCGTCTGTATCTGGATTTTAGGTCCAGGTGCAGGCATGATCCAAGCTTCTTTTAAATGCGGAGCATTTTATTGTCAAACCTACTCGCAAATCCGGCGTCGGCAATGGTATCTACAACTCTCGCGTCTCATTCCAACTGTCGCTCTCCCACTCTCTCGCTTCCCAAGACCGACGCATGCAGCGTCTGCTAGTGAAAACCGACTGCTCCCTCTGCACAGCAGTTCACTGACCACCCCATATATGTAGGCACTGGATCGGGCATTCGTAAATTAAGTAAAGGATGTCTTTACTTGGCTTTCGCTTGACTTGACACTCTGCTTGACTCGAGTAGATGCGATGGAAGCAACAGTACCTTCAACCAGTAGTGGGGCACAACCCAAAACCCAACAGTGTCTCAGCACTCGTTGAGGGCAACTCTTCTCTTTTATTCAATAAATACGAATAATAAAGACGAAATGACAATTAAACATTCCCAACCTTACCCAATTATGTAACATTCTCGCGATACCCCCACCATTCTGTGATGCATTTACTCGAGTAAATGCGTTATGGAACGTCCTCAGCTACACGCTTATTGCTTGTAGTTCGGGATTCAAGGGTAGCACTTGGGTAACTTCAGCTAAATTTTTCATTTCAGTTTCGTGAAATTGTGTAAATAAATCTGCAATTATTTTTTAACGTCACATACACAACAGTGTACTAAATCAAGGTAACGTGCCAACATTTGTGATTCTTCTGTAGAATGAAGGAAGCTGTTGCACTTTGACAGATTCATTCTTGCAACCACATATTCAAATGTCAGCACTTTAAACGCTGTCCGCAGCTTTCGTTGCACTTCAAGTATCAGAGCCCAGAGACAAACGACAAACATGTATGCGCTCGTCGGAAAAAGAAAAAAAAAAGAAAGAAAGAAACTTTTGCCGTACGGCTGTTCTTGAAACGTCGTTACTCGTTGTGAAGCCAAGGTAGGCAGAATACGCGAGTAGTAGTTATGAATCTTTTTTGCTGAAAAGTATATTTTAGAGGTGTGCAAATTAGTCAGCAACGTAAATCGTTAGTAAGTACAGCAATCCAGATCGAATCAGATCTTATCCAATTCACATCATGAATTCTTGAGTCTTTAAATACTGCAGTTCAGGTCGATCTAATTCAATCCAGTCCACATTTTAAAGGGGCCAAGCAACACTTTTTGAGCATTGTCAGAAAACTCTGTCGATCGATAGTAGGAGCTCCCGACAACACGCGAGCCAAATATTATAGCGCAGCACGCAGACTGGAATTCACAATAAATTATCAAGTTCAGCTAAATATTGCTTTCTCTTCTCTCGGCAAATCACAGAATATGCCCAAAAATCACACATAGCAAGCCCATCTATCAGCCATTGGCTGATTTGAATATGGCGCGCTCGCTCGTTACAGAGATAGCCGCAGAAGACCGCTACTTGTCCACGCGTGCGCACGCTATCACACTGAAAAAGCCACGCATTCAAAAAAGAAAAAAAGTGCTCAAAGTTCTGAGGCGTGCGTGACGTTTTTCTGTGGCCCTGCCATACCTCCCTGCTTAGCTTCCAGCGCTTTCATCGGGATGAGAGAATGCAATTGCAGCATGCAACAAACCTTTGTAACTCCACTCGCACTTGACGGATTCTTAAAATTCTTGCAGCATTGAATTTGTGAGGCAATAATCTCTTCCTGTGAATTCATTCCTTGGATACTTGAAAAAGTGTTTCAGGGCCCCTTTAAGAGGCGTGGGCTACAACCATTATAGTAAAATGGATTATACTCCAGTGGAAGAATGAGCCAGGCTCCAGTGTCCTCATTGTACACGGGTGCCGCGAGATTGCACCACTTCTGCGTTTCCTAGCAGCTTTGACTGCGATGTCGGACTATCGTAGGCTCCTTCCAATTTTGATCTGCGGTTACTTTTAACTTGTGTATTTGCTTCCTGATTCTTCCGAGCACAAACAGCTGACTTGCTCACTGTCTGGCTCAGGGGCTTTATTTTGGCGAGATATACATGTTCTTTTACATTTACCACACCTGTTCGGAACGTTCTCTGTGCATCTGGTAATTGTGTTTACATATATCCAGTCCCTGTTTTTTTTTTGTTTTTTTACCACATGAGGGCTTGTTTATAGTGCACACAGTTTTCCATGCAGACCCCCGCAGGGGCGCCTGCGCAAGTAGGCATTTGGTGTGTAGCGACACCACGGATCCGAGCTAACGGGGGAGTTTTGACTCCCTCCCACGCCTAGCCGTGCGTGGCTTTGCCGTGTCCGGGGAAAAGGGGATCCTGGGGGTTGAGCTGACGCTGGGTGATTGGACCTTTAAGGCCCCCTTGCAGAGGCAACACACCCCTTTGGCCCTGGCTTCACGTAGACGGCACCCCTGGGCTGACCCACCCAGGGGAAATCGGCAGTCGCCTTTTCCTATCTCTCTCTCCCTACATCTTCGTCTTTCTTACTTTTTTAGCTTTCCTGTCTACTTCTCTCTTCTGCTTACTTCCAATTTTCTCGGCGGCAAGGGTTAACCCTGTGCAAATAGCCTACCTTGGCCTAGGCGCATTAGGTTATAGCAGGGTTGTACGGCTGACGTCTGCAAGCTTTCAGCATCCGCAAACTTGCAGCGTCCCCTCGTTGGGCTCCGTGGTGGGTGGCCGCCAACGCTGCTGAACAACATACAATTAGCATGCAGAAAGCATTCCCTTTACTCAGTGATCGTGCCTCCTCAAAGCGGGTACGCACCGAAGATATCAATTTTTTCATCCGGCCAAGACAAATGTTTCCTCATTTCCACATTATACACTGCGAAAAAACTAAGAAGCAAGCCAGAACTGTATCCCCCTTCGTAGTGGCTAGATGCTTAACCGAAACTCTCGGTGCCGGGAACAAGGTTACCAAAGTTGCCAGCAAAGATCTACTCCTTGAGATACGTGACAAAGACCAATTCGATAAACTGAACACCCTCACAACGTTTGGAGACACACCCATCAGTATTACGCCACACAGGTCCATGAACTCATCTCGCGGGGTCGTATCGGACGCAGATTTGCTTGACCTGTCCGAAGCTGAACTTCTGGAAGGATGGAAGAGCCAGAACGTGACAAACGTACAGCGTATTAAAATAAGAAGACATCAAAAAGAAATACCAGCCAAACACTTAGTACTGACCTTTGCTTCGAGTGATTTGCCGGAAACCATTCAGACTGGGTATACAAAGACATCCGTGAGGCCATATATTCCCAACCCCCGCCGTTGCTTCCAATGTCAGAGATATGGCCACGGCTCGCAAAGCTGTCGTGGCCGGAAAACTTGTGCTCTGTGTGGAGTCGTGGGCCATGCGTCCGACAACTGCGAAGCACCTGCACACTGTGTGAACTGTGGCGGTAATCATGCCGCGTACTCACGTTCCTGTTCTTTCTGGAAAAAAGAAAAAGAGATCATCACTTTAAAGATAAAAGAAAACATTACATTTAAAGAAGCAAGAAAAAGTGTCTCGCCATTTTATGGCCCCATATATGCTGATGCGGCGCGCCAGGGGGCAGTGTCGCACCAGCCCTCGCCACTCCTTCGGCCTGCGCAGAGCGAGCCATTGGCTGTGGCACCTGCCCCCAAGGCGGCAGTAGTTGAGTGTACTCCGCCTACTACTGAACAGAGACCAGAGACTCCAGGGTCCTCGGGTCTCAAGGCCTCACCTCACCAGGCGAGGCCCAAGCTTCGAAAAACCAGCTCGCATGAGCGGGCATCCAGTGCCTCCGAGGAGGCAATGGATACGGCGGCACCCCTGGTGCCAAAAGAACGGCGCGGCTCTCTGGAGCGCGCCAAGAGAACTAAAACGCTCATAACAGGGCCTGATAATGGCCCTGTTACTTGAGCTCGACCTTTCAGCTTAAACAAGTCACTCCCTTAAGGTACACACAGCACTACTTTACTTCCAATATGGAAACACAAATTATGCATTGGAACGTCAGAGGACTGCTTAAGAACCTCGACGACGTACAAGAGCTTTTATACAAACACTCACCTCAAGTGCTGTGTGTACAGGAAACACACCTAAAATCCTCCAATACAAATTTTTTACGTGCTTACGTCATATACCGAAAGGACCGAGATGATGCTGTGGCGTCATCCGGTGGCGTAGCCATTATTATTAACCAAGGAGTAGCGTGTACACATTTACCACTCCAGACATCTCTTGAGGCGGTGGCTGTTCGAGCGGTACTTTTAAACAAACTCGTCACCATCTGCTCTTTGTATGTACCTCCCCATCACCGTCTTGAAAGACGTGAATTTCAGCCTTTAATAGACGAACTGCCTGAACCTTATTTGCTTCTTGGGGACCTAAATGCACATAGTGGACTGTGGGGCGATTCTCGATGTGATGCACGAGGTCGTCTCATTGAACTATTTCTCTTCTCTTCCGGTGCCTGTTTGTTGAATAGGAAAGAGCCAACATACTATAACGTTGCCAACAAAACTTACTCGTCTATCGACCTCAGCATTGTATCACCTTCACTCCTACCCCTACTCAAATGGAAAATCATAAATAATCTATAATAGCTCCGAACATCTCTAAACTCCTGCAGTACTTCTGCCCCAGGTTCTGACCGTGTGGTGTATGAAATGTTAAAAAACCTACCAGCCGAAACACAAAAAACCTTACTTTGTTTGTACAATGCTATCTGGTTTTCTGGCAATATCCCTACCCCCTGGAAAGAGGCTATTATTATTCCCATTTTGAAAGAGGACAAGAACCCTTCTTTACCTTTGAGTTATAGGCCTATTGCACTTACAAGCTGCTTGTGCAAAGTCTTCGAAAAAATGATAAACTGCCAACATGTACATTTCCTTGAAACAAACAATTTGCTCGACCCATTTTAGTGCGGGTTTCGAAAGAGTAGATCCACCACAGACCACCTTGTTCGTATCGAGGCACAGATCAGAGACGCCTTCGTCCATAAACAATATTTTCTCTCTGTGTTCCTCGATATCCAAAAGGCTTATGATACAACATGGCGTTTTGGAATTCTAAGAGACCTGTCCCACCTTGGCGTGCGCGGAAGAATGTTTCACATAATCGAAAATTACCTGTCAAACCGGACATTCCGTGTCCGAGTGGGCACGGTTCTTTCCCAATTATTTGTCCAGGAAACAGGCGGGCCACAAGGTGGTGTACTTAGCTGCACACTTTTTCTCACCAAAATGAATTCCTTGCGCTTGTCCATTCCTCGCAATATGTTTTATTGTACATATGTCGATGACGTCCAGCTTGGCTTTAGATCTGGCAATCTCGCAATGTGTGAGCGGCAGGTTCAGTTAGGTTTAAACAAGGTCTCCAAATGGGCAGAGGAAAACGGATTCCGACTGAACCCACAAAAAAGCATGTGTATCTTGTTCTCCCGAAAGAGAGGCATGCACTCAGAACCCAACATTGAACTGAACGGTCAACGTCTGTCTGTTAATACGGAGCATAAATTCTTAGGATTAATCTTGGACAACAAATTGACCTTTGTACCGCACATCAAGTATCTAACAACAAAATGTTTAAAAGCCATGAATGTTATAAAAGTGTTGTCACGTACAACGTGGGATAGTGATAGGCAGTGTCTCATGAACATGTACAAAATGTTTAAAAGCCATGAATGTTATAAAAGTGTTGTCACGTACAACGTGGGATAGTGATAGGCAGTGTCTCATGAACATGTATAGAAGCCTCATTCGCACCCGCTTAGATTATGGGGCTGTTGTTTATCAGTCTGTGACTCAAAGTGCCTTGAAGATGCTGGATCCCGTGCACCATTTGGGTATCCGTCTTTCTACGGGTGCTTTTCGCACCAGCCCTGTAGAAAGCCTTTACGTTGAGTCAAATGAATGGTCACTTCATCAACAAAGAACTTACATGTCCTTTGTATATTTTCTTAAGGTGAAAGCAGACAAGAAGCACCCCTCATACTCTACTATTAATGATTTGTCGAGCTCCATTCTGTTTCAAAACAGGCCTTCGATGAGGCAGCCCTTCTCAGTTCACCTGAAGGGTCTAGCTGAAGAAACTGGAGTGTCACTTGAACACAGTTTAATGGCTCCTGTAGCATACCCGCCACCGTGGCAGTGGCAGACTACAGACTGCGATGTGTCCTTTCTAGAAGTTACAAAACATGCGCCTATTGCCCATATCCGAACATACTTCCTGGAACTTCAACACAAATACACACGTCCTGAGTTCTTTACAGATGCCTCCAAGTCCAACTCCTCTGTGTCCTACGCTGCTGTCGGCCCATCCTTTTCGGATGCTGGCCCTTTACATCCAGGCACAAGTATCTTCACAGCAGAAGCTTACGCGATACTTGTGGCAGCTAAACACATCAAACAATTACAAATACAAAAAGCAGTAATTTATACAGACTCCTTCAGTGTGGTAACGGCTCTGCACAGTCTTAAAACAAAAAACCCGGTCCTTGTCTCACTTTGCTTCATTTTGTGCACACTCTACACCCTCAAACAACATGTTGTAGTGTGCTGGGTGCCAGGACACCGTGAGATCGAAGGCAACGTGAGGGCGGATCAGCTCGCTGCATCCGTCCACAAAAGCACTGCCCCTACACCCATATTAATCCCGGCCCTTGATCTTAAGTCGTCTCTCAAACGAAACCTCAGGGACTACTAGCAGAGCAAGTGGGATACACACACACAAAACAAACTACACATTATTAAGCCACACCTTGGTCATTGGCTGCCAGTATCAAAATCGCGTCATACAGAGGTAATACTAACGAGACTCAGAATAGGACACACATACACGACACACTCATATCTTTTGTCCGGTGGCGACCCACCATTGTGTGACAGATGTGGTGAAGCACTAACAGTTCTTCACATTTAAATTCAGTGCAAACAATTGGACACTATAAGAAAACAACACTTTCCATTACCCTACCGACAATATATACCTTTACACCCTGCAATGTTCGTCGGTAGGGAACCGCTTTTTAGTTATAAATCATTGTTAGCGTTTTTAAAAGAAGTTCATAGTTTTCATATCATATACCCGGGCATTCCGTAGCACGACCTCTCCTGAAAGGTTTTTGCTGCGGTGGCTACACAAGAAAGCACTTGCCTCACGGCCCTTGGACGCAAGGGTATGAACGAGTGAGGCACTTGTGCTAAGGCCATACATATCCACCATCGTCTTTTATTATCACCAACTTTTGTCATCTATTCGCACCACACACACCTTTCACGGCTTGGTCATGATTTTATTACTTGTATGTTTTTACCCGCCTTACCGCGAGGAATTTTATGGCCCTTATACAGCCGCTAATCACAATCATCGTCCACATTCCTTGTCCCATGAACTGGCGCTCTTTGGCCATCAAATGGCCCTTGCGCCAAAAAACACCATATATCATCATCCATGCAGACGTGGCGGCCATGGAGTTTGCTTTTAATCATAATGCAAAACCTGGAGAAGTCAGGGAATTTAGAAATATCATATTGGTAGACACCCTGTAGTTGCATTCTCAGTTAATCCGTTGATGAAAAAAGCCCGCATTAAAATAAAAAAAGTCCACATGACTAACTGCTTGCAGTAACACATGTAGCTATACTAGTCACAGCTACAGTTTTATTTTGTGAGGCTGCACGCTGCGCCCATGCATGGAACAATAGACTCGAAGTTGAGTAGCAATCTTACAGTGACTAGGGGTGGCAGTAGTTATTTATCGTCTCTCGGACAAGAACGCTGCAGTGGTTGTTTGCATTTCTTCATCCTTTTTTGCGATGTATGATGTTGATCATCTCTTCGCAACTTCCTTTCGCAGTCTGCTTGTGCGATCACTGCATTTGTCGTCCCAATCTTTGCATATCAACAGCCTATTATAGCTTCACATATTCATCTACCTGACCTGCATACCCAGAAGATGGCTGATGCTATATCTGGGCATAATGGGAGGCCTCATATTCGACCTGCCCTCTTGGATTTTTACAGGTGCGGGCACGGGTTTATGGCAAAAAAGTTTCCACTGTAGTTTATGACTACAGTCGAACTTCAATTATACACCCTTCGGTTTCACGATGACTTGCATTTTACGATGAATTGGGTTGGTCCAGACGAAATTCCCATAGAAACGATGTATTAAAAACCTTGGTTTTACGACGCAGTTTTACGCCGACCCTGCATCTTACGACGACATTCAGATTCCATCCAAATCACATTAACTCAAATAAAACGTCGACAAAATATTCACAAGTGCAAAATATTTTCCCTACGTTGACGATTAAAAAAGTAGAGAGTGAGACAGGATATCTTTTTAGATATTAAAATTTATTCTCCTGGAAGTTCATGCGCTTATACATACGCCTCGATTGCACTTGTACGTATCCGGGTTCGTTACCTAGTCAATAGTAGCTTCAGCTGGCCGAAAAGCTGATATTTTTACATTTTATGTCCGCGGCAACTTCGTGGCAACTTTTCCTCATCGATATAAAGCTAATCTCCTGTCTTTGTTGCACTCGCAGTCACACGCTTGTGCACTCATAAGGGCGAGATGAAGCTGTCTCCATTGTGCTAAATTGCTTTCACTTGACGTCAACGTTCATAATAACAGTGGTACAACATTAGTTGCACTTCACAAGTAAACAAATTACAACGTGCGCAGCTCAGTTGTGCACGAAGGCATTCTATGCAAATTCATTGATAGTGATAGCAATGACACTACATCTGACTCTTCTGACGGAAGGCTGTTGCCAACGCCTTTTCCGTTTCATTTTCACGTGCACGCAATTTTCGGACTCGATTTATCAGTAGAAAGATGTGTGTTGGATTCGATTTTTTTAGAGTTAATATTCGCTCGCAGCTCTTTCAACAATGGAATGCTGCCATTGGCAAGAATAATTCAATCTACTTTTCTTCTAGATGCACAAGGTCTTACCGTGGGCTTACCTGGGCGGTCTGTACCCGTTTTTTTAACAATGAGTGTCACTGCCTATAATCTTAATTTTTCAATGATACGACGCCTGCATCATGCATGATTCCCTTGAAAGTCGTATACTCGGGGTTCTAATGTATAGCTGCATTACAATTTTAGCCCTTCGTGGTTCGTTGTCGCAACCCTCCTGGCAACAGTACATCACCATCAGCGGCTTGCAGCCGGACGCTGGTCGACAGGTTCTTTTATGGTTGATTCACACGTGTTTTCCTGTTGAATTGTGCATCATCTATGAATAAGTTCGAGAACTTCTTTTACTCTAAGCTTGATTTCTCCATACTTCAACTCGAATGGATAAAAGCTGGGTAAAAGTTTTAGACTGTAAAGGGCCAAAATTTATAGCATCAACAAGTTTCTTTCCTGATTTAATGAACTGCCCAAATAAAAAAAATAATTCGAGCTTGTTCTTCACTTCTTTCAATAGAGGTTTGACTGTATAGCAAATACTATTTCTCTCATTTTGTGTGCATCAGTGTTATAACGTGGTTCAAGTGTGTTTTCTTGCTTTTGTGCCCTCACTCCTATATTATTATGCCTATTCTCTTAGTGTTGTCTCCCATGCCTTAATTTTTTATATTGCCCTCCGGTTACAAGGTGCATAGGAAGAGCAACCTGCATCAAATCATTTTTGGGCTTTCAATTTACTTGCATTCTTTCTTACTTTCAGTTTAGTGGAAAGCAACTTCCTGACTGGGGATTCCACCAACATGAAGTTGTCACTGATCGTTTCATCTCTCAGGATGATACAGTGTGGAATGTTGAAGAGCACCGTTACACTAAAAGTAAGTAGTGCTGCAAAAATGCAACTTCAATGACAGTGCATATAGTATACTGGCATATCATTTTAGAGCACAGTGCTGGCAGGTGGTGGTGCACTGTGGCAGGAAGCACATTTGATTCAGACACCGCTCTTGATTTATGTCGGCTATTAGAAAATAGCAGTGATCTGTTGAATGACGAAGTAAAGCTTCCACCAGCAGCTTCAGAAAGAGTGAGAACATACACCTGTATGAAGCTAGGGTGCTTGAGATAGTGGCAACCATACTTCTCATGTAAACACTCCATGCCATGCACGACTACAAAATTTGTCTGGGTAATGTTATCAGTTCGTGAAATGGGTTTCCTTTAACCATCCCGACTAATGGTTCATGGCCCCTTTGACTGCAACTTTTGGTACAAAGTGATGTCAGTTAACAACACTGTGATAGTTGATAAATGTTTCATAGCAGATGACGATAGCGCATTTGTTCATGTGCATAGTGCGAAGAAAAATCTAGGTTTAGTTGAAAGAGAAGCTGAAGAGGTTTTAGAATTCAATAAAGCTTTCTGGTTAGCGAGGACCAATATTATTGTAGACTACTTCTTAATTTTTTCTGGGGTGGTTGCTGTAGTATCTTTATAAGATGCAGAAAAAAAGTTGGTCTTGCTCCACCCGCATGAGTGCGCTGAAATTATGGGCATGTCCCAAGCTACGCCATCATCAGATTTTTTAGTGGAACTGTGCTGCACTGCGATGAAATGTTCCCACCATACATTAATACGAACTGCGTGAGCTTTGTTTATGTAACAAAAAACGTCAGGCCTGCGCAGAAGGCGCAGCACAGTCATAACGAAAGCTAGAAGAGTGGCCTTTCAGAGCCTTTTCTAAACACTCATTGGGTAACTACAGCAAGCACACTTGCTTGATACCCACTATGGCATTAATAATAGAAAAATTTTGGTAAAAAGCCGACATTTACTATGCTGTTTTTCATCATTCTTAGAAGCGTGGTATTCGCTAAACTATTGTGAGAAATTTTGTGCCAATTGTTCATGCAGTGGCTGACGACGATGAGGAATTATGCCTGAAGTGGGTATGCGCCACAGTTAATAGGCGAACAAGAACATGTCTTTGTGATTGGTTGGAGCATTGGACGGCCCACTCGTTGCGCTATTCGCATTGTTTGACGACTGGTTGTTCTTTCGCTGTTTTAAAACGCTTTATAAGTTGTAATAACTTGATTGCTTTCCCGACATCAAGCCTGCCTAAGGCAAGTTTGCCAACAAGTCACAAGCACCGGTGTAGCTCAGTGGTAGAATACTGGGCTGGCACCCAGCGGACTCGGGCTCGAGCACCACTGTGCCCTTGGTGCTAGCTTTTTTTTGCTAATTTTGCGCGACATGGTTACGGACACCGGCAGCGGCGGACAACTGCGCGTGACACGAGTTGTGATCTCATAACAGCTTTCACTGTAAAACTCAAGTAAGTATAGTGAAGCGGAAAGTTTTGAAGCTGGAGTATGAATCTGGAATAACGACAAAAAGCCGAGCACTACATCAACAAACATCTCTCGTATTTTCTAATGTGGCCTCCATGACTAAATTTTGGCGTACCATAGCCGGTAGCTTATCAAGGGAGCCACACATCAGCAGTCCTGCACTTGCAAATCATGCAACATATCGAGGATGAAATGAAAGCAAGTGGTAAGAAAGGGGAGGACCAAGGAAAGTCAGAAGAGCGCCATAAGGCCTGAGGTAGTGCCGTACATCAACAGTGTGACGCACAGCCTCAAGAAAGTGGCGGCTAGGCACAATGTGCCTATCATTATATCAGCGCCAATCAAGCTGTGGAAGCTTTGTGCATAGCTGGCAAGGTAAAAAAAGGGTCTTGTAGAAAAAAGATCTCTTGGCCCTACAGGGATTGTGCAGAGACAGTTGTGTGTGAGCTGCATAGCTGCCAAGTCTTCCAGATTTTCAGGGAGACTCCAGTATTTTGACCAGTTCTCACGTTTGTATGGTTGTCAGGAAAATCTCCCAGAGATTTCTGAGCGTGATCTGGCCACATTGGCAAAAATCTCAATCCGATCCAGGCTTTTTTGCGAACCCATCGCATTTTATTGTAAACAAATTTACAAGGCATTCATCTAAACATACACTTAATCTCAATAATGCGAAACTGGCAGATACGAATTCGTGAAATTCCTCACCCAAACTCCAGTATGCCAAAGTTCGAATGTTTTGAACACTGTTTCAGCATGCATTTCGGCGGGTCGTATGAACTTTAGTACCGAAACTGCCGATCTAAGGCCGAGAGCAGCATGCTGGAAGCTTCGGAATGACGCACGTGGCCAGCACACACTGTCAGAACTGTGGTTATCGTTTGGCACAAGGGCTGTGGACGAAACCACGGTCGCTCTTGACATGATCATGTATAGCAATGTAACTGGCAGAACTCCGAAAGTGTTTGCGCGCCCAACACTCGACCAGTCAAAGCGATGTTACTTTCCATAAACGCGCCGCACAAAACCACGGCAGATGCAATCATAGATAACAACAAAAAAAAACTACTTGGTTTTTAAAGGCACGTGCGCAGACAGCGCAGGCGGATTGAAAACAGAATTGCCAATTTCCGCAACCGCTGCAGTCGGGGCATCACTATCATCAATAGCCACTACTAGCTGAGAGCACGTGGTTAACGCTGCGGTAGTTTAGAGGCAATAAAGACATAATAAAGGCTAAAAGTGTTTTGGTGTTACGGTCTAAAGAATTTGTTCCTGTAGATCTGCATACTTTTTTTCAGTTGTCCTCAAGCAAAGCTTCGACCCTCGCTTTCCCAACAGCTGGCTGCGCCGTCCCATCTGTTCACGTTTGTCGCAGGAAGATATGCGCGAGTTCTTTCGGCAGAAACAAATACAGCGATCCCACTAGGGACTCGATTCACAGCAATTTTTGGAGCAATAAATTTTAGTTTTGAAGCACTTCGGAGCAGTAAAATATTAGTTTTAGAGCACTTCAGAGCAGTAAAATTTTAGTTTTGGAGCATTTTGGAGCGAGTAATCTTGCGATTAGGAGCATCTTAGAGCACTAAAGTTTTACTATTGGAGCATTTTGGAGCAGGTAATCTTGCAACTAAGAGCATTTTGGAGCAGCAAAATTTTAGTTCCATTATCCATTTTCATTTCTAGCTATTATCCATTTCTATTGACAATTAGCCAGCAAGGGAGAATGTACACACTACCAAATATCACAGGAGCCCACCGCGCAGGGAGGAACGGACGTCGGAAGGCAAAAAACCAGCAAAATAATAAAGAACAATGCACCTTTATTTCCACCAAATTCGGCACACCAGCTGGAAAATCACTTAGAAGAAAATAGTCTATAATAGACTTTTACAGACTCTTCTTCACGCGGATGACTGCTTTTTAAGCTTCAGCAGCTATTTCGAGTCCATTCTCATGGTCATCGTAAGCACCAAAGAAGCGTCGCAACAAGTCTGTTGCATTCAGCACTTGGGCGTGTGTTGGTACGTCGGGTTCGCTAACATTAGGCTCCAGGGTGTCAATACATTCGTCACTGTCATCATGCGCCCCCATCACCGCGCACACAATTTTCGCATCTGACATTTCTTTCACTGTCACCACGTCAGCATCAGCACAGACGTATGTGCAGAAAGTTGGGCAGAATGCTGACGTCCAGGAGAGCGTTCCACGACGTCCGGGCCTGGTCGCCCGCGGCACCTTCACTGGCAACGTCGCCGAAATCTTTTACTACTTTTTTTTTTTCTCGACGCTGGGCTTGACGACTTTCAACATTGCCGACTTCTGCTTGATTGTTATATTTTTGTGCTTACAATTGCCACTGCTGTTGCCTATCTCATGTCAGGCGGTGAAACTAATAGAGGTAGTGTTGCTCTTCCACAGCGAATGACAAGGAACATAGCTATAATCTCTGCCGTCCCAGTGCAGATTTGAAGGGGAGGAGGAGGTCAGATGCGCGGCCGGGTCAATGAGTTCTACAGGAGAGGGGAGGCTGGCTGACGCGCACGCTCGCGCAAGTTGCTGTGTGGGCAAGTCCATTAATTCCTGAGGAAAGCGGAGCCAGGGAGACACACCCACGCGCGTGTTGGCAGGCGGCTCCCGGTGAGCGCAAGATGCGAGTTATGAACAACCGCAGCCGTGTTGGTACGTACACCGTCGCACGCTATAAGGTATTGAAATGACGTATACCAAAATGATTAGTAATTGCCCGTTGGGGACAAAGGATGGTTTATATATTTATTGTGAGAAAATTTTTGCTTCGTTAAAATGAGGTTTTAAATACATGGGCGTCTATGAGAATTTCAAAGGGAATTACAATTGCTTCGTTGTATTCATTAGTTCGTCATATCCGCCTTCATCATAATGAGATTCTACTTAATATGATGCAACACGATAAGTTAACGTTTGCTCTACCACTGCGCGACAGTGGTGCTCTTATTATAAAATCAAGTGTGCACGCATGTGCACTTGATTGGATTCCCTGGATATCGTCGTTGTATGGGATTCCAACTTCAGCGGCAGCGTGATGTCCTTGGAACGCGAAAATCCGGTTATCAAACCAGTACTTGAGGCCTTTTGCGGTCTGTCGGCCTTGTATTTTACAAAATAAACAATATGTCGTGCTTGTTGCATGTTGATTTCGTTCCTACGTGTAATACTGTATTTACTCTCGTAATGAGCGCACTCGCATAATAAACGCACCCCCTACATTCATCCCCTGCAGTCCCGCTTACCAACAACTGGCGCCTACTTACTCTTTGAATCTCTTCCATTTTTTTAATTATTATGTCGACCCTCCTCGGCTACCTCGACTCGCTCCCTCCCCTCCTTCGCCCATTGCCGCATGTCGTATTGCTTTTCTTTCTATCTGGGCGCGGCAAATTTCCTGTCTTTTTTTATCTGTGTGCCATAGAGCGGTTCACGAATGTAAGTTTACAGACATCAAAGCTGATAAGCACACAGCGAGCGAGAGCGAGCGAAGGTAACAAATCTGCCCGCGTGGACTGATAATCGCTTCCTGCTAATACTAAACTTTAAGGCCCAAGGACGTGCATTCTATTTTTGAGCGATGACGACAGGATTTGCTGTCGCGAAGGGTCATTCGTTGCTCTCATGTCTCAGGTTCCTGGAAAACCAGAAAAAATCACTTGTCACCCAGAAAATATCGTGACGGTTTCTACAACATGGTTGCACCCTTGATACTCGCCTCACTTGTTTTTTACGCGTACAGAAACTTCTCATGTGGAAGTGAGGCGGCGGCTGTATTTTGTCATTAATCTTGTTATCCTCGGTTTGTTTTGGTGTTTCAGGGGTAGCTTGCTGCAATGTTCCTTACTTGCTACAGGGGGCGACGCAGAGACAGCTTGCAAAAGATACCATATTTGCACTAATATAATGCGAGTTTTTTCCAAAAATTTGCGAGTAAAAAAGGCACCTCGCATTATACTCAGGTTCGTGACAAAAAGTGGCACAAATATAGTGCAGAAATTTTTTGAGCCTGTTTTTCTCTTTTAAATCTTCGTCCCTGTAACATGCGCCGCACATTCCAGGAAGTTTGTGGTTTTGTCGCCACATATTGCGCATTTTATTGCGACTTGTGCATCCAGTGATCACGTGTGGGAAGGCACCCTCGCACCGACGCCCGCCTGGTGTCTCAGAGCACCGCCACTCAGTGCACGGTCGATGCGCGCGCCACCATGGTATGCTGTGGCGATGGCATTCTGCGCTAGCTCTGCTAGCGCCATAGCAGGCTCTGGGGCAACTCCGTGGATAACAATAATTTCAGAAAACTGTAGCCTTCCTACGCCTCGTGATCAGTCGTCGCTGTGTTTTTTCTTCCACATTGCCCATCATTATGTATACACAATGCTTGGGAGGCCTTGCTGTCGGCAATAATGTCACGGGTATTCTTGAAGTGCTGCCTCTCGAACAGTCTGGACAGCACGGACAATGGCGCGGTTTTTGTCGATAGTGGCAAAGACTCTAGCAGCGATGATGAATGATCAGGCAAGCCAGTGGTTATAGCATTTTCGATGGCTGTAAATATAAATAAAACCCTGCGGGGGACCACTCTTTGATTGCTGTTTACAGTAGCATCACCTTGCGCTATAATCGTAATAAACTTTTTTTTTTTTTCGTAGAAACCTATAGTATCCCTCTCGCGTTGTAATCATGTTCGCGCTATTTACGTGCAAATACAGTAGCACCATCAACTACTGCAGGTGAGTAAAGTGCAACAAAGAACCTGTTTTCAAACAGTCTATGCGTACGCGAAAAGCTGAGCGACCTAACTTATTTTTTTGCATTACAGCATTTTTTGCTCATGCTGAAAAAGTTTTCATAACATCTGCCCTGCATAATAAATGCACCCACACCTTTGCTCCGATTTTTCGAGAAAAAAAGTGCGTTCATCATGCGAGTAAATACAGTATTCTTTGCTGCAACCAAGTTTCGTTTGTAAACGGCTTTCGTTTGCGAATAGAGTACATATATATGGCGTGGGCGCACGTGAGTAAACCAATGCAGAACTAACACAACTGCCATCACCGTCATGAACAGGGACATATTTCTAGCCTTCTTCTCTAGTTGCACTTGTCAGAGCTTTGGTTGTGGTCCCGCTGTAGAATGAGGTTGAATTTCATTGCTTGGGGCCAATTTTCGAAAGCGGCAACGGCCGGTTTACAGAAGGTAAATAATTCTGTCATTAGACCCAACCACTGTCTCTAGTTATTAAAACATTAATTAATGTTATTTAAATACTGCTGCAATTACAGTGTCTAGTGATTTCAAGGTCTTTAATGTCGTTCTAGGAGCCGCATAAAACTGCCCTGCGAGTCGCATGCGGCCCGCGGGTCAAAGGTTGCAGACCCCCGATATAGATGGTTTGGCGCAGTTTACGTCAATTTTATCAAGTTGGCGCAGCAAATCCTGGTGGCGCACTTTGGCGCAGTTGGAGCAGGAATGGGATGCCTGTAAATATTTCTAGTTGTTTTGATTACGCGAAGTTTAGGGAGATACGAATATTTACGAACCCCCTTTGAGACTCGCACCTTCTTCTACTGTTGGAAAACTTGACTTTCATGTGGTCAGCCACTCCAAGCCATTATAAGACTGCAACGCCGTTGTTTATGGACCCCCCAATTTTTTCACAATATTTTTTTTTCTTTTGGTGCAAAAAAAAAGAGAGGGGGAATAAATCAGTGTGATCCTCCCGCCCACCTCCATTGCAGAAATCTCCCGGATTTAGAATTCTTCAACTTGGCAGGTATGGAGTTGCCTCGAGCTATGGAAAGTTTTATATTGGACAAACAAATCTCTGTGTCAATGATCGAGCACGTAAGCATGAGCTGTCGCTCACAAATTATCAATGTGTGCATCTTCTGGGGCACTGCGCAGAGTGCGAATGTGTGCATCTGTTCTAGAACTAAAAGTAACAAGCGGTAGTAGAGACACTGTTGCACGCCAGCTTTTGAAGGCTTTCTACATAAAAAAAAACACTGATTGTGTTGGCCAAACGTCACCGCATTTGCGTGGGAGTGAGTTGCAGTTGATTGGGCACAGTTTGATAGCCTTTGTGAACTTTCTGACGTGATGTGTGCGCAGCCGCGCCTGTGGTGTATTCGACTTTATAAGCCTCACGTTTTTTCTAAATAAAACCAGTTGGTAGTGAGTGGTCGTGTAGTCGTCTTCACTTTTTGTGCCTCGTTCTTTTTTGCGCTAAAATCTAATCGAAATTTAACCAACATGCCCAATAAAGGTTTTTATTGCTGTATTTACTCGCACAATAGGCGCACTCGCATAATAGACGCACCGCCAGTTTGATCCCAAGAAATCAGTTTTTTTTTATTTCAACGCATAATAAACGCACCCTGAACTTGGCTATGATCAGTATCTCTGTACTGTGTTTGCATGGTTGCAATTAGACGCCCTCTTACATTAACTGATGCAAGGATAAAGAAAAGATTGTGCCAGCTCCACGGCCTCGCCGAGTGAGGATGTAAAACGGTTGGCAGGCCCTGCCGCGGTGGTCTAGTGGCCAAGATACTCGGCTGCTGAGCTGCAGGTCGCGGGACCGAATCCCGGCTGCGGCGGCTGCATTTCCAATGGAGGCGGAAATGCTGTAGGCCCGTGTGCTCAGATTTGGGTGCACCTTAAAGAACCCCACATGGTCGAAATTTCCGGAGCCCTCCACTACGGCGTCTCTCATAATCATATGGTGGTTTTGGGACATTAAACCCTACATATCAATCAATTAAAGCGGTTGCCTGGGTGTCGGAGTAACCTGAGCACTGGCGCGGCCCTGGCTGCGTGCGCTCCCCATGGAACGTGCGATCTTGTCCTCGTTAAGTGCGCATTCAGTTTCCTGTCAGAAAAAGCGTCATCGTTATCGCGCTTAATATCTCATACGCAAATTTAAAAGCTTTTCGGCTTTCAGACGCGAGCTTTCACCTTTGCTGCCACTACGTGGACTTTCACAAGCTTGGCAGACTTCTGTTGCCGTTGATTTCCTGGCCGTAAACCTAAACATCGTATCACGCATGCTGCTCTTAAATAACTGTATTCTAAGAGAACTTGTTGTTGGGCTAGTTGGTAGATCATTTCAAAAAGTTAATTAGAGCGCGAAATCTTGACACAATCACTCACACACGCACACACCCATGCATCAAACACACAGCGCTCACTTCCAACTGATTTATTCATAGCTCGAAGGCTTGAATATATACAGGACACATTGTGCGCACACACACCAAAAAAGGCCAACAGCAACATTATCAAAACGTACAGTTAATCAATGTCATCGCCTTAGAGCGATAAACTGAAGTTCGCTTGGTAACAACGAAATTGAAGGGGCGCTTACACAGTTATCTTTATTTTTGAAGCCTTTTTATTTTGAAGCGCTTACACAGTTATCTTTATTTATTAGAAGCCTTTTTCGTTGACAAAAATAAAGATAACTGTGTAAGCACCCCTTCAATTTCGTTGTTACCAAGCGAACTTCAGTTTATCGCTCTAAGGCCATGACATTGATTAACTGTACGTTTCGATAATGTTGCTATTGGCCTTTTTTGGTGTGTGTGCGCACAATGTGTCCTGTATATATTCAAGCCTTCGAGCTATGAATAAATCAGTTGGAAGTGAGCGCTGTGTGTTTGATGCATGGGTGTGTGCAAGTGTGAGTGATTGTGTCAAGTTTTCGCGCTCTAATTAACTTTTCGAAATAACTGCTTAAGTGCGATCTTTTTAATGTACAATCTTCATGTGTGCAAAGTTCCCGCAACAACATGCTGAACCGTAGGCTCAGCCTAATCACTTTTGGTGCTTATTAGGGGCGGTCGTGGGTGTTCAAAAGTTGCCTTTTAATACGGAATCAACATAACTCTTTTTAGTGGCTCTACTTGAAAGAAAAGGGGGCTTTTTGTGGTTTGTGATTCGATTGTGATATCTTGGATATGGAGTGCAAGCCCATATCTAATCGAAGGATTGGTGCCTTTCAGTGCAGAAAATTTCAATCATGATAAATTCTCATAATTTAAGTTGCCTGAAACGCTATCGGCGAGTTTCCACGATGGTGCTTTTTTTTCATAACGTTTTTTTTTTGTGTTCATTTCGTTGACAATGCGGGTATTTCGATATGTTAACTTTTGAAAATTTGAAGGAACACCACATCGCATGCCTCAATTCTCGGACTCGCGAGACTGCACGCTCAACACTTATTGCGCTTGCGTAGCCTATGAAGAAGGTTGTTTCAGCTGTAGTGCGGATATTCGGGACCTCGACGTTATATACGTCATCAACGGTATATGCTGTAGTTAAAAATGAAGTTTTCGGCAATTTTACCCCGCGTAATAGGTGCACCCCGAACTTGGAGCCAGATTTCCTGAAAGAAAATGTGGCTATTAATGCGAGTAAATACGATATTTTACCGTGGGTAACTTCACTGCATTTTCGCAGCATTTCAAGAAGCTCTGCAGCCACAATATTTGTGTTTTTTTCTTTGCTTGTTTTTTATTTGCCAAAAAGGCTATTTTAATTCAGTTTTAAGAATTTGTATCACTTTTTAATGAATTCAACAGGGATCAAAACTACATGCTCCAAGGTGTTTTTCTTTTTAATGTGCCTCAGCTTCTCTTTAAGGGGCCATCACATGGTCACCCACCAAATTGCTGTTTTCAGCAAAATATAGAACTAGTGTCTATTATGTCTGTACATGCTTGAAAAATAGACTGTAGAAGAATATTTTGTTGCTGAATGAGCCCTGAAATTTGCTGGCTATGAACCCTGCCTACCACTAGCGACTGTCATTTTGCCATGGCTTTTGTGATTTGATGTGCTTCGAGTGGAGTGGTCGCCTTCTATCTAAGTTATAGCCGCTGAAAATGGCTCAGTTGTCAATGCCAAACTCAAGCATGCTCTAATAGATTTATTGTGTGTGCAGCGGTCCACGAAACAAGATCGTTGGCTGAAATGCAAATGGTTACCAACCAAAAAGCTTGTTACGTCACGGCTCAGGAGTGTGCCCATGTTGCCAGATTCTTGGGCCACTTGGATGTTTATATCGTTATCAATGAACTGCTCAACAAAATGTGCTGAAATTTCGACAGCTTGTTTGTGAAGACAGATTATGAGTAGAGCTGGGAAAATGCGAAATCCTGGGTGCGAAGCGAAATGGCATATCAAAATGTGAATGCGAATCAAATGGAATGTTTTTTTAATATTTCTAAGATATTTTTCTAATGCTTTGAAGTGAAATTACGGGAGAAAAAAAGTTGAAACATGTGCCTAAGTGTATTGTTATGAGATAGCAACATGAAAGTTTTTTTTTTTTGCTAGGTTGTTAGAACGCTGGCAGGGTTGTGTTTCAAAGTTTTTTTATTCAGAATGGGGCAATGCAAAGGCTGAACTGTATTTATGCATATAATTTAGTGTAACCGATGTGTTGTTGACAACACTTTACACATGAAAGCCAATGATGCTGTTAATTTAGCCTCTCCTCCTCTTTCAACTTCTGTAGGAGCTCAACTAATGTGGGGGGCAAGGGTGTGCTCTCTTTAAGTTTAGAGTTCCAAATATGCCTCGTAGACGTCAATATATTAGAACATCTGAAATTGGGTGCACTAAAAACCTTCGGTGTCTGATTTTTGAACTTCCTGCTCGAATTTCAAGTTCAAAATAGCATTATTAAGCCCCCACCTCTGCTACATCTATCATCTTCATGTTGGAACCAGTTGATTTCTTGAGTCAATACATTTGTGGTTGTAGTAGAGCGTGAAAGGCTGCTTTGCCGTGATGAGGCGGAGCATAATAAAAAATCTGAAGGGGCCCCGCTGCGGTTTTCTAGTGGCTAAGGTACTCGGCTGCTGACCCGCAGGTCGCGGGATCGAATCCAGGCTGCGACGGCTGCATTTCCGATGGAGGCGGAAATGTTGTAGGCCCATGTGCTCAGATTTGGGTGCACGTTGAAGAACCGCAGGTGGTCGAAATTTCCGGAGCCCTCCACTACGCGGCGTCTCTCATAATAATAAGGTGGTTTTGAGACGTTAAACCCCACATATCAATCAATCAATGAATCGAAAATCTGAAGGGGCTATTTTTAATAGGACGTTGACTGTATATTTTTGAAAAATTCGACTGTAGCAGTGCTTGAAAGTCAGTTTTTCTACAATACGAGAGTGTGATGAGGTGAAGCTAAAAATTTTAAAAGCATCATCATTTTCGATCAAGCGTTGACTGTATATGCGAGTTTGACCGTAGCAGAGCTTGAAAGGCAGTTTTGTATTATTACAAGAGTGTAACAGGGTGAAGCAAAACAAAGATTTGAAGGAGCTACTGTTAGTTTGACGTTGACTGTATTTGTCTTCAGGAAGTTCGAATGGTAAAATTTCTATGTGAATCGAATAGCAAACATTATTAGGAAAATATTGCAAACTTTTAATATTTACACACCCCTAATTATCAGTGAGAGAGTGGTGTAAAGGCTCCTTCAAGTGCCTCATGCATTGATTTTTACTGTAATTAATGTAAAAAAGTGTCAGTTTTTTTGTCTTCTCCCCAGCCCTCTAACTGCGCTTTTGGCAGACATTCAGCCATGGGACGTTGATGGTTTGAATCCACCTGTCATGCATTCACCAGTTGAGTGAAGAGAAAGGTGTCCTTCGTCCGAGTGCCCCGTGGTGCACAGATTGTGCAACACCTGAGGAGTGTATTCTATCCATCCTGTCCTACTGGTCTTGATCCTGCAAGCAGTATTCTGTAAGGGTGGTCAACATGCAAATGTCATGTCAGTAGGGCTAATCGATTGAGCTGAGTGAGCTTGTACACTGGCAATAAGTGTCAGATGAAAGACAGTGCACATGGTCAAAGGGGTTCCAAGAATTCAGAGGGAGAGACATTGATATGAAAAAAAGAAAAGAGGGATTTTATTATGGGTAATTTACACAATGTTTTGTTCTTTAATTTTTCATACATTGTCATCACTATGCTGTCTTGTAACCCCTTTGACCACAGGTACCATAGTGCAGCTCGCATTTAATGTGACTGTACTGTACTGCTAAATAAGGGCTGTAACTTGTGTCCTGTGGTTCATTATGTCACATAAGTAGATGATTTCTAATCCTCCTGCTTTATGTAATTATAGATTCAGATGACAAGGAACGAGAACGTGACATGGTCTCTGCTGAATTTGTACCACTGCAGCCTACACACTTGACATTTTTCCAGAAGATGTGGGAGCTTCAGGTACTGTGGCTTGTTCAAGATAGTGTGATTATATTCCTAAAGCTTTCAGCATATACTGAGCTGGTAGTGAAAGGGGGCTTGAGTCGAACATTATTTTTGCGAAAGTTCAGGTGAGAACGCCGGCAATCATTCCACGTCAAGCAGGCGCGTAGCCAGAAATTTTTTTCGGCCGAGGGGGAAAAGGGGGGCACCTTCTTGAAATAATTTTTTTTTCTTTGTCTGTGCTAGGGCGAAAAACAAAAAACATTTCGGGGAAGGCATGGGCCCGGTGTGCCATTCCCTGGCTACACCTCTGATGTCAAGTGTCTCAGGGGTTTTAGTAACCTTCTCAGGATTTTGTTTGAAAGATCATGGCTCTTAATGTCTTGTGCGAAGTGTTTCGATAAAATAGCTTTGCTCATGAGTTTTTATGGTAACGTAATGGACGTCAAACTTTCTGATTTGTGTGAAATACAGTACTACACACGAATAGTTGTGTGATGCGGGGAAATGGGAGAAAAACCAACAATGCAAACTGTTTCGCAGGTGTGAACTTCAAAAATTTGTTTAATATACTGAAGTAAAAAAAGATATGGACAGAAATAAAATGTCTATACACCGGCTATAGCTTCTAGTTTGTATTTTTGCCAGGAATAAGTGAGCACATACAAAGCAAATTGGGGAATAATAGAACTTTCGTATGTTTTTTGCAGTTTTTCCCAAATATTTGTGTAGTGTATTGGCTCTAAATTATGTTTGCTTTGAAGCATTCATTTAAAACAGTAAAGTGTATTGGGAGCAATAACATAATGTGCATTATTCTTTTTGTAAACACGTCTTTTTGCTTTTATGAAAACTGACAACACATAATGGAAAGTCTTTCTGCCCCCTATTGCTAATAAGCATTACTGTATATTCATCAGGACGAGTTATCCGAGGCTGTACTGGCAAGCATCTGGTTTGCTTCACAGTAAATGTGCTTAATGTTCAAGAGGTACTGACACCAATTTTCTAAATAGTTTACTTCTTCATAGAAAACTCTTGTATACAAGAACTACCGTGAGAAACTGTGAAGCTCCCTTAAATGCGGATATTTTATTTTGATATTGAAGTAAATGTTCACAAGGCACGCCTACTCACATTGACAGTAGCGCGATATCAGGCCAGAGTGTCAAAAGTAGCGACTTCACCCACCAGTTTGGCTAGTTGTGATGATGTTGGGTACCAAAGCATACAATATGGCCATTTGTTTTGTGCATCACGAGAAACATTCAAAATGGCTGCTTGAGTGTTGACAACGAAGCCATGCAGTGGAGCAACCTAAGAACACAATATTTTGTGCGAGCATGCGACGAAAAGCTTGTACCAAATCGTGACATTAGGGTACAGTGGGAACCTAAAATTGCTTTTAAAAATACATAATTAACTTTTCAGAATGCACTTATGGTTACCAATACATTTTCTAGGCTTTTTAGGGTATTGTTTTTTATTTGATAGGAAAAAAGTGAATGTTGAAAATTTTTGTGTCAGTACTTTTTTAATGTGTATTTTGTAGTGCCATGTCCCACAGGGATCAGTAAAATAATGCATCACATGACATGAAAAATTTTTTCAACAAGTGTATTTTGGGAAATCCTCTGCGCATAACAGTAAATTTTCGCAATCTTTAAAAAAAAATGTGGTTCCAAAATATCTGAGAAACTTGAAGAGGTATAACCCAGATGTCCGTACATGCCAAGATATTTAATTTTTATGAAGACATGGTGCTTTACATGAATGAAAATTCATAAGAATCAAGTATATTTTAACCCTTCTAAAAGCAATAGCTTCATTGGGTTGTATAAAAAATTGCCACATCGTAACAGCTTTTTCTGTAGAGAGGCCAAAGTAAAAGTGCAATGTTTTCATGTAGCTTTAGAAGTAGCATTCACAAGTGTCTTAGTATACTAACATTGTCTGTGATGCTGTATTTGAATTATCCAAGTTTGGCTTGAGATCTTTGTGTGAAAGGCCAATAATATCTGTTAACTTTGGGGTATCTGTTAACTTTTGGTGTAAATAAAGTCTCTTCCAACTATATTACCCTCTAAAATAACAGTACTTTGTAATTTTGGGATACTAAAATGCTCTGTAACATCTTTTCTTTTTGCTTTTTATTTGTTTCAGTACAAAATGTTATTGGTAAACCAGGAAAATGTGCAGGATCATGTGTACAGCTCTGAACCAATGGAATGGCCACTAATGATTCGTGGCATTGCATACTGGATTAGTCCGGTCACCAATGTAAGTGTATAAATTGTATGAAAAATGCTTGTATGAAGAAACTTGGTAGCGAAGGGCATAAAGGGAAAGAAAATTTTGAACGCCAAAGTCAAAACAAGGCCGCTTTCAAAAGATTGTATCTCTAGCACCACCTATGAAACGACATCGAAATCGCCACAACAATCATTATCATAGACTGATAATAATTGTGGCTCAATTCTTTGGTGCTATGTTTGGGTAATTTTAACTGCGACAGTGTTTTCATCGAAATAAAAAGTGAGACTTTTGTTCCATTATCCCTCAAAAGATTCGGGTGCAAGCTATACATATATGTTTTGCCTTCTCAATAAACTTTCAGTTACGAGTGTGTGCCTCTTTTTTCTTGTTATTTTTGTTCTTTTGTCCTTGCTTTTGTACTGCACCCCACCACCCCCATTTTTGTATTGGAAGGCAATTGGTGTCTGCCGAACTCGACACTTGCACACACATTAGAGGTAATCTTGAACTGCGCTGCTTTGTGGCATCTGAGGCTTTCTGTTTTGTTTGTTTTGATTACAGTTAATTTTTAAGAGGCATGCTCCGGGCAGCAGTTCTTGTCTTGTATAAAAGAGTGTCTCTCATACCTTCTTGTCTGTCATACTAGTGCTTCTTATTGAGGGATTTAATTGTTGTTTTGAATGTCATAAGTCACCTCAAACCGTGCGATGTGTGCAGCACCAAGTTCCAATGCTGCGGATCTTGTGTGGATTACACCTGTGGTTTTTCAAACACTTCATGCCTCAGTCACTCACTCATTTTGTACTGGATCGCTACAGAAAAACTCGTCAATGCATATCATTGTATGTGAAGCCACTGATATGCACACTATGGCATGGGTGTGGCTGCATACTAATGCCATGTTTTATAGTGTGCTAAGGTACACAGTAGTGACCTGAGCACTCTCTTGATCGCACTGGAAGTGAGCAAATGTGCTTAAAGGTTAAAAGGGAAAAAAAGGAAAATGCTCAAGTTTGTGTATACAGTAGGCTCTCGGTAAATAGAACCTGAAGGGACCGGGAAAATATCTTTCATTTAATAGGAGTTCCATTTACTGAGAGGTGAACATGGGTGCAGAATACAAGTTCTAAGCATTGCAAAGGCAATAGTTTCGTTTAAGCAGTAGTTTAGTTTAACAGATTTCTGTTTACTGAGAGTCTACTGTATTTAGTAAACTTCTTACGCTTATCATTGACAGCTGCTAGTGTCTTATTCATAGGTCCAGGTCTTTTGCATCATAAAATGACATTTTACACGTGCCTGAAGCAAACTATGGTATATTTTCATCTATTTTTGCCACCACTTCCTTCTGAAGCTCACAACCTCCAAATGTTGAAAATGTGATTAACATCATTGATTTGAAATATCATACATGCTCTTTTTTTTTGCTCTAACTTTTTGTGGCTTTTTATAGATCGTTTTCTTTTCCTTTTTTCTGCCTTTTCATAATTAACACTGGCAGAATCAATACTTGGCTAATTTAGCACCAGGCCTTTACTGCTTCATATTTTTAATGTTCTTGTCACTAGTTATATGGTGTATGATATTGGTCTATGATATTGAGACCTCGTTCTGTGTGTACCATTAGCCGTGTGTGTTTATGTACCTGTTATAAGTAAAGTTAATTGAGTGATTTATCGATTGATTGATTTCTAAGTTATGTAAACCTGCCCTGTATTGCTCTGACACTTCTTGGGCACTTTTTGTGGTGTAATAGCGTTGTGAAGCAATTTCCTGCTCTCCTGCATTTGTCTTTACTGTATCTTTCTTTTTCAGGCCCAGATTCACTTGATTGGGAATGTGGCTACTTGGTACACTGCCACAGTCTGCCTCTTCGTTTATCTACTTATCTTCTGCTTTTATCTTCTGAGGCGGCAGCGGCTGGTCTGTGACATTCCTGAAGGTACCTACTGTGCATGCTTTACTAGAAATAATTTGGGATGTCTAGTGATATTGCTGTTTGTCCCTCTCCTATATTTCAACCTTTTGTCACCTTTGGTGCCCAAGTATGATCTTTGACTGAGAGAATGGTATTTTTGTAAATGAAACCAGCTTTTACAGGCAGCTTTTTTTGAGCATGAAAGAAGGGCATATCCTCTGGCTAACTAACAGTGATTTAATGAGTAAGTAACTAGATCTGTAAAAGATCTGATAGCCTCGTGGTTTCACATCACCTGTTGTGCTTTCTGCACATTGATTGTGAAAAACCATGCTTGATTCAATACAATTTAATTGCTGAGGCAGAGAATGGAGGCCACTGAAGTCAAAGCAGCAATGTTTACCATATTTACTCGTATAATAGGTGCACTTGCTTAATAGGCACACCCCATTTTGGTTGCAAGAAATCAAGTTTTTTTTTTTCCTGCACATAATAAGCGCACCCCGAACTTTGCCCTGATCAGTAATTCTGTATCGTATTTGCACGGTTGCCATTTGACACCCCCTCACGCTAACGGCAGCGAGGAAAAATTTTTGAAAAATCTGCGGCAGTGCTGCACCAATGCACGGGCTCGTGGAATGAGGAAGGGCAGTTGGATGGGCCTCAGAGTAACCTTTGCTCCAGCCGCGCGCGCTCCATATGGAACGTGCGATTGCATCCTTATCAAGCGCGCTTCGAGTTTCCTGTTGGGAAAAACGTCATCGATATCGCATTTGCAACCCCGTCTGCCAGTTTAAAAGCTTTTCGGGTTTCCGGCAGGAGCATTCACCTTTGCTGCCAAAATGCGACCTTGCACAAGCTCGGCTCACTTATGTTGCTGTTGATTTTTTAGCTGTGAACCTAATCATAGTATCATGCATGCAACTCTTGGATTGGTGCTTGAGTGCGATCTTTTCGACCCCTAATATTCATGTTGTCTTGCACAAACTTGCCGCGACAACATGCCAAATCATAGGCTAGACCTAATCAGCGTTGGTTGTTCTTCAGTGGCGGTTGAAGGCGATCTAAGTTGCTGTTTTTTACGAAACCAACGTAACTCATTGTGGTGACTCAACTTGAAGGAAAGGAGGTGTGGATGACACTTGTAACACTCTAAGGTGGTTTGCGATTCAATTACCATGTTTTTGATACGGGGTGCAAGCCCATGAAATTGAACAATCGGTACCGTTTAGCATACAAAATTTCGGTAGTGGCTTGAAACGTACATCCGCGATGGCACTTCCTTCTTGCAGTTTTTTTTTTCTTCTCATTCATTTTGTTGGCAGTGCAGGTCTTTCAATGTTATTTTTTGGAAATTCCAAAGCTTGTGAGCACGCTGCATCCCGTGCTGAATACGTTTTGCGCTTGTGTACCCTAGGAAGAAGGTTTCAGCTGTAGTCCCCGCAGGGGCGCCTGCGCAAATAGGCGTTTGGTGTGTAGGGACACCACGGACCCGAGCTAACGGGGGAGTTTTGACTCCCTCCCAGACCTAGCCGTGCGTGGCTTTGCCGTGTCCGGGGAAAAGGGAATCCTGGCGGTTGAGCTGACGCTGGGTGATTGGACCTTTAAGGCTCCCCGGCAGAGGCAACACACCCTTTTGGCCCCAGCTTCATGTAGACGGCACTCCTAGGCTGACCCACCCAGGGGAAATCGGCAGTCGCCTCTTCCTGTCTCCTTCTCTCTCTCCATCTTCGTCTTTTCTACTACTTTTGATCTTTCCTGTCCTCTCCTCACTTTTTTTTACTTCCACAATTCTCGGCGGCAAGGGTTAACCTGGTGTAGATATCCAACCTTGGGTAGATATATTAGGTTATAGCGGCCATGTATGGCTGGCGCTTGCGTTTCCTTCGCGTCTCGCAGCGTCCCCTTGTTGGGCTCGGTGGTGGGTGGCTGGCATGGCCGCCGAATAAGCTACCAAATTCATGGGAACTCCTAGCCCTCTCACAACCAATCGCCCCTCCAAGAGGTGGCGCACCGATGCAATTTTCAAATTTCTTCCAAACAAGAAAGATAACTTCCCGAAATACCACATCATCCACTGTGAAAGTACAGAAAAGAAAGCTAGAAGGATTTCACCTTTTCTTGTGTCCAGATGCCTTATAGGAACGCTAGGCGCAGGCTACAAAGCCACAAAGACTGCCAGTGGTGACCTGCTACTCGAAATAAAAGACCACGCAAAGTCCAGAGACTGCATAAACTTACATCATTTGGGGATCAGCCTATCACAATCACACCGCATCTAACCATGAACACCGTGAAGGGTGTTGTATCAGATGGAGACCTGATGGACCTTTCTGATGATGAACTTCTAACAGGCTGGAAAGAAGAAAATGTCATTCAGGTGCAGCGTATCAAAATAAGAAGAGAAAATAAAGAAATCCCAACGAAACACATCATACTCACTTTTGCATCTAGCACTCTCCCCACTGAAATAGCTACAGGATATCTTAAACTGCCAATCAGACCATACATACCCAACCCGCGGGGCTGCTTTAAGTGTCAGAGGTTCGGGCACGGCTCCCAGAGCTGCCGAGGACAGCTTACCTGCGCGAAATGCAGCACCAAAGGTCATACCGCTGACGATGACTGTCAGCTACAAGTCCACTGCGCAAACTGTGAGGGTGACCATCCTGCATATTTCAGGTCATGCGTGGCCTGGAAAAGTAAAAAAGAAATTATAATTACAAAGTTTATATTGAACATAAGCTTCCGTGAAGCTTGGCAGCGCGTTTCCCCGCATTTTGCTGGGAACACATCGTATGCCGAAGTGGTGCGAGGGGGGTCAGCACCACTTCGGTTTTCGACTTAACCCTTTCGGCTTTCGACTTTCGACTTAACGGCTTTCGACTTAACCCACAAAAAAGCACGTGTGTCTTGTTCTCTCGAAAGAGAGGCATGCACTCTGAACCTGACATTTCACTGAACGGGCAACGTCTGTCCGTCAAAGCCGAACATAAATTCTTAGGCTTAATTTTGGACAACAAGCTGACCTTCGTTCCGCACATCAAGAATTTAAAAATAAAATGTTTAAAAGCCATGAATGTTATAAAAGTGTTGTCACGTACAACGTGGGGTAGTGATAGGCAATGTCTCATGAACATGTATAGAAGCCTCATTCGCACCCGCTTAGATTATGGGGCTGTTGTTTATCAGTCTGTGACTCGAAGTGCTTTGAAGATGCTGGATCCCGTGCACCATTTGGGTATCCGTCTTTCTAAGGGTGCTTTTCGCACCAGCCCTGTAGAAAGCCTTTACGTTGAGTCAAATGAATGGTCACTTCATCAACAAAGAACTTACATGTCCTTTGTATATTTTCTTAAGGCGAAAGCAGACAAGAAGCACCCCTCATACTCTACTATTAATGATTTGTCGAGCTCCATTCTGTTTCAAAACAGGCCTTTGATGAGGCAGCCCTTCTCAGTCCACCTGAAGGGTCTAGCTGAAGAAACTGGAGTGTCACTTGAACACAGTTTAATGGCTCCTGTAGCATACCCGCCACTGTGGCAGTGGCAGACTATAGACTGCGATGTGTCTTTCCTGGAAGTTACAAAACATGCGCCTATTGCCCATATCCGAACATACTTCCTTGAACTTCAACACAAATACACACGTCCTGAGTTCTTCACAGATGCTTCTAAGTATAACTCCTCTGTGTCCTACGCTGCTGTCGGCCCATCTTTTTGGGATGCTGGCCCTCTACATCCAGGCACAAGTATCTTCACGGCAGAAGCTTACGCGATACGTGTCGTTGCTAAACACACCAAACAACTACAAATACAAAAAAGCAGTAATTTATACAGACTCTCTCAGTGTGGTAACGGCTCTGCGCAATCTTAAAAAACAAAAAAAAACCCTGTCCTCGTCTCACTTCACTCCACTTTATGCACATTCTACACACTCAAACAACATGTTGTAGTGTGCTGGGTGCCAGGCCACCGGGAGATCCAAGGCAACGTGATGGCGGATCAGCTTGCTGCATCCGTCCACGAAAGCACTGCCACTACACCCATATCAATCCCAGCCCTTGATCTTAAGCCATTTCTCAAACGAAAGCTCGGGGACTACTGGCAGAGCAAGTGGGATAGACACACACAAAACAAACTACACGTTATTAAGCCACACCTTGGCCATTGGCCGCTAGTATCAAAATCACGTCACACAGAGGTAACACTAACGATGCTCAGGATAGGACACACATACACGACACACTCACATCTTTTGTCCGGCGGCGATCTACCATTGTGTGACAGGTGTGGTGAAGCACTAACAGTTCCTCACATTTTAATCCAGCGCAAACAACTAGACACTCTAAGAAAACAACACTTTTCATTACCCTACCGACAACATATACCTTTACACCCTGCAATGTTCGTCAGTAGGGAACCACTGTTCACTCATAAATTGGTCCTAGCTTTTTTAAGAGATGTTCGCTTTTATCATGTCATATACCAAGGCAATGCATAGTGCGACCTCTTAATAGAGGTTGCTGCTGCTGTGACTACATTTAAAGGCACTTGCCTCGCAGCCCTTGGACACAAGGGCGCTGATGAGGCACTTGTGCTAGTGCAAAATATTTTTAAACGTTTTTATTATCAAAACCTTTGTCACCCTTTTTCACTATGCATATCACGCCACTGTCATCATTTTAATATAATGTTTTTACCCGCATTATCGTGAGGAATTTAAGGCCCCCATACAGCCACGCAACATATCATTGTCCACATCTCTCATTGAAACGGCGCTCTTTGGCCATCAATTGGCCCTTGCGCCATAAAGCACCAAACATCATCAGGTTTCAGCTGTAGTGCGGATATTCGTGACTTCAGCGACTTGAGTAATCAGCGGTCCATCCTGTAGTCAGAAATAAAATTTTACTTCGCGTAACAGGTGCAACCCGAACTTGGCATCAGAATTTCGTGGGGAAAAAGTGCGCCTATTATGCAAGTAAATATGCTAATTAGTAATGCCTCATTGCATACATAACACTGGGGCAGAAAATATTAGACAGATATGAGGCATAAAAAGACAGTGAATGAATAAATAAATTTGTTTATGTGCACTAAAGTATATTACATTCCAGTTGTCTTTGAAAACATTTAAAACCCTTTGAATGAACAAGTCCAGCATGTAAAGCACATAGTTGCTGCTATATTAGTCAAGTTCTGTAGTGCTGTTTCTGGTAGAGGATGGACAACATAAAACATCCAGAAAAGGACCCTATAAGGGGACATGCTACTCGAAGACACTTTTTTTTACTATTCACCCTAGAGTAATGAAACTTGAGCTGTTTGTGGAACTTTTTATGCTGATTTCAAAAATATAATTAGTTTTCTTGCAAGTTACACATGTTTAGCTCTGTAACATGACAAAGTGAAAACCTTAACCCTTTTGCCCCCCTCTTTTCATCCCTAAACTTCTGTGATTTTTTACCACTTATAGTTCATAATGCATCGAATAGAGTGTAGAGTACAAATAACTAATTAGGAAGCACATATAAAATATGTAATACGTGTGAAAAATAATAGACGTAAAAAGTCTATATTTCACCTACTCTAGTAAAGGTATACATACAATTGTTTTAATATACAATAAAATATTAAGATTTAAACTAGATAGTTGCATTTGTCGTACTTTGGAGAAAAATTGGTGAAAATTTCATGCATATCCGAGCAGTAGAAGTGCCCAAAAAAGGAAGGGCACATTGAAAAAAATGGCAAAATTTGTGTTTTGAGAAAAATGAGTTTTAATGTTAAAATTGAGTTTTTATTTATGAAAAATATTATTAAATCAGGTGAAGTTTGCACACCAAAAAGAACAATCCTTCTTTTAGTGGCCACTGCGACTAAAATACGCCAGCACCATGAGTTTGTACCTCTCGGCTTTTTCGAGCCGACTCCTCAAAGACATTTCGCTCACAGACAGGGCCATGAAACGCTTGCCAAACTTCCGCTCCATCTGGCAGAGCCATGTGCCAACTGCAAGCAAGGAAGAAGTTTGACAGGACTGCGAAATCCAAACTAAGTCCAGTGTCATGCCATTTTGCAGCCATGCTTGTGCCACATACCGTCGAACATAATGGCAATGTGGTCCCTGCTAAGTTCTCTCACTGCGAGCTCTTTCGACCTCTCAAGATTGGTGCTGACCTCATCCATTGCCGAACTTTCCGGCTGACGGGTGTGAATGACTTTTGATGCATTGGCTTTTGCAAGCCAACAACTGCCGCAAATCGGACCAGCTGCTCGTAGCCTATTCCTACAGAGCGCGCCGCACAACGGCTTTCACTTGTAAGCGATGCTTTTTTTCATTCATAACAGAGATACAGTCGACTCCCGGTAATTCGAAGTCGCTTAATTGGAAGTTTCAGTTAATTAGAAATGAGCAAGTGGTCCCATCAGTTTTGTATGCAATCGTATAGAAAAAAATGTTCGATAGTTTGAAGTTAAAAACCCATAATATTGATTAATTAGAAGTTTTTTCAATCGACAGTCTCATCGCGACCGTAATTTTACAGTAAAATGGGGCACTTTTCATATGTCAAAACATCTGCCGGACCGCGCTGGTGTTTTCGCCATCACTACTGTCCGCAGCACCACAGATCTTGAAGCGGCAATCTTTTTAACGCTGGCGAATCGCATCGGCGGCATCGGCGGCATCGACTGACTCTATAGTTGACTTTTGTCGAGACTCGAGTGTGTCACCGCGTCACCCACGCGCTGGGTTGATTCCACACGTGTTTCCGCGCTTCTGATTTTGAGTGTTGTGGTGGTGACGTACGTTTGATAATGGCAACTCGTGGCCCTTACCGAACGCTAGACCTAGCGACGAAAGTCGAAGTCTTGAAGGAAGTTGACCAGGGAGGCACCGCCAAACAAGACATTGCAAGAAAGTACGGCATTAAGCCTAACACGCTGTCGACTTTCATAAAGAATAAGCGCTCAATATTGGATGCGTTTGAAAGTGAAAAATTCAAGACATCGCGGAAGCGGATGCGCACTGGCGCCTACCCCGAGTTGGAGGAAGCACTGCTGATTTGGATCAGAGAGGCACGAAACAACAAACTTCCTCTCAGTGGTGAAGTCGTCACGGCAAAAGCGTCATCGCTTGCTGAAATGTTGGGCATCAACGACTTCGCTGCTTCAGATGGGTGGCTTACGCGTTTCAAACATCGCCACGACTTGATTTTTAAAAGCGTGTGTGGGGAGAAGGCGTCAGTTGATGAGGAAACGTGCCTGACATGGAAAGCGGGCAAGCTTCGCGAGTACCTCGAAGAATACCAGCCGGCAGACATTTTTAATGCAGACGAGACTGCGCTTTTTTATCGGCTGCTACCGGACAAGACCCTGACATTTAAAGACGACGACTGTTCTGGAGGCAAAAGAAGCAAAGAGAGAGTGTCAGTGCTAGTCGCGGCGAACATGACTGGCACAGAACGGTGTCGCCTGCTTGTGATCGGGAAGGCTGCCAAGCCTAGGTGCTTTAAAGGCGTGAAGACGCTTCCGGCAAGGTTCCTTTTGGCGTTGCATAAGTCAGTTGCCAGACTTTGGGGTGGTTGTTGCCAGACTGCCGCTAAATTTGGCTAAGCAATTTTTTCCTGTAGTGGCTTCTCCGTAAGAGTTTGGTGCCATCCGGTAGCGTCCCCCGTCGTAGCGCGCGGTCGGCGCGACACGATCAGCTGAGAAAAAAAAAAGTAAGGGGGAAGGGGGGCAGCGCATCATCTCCTGCGACTCTATTCAGTTTTTCCCGTCATCCCTAATACTGAGACGCGATATCTTATTCGCACAGCTTCGCACACAGCAAGAGAACGCGCCTCGACTTCTGCTAGGCACGGTTCATTCCGTTAATTAAATTGGCCTCTTAATTGCATAGCAGCGCTGCGCTCCACTTCTGCTAGGCACGGTTCATTCCGTAAATAAAACGAATTCTGTAATGTGCGGTTCATTCCATTAATTAAAACGGCCTCTTAATTGCACAGCAGCGCCACGCTCGACTACTGCTAGGCGCGGTTAATTCCGCTAATTAAAACGGCCAGCGTCGCTCGTTCACGAAATGCACCGCGGATGGCACCAAATTCTCACGAAGAAGCCACAACTACAGAAAAAACTTTTGCAGTCAAATTTAGCGGCAATTTGGCAACACTGACCCTTCCAGTCTAGCAACCACTTATGCAACGCCAAAAGGAACCTTGCCATGTCGAGGACCTAGTGAAATTTTGCGATTTTTCCGGCATGGTTCCTTTTGGCGTTGCATAAGTCAGTTGCCAGACTTTGGGGTGGTTGTTGCCAGACTGCCGCTAAATTTGGCTAAGCAATTTTTTCTTGTAGTTGTGGCTTCTCCGTAAGAGTTTGGTGCCATCCGGTAGCTTCCTGTGGATTATGCCTCGAACAGAAAGGCGTGGATGACATCCGATATATTTAAGGACTGGATCACCAAACTGGACCGCAAGTTCGCGCAATCAAGCCGTAAGGTGTTGTTCCTTGTGGACCAATGTAGTGCCCACATGAACGTACCTGCCTTGAGTGCCATCCGTCTTGTGTACCTGCCTGCAAACACGACGTCCGTGTTGCAGCCCATGGACCAGGGCATAATAAAAAATGTGAAGGTATTGTATAGGCAGCATCTCGTCGAGCGCATGCTTTTGTGCATGGACAACTCGTCGCAATACGAGTTGAGTTTGCTTAATGCCATCAACATGCTAGCGCGAGCTTGGACCCGCGTGAAAGAAGAAACCATCGCCAATTGTTTCCGGGCCTGTGGTTTCATGGAAAACTCAGGGGATGCTTCTCCTTGTGCGCCAGTGGAAGTGCAAACAAATGAGTTCGACGACGGTAGCTTTCGCGCCGCTCTCCGTGACGTCCGTTTTGACGAGTATGTCGCTGTGGACAGCAACGTCGAAACATGCGGTCCACTAACGGACAGCAAAATCGTGCAGATGGTTCGGCCCCATGACTGCATTCCTGAAAATGACGATGATGACGACGACATCGGAAATGAGCCACCACCGAGGGCTGCCGATGTAGCTGCGGGTCTTGCTCTTGCGCAGCGGTTTTTTGTTGGAGAACACAACGCCGAAGAAGCACTTCGACACGTGTATTCCTTACAAAACTTGCTAGCCGCAGCCAGATTCGGCAAGCAGAAGAAGATGACAGACTATTTTTCGTAAAAACTGTCGTGCTTTTAAACTAATAAAAATGCCGTTTTAGTGCTTTTTGCTTAATTCGAAGTTCGTTTAATTTCGAAGTTTCTTGCGGTTCCCGTGAACTTCGTATTAACGGGAGTCGACTGTAATTACACAAGAAAAGCATTGTTCAGCTGCGCTGCTCGACAAGACATGGACCCCGCAAATAGGTTTCACAGCACATACAGGCGCGCAGCGGCCAATGGCGGTCCCCAATTCGTACCATGTGATAAGCCAGTCGCAGCGCTCAAAAATCGCGCAGAAGAGTGCTTCTTTTTATTATTTCTTGTGCTGCATCAGCAAAAGAAACTGTTGTTATTTGAAGAGTGAGGCTCGACTCTTCGACTCATGCGATCAACAATGGCGAGCGGCGCTGCATTATCGGCGGCAAGGTGCTAGAAGACTGCACACTTTCGACCTTTTAACAGGCACCTTGTGCTCTTCAGATGCACTTTTAAAGCATTTCCAGTCAAGTCTCGATCTGTATTATTTTTTTTATAACAGAAGAGGTACTTATCTTATAAAAACAGGCGAAAATAAAAAGTTGGTAATTTTGAAAAAAACTCGCATCTCCCCTTAAAGGGGAACTCCAGAGATTTTTCAATATTCACCGGTGTCAATAAAACTTTGAACATGTGTTGTCATCAGTACCGTGGTAATATGTGTAAAGTAATACAACAGGGAGTTATTTGAACAGTAGTTTTTTGAAAACCAGTCTTAAAAATTGATAGCCAATTTTTTAATTGCATTTGTAAGCACAGGCCACTCTATATATGTGACGTAAGTGCTTACTCTTTTCCCGCCTTACCCAGCAGACAGGTGTAGTGCACGCTTTCTTCTATGAGGCAACGACTACGCGAGCACTGTTCTGTTTTGTCAGCTGCGTACAGCGTGTTAGTCATCGTTGACGTGGGGTCTCGCAACAATATTGAGCAACAAGGAGATTTTTTGAGGCACACCAGATGTTTCTTGCGACGCAGGCTAAAATCAAAACGCTATGCTTCTGTGCTCAGATATGGCTGCAATCATGGCTGAGCTTGTCACTATAGCAAAGTCGGACCAGTTGGCACAGCTTGTCTGATTGTCCATGTTGGATGGCATCACCAACTTGGCCAACTTGCTTTTCGCGTGTCGGAAGAGACACATGAGCTATATTTAGACCCTAGCCAACCGTGGCAGTGTGTAGTGGATTTCGTGACTTCATCGGTTACGGATTTAATGACGTCATCCGTTACACACAATGGATCACGGTGCAGTTCCCTGTTTTTTTTTTCTGTTTCGATTCGTTGCTCATTGCTCAATTGAAATTATTGATAAGTGTCTGGACAAAATGAACCACTCTAGCTGCTGTAGGACTGTCAATACTATTTGAGGACTGCATTATCTCTGTATGGTTGAAAATGCACCGGAGTTCCCCTTTAAGCTCTAGTACTGACAACACCGATTACCTTGATTGGTCAGACAGTTTCAGTTCTAAAAGGGTGATGCAACATTTGGACAGTCGTAAAATGTTGCTCACTGTCTTGAAGACTCCAATCAACATCTGTGCCAAGTATCATTGCACTGCATACTGCAGGGAATTTTTAATTTAATTTCTAAAACAATTGCAAATTGCTTGTGCATTCCTTTGCACTCTCGTCACCATTGACGCAGCTTGTGGACATGAAAGATTGTGAAATATTTTAAATGTAGCGCCACTGGGCGATCTGGGAGGCCACATGCCACATCACATAGGCACCATGGCATCACATATAAGCACATAAGTACCATTTACAAAATTGAGAGCAACTATAGGGGGGGGGAGTGATCTTTACAGAGAAAACAAAAGAAAAGTGAGCCCCGTAACCGTCTCTCAGTGGGAGGACACCTCAACAGTAGCTCATGAGGGATGGGGGTAGAGAAGGGAATAAAAGGATAGGATTAAAAGGTAGAGAGAGAGGAAGGAGAGAGCGAGGTGGTGGGACAGGGAGTGACGGAAGTGAGGAGAAGACGGGAAAAAAGGACACAGTAGCAGAAGTCCGAGGACGGGGCACCACTGGCTTGAGCTCTTGTCGGTGACAGAAGATGGCGTAGGGCTAATCCAGTCGGCCAGAGCTACACTGTTGTCGTCGTAGGGCACCAGCGGCAGGAGGTGGCGTAGGACCAACCCAGTCGGCCAGAGCGGCGTGCTGTCGTCGGAGATCGCAAAGGCACAACCGGTCGGCACGGAATCCAGCGAGCGAGTCCTATAGGTGTACTAGTTAGGCATGTGAATGAGCTGACTGCATGTTCGTGCATCACTCTAGACGCAGCCAGTTTTTCACTACATGTCCTACTGTGCAAGTCCTCACAAGTGATAAGTTTGTGTGCAGGCAAGGAATTATATGCATATAGACAGAAAATAAACAATGTCTTGAGTGAAGTATACCATGTCATACAGTCAAACACGGTTATACCGAACCCACATATATCGAATTTTCGCGTATATCAAACTCGTAAGTTATCCCCTTGAAATTCCTTTGTAAAAGTGAAGAAATTCACACATCTATATCGAATGGTATTTTTACCCACCTTCGGATATATCAAATACCACGCGAGCTGGAACGTGCGCTTCGGCACTCGCCCCCACTGCTCGATATTTCCGCGGCAGCGCTGCTTTGCGCACAAGTTGAAGGCGCGTTTTGGCACTCGCAGCACCCGGCGACCTCCGCGTACACCACTCCTCCGCCAAAACCCAAAACACTCAAAAAAAGTTAAGGGCAAGAGGGTTCGGACTGCACAATCTCTAACTTGCGAAACGGCTCTTTAAAGACGATAGTCTTTCTTGGAGACCTTCGACGGAAAAATTTTGGTCTGACTGTCTGTCTGCACATTTGTCTGTTTGTCTGCCCTAACGATACCTCAAACGGCCAACCCCATCCGCAGCGCCCACCAATATTGCTCAAGGTTTAGCGTTCATAGTTCTGCGATTGTCAATTAAAAAAGCAAATATCGCGCATATCTGAGACGCCATTACAACATGTCTATGTTTTGTATGTCTGCCTTTATACTAGAAGAGGACACACACAAAACATCCTAAGGACTGTAGCGTTTGACGCACTGCGCTGACAGTGCAACGCGATGCTCAAGCAGGTGTTTCCAACGCTTTGCTACGACTGCACGGTGGTTGCACCTGCCCGTCGCTTTCCGTTCTACACCTTATCACCTCCGTGACTAGCGCACATCTCTCTCTGCGGTCGCGCATGCCTTCGTTTTCGAAGATAACTGCCAGATGGCGCTCGTGTTTAACGTGCCTAGATGTGCTTGTTCGCCTCCGTTACACGCTCGAGGCACTATAACGCAGCGCCTTCGGAATACCATCCACTCATTTTATTGTGCATAACATGAAATAAACATTTTGTTCTCTCTCCAGAGGCAAGACAATCGTCTTTCGACGACATTTACAGTGTAACATGTAGATTTGGGCCAATTTTTTTTTCATTTTTCTTTTTCTCTCTCATGCTTTCTCCGTGTATCCGTCGGCTCGGAGAGCAGGAATGAAGGAGCCGCCCTCCTCCTCCTTTCGCCTTTTCTTTTATTTTTTGTTGCTGTTTTGTGAGTTTCAATAAGCCAACCACAGCTCATGCCTTTTGCTGTAGCCCTCGCAGGTGGCTATCGCGTTCCGAGCGCTTTGTTGTTTCCGCTGTCATGTCACCTACGTACCACCGCATGTGCAGCATTTCTGTTTTGCGTGCGTGGTGTGGAAAGCCACTGCAGACTCCTTGAATTGTCGATTTCTCGTGTAGATATGGCCAGCATCAAGAAGCGAAAGATTCTTGACTTTGCGACAAAGTTGAAGGCTATTCAGGGTGTTGAGGCAGGGAAGAAATGTTCGACCGTGGCCTACAACTTCAGGATACCACAGAGCATTCCGAGTACTTTGTTGAAAAACAAAGCAGATATCAAGGCATAGGCAGCGGAGCAGTGAATGTCGGAAGCCTGTCATGTGCGTGCTTTTGCCCACGGGAATGTAGAAAAGGCACTTTATGCCTGGTTTTCAGAAGTGTGCGTGAAGAACATTCGAGTGGATGGTTCGATGCTGATTGCCACAGCCAAATGGCTTGCCCCTGAACTCTGAATGATGATTGATATGTGGGGTTTAACATCCCAAAACCACCATATGATTATGAGAGACACCGTAGTGGAGGGCTCCGGAAATTTAGACCACCTGGGGTTCTTTAACGTGCACCTAAATCTGAGCACACGGGCCTACAACATTTCCGCCTCCATCGGAAATGCAGCCGCCGCAACCGGGATTCGAACCTGCGACTTGCGGGTCAGCAGCTGAGTACCTTAGCCACTAGACCACCATGGCGGGGCTGCCCCTGCACTCGGTGAAACAACTTCGCCGACAACAGCGGGTGGCTTTACAAAATCAAGCAGCGCTACAACATCGTTGGCCAAACCCATTCTGACGAAAGCGAAGCCGTCAGTAGCCAGGACACCCAGCAGTGGATGACGAAAGAATGGTTGGAACTCTCCGTGAAGTCTTCTCCCGGGGAGATCTTCAATGCTTGGCGAGACGTGAAGATGGACACAGTGGTCAACTGCTTCTGTAAAGCAGGCTTCGAGAAACCGTTGAAGAAGACGACAACGAGCGCATAGACAACGCGTTTCGCGAGTTGTAGTCTGAGTTGTAGTCCGCGAGTTGCTTCGCGAGTTGTAGTCAGTTTCGCGAGTTGTAGTCAGTTTCGCGAGTTGTTGTCTCGCTTCCCGGCAGCAGTTCCACACGAACTGTCTGCTAAAGACTTCGTGGAAGGGGACTGCAATGCCCAGGCTGACAGCTCATGTGACGAGGAAAATCGTCCGGACGAGGCGCTGGCTACACGCGTGTACTCTGCCGCTGAAGTGGCTTCAGCGCTCTGCATCATTCGTCGTTGTATCGGCCACATGAAGGGAACGAGGCTGTCGCACCTGGACATCCTTGATAAGATCAGGACTAGCATTTTCAACATTTCAAAAACAAAGAAGCAGGCCAAGATTAGTGATTTTTTCACGCAAATCAGTTATTCTATTGCGCGTGTCTGCGGAATTAGTTGTCATTCTTGAATGCACCTATTGTAGATGATGATCCGCTACAGGTAAGCTCTCGGGGCCTCTGTTTTTTATATACATAGGACTAATTTGCTATCCCCTTCTAGTTCAATATATCCGTGTTCAACTGTAGTTTATTGTCGCATAATTTCGTTGCAGTGAAATTTCATGTATAGACCACAGAAGTTAGGAAGCTGTGATGCTTATTGCTCGTTCGATGATAGCGATAATAGCAGCAGTGGTTTCTTGTGCAGCAGTTTCGACAAACAATAGTTGTGTTTTCTATCTGTGTGCAGCTGTAGTAGCAGGATGTAGTCACGCTAGTCACGCCTGTGCCTTTCTAACAAGGTGGGGTTATTCTTGATTACGGGGTAAGTGATGACGAGCTGTAGTTTTTGTTTTAAGCGCTGCATCAAAAGCATGGTGGGAGCTCTTGAAGAACAATTCTGTCATGTCCCACCCGCACCTATCAAACCTACTGACTGAATCGCGGTGGGTGAGCAATCTGTCACAGAGCATCTTAATGGTGAGAAGTTTAGTGAAATGTGTGTGGGGTGGCAGAAAGCGTGTCTCCAATAAAAACACGGGTGTTGGGATGCAGTGACGTGGCTCTGGAAGTCGCAAGCCAGCAAGAAATTGTCAACTTGCTAGTGAAATTTCGTGGCAGTCTTAGGCAAGTTTCTTTTTCTAATGTAGTAGCACTTGCCAAAACTTCGCTGAATTGAAAGTACCCAGGAAGAAGTTTCATTGTGGTAAGACATTTTTTGCATTGTTTTCTATGGACAGCAAACAGGGAATTAGTAATTACTTCTTGTTGTGGAAATTTCGTTGTAGCGGACTTCATTATCACGAGATTCATCTCTAAAATTTTTTTTCTCTTGGCAGCTGTGCTGCTTTTCTGAATATTATACAAATTCTACAGCCGGGGCACACAATGTAACATTTATTAGTTTTTTATAAACTTTCTGTCATCTATGGAGCTTTGGCTTGCATGAAAAGAAATCACCTGTAGTGAAAAAACAGCACATGAAGCAAGAAGCTCGGGTTAGAAGAAATATGCAGAAATAAAATAGTGGCACCAGTCTGCCTGACTGGCTGATCTCATTTCTTTGATTGCTGTGTTCATAGCTGCAAGAAGTGATTTTAAAACTGTTTGATGAACCAAGGAAGTACTGATGCCAAGCATGTTTTGCTAAGTGAAACAGGTTATGACCTTGTGTTGACATGTTTTATATGCAAGACTTCCTAGTCACAGGCTTGCAAGCTAACTGTGCCTAAAGCAACAACTTCACTGCCAACACCACTGAGCACTGATAAGTCAGCAATTAAAGGAGTGGAAGCTCTTGTGGTATTGCTTAATCAAACATGAATACAATGAAGCTTTCTTATGCTGGCCAGCTAGAAAGTAGATTGTCTGCCTAAGATGAATGTAGGCTACCATTTGACCTTTGAAACTGGTGTGGGGATGGTGTGAAATTTACTGCTCAAAATAAATCAGGGGGTCCTGCAACAGTATTTGAAAATGCTGTGTTTATGTAATGGTAGTAAGGACTATTTTTTCATAAATATCGCTCGTATACACTCACACCACCATATAATGAACCTGGATATAACAAAATATCGGTTATAACAAAGGGAATGAAAAATGGTCTTGCAATAGACATAGTGTTAGGAATAAATCTTTATAATGAATTTTCAGATCATCATCATCAGCCTGACTACGTCCACTGCAGGACAAAGGCCTCTCCCATGTTCTGCCAGTTAACTCGGTCCTGTGCTTGCTGCTGCCAATTTATACCCACAAACTTCTTAATCTCAAGAATCTGCCCACCTAACCTTCTGTCTCCCCCTAACCTGCTTGCCTTCTCTGGGAATCCAGTCAGTTATCCTTAATGACCAGCGGTTATCCTGTTTACGTGCTACATGCCCGGCCCATGTCCATTTCCTCTTCTTGATTTCAACTATGATATCTTTAACCCCCGTTTGTTCCCTAATCCACTCTGCTCTCTTCTTGTCTCTTAAGGTTACACCTACCATTTTTCTTTCCATTGCTCGCTATGTCGTCCTCAATTTAAGCTGAACCCTCTTTGTAAGTCTCCAGGTTTCTGCTCCTGAGCTAAGTACCAACAAGATACAGCTGTTGTATACCTTCCTCTTGAGGGATAGTGGTAGATTTCCACTATCCCTCAAGAGGAAGGTATTTTCAGATATAACAAACATATTTTTGTGTAAGATGCAACTTTGTTGTAATAAGGTTTGAGTGTCTAAACTAAGGGAAATAAACAAAAAGATCAAAGAACATTCCAGAAAGCTAAGTGTGCAACAATGGGACGAGGTTTGTAATGAGGCAGATGGTAAAATGAGACGGGGAAGCAAGTGGAGCCTTCTCAAGAACCTATTCGCTGACAGCAACAAACCAACCAAGAGCAATGCCCAGATAATGCTTGATAGACTCGTTAATCTGCACATGAATGAAGGCACTAGTCCTCAGAACTTTGATGACACCCTGGCAGACATATACCTGTCGACAGAAAGCAAATCAGTCCCCTGGGACGACCCGACATGCGAGTACAAGGAGACACCTCTATGCTCACTGGATCGTCCATTCGAGGTCTCTGAGGTTGTGCACACCCTTCATGGCCTAAATGGCCGCTCGGCCCCTGGTCCAGATGGACTAGCTAACAAGCTGTTTAGAAATTTAGATCATCAAGCCATTCGTTGACGCCCATGGCGCACTCGTCAACGCAGTCATGGTAGTTACTAACTTCACCCACGAAGCAGCGAAAATGGCCATTGCGCTAGCCCTTCGAAGCTGCACAAGAGCCTCTGTCATTTACTCAGACTCTAGAACATCTATAAGCCCCGCCGTGGTGGTCTAGTGGCTAAGGTACTCGGCTGCTGACCCGCAGGTCGCGGGTTCGAATCCCGGCTGCGGTGGCTGCATTTCCGATGGAGGCGGAAATGTTGTAGGCCCGTGTGCTCATATTTGGGTGCACGTTAAAGAACCCCAGGTGGTTGAAATTTCCAGAGCCCTCCACTACGGCGTCTCTCATAATCATATGGTGGTTTTGACGCGTTAAACCCCACATATCAACCAAATCGATCATCAATGCCATCGTCACCACCGTCATTCACTGTTTATGTATACGCAACTGTATATATGAAAAAGCAAGAAAAGAAAATATTCCAGAAAAGGACTCTGGCGCGCAAAATCGAACGTCCGACCTTCGAATTGTGAGTTCGAAGCATTAGCCGCCACTAAAAAGCACCTTCTTTAACGTTCAAACAGTGAGCTATTTATATCTCACTTACCGCTTTCTATGGTCATCTCGGGGGGAACTATCGTGTTGTCAGCATTACCAGCAAGATGGTGCGATGGGCGCACGACGCCAGATCATCACGATGTGGCCGCGCGTACTCCGGTCTCCCACGCGTACTTTGCTCCGCTGAGAGGGGACGCTAACGTATACACTCGCTTATCTCGCCGTGGGGACAATCGTACACCTTGGGCTTTGACCGGAACGATTTTGTTATAGTTATCGGGTGCACAAAGGTCACTGCAATTGTTGCATAATCTTCGTTCACGAAAAGGCTGTTGTGCTTTTCAGACACAGCATAGTAACTACTTAGATGCTTATTCGCGTTCATCTGTACCTGTGGGTACGTTTCGTGCATCATTTGTGCGTGAGAAACGCGGGGCAGTTTCAATCTGCTTGCCATTCTTCACATGACCTTCCAGTTTGTTGCTATCTCGTTCATTGTTCGTCTTTGCGGCAACGCTGTGACTTTTTTCTTTTAGATCATACAAAATTTTTTTAAATGGTTCCTGACAACGTAATTGAAGTGTATTTCAAGTGCCAAATATTAATTTAATGAGAAATATAAATAAATAAAAGGTAAAATATTTAAAATTTAGTAATAGAAATTTTGTTTGATTTTGTTATAGCCCTTATTCTAGTTTACAAACTGAAGCCAGTGTGTTGGCAAGGCACATTCACTTGGAACAAATTTTCAGGATGACACCAGTTTCAGTATATTCATTTCAAAAAAGTGTGACAAAAAAAGGTGGGCATTCGAGTTAATTTTGGTCTTAAGTGCACTCAACTGCATTTAGACAAAACGTTCAATTTTTCATAATTTCAGTTTTTCATGGGAGGGATGGCTTTTCTCAAAGCCCACATTGACCTCAAAATTCATCCTCAGGGTATCTTGCAAGCACATTGGCTACGAGTTGTAAATTACTGTATCTATTGCAAAGTGACTGATTATAATGTTAGTTCATTAACTCGAGCATATTAGCTGATTGGATGGCCTCAGGATTTCGCGTGTGGGCAACAGTTTGCTGCTTTAAGTGTTCATGTAAGAAAAATGCAGTTATGTTACCCTCTAGAGGTCACTTTTTTTAAATGGGCTCCACACTTGCCGTCATTGCTATAAGTGTGCTGACAAACATTCCAAGGATTACATGGAGAGAAATACCCTATAAGGTGGATGGGAGAACAATCGCTTTGGAACATCAAAAACATTATAAGGTTGTAGATTTGACCTCTATCATCAGAAAAGGTCTTTTTTTTTCACTTTTTTTTTCATTTGCACTATAATTACCAAACTACAGTTAAAAACTACAAATAGTGTCCTCTATGCTTTCCTTGGCTTTATTATCTGTTGGTTTTATTTGGTTGTGTCTAACAAAGAATATAAGCCCTTGATTCATACCTTTTATGCTATAAAGAAAACAGCTCTATGTATGCTTGCTGCCATAGTGTAAAAATGTGATGAAACCTTCTGAAACTATAGGAATGAATGAATGAAAAACTGAATGAAAAACTGTATTAAGCGCTGCATACATGTATACGGGGTGTCCCAGCTACGTTATGTCACCCAAGCTTAAAAGAAAAAGAAAGAAAAAAAGTAGTTCAATGTAAATGTTAAACATCTACTATCCAGTGGTCAGTAATGTGTTTTTCTCATCCATCAACACAATTTTTGTGTACTAATTACCCCACTAATTAAAAAAAGTAGAAATTAGCATGGTTAACGTTAGCTGGGGCACTTCATTGAAATGAAGTTTAGCTCAAGTGTTTATGACAAAAGTGTTCAGGGCATCTTGTAACATGTGCATGTGGATCTTTATTTGCCCAGATACATTTGAAAAGTTCAGGTTTGGAGGAGAGCTGTGTGTTGTGGGCTATGCCATGCACTTGGTGCCATATTTCTTCGCCGATCGAACATTGTTTTTGCACCACTACCTGCCTGCACTGCTGTACAAGATTCTTATCATTGTTGTTGTGTTGGAGCACCTTGACTATGTCTTTTGGTAAGTGAACAGAGCTTGTGGTGCATGAAAACACTTTTATTTCACTCGTAGTAGTGGTGAAGCTGTGCATATTCGATCAATGTGGGCTGAAATTGGTTCCTTGCTTTAAAGTAGTGTAGTATAAAAAAAAGTTGCCTCAAGCCTCTGCCAAGAAGGCATGAAAGTTGCCTCACTAGTAAAAGAGTTACTAAAGCCGAATATGCACTATCACCATCATAGACCTTGCAGTATGAGTGATGACATAGCCAATGCAGTTTACATTCTATCTGCTGCTTTCAGGGTGACACCACTTTATATTCCTTTCAAAAGTGTGTGTTGAATATATATCTTAAAGATTGAAAACTGAACTACGTTGTGAAGATTTATTGTAGCTTACAGTGTGAAACACCCGGACGTATACTAGAACAGAACATGATACAGTGCTGACTTTCAACTGAAGGTTTAATCGAAAACGCGAATGCATATATACCCTAGGACAGAAGACCTCGTGACTGAACCGGCCCCCTCATTCGATCAAGATTATACTCAGTGCAAGAAGGCTTTGTCATGTGTACGCAATCCCACCACAAGTAATGAAACACACTAAAAAACACATTATTCAAACATCAAGAAACTGGGCATGAGATGATAAATGATTATTAGTCACTATCTAACATAGAAACTTCGTTATCCAGTAAGGCAATGGATCGCTGGCTGACACATTGAGAGTGATTCTTATTTATAAAAAATGCCTCCATAATTTCTCTTGATAGCTTGTCTGAGTGCTTAAAGAGCATCTTTGTTTTTCAAAAAGTGGGTGGCACTCACAATCGTGACAATACACAGACAACATCGCCCGGGCTGACCAACATGAAAATGAGATTGAGTACACAACATTCTGCGTGCACGGCAGAAGCTTCAGAGCAGGTTTCATACTGCAATAAACTCCCTCTAAGACGAACTCTGTTCAGACACATTCTTGCTTAGGACTAACAACACGGGTGTGTTTGTTTGGTTTCCCATAGGTTCAATGCAAAGAAATCTGCTTAAGACAAACCATGTAACAGGCCTCTTCTGTTAAGATGAACTCTTGCAGCGACCAACAACAGTGAGGATTCTGTGCAACAAACAATAAAGTCTTTATGGGGGCATTCAGGCAAATAAAAGAAAGCGAAATGGGGGAAAAAAAAGAAAACTTCCTGGTGCAAGGACTCAAAGCGAATCGAAAGCAAAATTGCGACGTGCAGGGAGAAAGTGAGATAAGCGGAAAAGAAAGATCAGTGCATAAAGCTGGTATCTCCCTCACCCTTAGTAGCTTGTTGGTGGGGAAAGGGCCAGCTTTATCAGAAAAGAAAGCAACAAAACGTGTTCATCCTTTCGTGTTCTCTTGCGTTCTTCAGTTCCCCAACAGAAGTGCAGTAGACAACAGAAGAACACAAGATCTTGGCTAGAGGGAAAAATGCAAAGGAAGTGGTGCGAAGAAAAGCCAGATGAAAAGTTAGAACGGAAAGAAAGATGGCGTGTGCATTATAATCACATGAAACAGATACCGCAAATGCGGCCCTAACACTCTCATCAGAGGAGTCAGATGCATTGTCATCGCCATCACACAATGGCACAAGAGCACATGTTGTGTTCAGTTCGCGTTATTTCGCTTAGAACCTCTGCGTACCGTATCTGTTCCCAGTGAAATGCAGCAAATGGCGATGCAATATTTTTATTGTGAAAGTGCACGACAAAGGAAACTTGTCATTTTGCACACTAAATATCGCTATATAGTGTATTTTTTGTGTCTCCGAGGCTTGTGATTGTGAGTAGCGAAAATGGGGATCTTCAGCTGCAGGTCGTTCAGGAAAAGTCACTGTGGGCTGAAAATAAGATTGTATTCAAAAACCAAAGAAAAGCTTGCAGACTTTCATTAGTAACTTGGCGTATATTGGCTTTCTCAAGGTAGCGAGCAGTGAGCAATAAAGGCGTATTCAAAAGCGATAGCAATGCCAGTAAAACAGCCTTTCAGACAGTGAACAGCCAGAAGAATAACTTTTCTATTTTTTTAAAGAAAATGTGCTTGTCTCTCTCTTTTCGTCTTTTTCTAATCATGAAAATAGTGTTCTGCTACAGTTTTAGTGTTAAAATGTGATAGCAATTTATTTGTGAGCGTTATAATTATAAACTCGCAAAGTCCAGTACTCATTAGATTATAGTAGACTCTCGATAATTCAAACTTTGATAATTCATACTTTTGGTTAATTCAAGCAAAATGAAATTTTTGGTTCGCCCTCTATTCTTGCAATGTATTTAAAAGTCTTTTAGTTAAAACTTCATTATTCAGTTAATTCATACTTTTTGCAGGTTCGCACCAGAAAATAGCTGCTGCTTTCCCACTACAATTTAAAACTTTGTGTGCTTCTATAATCCTAACAGTCTAAGAATAGAAAATAAACACCTGAAACTTTGAAGGAAAAAGTCTTTGCAAGTAAACAAATGTTTGAAACGAAGCACATGCATGGTAAAATCGTGATGCTTCTCAACTGGTATTGAGAGCTTTATGCTGAAGGCACATACCTATAGCAATGAAGCAGTTGGCAATTCACGATTTCTTTAAATAAGGCTTGATCAGCATTAAATGGCCAATAAATTATGGGCTTTACACCTCTGCTTTTTATTTACTTCAGGCAGCTAGGGATTAAAAACACTTGAAATTTTAATTTTTAAGCACGATAAAATCAATGCTTAATCATAATGTGTGGTGTCAAATCATCCAGAGTCATCTATCTGAAAACTTCTGATAATTCCAACTTCTTCATAATTCAAACTAAATTCAGAGGTCCCTGCGAGTTTGAATTAACGAGAGTCGACTGTAGTATAAACACTCTACTTGAAAGCATAATTTGTATCAAGCGGAGCCAAATAAATGCTTTGTTTTTGTACCTTTCCTCCACATTTTAAGTATACTTTTTTTCAGTGTTTTCATGCAACATATTTGGGCATACTTGACATGTTGGCATTTGGTTTCTGGGGGTACTTTTGATAAGATGAACTCCTGATACGATGAACAAATGATTGGGGTCCCTTCAGTTTTGTCTTAAAAGGAGTCTCCTGTACATTGCTGATCAGTTCTACTCTCTTTCCTTTCTATGCATGTGTTTACTGCCTGGCATATTCCCTTTAGCATCGTTTTGCTCAAAAACTTATGTTTATTCTAAACTTAGACACGACTTTCTTTAATCTGTGGGAAAAAGAATGAACATATAGGATGTCGACTAAACGGCTATATTCTTATTTTTTCATTCAGGAGGGCTGCCCCTTATATTCGCCCTGTAGCTTATCGCACGTCATAGAAATGAGAGAATCAGGATAGCCTGCATCATACAGCCTCGCCACCTCATTGTTAACTCTGTCAGGCATTCACATTTGTCTACGCATTGTTGTTATTGGGAGGGCTGCCCACTTTTTGAAAATAACAAACGTGCTCTTCAACCACCCAAACAAGCTATCAAGAGAAGTTATGAAATTTTTTTTTTTGTATAAATAAGAAGGGGTCTCAATGTGTCAGACAGCCATCCATCGCCTTACTGGATAACGAAGTTTTCATGTTATATAGCGGCTAAAGATCATTTATCTTCTCATGCCCTGGCTTCTTGGTGATGTTTGAATTATGTGTTTTTTGTGCGTTTCATTATTTGTGGTGGTATTGCGTGCATGTGACAAAGCCTTGTTGCGTGGTGTTAATTTTGATCAAACGAGGGGGCCGGATCAGTTATAAGGTTTTAAGTGCTTATGGTATATATGTATTTGTATTTTCAATTAAACTTTTAGTTGAAAGTCAGCGCTGCATCATGTTCTTTTCTAATCTACGTTTGGCTGTTTCGCGATGTACGCTATGATAAATACATACTGTGCCCTTAGCTGTACTGTATAAAAAGGAACCTTTCTTCAAAGAAATGTACTTGCGAGTTGATGCTCTTTTTTTATAATTTGTTTATTCCCTCTGATGCATTATCACTCTTTCTACAGTATGTATAACCAACTAGCTGAACTACATGTTTTATTATGCAGTATGCATACTTCCAAAGGCATTCTAGTAAAAATTAACTAAATGTGTTGGTATTGTGTATCTGGGGTGCCATATTGATACACATGAATCTTGCTCTGCTATATTCACTGACACTGTCAGTTAATATTGAGGCCATGTGCTGTACAGCTGTAGGTATGAGATGCCAAAAGTACTCATTGCTGCACCCTATTAGCATTGTGCATGTGTGTTTTGTGTATTTGGCTGACAGTGTGTAATCTTAAGCTTTCTTTATCCCACAAAGCCATGTCATCAAGAAGAAGTGGATACAGCTTGGGTTCTATGCTTCTGTCATTGTCTGGCTGCTCTGTGTGATCTATGTCTTCTGGAGATTCTCTGTGTTTTCTTATGGTACAACTGCTTTGTCAGCACAGGATGTCCTGGATCTAAAGTGGAGAGACTCATGGAGCTTCATCATTCACAGTCCTTGATTTGTATTTCTGCATGAGATCCTGTTACTGAAAGGGTTTCTTTATTGTGTATGATTTTGTTGTTTCCTCTTAAGGTAAAGTCTATAAGTGTTACAAGGACGGCATCAAACTGAAAGTTTTAGTACATCACATTGAGCTAGTGCACTGTGCTTTCAGTGAGGGCTACTGTGGTGACACAGCGCTACCCATTAGAACAAAAAGTATTTTGGTTGTGATTGAATTCTAAGAAAACTATGTGAAATAATAGGTACTAATTTGGAAGGAGTAATTAATGTAGCTTTCTTATTTTTTATAGAAAAATTTTGAATGGCATTTGCAGAGACTGCCTGATCAACAGCACCAAGAACCAACATGATCTCCTAAAATGCCACGGTGCTATGTTTTAATACATGCAGGGGAAGATGCAGTAGCAGTGGCTTCTGAAATTGAGCAGTGGTATGCTGGGTTCTTCTTTTAGCTGAAACAGGTGCAGTTCAGATAGTAGCTATGAAAGGCCACTAAATTTGTTTTCTTTTACACTTGTGCAACTGCTTTAGTAGATGATGTGCACTTGTACCAAGATGAAGGCAAGTCAGCTTGCCAAATCCACTTACCAATGAGTGCACTTTGCTTCAGGTGTCACTAGAGTTTCTTTTGTAACTGCTTCCAGTCAAGTCTAACATGAGAAACTTGCCAGTGTCACTTTAAATTTATCCGTCTGACAGGGATGCAAGATTGGTTATCGTGCGAATATGTTGGTGGTTTGTTGAGGAATAAAAAAGCTTTCTCTTTATGTCCTTACTGGTAAGAAGAAAGAACTACATTCTGGACTTTCAAGCCCAGGAAGCACTGTTAATTTGGTGGAATCACATACATGGATTATACTCATTATTTGCTTGATGGCAATGAACTTTGAAGAACAACACCGTTGAAGACTCTTTTTTGTACTTGCAATTGCCTTGCATAATTTTTTTTCTCTGTCCTGTTTTATGAAAAGTCTGACTGCTATCTTATGTTTTTAGCCATTTTAAGATGAGTTACTTTAACATATCATCCTTCCATTAGATCCACTGGCATTTTTGAATGTATTGAACCAAATGATACTTAACTGTGCTTGAACATTGCAGTCAGTGCGCTAAGCAATGTCATAGGAAAACCAATTCTTCACTCATTCAAGTGTGCTCACGTAAATAGCAAACTTCTTCTGGAATTGGAATTGCAAGAAAAGCTTCAGGCATTATATTGTATGCGGCAACTTGTGGGTAGATAGCACTCACATGCATATTTAACATCTATGTTTTTTAAGAGTTGGTGATCTTTTTTGAGAGACTTTATTTTTTAATTTTTACTATTGATGTAACACTTTACAGTGCCTAACAGTGAATGTTTATTAAGAATTTGTTTACGCAAGAATTCTTGAAAACTTACTTTACAGTTATTTTATGTCACAATAGATATTTTTCTTGTTTGGCACATTTACTGACCAGTTCTATACTTTTTACACAACAGGCAAGAATAGCCATATTGCAAGCCATTTTAGAGTAACTGCAATGTACTGATACATTTATAATCATTACTTTGTTCATTTTATTATTGACATGTTCTTGTGTATTTATTTAAAATTTCTTTGTATGATGTGTATAACTTTCATAGTGTAACTTTTACACGGTGTGTTATATGTACTGATCATACTCTGTGAAGTGACTGTCAACTTTAAAATTATTTGTGGACTGTTATGCATCATAAGGAGTTTGTCCATGTGTTTTAGTGTTCAGTTTTTTTTTAATGAACTTTCGAACCTGTGAAGAAGCTTGTTGAGATTACGGTCTTCTCTCAGATTTACTCCTTTTTTTATTGTTTGAATGACATGTCTGTTTCAGTGTTTGTAAAACCTTACTGATACCATTTTACACCTGCCTTATATAGACAATTTTCAAACAGCAGTGTCACTTTCAGTAAAAATGTTTTTGAACTTGATGCTGTAGCATCACTGTTTTTGTAGGAAGTGCAAAACAAGATCAAACTGCTGCACAGGTGCATGGACACTTATACTATAGCACATTGTTTTATTTTAAATGAGGGATTTGTGACTTCGTTCTTAAAGTTTAGAAATCAGGATGATGTGCACTTGTTGAGAACATTCTGTAATTTTTTATAAGCTCCTGAATTTTCGATGGGTTTGATTTATTGTTTTCTTTCGACTCATAATTCTCATACTTTTTTTTTGGCCAATTGTTTTCTTTCGACTCATAATTCTCATACTTTTTTTTTGGCCACCTTTGCTGCGATTCTGTGTGATCTTGATAGTAATATAAGTGTTCTTACATCTTGCTGCATGATATTTGTGAAACAACAATTCACTGAATAAATACTAGTTTTTATATTAAGGTTGCGAAAATGAAGAAATATGTGTACCTTCTACAATGTACTGTCAGGAGGTTGAATACTATGAGTCCTGAAAAGCCATTAATTTAATGGTCATGCCATGAAAGATGTTGAAGCTCAATGTGTTTGTTGCTTGCATGAGTACACAAGTTTATATTGGGCATTTCATCTTGCTGTAATGGTGCCCGTGTTGTTTAACTTTCAACTTTTTAACTCCTGACTGCTTTTAAGCCATTGTAACGAATGTGCACTCTTATGTAAATGATATTGTGGGTACAGTGCCTTCCTTCGAGAAATCAATTTTACAGCATAGTGCTATTGAGAGAGAATGGAGTAGTAACAGTAGTAGTATTTTGCAATGTCAAATAAATGGGAGATTGTGTAGTAGTAGGAAATGTGATCATTGTGAAGCAAAAGTAGACTGCACATTTTTTTTTTTTTAAATATATAGTGAACCATCTAGCATTAATTTTCTCCCGAGTTATTCAAAAAATAATGCATGAATGCAAAAGTGCCTTTGTGGGTATCTAATAGAAGTGTTACTAGGAAACCACAGCTATGTGCGAGTGGGAATTCATTCCAATTTTTGGGTTTACTTTGCATGATCCAGAAAAATAATTGATCTTGTGTCATTGTAATGTGATCAGTGTGCATGTAGGTGCTCTGCAACAATTTTATAAATATAGTTGTTTACGGGGCAGATTAAAGAACTCATTGTCAAAGTAATCAATAGCATCAGCACTACATTGTCTGCCAAATCTATTGCTTTGAAATCGAAAATACGATCCTCCGGCATTTTATAGAATTAATAAATATGCTCCTCTTGCCAAATTTAGACAGCTTCATTGATAGTGCCTAGACTAAAGAATGCCGTCTTTATTTCTTCACTGATGAAACAGAGACTGTGAAAGCCTGAAATGAAGGAAAGTTCAGAAAGGTGTTGCCGAAACCCTCTAAGGTACAGTTTATCAGTTGGTTTTTTTCTTTTTTTTTCTCAGTATGTCATAACAAATCCAGGAAGTTCATGTGTTGTGTTTTCAAATCCAGGAAGTTCATGTGCTTACAATAGCTATTCAATACTGAACTTAACTGTTATCGTAGGTGCGCCACTCTATGTACATGTCTCTTGTCACGTTCTTGAAGATGCTCGTAACTGTAGCTTGTGCAAGTGTGTTCTCTGGCTGCTATATGTCCTAATTTATTTGTTTTTCTTTACACATTGTGTTCATTCTGTCTTGCACTTCATATTGTGAGCCTAGAAGTGTATCCATTACAATTAATCTGTTTAACATTATTTATTACAGCAGTACACATCTTGGTTGGCAAGCTGTAATTGTTCATTAGAAGGACACTTTATAAAACTTGTGATTGGATTGTAACTTAGCCTACACAGCAAGGCCACATACTCCAGATGTCATGTTTATGCGCAAAAAACATGATAAATATTATGTATAAACAGTTTAATTTCTGCTAATGTTAGCTGGTATTATGGCTTTTATTTTACAAAGGTAGCTTGCATTAATAATTTTTCCCGTAGATGAACTTACTTTGACTGAAGTGTTTTGCAGAAGTGACAGCAAAGTGCATTTAGCCAATTATTGTGTAAAAACGAGTGCTTTGTGTTTGTGATGGTTTTTGTTCTGACAAGAACTTAACTCTGTTGCAATATACTCCAGCATGTGTCTAGCTTTAATTCATGAGTAAACTTAATGAGTAGCCTCATGTATCCAGCATTGGTACTGACAGTATGCTATGTGAAAGGTGCATGCTCTGTTTAATGTGGAATTTCCACATAAGCATTTGTTGCTGGACGTATTGGTTGTGATCAAATATCAAAACTAAATATGACAGTGATTAGTGCTGTAGGGTGATTTGGCTGAGCTTTTTTTTTTTTGTTCGAGCTTTAATGTCTAGTAACAAAGCATGTGTGAACCACTGTAGCTTTTCTTTGTTTTTTTTTGTTTTTGTTGCAGCTCAATGTCTTTACTGAGAATGCAATGTCAATTTACCCTCATTATCTGTGATGCCCCAGAGGTGCCTTGATGGCTATTCGACGGAAAGCCAGGTCACATTTTTTCCCCTGTACACATATTAAATTATTCTCTAATATTTTTGGGGATGCACGGTTGTCATTGTGTAGGGTTTATAGTTGCAGTCAAGAAAAAAAATTCTGAATAGAAAGGCGGGCAAATAAAGGTTATAAAAGTTGAAAGGTGTGTGTGATTTCTGTTACAGTAGTGGCTGGGGATGATTACGCTTTTACAGCGAAAGCTGTTATGAGGTCACAACTCGAGTCATGCGCAGTTGTTCGCTGCCACCACCACCGTTGTCCGTAACCACATCGCGAAATTAGAAAAAAAAAACTAGCACCAAAGACACAGTGGGGGCTGGAAACCCAGGTCTGCTGGGTGCCAGCCCAATATTCTACCACTAAGCTTCGCTGGTGCTTGTGACTTGTTGGCAAGCTTGCCTTAGACAGGCTTGATGTCGGGAAAGCAGTCGCGTTAATACGACTTATAACGCGTTTAAAACAAAGCAAGAACAACCAGTCGTCACACCATGCGAATAGCATAACGAGTGGGCTGTCCAATGCCCCAACCCATTACAAAAGCTTGTTCTTGTTTATTAGCTGTGGTGCATCCCCCTTTTAGCCGTAATTCCTCATCGTCGTCAGCCACTGCATGAACAAGTGTTTAGCGGATACCACGCTTCTCAGAAGAATGACGAAAAATAGCATGGCGAATGCCAGGCTACTACCCAAAAGTTTAATATTAATGCCCTAGTGGGTATCAAGCAAGTGTGCTTGCAGTAGTTACCCAATGAGTGTTCAAAATTCTCTGAAAGGCTGCTCTCCTAGCTTTTCCGGTGACTGTGCTGTGCCTTCCTCGCAGGCCTGGCATTTTTTTTATTGAATAGACAATGTCTCGACAGGATATGTGCCATGAAGCAGTTGGTGCTATTTCTAATATAACGTTAATTAAAAAGTGGCGTACTTGAGTGAAAAAATTTAATGACCAGGTACAGCAGCGACCAAGTAACTAAGCAGTTCACTATGCTCTGGTCACCCTGGCTAATGGCCGTGAATTTGAGTTTATGGCATCATTTGCGGAAAGAAAAAACTATTTCTAGCATACTTTGATAATTATAAGTTCCAGGCCTTGTGCTGCTCTATAATGTTTGGCCCACGTTTTCTGAGAAGCAACGAGGTCGTTGCAAGACTAACGTAGACAGTAGATGACCACAGGGCAGGCTCTTTGTGGCTCTCAGCCGTCTATGTTTCTCGTTTTACTATCACAATGAACCGTCGCCAACTTGCCCAATTTGCATTTGTGCTAAGCACTATTTCTCTGAAGCCTCGACTACCGATCGGCAGCGTTTTCTCACCGTGCTGAAAAAGTGTTGCAGGGCCCCTTTAAATGAGGCATTGCTAACCACCATTCATATTTAGTTCTCTATAACCAATACTTTGCCATATTTTTTCATCATATAGAGGTTCACACAGGGTGTTTCACAAAATGGAACCAAACATTGTGGTGAATTACAAGTGCACCACAACACAGTAGGTGCCGCTGCCAGTGTGTTGCAGACTGACATTCTTTTCCCTCTTTCGGCACCGCCAACAAAAGCGCGGAGAGGGACAGGAAAAGGGAACCCCGAGTCTACCGATTTGAACAATAAAGTTAGTGTATATCGAGACTGAGCAACACGCTTCGTCTCTGCGTCGCTCATGCGTACCAACAATTTGACTGCGGCACCAACAACTGGTGACCCGTGGTTCCAAACATTTAGCACCACGACGCCGTCGTCAGCCAGACAGTGGCTGTATTAGACGTAAAACTTCCTCCCTTTTGGACCAGCGACCCGGTACTTTACTTCGTCCGGGTGGAAGCTCAGTTCGCTGCATCACCGCAAGCGCCACCAAATACTACCACGTGGTGGCCAACATTCTGCTTGCTCCACCAGCAGAAGATGCGTATCGAGTGCTAAAAGAGGCACTAATACGCCGTCTCAGCCTTTCGGAGCTGGAGCGCCTACAGCAGCTGCTACGGGAGGCCGAACTGGGTGACCGCCGATCAAGCAAACTGTGGTGCCAGTCGCCTGGTGCGGCATCATTTTCTTCAAAGATTACCCTGCCGCGGTGGTCTAGTGGCTAAAGTACTCGGCTGCTGAACAGCAGGTTACGGGATCGAATCCCGGCTGCGGCGGCTGCATTTTCGATGGAGGCGAAAATACTGTTGGCACGTGTTCTCATATTTAGGTCCACGTTAAAGAACCCCAGGTGGTCGAAATCTCCGGAGCCCTCCACTACGGCACCTCTCATAATCATATGGTGGTTTTGGGACATTAAACCCCCCACACATTATTATCGTCATTCCTCCAAAGATTGCCCATAACCGTGCTTATAGGCGCTACGGCCTTCCGAGAGATAGACGCTCACAAGATCACCGAACTAGCAGACCGACCCCTGGACGTCACCAAGCCAGCAGTTGCCACAGTGCTTGCCGAAGCACCGCAGTTTTTCACTTTGCTTAAGATTCGGGCGGACATTTCTCTCGTCACCCACCGTTGCGGCACTAGTCAGGCGGAAGCCAAATAACACGGCGGCGGGCTGCAGAGCAACAACGACAGCTCTGCTGGGGCCACCGTAAGTTCGGTGACACTGCAAGGAACTGTGTGCTGCCGTGCGAGATATCGGGAAATGCACTGAGCCAGCACTGGGGCAGAAGTGAGCATGCTGCCGGCGTCGCCAGCTGATCGCAAAGGCCCGAGCTCGTCGCGGTTGCAAGCTGTAAATAACACGACGTTACCGACGTGTGGGCACCGCTCTCTCTGGCTAGAACTGGGCTTTAAGAGAACATTTAGGTGGATATTTGTGGTAGCCGACATAAAATTTGCTATCCTAAAAGCTGGCTTCTTCTATCACTTCGAACTGCTTGTTGATGTGCGCAACCGGCGTATACAGGATCCCCTCTTGCAAGAAGTGTGTGGAAAGCCATCTAAGTATCCGCCTCTAAGCCCTACGTTTGAGATACCATCGGGCACCGCCCGTTTCGCGTCTACCCTGCGCAATTTCTCCGACCTGATGCGGCCGCCACAGACCCGCGGTGTCGTCAAGCGCAATAGAGAGTTTTATCAACCTACAGAAACACGTCACGGAAAGGCGGCAACACGGAACCGGCTGACGAGTGTCCATACGTGACCATTGTACGCGCATACGGAAAGGAACCGTGTCGTATTTAGGTAATGCGTTTCCCTAGCTTGATAGAACTCTCTATTATTGTCTTTCACCACATTTCCACGGGACCCCCTGTTTACGCACGCTCACGCCACTGGTCCCCCCAGAAACTGAGAGTAGAACGACAGGAGTTCGACCACATACTCGAGCTCGGCATAATCAGCCCATCCGCTAGCCCTGTGGCATCTCTACTGCACATGGTGCCGAAGTCTGCACCAGGAGACTGGCGGCGATTATCGAGCCCTCAACCGAGCCACTGTGCCCCACCGTTATCCATTACTTCACATTCACGATGTCATGGCCAATCTGCATGGTGCGACACTTTTCTCCAAAATAGACCTCGTACGTGCCTTCCATCAAATTCGCAAAATGCACTGTGGATGACACCAAACCCTCACGAAGAAGCCACAACTACAAAGGCGAATTTCTTCGCCAAATTTGGTGGCAGTCTGGCCACACTGACCCTCCAAGTCTGACAACAATTTATGCAACGCCAAACAGAACCTTTCCCAAGAGACTGCAACTATTTCATTAGCAATCTCGCCGAGACAAGCTAGCAATACAGCAAGGACTATGCAGCGCCCGCTTCTTAACACATGCGCTGTTTTCGCCGTCGTAAACCTGACCGCCAATTCGCATTGGCGGTCAAGAAAGAACAAGGGCAAATACAAGTACGGCTGATATTTACTCACCTCCTATTTAAACTTGAATAAACAGCTCGTCGCTGCATGGCTGTGACGGCCATGACGTTCATCCAACGTGCGAACGAGAAGAAGACAGCGCGCAGTCATACACGTAACACGCGGTGGAATGTGAAAGCGAGCATATATGAATTGGTATATATTTGATGACTTTTGTACTATTACGTAAGTGCTTTACAGCAGTTTCAGTTTGTGGGCTTCTGAAAATTGCCTGTCTGGATGCTTTGGTGAACTATTTTTCTTAAGCGCAGTAGGGCTGTGTATGGGCCAAACGGCGCACGTGCGGTAAAAAGTGTGCAGTTTAAACACCACACTATGCACTTGCTAGTACACTTTAATCCTTTGGACGAAAAAAAGGTATTCCGTAGATAAGCCACGGCGATATAAATTGATGACCGGAACAAATGAGCGTCCGTGGCTATTCAGTAGCTGTTTGTCTGACTTCACGACAAAGTGACCGAAGAAATGGACACATCTGCTCTAACCACTTTACTTTTTTACCGCTTGTACGTGCTCGTATGCCACGAATTGTTGACGAATAGTATATAATACACAAAAGTAAGTAGGCTTCATGAACAGGCGAATTCTGTGAGCATTGGCCAGCAGCCATGGTGTGTGTCAGGAAAGCCCTTGGCCTTCCATGTTAAAAATCACAGGCATTTTCCAAAACTTTTGTTTTATTCTAATTATTGAGAAGGGCAAATAACTAAGAAAAACGCGCACTTATAAAAAAGATTTGGGGCTTTTACTACCATCTCGCCCACATTTTGCTTGTAAGTCATGTCCTTTTCTGTCACGCTGTCCGGGTATTGGCCAACGATAACGGAAGCCGATGGGAATCCAAACTGTTTCCAATCATCGGTCATCGGCCATTGCTGGTAGGGATGTCAGCCGCATCAGACCTTGAAAGGAGTATAGCCTCTTTCTTGTCGCCTTGCAAAGCTGACCGGGCATCATTATCGGCATGTTTGTGGGCAATCATGCCGCACTTGGTAACCATTGAAACCTCACTTGGTACCCCTTCTCAGATGACGTATGAATGAGGTGTATTGTCTAGAATACCAGTTGTTCGTATGGTAAACGCCACAGGGCTGACAAGAGAGACTGTAGGACTGTTTTGGTGTCACTAAAAATTGACCGCCGCAGTGGTTGTTTGCGATTGACAACACAAAGCGCAGTGCCATGATAGAGTGGCGAGTTCCGCAGCCGTTGAGACTATCGGGTGGTTGGTCTTAAGAACTCCACCTCGTGCTCGGACAATCACTCCTTTGGGCGAATTTGGGATGGTCGTTCAGCCATCGGTGTAAATATGTACGTACATGGTCGGTGTATTTCTTGTGCAGTAGGGGCAGAGATAGCTGTTTCAGACTCGGTTTTTTTCTTGATTCCTGGTACACTGTAGTGCGCTGCAGGACGAATGAAACACCCAAGTGGAATAGATGGTTTGGATGCGGGGCCGTGGCCTGACGATAGTTTGGCGGAGTAGCTCGAGATTGTTGCGCGGTATCACGCTTGCAGTCATTGTGACGGCAGTGTTGCCAGGTGGTGCCTATGAGCTCTAGCAAAACGCTTGATGTGAGCTCCCAGTGCTTCCAATGCAGTGTGCGTTTGTATTGTGTCTTCCATCGAGGATTACTATGTCAGTAATTATACGGATAAATTATTTCCTATCGAAGAAATTGGGGCCAGCGAAGCTTTGCGAGCGTGGGCTTCACCTGCTTTTCTTTCTCTCTTTCTTTTTTCCCTTTCTTTCTTTTGCATAGCGCAATGATTCCTCCTAATATAAGCTTTCAGTTTTATCATAGGCAGCGGCGGCTGACCACGAAACGCGGTTTTCGGACGAAATCAGTGAGGCTTTTTTTATGTTCCTTCCAGAGTTCGCCAGCCTCCAGAACGGCCCTATGAATAGATGATCACGTGATAGCGGAAACGCGGGTTAGAAATTTAATTTACGCGGGTTAGAAATTTCATTTTCTCGAAGTCAGAATTTTACTCAAATGGTAAATTTCTGGTATAGACCTTACGCGTTGTTCAGCAGATCGCTTTTAGTCCGCCAACATGACACATTTCAATGAAGCGCCCATGAAGAGTTAATCACTTTTGCATGAAGGAAGGAAAAAGAAGGGAGAAAGTGTTACGCAGCCAGCCACGACAAGCCAATCTGTTTTGCAGCCAACAGTTTTGGCTCAACAAGTGAGCGTTTGCGTTGATATGACGCAATGAACGAAATTTACCGAGACTTCGGTCTGTGGTGCACAGTACTTTTTAATCGAAGCGTGCTCGCTGGGCACAAAGGGGGTTCAAAAACAGAACTTCCCTGCGAGTACTAAAACCCACCGTGCAGTCTGGTGTTTTTATCAAGTTTTGAGCAGACACGATGGGCTTCAATCGAATTGTGCAATGCTCGCTTCTCTCTGTTTTTTCCACCACGATGTTTTGCATTGTCCGTATAGAACGAGTTCTGATGCTTCAGTTCAGTTCACATAGGCCGACCGTACACGAGCGTTGCATAGTAGTAGGGGCACTCGCTTTGAGACTGAGAGGACCCGGGTTCAAGCTCGCCCCCACTAATATAGTTTATTTTGTTCATTTGGTGTGGACCTCCAGTGAGAGGTTTTTTTTAAATTTTCACAGGTAAGTCAATACAAGTTCTGCTTGGAAAAAAAGCAAGAAAAAAAGCAAGAAAAGCCAACATGGTCGCGCCATACAAGATAGGAAAGCGAAGGGAGTGCTGCTGCATTTAGTGTTCTGGACACGAAATAAGGGACATTATAATACTAGCGACGAGAAAAGGAGGCCTCACGAAGCATATTCACCTTGAAGACGATACCCAAAATCAAGATACCAGAATTTGTGCCCGGCACCGAGTGGTCGTCATGAGTAGGGCGCCTGGAGTTCTACTATGAAGCCAACGGCATAGTAGAACCGGCCAAGAAGCGAGCGGTGCTTCTCATGCTTTGCGGTGAGCAAACCTACGAGACACCGAGAGCCCCGGTGGCCCCACAGAAGCCTTCAGAGGTGAACTAGGTGCGCATCATCAATATACTGACATAGCACCTCGATCCCAGGCTGTATAAGTTGTTTGGCCGTTATCGTTTCCAGAAACCAGACCAGCTTCCGAACCAATATGTCAAAGATTATGTAACAGCCTTGCGAACCTTGCGAAAGAACTGTAACATTGGAAACGTAGACTCCACGACGGCGGAACGAGAGGCATCAGGCAGTAGCGAAGAGGTCCGATCTTAAGCAGCGAGTACGAGGCTACCTTTGAAAGTGATGCTTCGAGACAGACTGGTATGTGGAATCCTCAATTCTCATCTTCAACAACGGTTGCTAGCGGAGAATAAGCTAACGATCAAGCAAGCCTGCGACAAAAGATCAGCAGAGACAGATACAAGGCAGGCAGCACCAGGATGACACCTTCGGAGTAAATCGTCAGAATTTTCGGAAGTGCATGACAAGCAAGCCGCCTCAGTCCTTTCGGTGTCTAGCAGATCAAAGTCCGAGAAGTGTGTTTTCAAAAACGCTATGTGTAACCTCTGCCATAAGAAGGGTCACATCGCCTAAGTTTGTCTCTTTAAGAAGGCCAAAGCGCAAAAGTACCTAGGAAGCCCTTGTTTAGACGAGAAAGACGAACTGTTAGAAGAACTGGGCGACTGCCTCTTCACAGTTTTTCACATGAAACCACAGATGACAACCACACCTAGGTTCGCCGTGACAGTTCTACTTTCTGGTCAGCCACTCAAGGTAGAAAGCGACTCGTGAGCGGTGTTCTCGATAATTAGTGGAGCTACTTTTGTTCGCCGCTGTGCTCATGACGCCCGGGTGTTAAAATAACGCAAGCTTGCATTACAGACTTTTTCAAGAGAATGTCTAGACATCATGGGTTCCGTGCTCATCAATGTATATTTCAAGAACAACAAAACTCGGCTACCATTGCTTGGGGCTAGAGGAGATTCAGTTTGTTAGGAAGAAATTGGTTCGAATAACTCGAAATTATGATGCATGGACTCAAAATCTCACTGGAAGAAGCATCGAAGACACTTTAGCCGTGTTCTCTGTGGTTTTCGACGGTGCTCTCACCGGACATTCAGGCCCACCTGTGAGAATCGACCTGACTAAAGACGCGACACCCAAGTTTTTGAAATGCCGCAGCAGGTACCATTTCCTCTTCGCGATGTCGTATGTTGAAAACTCGACAAGCTCCACGCATATTTGAGTTCATCGCTGCCTCAGACTGGGCTACGCGCGTGGTAGTGTTGAGGAAGAATGGATCTTTGCAGTTGTGCGGGGACTACAGAAGCATTGTGAATGCGAAGATCAAGCCAACTGCGTGTTATTTGCCAATGGCAGCTGAGTTGCTTGCAATTCTTCAAGGTGGACTGATGTTCTTCAAGATATATTTAAAGGGCCAGTGCATTAGTTTCGTCCGAAATGCAGCACTTTTTCAAGTTGAACATGATCAAGCAAAAGGCGTATCAGCTGGGGAGGCAAGGGGCGTGCGAGCCCCCCCCCACTAAGAAAAATCCCCCCACCTTTTTATAGTGGTCAGTGTCAGTTGGGAAAACCAACAACTAAGACAAATTTTTCCTTCACCGCAGTATTCGCTCAATTACATTGTTACGGGGAATCGAGAATGTTGCTTGGGAATGTTTTAATAAAGTAACATTTTTCCTAAATTTCTGCTGTACGATTGCCCTTAAATGTTCCTTTCGATGCGGGCCGCCAATGCGACTTTTTCGTGCCTTGTGCTATAGCATTGCAAAGCGGGCTACAGTACAAGGCGCGAAAGCGTCTTGCACTTTCTTTGTTATGGATGGGAACAAGCAATCGTTTTATGGACCAGTCAGAGCACTTGCTGCTTCAGGACAAATTGTTTTCCTTAAACGAAAATGAAAGCTTCATCACTGCTTTATCGAAGCTGCTGTGAGCCGAAAATTGTGGCGATTTTTTTTAATCTAGTTCTGCAACGTGCTGGACACCCTGGCACACTTGCACGCCAGTGTATTGCCAGACGTAATCTGCAACAACACATGACGATAATGAAGCAGGACGGACAAACGAAGACCTAACCGAATCGTGGGAGGCGAAGCTCGCCCTCGAGGACCTAGAAGACCAACAACAACTCGTCGCCAGGGCCAAGAGGGCAGTAGAAGCCAGAGGGTTTCTGGACTAAGGAGCCCTCCCACCTCAGGGTGACACAGGGCGTTGCTCGGGGCACTGTTCCAAAATAAACGTTTACTTCTCTCTCTCTGCCGGACTAGAAGCACCACAAAAAGTTGTCGCTTTAGTCTATATGATAAATTTGATCAGCCTTGCTTACAGTAACTACACTAAAAAAAGAGCGAGTAAAAAGGGTGTTATTTTGTTCCACAACAATAATCGTCATCTATATTGCGTTCCATCCTTGCTATCGCCCCGCGCCCGGTACATGCCGGTTACGATCGACATGCCCATTATCAGGGTTACATTGCATTCTCGATGGGAAAGTGGCCAGCACCGAGTTTTCAAGAAAGGATGTGCACGCAAGCCTGATGACCATTATTATTGTGGAACAAAAAGACACCCTTCTTACTCGATATTTTTTAGAGTGTAGGAGCGATGGTAGCATCTTACAAAGTGGTGAAGAATCAAGCACTGGACTCGAGTACCGTGGGAACTTTAGCTTCAAAGCTCACCCCGCAGCTTGACCCAGCGGACCAGGGAGAAGGTGAGAGACCATTTTTTATTGCACAGGGAGAAGGTGAAAGGCCGTGTTTTCTTGCACGTTGAAGGCTTAATTAGGAGTCAGCATAGTTAGTTTTCATTCATGTTGAATTGTGTTGTACAGCTATAAATACAACTTTGACAGTAAAGAAGCACACACGTGCAGCGCTGCCTAGTTCTTTCTCTCTCAGCAAGGATGAGCTCACAGAGATGTACAGGCGCACATACACTCTAAAAAGTTTTCCGGAGTAACTGCACAGTTACCACGGAAAGGGCTCTTTGCTCTTCCAAAAGATGAAATGTGCGCCAAATATTGCACACGGAACCGAATGGAGGGGCATTTTATTCCTTGTCAAGTACAGCACCCGTTCTTGGGGTAACAGCAGGAATGTTCGCGCCGTCTGCAAACGACTCATCGGTGCCTACACAAGCCTGGTTCATTTCAGATGGTTCAGTAGCGTGATTTGGTGTAGTGTTTAGTAACGCGCACGTGCTAACTGAATGGTCGTAAGTTGATTGATGGATATGTGGGGTTTAATGTCTCAAAACCATCATATGAGTATGAGAGATGCCGTAGTGGAAGGCTGCGGAAATTTCGACCACCTGCGAGGTTCTTTAACGTGCACCCAAATATGAGCACACGGGCCTACAGAATTTTCGCCTCGAACGAAAATGCAGGAGGTTGTTTGCCCCTCCACCCCGCCCCCTTCCCCCACACACACTCGCGAAAGAGTTGGTACGCCACTGGATCAAGCACATAACATCAGCTCCATATCATCCGACAACAAATGGGCAATCGGAACATAAGGTGGCAGAAGTTGTGGTTTACACGTATCCCGAAGGAGTACGGCCACCAGCGTGGGTCCGGTCGAGCCGCAGGGCACGCGTTAGCCGTCGCCGTGGCGAGAACACGATACTGCTCAAAGTCGCAACACTTTATTGTGGCAACACCAAACGCAGTACAACCCGTTGCAAAGGCGCGGCGGGAAAGCAAATAGGCTTATCCACGCCACGAGCACAAACAACTACACAGGGTGCCACGAGCACGTCTCCGCGGTAAAAGTGATCCACGGAGACACCTGGACCAAGGCCCGGTGGCTCGAGCGAGGGCAAAGGCGCTCGCGTTGGCTTCGAAGGGAGACGGGTCAGCTGGGCCACGCACTAGGACACCGTACCACCCCTCGGTCGTGCGTACGCAGCGGGGCAACAAAAGGTGAGCGTTCGCCTCGGGCGCGAGGCGCCATCAGTGAAGTTCGACGAGCCCCGAGTGACGGGAGTCAACGGACGGAAAAGATAGCGTGGCTCACCGTTTGCTGTCCCGGAGAGTATCTGACCGCTCCCGACGCAGCACGCGAAAACCTCTTGGGAGCCTCCGCGCGCGGCGCCACAGTCAACATCCGCTACCGGGTGAGGGAGTTAAACGTCACTCCGCTCACCCACCACGGCAGACAGCAAAGGAGGGCAGACATGTCGGGACATGAGAACGGCAGAAAAGGGGGCAAGAGGATTCGCTCGCAGGATTTCAAGCTGGACGGTTGTGCCCTCGCGATCTCCGACTTCAGCGTAGCTCCCGCCGACGGTTCGCCCTCCGCGGTCTCCTGAAGCCGTGCAGCTCTCGCATTGTGGTGCCCCGCCCTTGGACTGCTTCGACCGGATCCCCACTTTCCTATCTCCTTCTTTTTTCTCTCGTTGGCTGTCTTCTTCTCCTTCTATTTTCCTTCTATTCTTTTTATCCCTCCTTCCCCCCACCCCTATAAGGCACTGCGCCGTGTCGCCTGAAGGCAGACAGAAATTAGGTGCCTTTTTCCTCTTTCTCATGAACCACTAACAACAACAAAGGCGGCAAAGCCCGCGCAAAGGCAGCGGGCTAGCCTCAATTCCCACATCCCCCTCTCCTAAATTTGCCTTTTACCGGTCTGCAAAAGGCAGCCGGAGGTCACCCATGCAGTTAAAATGGCACTGCTATGAGCGGTGGTGGTAGTGGTTGTAATGAGGAGGAAACAGGCACCTAATTTCTGTCTGCCTTCAGGCGACACGACGCAGTGCCTTATAGGGGTGGGGAGAAGGAGGGATAAAAAGAATAGAAGGAAAATAGACGGAGAAGAAGACAGCCAAGCGAGAGAAAAAAGAAGGAGATAGGAAAGTGGGGATCCGGTCGAAGCAGTCCAAGGGCGGGGCGCCACAATGCGAGAGCTGCACGGCTTCAGGAGACCGCGGAGGGCGAACCAGTCGGCGGGAGCTACGCTGAAGTCGGAGATCGCGAGGGCACAACCGTCCAGCTTGAAATCCTGCGAGCGAATCAATGAGCGACAGCTAACCTCAGTCCAGCCCTGCTACTGCTGCTAAAAACTGATTACAAAGGAGAAACAAAAACAGAAATAACAAAATAAACACATGACACTATAAAAAAATAACTGCGCAAGGGAGCACAGAAAAGTGGGACTAGTGTTCGTGGTGTTGAAGCGGGATAGCGTCCACTGCGCGGAGGGGCGGAAGGGCGTGATAGTGTCCGCTGGGTGCGATGCCCGAGTGCGAGGTCAGAGGTACGGGCGGGGGCTAACTGATGGCTCGTTGCTGCTCTTGATAAGCCGTGAGTCCGACGAACGCCGCCTCGGTTGTGGTTCGGAGGCCCTGCATTTTTCGCTCGATGACGGAGCTGGGACGTTGCGGGAAGCCGGGCCTCTCCAGTGATCAGGGAGGCCGAACCAGAACTGGCTGCGAGGCGCCCTTGCGTTGGCCGGCAGCATATAGCTGCTTTCAGCTGGCCTCGCGCAGGAGCCATGGTGGGAAGGCAGCAGGGCTTCTTCGGCGACAGCCGAGAGCAGAGCACAGCCAGACGGTTTGACGTCAGTGGGTCAATGCCCCCCCAGCACCTCCAGTGTCCGCGTCGATGGGGGGAAAAGCCATGATGCACTCTTCGCGGGCTCGCACCGAAGCGTCACGCACCCACACACGCACAGAAACACGCACGCACACCGCCGACAGCTGCGCGAGCGTAGGGGCAAAGCGTCCTTCGTATCTCTCTTCCGGCAAGCACCGACACTCAAGGTCACACACATCTCCCTTCTTGGTAGACGACATAAAAACACGGAAAAAAGTAAAACAGAGCCAAAATGACATTCAGCATCTGGCAAAAAATTAAAATACAAATAACACTTAATACTAGACAAAAGAAACATAAAATACACATGAACACTTAAAAAAAAAGAAACACTGGCAGCAGACAGGGGGGGGGATCAACTTCTTTACGAGAAAAGGCCGTAAAGAAGCTAACCTATACTGAGGTTAGACAGTAAACTAAGCGCCTTCGGTTGTGAAGTCCGCCGTCCGGCGCGAAATCACAAAGGTGACCGCTTCCTCAGATTATACCGGTGCGGAGTCCGAATGCGGTCCGCCGCTCCAGGTGTGCCTCGTTGCTGGCGCGAAGTGCCGCAGGGCTCTGGCGCGAGCTTGTCAGACCGTGACACAAAGGGTTTCAGGTCCGCGATATGGGCACGGCTGAGTTTTCCCGTATGGGGATCTTTCAGCAAGTACGCGAGTGGAGTGCAAGCTTTCTCCATTCGGTACGGACCAAGCCACTTAGGAGCGAGCGAGGTTGAGAACCCCTTACTGGCATCGCTAAGAGCGTGGTTGCGCTTCAGGACAAGATCGCCCACCTCAAAAACTAGGTCGCGATGCTTGCGGTCATATTGGGCCTTATGCTGAGCTCTGGCCAACGCCAAACTTTGCCTTGCTTTGCAGAAAGCTCGACAAAGCCTGTCCTGAAGTGCCGGCGCGTAAGCAGAGCAGTCTGCCGGCGCCTCCTCGTCCTCGAGCTGGCATTGAGAGACGCTGGTCACCGGATTTGAAAACTCCCTTCCAAAATTCAAGAAGGCGGGCGAGAAACCAGTTAAGCGACTCTCGGATGTTCGAATAGCGAACGCGAGCTTACTCAAATGGTCTGCCCAGTCCCTTTGACCTTCGGCAAAGGCCACCAACATCGGTTTGAGCGTACGATTGATGCGCTCCGTCAAATTGAACTGGGGATGGTAGGGTGAAGTGGTGCAGTGATCAATTCCGAGGGAACGGCACGTGACACCAAACACCCGAGCGGTGAAATACGAAGCATTGTCAGTGATGAGCCTTTCCGGGAAGCCGAACCTGCAAAACAATTCCTGCAGCTTCTCAAGCACCACTGGCGCTGTCACCTTTCGAAGTGGGAAAAGTTCCACCCATTTCGAGAAGTGATCAACGACTACCATCAGGTGAATGAAGCCCTGCTTACTTCTGGGAAATGGTCCCATTAGATCGCAGGTGGCCACTTGCCACGGACGCTCTCTGACAATCCGTTTCATCAGGCCGGGCGGTTTGCCACCCCTTGATTTCACCGTTTGACAGACGCGGCAAGAACGGCAATAGCGAAAAATGTCTCGCTTCATGCCGGGCCAGGTCAAAACGCGGCTCAGTTTTGCAAAAACCTTCGAGCCACTCAGGTGACCGGCCATGGGTTCGTCATGAAAGGATCGCAACAGTGCGGCTCTCAGACTTTTGGGCATAACCACCTTAAATGGGTCTATGGACTCGTCGTCAGTGGCTATATGCTTCAGCAGGAGCCTGTCATGGTCCGCGGGGACTCAGCGACACACGCTGGTTCGAGCCCCCTATTCGCGCCCGCTGCAGGGCAAGCAGCGTCACGGCGCTCCGTCTCGTAGAGACAGTCGTTATCGGCGCCCGCTGCAGGACAAGCAGCGTCACGGCGCTCCATCTCTCTGAGACCGTCGCACATTTCGCGACAAAACGGGTGGGTCACTTTGCTGGGCCTTCAGAAGCTCTTCTCTGCTGAAAGCGATGCCCATTCACCCAAAATGGGGGAGTCTGGTATCGCGCCCACTCAGGACCGCAGCAACAACCGCTTGAGTCGGCGTTACGGGTTCGCTATCGGCCTCGTGGCCTTCGGAAAGCTCCCCCGCTCGGCCGCTTCGCGGTGCGCCGCTTACCTGGTTAGCAGCCAAGGTTTGTCCGCATGGGGACTCACCCTTCTCGCCGAATGGCGGCGAAGCTGCTGTTTCGCCCCCGGCGCTTGCTTGTGCTAAGGCACCGCTAACGGCTGTCGCACCGGGATCAAGGTCCTCGGCCGACAATGGGGCACGAGATAGCGCGTCAGCTACCACGTTGGTGCTCCCCTTTCGATACTGCACCGAAAAGTCATAGTGCTGTATCAGGAGAGCCCAGCGCGCCAGCCTGCCGGCAGGCTCACGGAGCCGCATCAGCCAGCTGAGCGCACTGTGATCCGTTTGCCCTACGAATTTCGTCCCATCAAGATAGACGTCAAACTTCCGCAGTGCAAACACGATGGCGAGGCACTCCTTTTCGGTCACGGAATAATTTTTCTCCGCAGAGACCAAGGAGCGGCTGGCAAAGGCCAACGGCTGCAACACGCCATCGTATTCCTGTAGGAGAACAGCTCCTAAACCCAGATCGCTCGCATCAGTTTGTACAACGAACGGTCTGGTCAGGTCGGGGAGCTTGAGCTGCGCTGTCTGCGCTATGGCGTTAGACAGTCGGCAAAACGCCCCCTGCTGCTCAAGTCCCCATTGCCACTCAGCAGACTTACCCAAGAGTTTGCTCAAGGGCGCCTGCAGTCTGGCACAGGACGGAATGAAGGAACGGTAAAAGTTGACCATTCCTATAAAGCGGCGAAGGCCACGTACGTCCTTGGGCACGGGAAATTGAGAATAGCTCGAAGTTTCTCCCGATCCGGCTCTATGGAGCCTTCGCCCAGCGTAAACCCGAGCAATTGAACACGGGTCTGCGCTAATTGAACCTTAGCGGGGTTAAATGTCATCCCGGCGGTCCTCACCCTCTCGAGTACATCGGCAACATGGGCCATGTGCTCTTCGAAGGTTCGTGAATAAATCATGATGTCGTCGAGGTAGCACATGCAGTATGACCACTTTGCTTCCCCGAGGACGCGGTCCATGAGTCTTTGAAACGTCGCAGGTGCATTGCAAAGACCAAAGGGCATACGAGTAAACTCGAACAACCGTCTGTGGGACGTGAACGCAGTTTTACACTGGTCACGGTTACCCATCCGGACCTGTAGGTAACCTTTAGAGGCGTCAAGCGTGGTAAGTACCGTGCATCACCCAGGTTACTTACGATGGAGTTTATCGTGGAGAGCGGATAGGCATCCTTACGAGTCACTCCATTCAGACGGCGATAGTCGACGCACAGGCGATGACTGCCATCTTTCTTAGGCAGCAGCGCAATTGGAGACGCCCAGGAGCTAGACGAGCGGCGAATAATGCCAGCCGCAAGCATGTCATCTAGCAACCCATCGATAATCTGCCTTTTGGCGAGACTGACGGGCCTGGGGTTACACTTCAAAGAAAGCGCGTTACCAGTTTCGATCACATGGCTCACTAAATCGGTGCAGTCAGGTTGATCGGTGAAGAGCTCGTCGTACTGACGTAACAGTGTCGACAGACGAGCCTTCTGTGTTTCATCCAACTGAGTCGCGCAGGTGACCAAAGGATGTAGTGCCTCTTCGTGTCGTGTCGGTCGATTCACACAGGGGTTTCGAGCCGACGAGCGCGGAACGCCAGGGTACGACCCCGGAGTTGGCGCACGACACGGTTCGTGCCGCGCCTCTCGTTCCCGAAGAGGACTGTGAGAGGGCAAATGCGGTGAGCGGGGGCTTGGTCCCGAACTCTGCGCAGGGCACGTTTCCGACGCTTCTGTGGCAAAGGCAACGGTAAGCGCCGGTGGGCTGATGAACGGCTTGAGTTGGCAAAATGGGCCATCACGATAACCGCCATTCGCAATGTCCACAGCGATACCGGTTTTAAGGAGAAAGTCCCGACCGAGAATCACTGGAACATTGAGCCCTGGAAGATGAACATGACGGCAGCGTCTCATTCGATCTCCCCATCGGACAGTCAACCTTGCAGCGCCTGCCGAATGGGCCACGCCTTTCAGGGTGAATGTCGTTCGGCTGTCCCGCAAGCGCACTGAGTGCTTCTGCAAGTGGAACAACACCTGTTCGCCGAACAACGAGGCGCTACGCCCGTGTCCAGCAAAGCCGAAAATTCACGGCCGGCAATGGTGACCGAAATGAACGGCGCGTGCGTATCAGCAAGAAAAGTGCTTGCTCTGCACGCAGAGGGAAGAAGCAAAGGTTGGGTCGCTCGTGCATTCACGAACGACCCGGAAGCCCGTTTCCCTGCCTCGCAGGAGGCCTGGATCTGGTCCTTGCTATGTGCCCTCTTTCACGGCAGCGAACAGCGCACTCCATCATGGTCTGTATTCCCAGATGGAGCAGCTTCGAGCTGTCGTGATCGGCTCGCTGCGTTATCGTAGGATACGTTTCTGCGAGCCGCACCTCCCACATTACGTTGGGTCGAAAAGCGTCCCTGTATGGAGGTTTCAGGCGGAGCAGCGCAGGCTGCCCGCCTTTCATGCGTAAAAGGGTCAAGAGCGCGATCGCTCAACTCCCACGCACAGCCGGTTGCAGCCGCAAAGGCGGCGCCGAGAGGCTGTTGCCGTTGGGGAAGGGTCATGTCCCCTCTCCAAGCACAGCGCGGCTCAAGGGCATCGCTGGCTGGCGGTGGCGGGCGATAGGCACGCGCGGCGAGAATGTCGCCTTGGATGCGCTTCGCCTCGGCGGCCAACTCTTCCAAGACCCGGAAGCGGCCGCCGCGCAGGTATGCCGAAAAAAGTCGGATGTGCCTGACCATCACCCGTTCGACGGGTTCCTCATTCCAGGCTCAGCGATAGCAATAAGTTCATCCATCGCACGTACATACTCCTGTAAAGACTCGTCAGCAGCTTGTGTACGAAGCTCGAGCTCTCGCCGCATTCTACTTTCGTAGTCAGCGGGTAGGAATTCGCGCAAAAATACCGCACGAAATTCCTCGAGGTTTGCTGCACGGTAACCGGTAAGCCGATACCATCTCGCTGCTGTGTCAGTCAGTGCAGCTGGAACAACACGTTCGAGCACCACTTTATATCATCCAAACCCATCGCTCTCTGATAACGTGACAGAGAGTCGAGGTAATCTCGGGTGGTGAGCTGATCACCGTATCCGCTGTAGGTTGGCAAAGGCAACATACCAGCTGGGTGACCGCTTTTCGGACCAGCCGAAAGCGTTTGCACAGCTCCCGAGAGTGCTTGGATCATCTGCACGGCGTTTTGCAGCAACGTCTGCGTCATCGCACCGGCTTCGTAGGAAACCGTTGGCGCGTTAGCGGCGCGGTCGAGCGAAGGCGAGCAGTCGCCCAGCTCGATCAGTGGGGCGGTTTCAAACAGACCACCGCCCTGCGCGCCATTCCCAGAGCAAAATAGGCTCCTTGTGGGATTTGCCTGTTGTCGAACCAAAGGCGCACTTGGTGCGGCTACCATCGACAATTCAGGCGCCTGCCTGCTCAGCGTGCGTTCGAAGTGTCGGTTGCACGGCTGATAGCGGGATAAAGTCGGCGAGGGCCAAGGCTTGCGCCCCGTCAATTCCGCAGGGAACCGACTGCGAGTGCTGTGCCGACGAACTGCCATGCATGCCAAAGGGCGCATTAGCAGTCGGAGGCGCTTGTGCCTAACGTTCGGATAGGGCAAGAGGCCCATTCCGAAGCGACGCGCCGTCTCCAAAGGGAGCGGCTAGGCGCCTCGTGTCGTCACCGCAATAGGGGGTGCCGACACGGACGGGTGCAGAAGGGTTCCCATCAATAGAGGCAATGGCCTCCTTGTGCAACGCGGCATCCGCTAAAAGGGACAGCGGACAAAAATCCCGCGAAGCAGCCATGTTGCGACGAGCCCGAATCGCGCAGGCGAACTGACTCGCTAAGAACAGTCAAAAGTTAGAGCTTTTGATACCGCGTTGGGCGCCAGTGTGGTGTACACGTATCCCGAAGGAGTACGGCCACCAGCGTGGGTCCGGTATTAGCGAGCCGCAGGGCACGCGTTAACCGTCGCCGTGGCGAGAACACGATACTGCTCAAAGTCGCAACACTTCATTGTGGCAACACCAAACGCAGTACAGCCCGTTGCAAAGGCGCGGCGGGAAAGCAAATAGGCTTATCCACGCCACGGGCACAAAGAACTACACAGGGTGCCACGAGCACGTCTCCGCGGTAAAGGTGATCCACGGAGACACCGGGACCAAGGCCCGGTTGCTCGACTGAGGGCAAAGGCGCTCGCGTTGGCTTCGAAGGGAGACGGGTCGGCGTAGCTAGGCCACGCACTAAAACACCGTACCACCCCGCGGCCGTGCGTACGCAGCGGGGCAACAAAAGGTGAGCGTCCGCCTCGGGCGCGAGGCGCCGTCAGCGAAGTCCGTCGAGCCCCGAGTGACGGGAGTCAACGGACGGAAAAGAGAGCGTGGCTCACCGTTTGCTGTCCCGGAGAGTATCTGACCGCCCCCGACGCAGCGCGCGAAAACCTCTTGGGAGCCTCCGCGCGCGGCGCCACAGTAAACATCCGCTACCGGGTGAGGGAGTTAAACGTCACTCCGTTCACCTACCATGGCAGACAGCAAAGGAGGGCAGACATGTCGGGACATGAGAACGGCAGAAAAGGCGGCAAAGCCCGCGCAAAGGCAGCGGGCTAGCCTCAATTCCCACAAAGTGAAAATGGCTCTCAAGAAATTGACTGATGGAAGCATTTCCTGCCGGCTATCGAGGTTTCTATTGAAGCAGCATACGACACCACACACCAAAATGCAGGAAACTCCTGCAGAGCTAATGTTCGCAAGGCAGCTGCCGTCCCACCTGGATGCGTTACAGCCACGAAAACTTACTCAAGAAGGAATGGTCAATAACATGACAGAAAGTTATGCGCCAGGCGACAAGGTGCGCATGGATTAAAAATTTTCTCATTAACCCCGTATGGCTAACCGCTGTAGTATTTGAAGAATGCGACAGACGGTCATTTGTAACGGTAACTCAAGATGGCAGGAGGCACAGGCTTCATGTAGATCTTATGAGGAGAAGGCACATGGGTATTAAAACCGCCCTTCAAGAAACACTATACTATTCGTGGCCGGGAGATTATTCGCAAGAAGGCAACCGTTTCTCTGCAAGACTCGATTCAAATGTCAAGCGTGAGACAGAAGATGCGTCCGCGGCGGTTGGTTCGCCTGCTAGTGCGTCTGTGGATAAGGCTTGTGAATCAGGAAATCTGGAAGAAACGCAGCCCACCGAACGCTCGGGAACCGTCCTGACTGTATGCGACGCAGCCGCTATGATTGTATTCTGAAGGCACCATAAAGACTGCATGAACATGTGAAGATACCGACATAAAATAAGATGACTAGAGGGGGGAAGTGTTATATATCAGCTAAAGGACATGCGAGCGAAGACGAGGAGAACGAAGTGGCGCAGCCGAGGACTCTGAGCTCGTTACCAAGCAGCTGCATTCAGTGTTCTGGACATGAAATAAGGGGCATTATAATAGTTCCCCATGCGGCTCATTCCTGTTGCACGCTCCTATGTAACGTTGCGCTCCGGTGGCTCAATGTAATTGCGACGTGATCAATGACTTTGCGAGACATGCAGTCGTTGAGCTTTCGCTCTAAAATTTGTACATGTTAGGGGCGAAGCACCTTAGGGTATAGACTTGTTCGTTGTCCGGCACAGCACATGCAATGTATACCCGCTATACGCCCTCTGTCACGGCACAAGAACTTGCAAGGTGCCCACTAAAAACCCACCGTAACATTCATAAAGTAGAAAAACACCAACTATGCCATTTTTTATTTCTTTATTAAAATGATAAAACATGATTCGTCATTCTCCTAATAAGCAAAAACCCGCCACACTATATGTGACGAATTATGTTCGCTTAGTGCTGTGGCTGATGTTTTTGATCAATAAGAGCATCCCACACCACTCTCTTTCTGTAATAGATGAAAATGGATGGAAACGCGATCTTGCCGGCGAAAGGCAAAGCCGACGCAGGAAACAGGCTATAACTTGGAGGCGAGAGTTCGGGAAACAGCGGCGACGCCGGTAAGCTGCTACTCCTGCTCCGGAGGCGAGAGCGCGGCGTGCGGTCGCTCAATCTGGCTTGTCCACGATGCCTAGTCGCATGCGCCCTTCCCTTTATCGAAAAAGTCGCGTAAAAACTCTCGGTCTTGGAGGCCTTCGTTCTAGCAATGCTAGTTCTGGCAAGCTTTACCAAACCCTATCAATACGCCAGAGGGCAGTACAGAAAAATGAAAAGGGCGGATTCATGTCTACGCAGACAGCAAACTACCCGGGAGGCGAGAGTTTCGTGGCTCCTGTTCATGAGTATCAGGCGTTTAACGCATGGCAGCAGGCAGTACGGAATCAAAGGTAAAGTGGTCAATGTCCCGATAGACGTGCACAAAACGGCGCAATATGCTTTAAACACACCCGACAACGCAGCCATCGTCGCACGCATAAAGCGAAAGCTGATAATAAAGACCGAGTCCAGCCTACTCAAGAAATAAAACATTCACACGTGGTCGAAGTACCTGACTCGCCGCTCCACAAATACCTATATAAAAAGAAAACGTGCATGAACCTCATGTTGGGCAACTTCAGGCTAGATCCCATCCAATGATTTGTGGGGTTTAACGTCCCAAAACCACCTTATGATTATGAGAGACGGCGTAGTGGAGGGTTCCGGAAATTTCGACCACCTGGGGTTCTTTACCGTGCACCCAAATCTGAGCACACGGGCCTACAACATTTCCGCCTCCATCGGAAATGCAGCCGCCGTAGCCAGGATTTGAACCCGCGACCTGCGGGTCAGCAGCCGAGTACCTTAGCCACTAGACCACCGCGGCGGGGCTAGATCCCATCCAAGAACCATTGGCTATGTACAGTGTCAATGTTATTGAAGGAAGCACGGGAGCATGTAGCCTGCATGCTCCGACGGCGGCTGGTAGCGCTTTCAAGTGAGGGCAGCAACCACGGCCTCTTTTCGCGTCATCTCACGGCGAGCAAAAGAACCCTTTATTGCTTATATGGAACCAGCCTCAAGACCACAACCCCCTCCCTGTTCAAGGCGATAACGCAAGAGGTCGATAATCGCCTTAAAAGGGGAGGGGGTAGCAGTGTTGCTGCTGGTTCCATATGATCAATGACTGCTTGTTTTGCTCGCCGAGAGAGGACGCGGAAAGAGGCTCTGGTTGCTCTCGCTACAGCTTGAACGCGCTGCCAGGAGCCGCTGAAGCGCGCAGGCCATGCGCTTCAGTGTTACCTTTCATTAAAATTGACACTGTACTTCACTGGCCACAAAGTGGTAATAATGGAGGCAAAACATAATGCAGAACTCAACACAATATATAATGTACAGTGTATACAAAACATAGTATACACTGTACACACACGTTGCCACTCATTTACATGCGCGAGTGGGTGGGTAATTTACTCATCATGATTCACCTCCTAAAGATGCGTGGACTTTTTACCTGGTTTAACCGCACTAATTTGTCTGCTTTATCGTCTGTAACAAATGCACTTCCCTTAGAAAAAAATGCGGCCCCGCTTATGGCTCATTAGCACAGCTGCCCTCCTTGTGAAAGAGTTGCATTGTCCACACAGTTTTAGGCGCTGCTGTAGACTGCTATGACGTTGTTATTTCGTTGCATTCGTGTTTCGCATATACTAGTGCGCAGTAAACGAGCGGGTTGCACATTGTTGACCCAGACTCTGTGATCTGGAGTGTGCGCAGTAATAACTGATCTGGAGTGTGCACAGTAATAACTCAACCAAACTTTGTAAAGCCTTTAATTGTGCACAATAACAACATTCAACACCCTTGACATGCACGAGATTATCTTGCATGCATGCTAGGAAGGAGGAACAATAATTGGGACATAATGGACACATGGCCATGAGCATTTTGCGCATGTTTGTAAGTCGAAAGTGTGTTTGTGCTTGTGTGTTTGTGTTTGTGTCATGCGCTTAAATATTGAGCAAGCGAGCACACATTGGACATGCTTACGAAATATCCACGCTAATTGAAATCATTTCACAGCTATACAGAGTGTTTCCGAAATCAAGAAAATGGGAATGACTGAAGATACGTGGTGAGATTTAGAACTTAAAAGAAAATTGCCTGAAAGAATATGGTTGGAGCGCTAAGACTGGAAGGATTAAGCGACGTGGCTGTTTTTTCTATTGTACTTTAAGCGGAAAAATATTTGTAATCAAAGTGTAGCAAACTTCAATGGTTAATGGTGTACAAATTTACCATGTAAATACTATATATTTTATCACATGGGTTTTCGAAAGCTACTTTCACATTCTCACCACTTTTTTTTCACATAAAAAATGGGACCCTGCTGTTTGTTTACACTTCAAAAATGTTAGGCGGGCTCAGGGAGTTGCGACGGACAGCGAAGTACATCATGGTTGCCGACATTCCTATAGATACTCGGCATTCAACGTGACGGTAGTATTTCGCGTCATAAAACATGGGAAGGGCGTTGAACAGCAACAATGTGAGGACCACTCCCTCTGCACGACAAGGTTTACAAAATGTGGGACAGAAGGACATCTAGATGCAATAGCACGCAAACATCACAACGGGAGAACAACGTACATTGCCCCATATTACACGCGGCGCGGTGGCACATGCGTGTAGATGCTCTCCCGAGTTCACAAGGGCCTCGTGGTACGTGACTGCTTCCGTCACAAACTTTGAAGCGTCATTCCCGGATAAAGATTCCATGTCGACACCAGAGTCAAGTTCAAAGTTCCTTTGCTTGAAATACCGGTCGGTATAACACACAATTCACTGGCATAGCCGAAGAAAGGAGGGAGGGAGGAAATTGAATCTCCCCCCTTCATTTTTTTAAATATCGCATATGTATATATACACGAACACATACATATGTACTCACCAACATACATAAAGTATTGTTACCCCCCTCCTCTCTCAAAAAAAAAAAAAATTGGCTACGCCTCTGCTGCTTAGACGAGTCGAATTCGCAGATTTCCTTCTGAAGAACTCACTCGTCGGTAGATTTCGTCGGTAATAAATTCGATATTGCGTCAGGTCGTTCACAAAGAGTTACATTGATCGCCGATTCCCCTCTTGTACGCAAAGTTTCGTTTATTCGAGTTGTGGGATTCGCATAACTTTTAAATTTGCAAGGGCATCTATCTCTGAAGTTCGAGCTGCCATTTCATTTGCTAACATCTAGATTATTTTCAAGATTGACCGGCGCTTTTTATGAACTGTTCGTATGCATCAGGATGGTTCGTTATAACCATGTATTGCCCAAACACAGTTTGGCGTGAAGGGAATTGAAAACAACTGGCTCACCACTGTTCAGGCTGTGTGGAGGACGATCGGGAGAAAGTAAAAATAGGTTTTTCGACCTATGATCTAATTAGCGTATTATTCAATAATAATTAGTGATTGGTGTAATGGACCATTTTTTAAATTTCTCGTTACCTAAATCAGCGCTCTAAGGTATGCAATCAAAATAACAGATCCATATATACGTGTACGATACGTTAGTCATTACAGTGTAAACCGAGAATCGATAGCAAACGTAATTGTAGTGACAACTGGTATAAGCAAAGAGGTCACAGCTCAGGCACAGGATTACTACTAGTGAACATTTGTTTTGTCACTGTCAACATATTCCGGTCGTTACCGTTGCTCGAAGCGACTTCCCATCGGTAAAAGCGCGGCATGCAGTGAGCGGCTGTTTCAGTAAACGCTCAGAGCCCCTTATTCACTGCGCACAGTGGCCACAACGTAGGCATCGCACACGCAATAATACGTAAACTGTCATGTGGTGCCTCCAGATACGTCTCTTCAGGGTGTATAAAATGGTTGCTTTTCTTCGAGGACTACACTTGGGGGGAAGCTTGCGGCAAACAGCTTCACTGTTTATGTCGGAGGCTCGAAAACTCTAAGCTGCCTATTGGCCAACAAACTAGTCTCGATTTATGCAAAAAATGTGGCCACGACAGTGTACGCGAGCGAAGTCAAGAGCTCTTCCTTCGCGTTTAGCTCATGGCTAAGCGGTTTCTTACGGCTCCGTAATGGCAGAGCGCAACCTAATTTGTATCTGTGGGGGAACTGGTTGTCGCAACTTAGATTAAGTGTGACTTCTGGACTTTTGAGGCATAGCCTATGCCAGATGTCTACCCTGTATGTTCATACATAGCTCGCTGTCGCTTCGAGCACAGCGCTTAGGGAGCAAGTTATGCAAGAAAATCGATTCGCGTAAATTTATGCACGTCGTAGAACATGGCCCCAATATTACGCAATACATTATTTTGTCACGCGATATATATAAAGAGTTTGGGCATTTTAGGAAAGGTGTCCCCTGAAAGGTCTATCGGGACTGCATAACCGTACTAGACGTTCTGTTACATTTTGCTTTGTTTTATCTGTAAGATAGTTCCGAAACGTCCAATGCTATGCAGTGCTTTACTTCTGTAAGTTGCGAGAATCTGCCATTACTCTCTATATGCTGCGTTTTTACTGCACGCAAAAAAAACGAACTTAATTGAATCGCGTGGATAAACAAGCTAAAATTCATACACTGACTGGTGGCTGTCTCGATTTCTGTTTTATCAAGTTATCACTTATTAAAAGATCGCGCACACAATCATATTCTCTCCCAAGCATGAACGCTTGCGTTTATACTAAAGCACACCATTTGGTGAGCTGTCATATCCGTCAGTGTTCGCAGTTACCAGCCGTTCAAGAAGAAATAGGCACCGAAGTGGCTTAGCTGCAATGACATTACAGAGCGAAGCACGTGGTCACGGTGTTGATTCCCGGCTCCTGCTATTCGGTATAGGTGGAAATGAAGCAACAGTCATGTACTTAGGTCAGGTTGAACTTCAGGGAGCTAGGATGTCGTTCAAAACATCGAAAATCAAAATGACGAATTTCGGAATGTCTACACCTAAAATGTTGACTCCGAAAACACCGAAAATTCAAAAAGCTGTATTGAGAAAAACAAAAAAAATTTGAAATTAAAAAACTAAAAACTCCGAGACATTGGAACAGAGTGTTTCACACACGCCGTCATGGCTGGTGACACTGACTGACACTATTACATTTAATTCACATATATACCCAATAAAGTGGATGCGGGATAACCGACGTGGTAGCTGAGTTGGTAGAGCCTCGAGCGCGTTATTCGAACGTCACTGGTTTGGATCCTGCCCACGGCAAGTTATGCTTTCATCCACTTTTCCTTCTTCACATTACCGTTACAATTCGGTCTAATAACTAGCCCTGTATACTTTCCTTGGCATTACTGTCTGTTAGATCTTATTTCTATAGTGTCAAACACGCAATAACTAGCCCTTAAATATACACTTCTTTCCCTAATTCATTAACGAGGGTCTCGTACTGGCATACTTGGTACCTTTAGTTTGTTTATTAGGGACTACTGGTCAGCTGCCAGCTCGTAATAAGTTCACGCGCTACGTTACGCCCCATAGGCTTAGAAAGAGTGTGCCACACTCGCCGCCATGGCTACTGGTGGCGCTGACTGATGCTCTCACGTTAAATTCACATATAAACCCAATTAAGTGGACGGGGGGATAGCCGCCGTGGTAGCTCAGTGATGAAGCATCGAAAGCGTTAGTTGAATGTCGCAGTTTCGGTTCCTGCTCACGGCAAGTTATCTTTTCACCCACTTTTCCTTCTTCACATTCACATTGCAGTTTGGTATAATAACTTCCCCTCTACATTCCTTGGCATTATTGTCTGTTTAATCTCATCAATATTGTGTCAAACACGCAATAACGAGCCCTTAAGTATACACTTCTTCCCCCCTTTCTCTCCTCTCTCTCTCTCTCTCTCTCTCTCTCTATATATATATATATATATATATATATATATATATATATATATATATCTGCACAAGTCGTCAAGCCGTCGCAGGGTGACTCTTTCTTTATGGCATGTAACACAAAGAAGTTGTGTCCAATTCCTTGTAGAAAGCTTAGGCATCTACATCATACCGGTGGCCCATAGCAGCTGCCAAACGATTTCGGCACAACCCCTGCTCTTGCCCCGTGAGTGGCGGGGTTGGTCTCTAATCGCTCCCTCGACATTGTCTTCGATAGTTTGCTCCGTTTTTAAGGAGGTGAGGATCTGAAAGAACATCAATTACGTGGATCACTGTCTTCGATATTACTATGGCAGTATCCTACAGGAAGGTTAGTGATATCACTCTGGTGTTGTGTTCCCCTCGTTTTTCACACCTCAAATAGAGTATAGAACCTACTTTCTCGTGAAATACATAAAAATAACCATCTCTGCAGATAAGGTGTAAGATTTTTCCTTCTCGGAGCTCACCACACTGCGTCTTCGTCAATTTTCTTCAGAATAGATGAAATTTCACGTGGTTTTCGGCATGGCTCAACTGGTTGTCGGTGTTATATCTATTCGGTATTTCGTTTTTTTGACATTTCATTTTTTAGGCATTTCAGCATTTCGGTATTTCTATTTTTCGGCGTTCTGACGTATGACCTTTTCATAATTCACCCTTTCAATTTCCGACGTTTTGATAGAGAACCAGCATGTTAGAATAATCCAGCCTCTTCTATCTCATCGCTCCTTATAATCATAGCATGATTTGGCACGTCAGATTTTAGACATTTTTTTAAGTTTTACAGAAGCCTAACTGCTTGCTTAAATCGAGAAAATTATTCGACTACAAACGGACGTGCCCAATACTCACAGGCATTGCTAGGCCACTCTGATGTCCTACGTGCTGCATGTCCTCGCGACCACGTTGGATATCAGTGTAATACATCTCCGACAGATTCGTATTACATCAGCGGCGAATCAGCGACATTATTTTGCGGTTAGTCACGCACGAAAGCTATGGAAGAACATATTAATGTTAACCCATATGTATCTTTCTGTCCTGCTGGCTACATCGTTCATGTTCAGCCGCAACAACGTGAAAGCCAACAAAAGTACATAAGTGCTGTTTACAACTACGTTCACCAGAGGCTTATTTCATGACGACATTACCGAGCTGCGGCAGCGTATGTTTTCGTCGCTCGCATCATGTTAACGGTGTCCCAATGAATATTTGGCAGATCTCAACAAAAGACCTTGACACCACTCCGCGTATCTTCAGGAGCACGGTACCAATGAGACGCACCATGCGCCAGCCTTTCGAAACACAGAAGTTCGTGCGTCTTTACAGTCACAAGAGTGGTGCACTACCTCGCACACTCTAAGCACATACGTCGCAATTGCTTATGCAGCCACCATCTGCGATTGTTTTCTTAAGGAGGGTCTAGGCATGACTCAAAGCTGTAAAAAAAACAGTCGGCGAAGTGAACTCTTCGAAAAACGTCAGCACCAGTAACTGCTACGAGACACTCCATAGAGACACTGACCAAACACCGGCAATATTGGCTTTGCGGTGGCTCTCTCGGAGCCCTGTAGAGCGATTCGATTAAACCCTGGAGTCCTCGTAGCGCTTGGGCTTGCCGTTTGTTTGCGCGGCATCCTTGGTGAAGCGATAACTGGATCCCGGCACGGCGCGCACGCTTACGTACGTGGTGTACGTATTGCAGCGGCGCAGGGCGGCCACCTCGGCGGCGGACTCCTTGCGCAGCGGGCGCTGGTGGCGCAGTTGGGCGGGCCAGCAGAGCTTAGAGCGCCGGAACAGCTGGCAGAAACCGTCGCGGAACTTCGCATTCATCCAACAGTATATGAGAGGGTTGTACGAAGCGTGGCTCATGGCCAACCAGTGGATGATGAAGTAGACGTAGCGGATGTGTTCGTAGTTGTTCACGCCCGGGTCCAAATCCGACAGCAAGATGTAGGTGTTCAGGGGCAGCCAACTGAGCATGAAGACCGTCACCACCGTGATCATCATCTTGATCATCTGCACAGTGAAGATAAAACGCAAGGAACACTTTAAGGCTCAAATGTTCAAGTAATTGATTGATATGTTGGGTTTAACGTCCCAAAACCACTATATGATTATGAGAGACGCCGTAGTGGAGAACTCCGGAAATTTCAATTTGTTTTACGTGCACCCAAATCTGAGCACACGGGCCTATAACAATTCCGCCTCCATCGAAAATGCAGCCGCCGCAGCCAGGATACGAACCCGCGACCTGTGGGTCAGCAGCCGAGTACCTTAGCCACTAGACCACCGTACCGGCAAGATACCGGCAAGATACAGCTGTTATATACCTTCCTCTTGAGGGATAGTGGCAATCTACCTGTCATAATTTGAGAGTGCTTGCCGAATGTGCTCTAGTTACTTCAATCTCGTGGTTCGGCTCTGCGGTTATTACCTGCCCTAAGTAGACATAGTCTTTTACAACTTCAAGTGCACTATTACCTAGCTCGATGCGCTGCTTCTTTCCGAGGTTGTTGTACATTACTTTCGTTTTCTGCAGATTAATTTTAAGACCCACCTTTCTGCTCTTCCTGTCTAACTCCGTAATCATGAGTTGCAATTCGTCCCCCGAGTTACTCAGCAATGCAATGTCGTCGGCGAAGCGCAGAATACTAAGGTATTCTCCATTGACTCTTATCCCTAACTGTTCCCATTCTAGGCTTCTGAAAACCTCCTGTAAGCACGCGGTAAATAGCATTGGGGAAATTGTGCCCCCTGCCTTACACCCTTCTTGATTGGTATTCTGTTGCTTTCTTTATGAAGCACTATGGTAGCAGTTGATCCCCTGTAGATTTCTTCCAGAATGTTTATATATACTTCATCTACGCCCTGATTCCGCAGTGTTTGCATGACGGCTGATATTTCTACTGAATCAAACGCCTTCTCGTAATCTATGAAGGCTATGTATAGTGGTTGGTTATACTCTGAGCATTTCTCTATTACCTGATTGATAGTATGAATGTGGTCAATTGTTGAGTAGCCTGTTCGGAATCCTGCTTGTTCCTTTGGTTGATTGAATTATAATGTTTCCTTTACTCTCTTAGCAATTACCTTTGTAAATAGCTTGTATACTACAGAGAGAAAGCTGATCGGCCTGTAATTCTTCAAGTTCTTGTCATCTCCTTTCTTATGTATTAAGATGATGTTAGCGTTCTTCCAAGACTCTGGTACTCTTCCCGTCAGGAGACACCTCGTAAACAGGGTGGCTAGTTTTTCTAACACAATCTGTCCTCCATCTTTCAGCAGATCTGATGTTACCTGATCCTCACCAACAGCTTTGCCTTTTTGCATGCTCTCCAAAGCTTTTCTGACTTCTATCATTACTGGTGGGGTGTCATCTGGGTTACTGCTAGTTATTATAGTATTAGGGTCGTGGTTGCCTCGGCTACTGTACAGATCTCTGTAAAACTCCTCCGCTATTTTAACTATCCTATTCATATTGGTAGTTATTTTGCCTTCTTTATCCCTTAGTGCATACATCCGACGTTTGCCTATCCCAAGTTTCCTCTTCACTGCTTTGACACTTCCTCCGTTTTTCAGAGCGTGTTCAATTCTCTCCATGTTATACCTTCTTACATCGCATACCTTACGTCTATTAATCAACTTCGAAAGCTCTGCCGGTTCTATTTTGTCTGTTGTACTTGACACTTTCATGATTTGACGCTTCTTAATTAGGTTCTTCATTTCCTGGGAAAGCTTGCCAGTGTCCTGTCTAAATACCCTGCCTCCAACTTCCACTGCACACTCCGTAATGATACTCGTCAGATTATCATTCATTGTATCTACGCTAAGGTTGGTTTCCTCACTAAGAGCCAAGTACCTGTTCTGAAGCGACACTCTGAATTCCTGTACTTTCCCTCTCAGTGCTAGCTCATTGATTGGCTTCTTGCGTATCAGTTTCTGTCATTCCTTCTTCAAGTCTAGGTGAATTCGAGACCGTACCATTCTATGGTCACTGCATCGTACCGTGCCAACCACTTCCACATCCTGCACGATTCCTGGGTGTGCACTCATTCTACAACGTAATTTTTATTATCTTGTTTTTACATATTTATCAATTCCACGTAATCTTATATATAATGAAGAGGAACAGAAAATGGCAGTTCAGCACTGACCCGCTCGCATACTTGTCACCTTGCTTCCAGTACAGCGGATGTTTATCGCATACATGCATAGTGGTATATGTGCGCAGGGTCGAAAATGATACTCGCACATGACTGAGAAAAGATGAAGGCTTTCGTCTGAGTCGTCTTATAGGCGAATGCATAAAGAACCCTGTGAGTTTTAGAGATGCACTAGCAACATACAGCAATAGCGCAACAGAATTGATGGTGTTCAACGGTGAACAGATGTTATATATGCAAGAGGAATGGAATCCCAGCCGCGGCAAGCGCACTTTATTTATTTATGGTGCCGCAATGTACATATATCTTTACGCCAGTGTACCTATATATGTTTCGGTGCATGTTAAGCGCCGAAGTGGTAAAAAAGCTGCTTCGTTGTTTATCACTCTACGGCGTGTCTCATAATATAGTGGTGTTTTTCGCATGCGCGTAAAACTAGGCCGAGTCTCAAAACTCCTCTTTCGTGTGTTATTTCATGAGTAGATCAACTTCGCTAATATGTCCCGCATCCTAAATGGTTGAAACATTAATTCGAGAAACTTCTTGGCGCATTTTAAATGCAATGCACTTATATAGACTGAATGCGGACGGCGTCTTGGTCACGGCGTTTCAGGCAATACAGCCACCGAGCTTCTCCGCAAAATCCCGTGGCTGCTGCCGGGATTACGGCGTTCCTGTCGCGTGTACAGCGTTGATTGACTGTGTGGTCCACTGCTGCCACTGCATGAACGCGCCAACTGCGCCACGCGCAATAGCGTCGGAAGGTCTGCGCACTACTTGCCCTTCACCGCCACGGACACCGTTCCATGTTAATCACACGTTAAAGAATTCTAGGTGTTAAAAATCTCCATGTTTTTTTTACTACGGTGTTTCTTATAATCAGATGATGGTTTGGTGATGCTCAACTGCAACCGTTATTATTGTGGACGCCACTGAGGAGAATCAACGAGAACGATCGCACGTGCTCGGCCGAGAGCGGCAGTGCCGACGAAGATTGGATCCCGCAGCCGAGGCTAAATGAATAGAAGAGCGACTACGTCGATTGGTCAGCCCTACTTTGATACCCGTGCCACACGGGCAGAGAAAATGGCATTCACCCCAAATGCCTTCAAATTTATTGCCATTCGCACGGTGCCACACGGGCGAAGGAAATGGCATTCGTCCGAATGCCATTCACCACCAAATGCCTTCGCCAGAACTCAGTTGACTAAGAAATGCCTACTCTCGACGACAGAACTCGCGAAGTGCGATTTACCTTAAGGTAAATAAAACAAATCATATTCAGCTAAAAATAAAATTTCCCGTCTTTTATTTGCACTAAACTCTTAAAAAAGTGCTTTGAACGTTATACGAAGATCAGGTTGAAATGGTTTGAAATTATTTGAAGTTTAATGTCCTGAAGCTGGCGCATAATAACTCGTCTCTGCTCCAGAATTATTCGCTTTTGAGCATGATGCTTTGCACGGAAACACACAAGTGCTGCCGTGAAAAAATGAACTCTGTGAACATCTTTTGAGAGATGCGACAGGTATAGTGTTCTAGAATAATAGAACACTTTACGACAGGTGCGATGCGCCAGGCGCCATTTTCCATTTACGCTGTGGATCTGACTAGTGTTGGCTTAGGTTGCTACGATCGGCTGCAACGTCGTAAAACAAAGCAAGAAACTAAAACACAGGGCAGCGTAATATGCTTATTCCTACATTTAATGATTATCTGATGTGCATGAAGCTTGTAGACGCTTGTTTATTTTTTTATTGCTATTCACCCAACGCTCACTTGGAAGGTGCTGCGATCGACATCATCAAGTCAAATGTCATTCCCTTTGGACGTGTAGCAGCGCCGCCGAAAAAAATGTCATTCGGGAACTGAAGGCCTTCGCCACCGAATGTCATTTTCTATGCCCGTGTGGCACGGGTATAAAAAAGAGGACACAGATGCCAAATTAAAAAAAACGTAAACAAAAAAAATTACAAGGCAGCAGCCAGAGAAACACAATCTCAACAAAAGTATTGAGTCGATCCCGAGGTGTGGGTGCAAAAAAAATGCTGCGAAAAGATAAAGACAGGAACAGGAACTGTGGGCTGTCCAGAGAGCCCACGATGTGGCGGTCGGGCTTCGCCGGACTGTCCCAACGTGGGAGCGGCCCGTTACGCGTTGGGTCGTGCACCTCAAGATTTGCAATAAAGTTTTGTATCCATCCATCCATGGCAGGCATTGCACTTTCCCAGCATTCACTAATGAGCTGCCCTCAGTTTTTTGTTTGAATACTGGCGCAGAATTTTAAAAACAATATTTCAGGGCAACCATCCCGAATTGAAATGGATGCACTGTAAAACGCAATGCGCGTTGTGTTCATCGGCACTCATGCGTGAGCCTTTCCACGTGCACGCCACTCTTCTACAATTTGCAGGCACGATCGTGAACGCCTGCTTGCAGGCCCATTGCGAACAAGCACGTCATGCTTGTCTGTTTCCTAAACTCAAACCAGGTGAGGTAAAACCACGTGAAGATAATTGATAATGAAGGAAAGCATGCGTATAGTGGAAATTATTTGTTGTTGTTCAAATGTAAGGGTAATAAATATGTGACATGGGAAACAGAAATTGCACAAGAAAAAAAAGTTTTCCGCTGGTGAGAACCGAGACCACAGCTGTGCATTAACGTGGTTAGGCTAGAAACGCACTTTCCAAGCACACCTTGCTTCCTTCTTCTCATTCAACATCTTCTTTACGAAACCTGGTCCCTCGATCTATGGTGGACCAAAACTGCGGCGAAGAGCACTTCACGAGACCTCGAAACACCTCACAATCTAGCCATCTAATTATGACTTTGCCGTAACAGTGCCGTATTTGTCACATGCCACGTTCACACATCTTATGAATCCTTCACACTTAGTAGATATAAAACATGAGTCTTTAGTACCACCGGAAAGTGATTTCGTGCATCTGTGGCAGGGTCATGGAGTTTCATACAACAGTATACCTAGAGAGGAATCTTGCGCTGCGATCATGTACCCCACGAGAATTATGGGAAGTACAGGCTTCGGATTGGATAGGGTTAACTAGTGAAATGTTTACAGACCTTTTGCTACAGTTTCAGTTTCGTTCTTCGCGGAGCGCAGGTAGTGGGGTGCGGTAAAACAGGCTGAATCAGTGAATTTGTTGCTCGAAGAGGCTGACGACTACTAGATCTCCTGATTCGCTGTGACATTGGAGCTTCTCAGTCGCATTTGACAGTTTAAACGAAGCGTCGTCCATTCACCGCTGCGCCTAGATGTAGCGTCTCATTCCAGGGTAGGGTACTGCCTCGCGTTCATGTTTTTCACGAGCGCGTCTTGCCTAAACTCGTTTTAAAGCGACTGCGAAGCGATGATGAAGCTATGTACACGCACCGACACGCTCCGCTGACTCAACTTCACAACAAAAGCAAAGGTGCGTTGGGGGCACACCACTGGGACAGACGCACCTAGTGTTGCAGAAGACGAAACGATAAGTGTTTCTCACTAAATACTGTGCTCTCATTTGCATAAATAGATAATGCGTACTTTTGAGAGAAAAACAAGCACGTTTTTTCAAGTGTTGTAAAACATAATTTATTAAATCTTGATGACAAATCTGGAACGCAACGGCAGAGCGATGCATACCCTGATAGTTAAATTTGTTCATGTTTCACTTCTACGCCATGGTCACAAAAAACTTTTTGCAGTAAAGTTTGCGTACAAAGAGATGAAGCAAGTTTTAATTTAATATAACTTCATATTATTTTGTTTGGTACCCGGAAAAAAAAGCGTCGTGAATCTAAAGAACGTTATCCATCCGAAGCAGATACGAATCCTGTACTTCCCATCAATCCCATGCGGGTAAGCGTCACTGAAGGAGCCCGCGTAGACACTAGCGCCCGATTCCACTCTAGGTATTTTTGTATGAAACTCTATGGGCAGGGTGAAACGAGTCGCTCAAATCTGTTCGTGAGCACCGACACTCGCCCAGCACTAACATAGTCAGGGCGTAGCTCCATATAGTACTCCCGCTCGTCACCGTTCCTTTTAAAGACGATAGTCTTTCTTGGGGGCCTTCGACGAAAAATGTTTGTTCTGTCTTTCTGTATGTACATTTGTCTATTGGTCCACCCTTAACGACACCTCAAACGGCCGACCCCATCCGCAGCGCCCACCACTATTGCTCAAGACTCAGCGTTCATACATGTGCGATTGTCAATTAAAAAAACAATCATTGCGCATATCTGAGGTACCATAATAACACGTCGATGTTTTGTATGTGTGCTTTTATACTAGAGAAGGCACACACAAGTAATTCTAAGGACCATAGCGTTAAACACGCTGCACTGACAGTGCAACGCAGTGCTCAAAAAGGCCAGTGTTAGCAACGCTTTGCTGAAACGACATGGTGGTGGCACCTACCCGTCACTTTGCGTTGTATACCTTATCGCCTCCGAGAATGGCACGCATCTTTCTGCTCAGGCGCGCATGCCTTCCTTCGTTTTCGAAGATAACTGGCAGATGGTGCTCGCGTCTAACCTGCCTCGATGCGCTCATTCGCCTCCGCTGCAAGCTCAAGGCACTCTAATGCAGCGCCTCCAGAATACCTTTCACCGATTTTCATGCGCAGAACATCAAAGAAATGTTTTGTTCACTTTCGACAGACGCAGGACTATTGTCTTTCGGCGGCATCTGCAATGTACCATTAAGATCCGGGGCCATTTTTTCTTTGCTATTTGTTTTTGCACACCTGCTCTTTCCATATTTCTTTCTCTGTCCCTCTCCGCTTGGTGCAGGATAGCGAACCGGACGCTATCAAATAAATGGTGAAGGGAAATGCTTGAGGTCCGTGTACCTAAATTTAGGTGCATGCATGTTAAGGACACCGGGTGGTCAGAATTTCAAGGGCTCTCCACTACAGCGTCTCTCATAATCGTATTGAGAGGTCGGGCATGACACTCCATAAACAAAAATAATAAATAAATGGTGACGTAAGTTGAATAATTTTGAAGTTCTTAGAAACCTCAGCGAGGCTGTCCTTTTCAAGGCGTGCCGTATACGGAACATACCGACACGACAGCATGCCGCGGACACTAACAGACTTGCATGGACATGCTCTACAAATAAGCCGTAAGTCAAGCTCAAAAAGCTTCAATAAAACGCTCCTAAAACGTCAAAACAAGAAACGTTGGCAAAGAGGTGGATGCTTCCAGTGATGTCATGCTGCCGAAAAAAGAAAATGTCACTGGATACCAAATTTCCTATAATGATCGATCCCCTTGTCGAATGTTCTCTTGTCGAAACGCTAGCTTCAGTGACTTTCCTTGTTCAACAACTTCGCATCAGACCGAAAAGGTCAAGACTCTTGCAGCAGACTTTTCTCTACTAAAATTAAATAAGAGCGCTAATGTAGTAATAAACCACGTACAAACAATAAAAAATTACACTTAGCAAACACAACTTCGTATGCAGTGCAAGCATGGAACATCACGAACAGAAGCGATAAGCATGACAAAATTATGATGATATACTGCAAACTCTACGTTAGATGCATGCGGTACAACGGTTTATGTCTCAGTACAAGCTTTGCAGAAACATTACAATTTCTCCAGTGTATATCACTGGAGAAATTGAAGAACTGTGAAGTTCACGCAGAAAAAGAACTGAGAAAAAGAGAGCGAAATGATGCGTTCTTTGTAGGCACGTAAATTCTTACACCGTGGGCATATCACGATAACTGTGCCGTAGACGTGAGAAATCACGTAGACATAACAACGTCGCTAAAATAACAGCGAGTCAAATAGTAGCAAAAAAATAGAACAAGCTCACTGAACCAAGCAAAGATGAACGCTGCCGCTGTATAGTTGACACGCGGGGTGCGGACGTCGACGTGAAGGTTGCCTCTATAGTGAGAAACAGGCGGAGTTATTAAAGATATACCCCACAGGAAGAATGTGGCAAGCCGTAGTGACTTCGATGTGTGTTTCGTACCCTACTGAGAAAGAGAAAAATGAAAGAGAAGAACAAAAAAAAGAATGTGAAAATTGTGTCTGTAAGGAAACAAACAGACGAGCGGTAAGGTGACGCATTTCTGCGATGAACAGTCCGAAGGCAGTCGGCCATGCTTGGGGGGCCTACGGCAACTACAAAAAACGAGCATGCGTACAGTCAGTGGTTATACGGCGTGCGGCGTGCACATGTCAAGTTTGTTGCTGCGAGCTTCCACACCACCACTTTTTCAAATTCGGTGCCTTACTTCGATAAGGCTGGAACGAAGGTAGAGCGTAGAAAAGTAACATAAACGTATATGTAGCCGATTCCGTGAAATGCTCATTTATTGTTAACACAGAGAGCGTCTCACGCTTACCTTTCTTTAGAACAGTGTTTCCGGTCCTCATAGTGGATCAGCCAAAGTATGATACGCCATGTAAGAGTTAGCTGGATGAGACAATGTCGCCGTGTTTAATCAGCATACTGCTCGCGGCGTGACGTAAGACAAAACAAACAACGCCTATTGCTTGCGTGGTGTGCCCAGCACCCCGTTCTTCATATAGCTTGGTGCATCATGCTGTAATAAAAATAAAATAAAATATTGCTTTAACGTCTTGTATACCAATACAAGGACGACAGGCCTGTGTTTTGTGAAAGGCAAAATGCTGCTTTTCACGCCAGTGCTGGCCTCAAACGGCGTTTTTTTTCTAATACAGCGGAGTACTGCGCTGTTAAGTTCCCCGCATGCCGCGACTGTTCAGGGACAGAAGGAGGCGTTTTTTGAGGACAGGAGAATATAATCATTAAAACGATTGCTCTGATGGAGCAAGAACTATAACATAACTTTTATGTATGCCTTGCAACGCTTTCTATATGTGTTTGCAACGCTTTCTGTATGTGTTCTTACCGTGTTTCTATAGCAGGCCGTGTTCATGCGTCATAAAGTTGAAGCAAGAACATTTTGATTTATTAGGTTCTGCCGGCGATCATTCACATAAATAGCCTGTCGGAGCCACCTCTTGACGTTCGCCGGCGGCAAAAGCATAGTTCCAGAAACAAAGCTTTTGCTGCATTTAAGCAATACCATTTTGATTTTCATGCAGCAAGAAACCGCCACGTACTAGGAAGCAAAAGCATGCGGAAGCATGCAATCCTGGATTGGTTTTAATTTATGCGCATTGGTACGTGCTTAAAAAGCAAGGCGTACTTCGATGTCGTCGCTGTACACACACGGTCACGCGTTCGCATTAGGGAAAAGCGGTGGTACGCCCGCGTGAGCTCTCGATGAAGATAAAATATGCAGCACAATTCTTTGCAAGCACACTTAAGTTCAGCCTTGAGGAAGGCCCACACAGTTTACAACTACTAATGGTGCTATTTATCTTGCGCCAGCTTCGTTTCAGTCGATGTCACCCACGTCATTTCTATCTAGATGGCACTGATTTACATTGCGTTTCGTGACTCTCTAAAAGCCTGGGTGTTGCATCAAGACTCCAGCAGCCCACGGCATTGCCTGCCCTGCAACCCTGGTATGTCACTTAGAAGTACTTGTTGCTGGACTATTGTTGGTTCGTCATACAGAGGCAACTTTAGACGCGTAAAAAACACTACTAAAAGAAATACACACAAAGAAAGAGCGTCATAACGCTCTTTTTTGTGTGTCTTTTTTCTTGTGGTGTTTTTTTACATGTCTAGAAGTTCCTTCAGTATAACTTTGCAATAGTTTTCGCTGCAGACCACCGCCCACAGGACAGTCTATTGAACGACCTCTAGTTTTGCTGGGAGGACACTTGATAGCGCCTTGTTGCAGACAACCATGTGTCACGTCGCTGCTGCTGCAGCTGATTATAGCATTTCAGCCACTTGTCCGTACATTTGATCACGCCGCTGAAGAGTGACTCCAAGTCCGCGAATTTAGGAGCTTCAATATGCAACAAAGTAGCGAAACTTTGGTGGCATATGGAGGGGGGGGGGGTACGCACTTCTATAGATGTGCGTTTAGTTTTCTTTCTTTCAACCTTCATCTGGGGTTGGCACCATCAAAATAAATAGCTAAACTGAGCACTTCGACCGAGTCTGCTTCTTACAATGCTACGTATGACCACCGCCACATCTCTTGCGCTCTCCTGTGACCCAGCAGGCTGGACAGCGCATATATCCACCGCCTGAGTGTGAAATGTCATACTATAAGAACAAATGAAACAGTAACCTCATAATATTGCCTCGACATCTTGCCTGCATTCAAACAACGCGCCCATCACCGCGCGCACAGGGTCACATGCGCGCCATCTTGTGTTGCGCAGAGACGACAATGCAGCGAACATGCAGCTGGACCCGGTTTATGTGCGCCACGCGCTCGGGACTGCTCTTGAAAAGGAAGAAGAAGGTAGAGGAAGGGCATCTTTAGTGTTCGACTGACACGTTCTACGACCATAGTCACTTTGAGTTGTGGGCACAGGTGCGCCCTTTTAATACATACGTTTTATTATACCCCCGAGTCCAGCAACATCGCTACAATATAGAAGCTTGTTTGTGTTGATTCTCTCCTCACGATTCCCCAATAAGTTGTTAGACTCAGCTGGTCTCATAAATGGAATCAGTGAAGATGCGTCTCCTAAAAGTAGTGATTTAGTAAAAACGCACTAAGAGGCCTTCTCACCGCTTCCGCGCTGTAGCGTTTGGCGTCTGCCTTTTTTTCTTTCGCCAAGATAAAATGGTGGGATAGCTGGCCGCTCTGAAGATTTGAACGATACTTCTGTCGAGAGCTCTGTCACTCTGAATATATGTGCAGTCTATATACTTGCCAGCATCACTGATCACGCACCATGTGCGTGTGTGAGTTGCATTATAGTTCCAGTGGACGCACATTTGAAATCAGTCTGGAAAATGGTGTTAAGATCAAGAGAAGGGCACAAGACAAATGTTATCCAGCAACTGAAGTTGTTAAATAGCATATTAAGAGCAGCCCATGAAAGAAAATAACAATGCATGCGTTTATGCAATTAGTGACATCATAGAATAAACGATCAAACAGCTACGCTGAGCCCAATATGCCGAACAGAAAGAATATTCAGATTGCGGCTGGTTGAAATACAAAATCATGATCTTCTTGCTTATCCAAAGCTTCTGCAAGTTTACGCACTTTGTTGTGCGTGTGTGAGTGTGTGCGCGTGAGAGTCCATGTTATGTTCATTTCAGTTCAATTATAAAACGGCTCATCACATACCCTACAAATGTTAACAGACGGATTGATAAAGTATTGTTATACTGCCTCTGATGCTTGTATACGCAATCGCAAGTCTGACGATACTTTGTAGATATATGTTATAAGTCATAATATGGTGAGTCAAACGCACACCCACGCTCGCTGGCTCACTGACCCACTCATTCACTCACGGAAACAGAGCTGAAACTTGGGCTTGTTCTTTCATCGTCCTTGTAGCGGCGAGTGCAGGATGATGAGGATTTATGTTGTTTAATGGCGCAAGGGCATTGATGGCCAAAGAGCGCCAGGAAATGATATCGGATGAGAGCAATGGTTTTGTTAAATGGCTGTAAAAGGGCCTAAGATTCTGCGCTCTAAAGGTGCGTAAGACATATATTTATTAAAATCATGAAAGGGAAGTGAAGCATGCCTGGTGAGAATGAGTCTTAAGTTATCAGGACACCATAGAATAGGAGTGTTATATTAGCACCGATACCTCGCCAGCGCCCTTGGTCCCAAGGGCTGGGAGACAGGTGCTCTCTTTGGATGTAGCATTCACAGCAGCAGCCTCCTTTCAGAGGCCATGCTACCAATCACTTGAGTAGATAACATGGAAAGTATTTACTTCCTTTAGGAATGCATTCAATGCATTATATTTAAAAAGAGGTTCGCGACCAATAAGCATAGCCGTGTGAAGGGGTATGTGTTCCTTGTACGCTAGTGGAAAATGTTTTTTCCTGTAAGCCTCTAGCTCAGGGCATTCAAGGAGTATGTGGAGTACGGTAAGTGGACGGCCACATCTGTGACAGCTGGGTGGGTCACCACCGGACAAAAGGTGTGTGTGCATGCTGTGTGTGTGTCCTATTCCAAGCCGACAGAGACTGACCTCTGTACGGCGCGTTTTCGACGTGGGTGGCCAGTTACCGAGGTATGGTTTAATCAAGAGTAACTTGTTATGAGTTTGTATATCCCATAACTTCTGCCAGTAAGCCCTGAGCTTTTTCCGTATGTTTGGTTTTAGGTCCATTATAGGGACAGCAACTGAAGAGTTGGCAGTGCTTCTGTTAATTGACGTGGCGAGCTGGTCGGCCAACACATTTCCTTCAATCTCGGGGTGTCCTGGCACCCAGCATGGAAGCATAGACCGTGCAGAGTATTGCACGGTCTATGTTGCTTGGAAGCATAGACCTTGCAGAGCATTGAATAGAGGGATATAATTATAGTTTTTCTGTGTTTTTAAGGTTTTCAACGCTTTTACGACACTCAGGGAGTCTGTGTATATAACTACCCTTGGTGTATTCAATTCTTTGATGTGTTTAACGGCTACGAATAACGCGTAAGCCTCGGCTGTAAAAATGCTTGTGCTAGTGGACAGAACGCCGGCATCCGAGAAGGATGGGCCGACCGCTGCATAGGACACGCCAGTATGGGACTTGGATGCATCAGTATAATATTCTGGACCGTCATATTTATGTTGCAGCTCTAAAAATACATCCGAATGTGTATGGGGGAGGCATGCTTTGTGACAGCTACGAAAGATGTGTCACTGTCTATAACCTGCCACTGCCATCATGGTGGGAGCCGCTGAGCGGGGGGGGGGGGCTGAGGTGGTATTCAAGCAGTGAGACATCTTTTCTGCAGCTAGGTCTCTAACACGCAGCGAGAAAGGGCGTGCCATTGCGGGTCGATTGTAAAAAAAGTTGAGAGCTGGACAGGTCGTTGATGGTAGAATATGCAAGTTGCTCACTGTTCGCATTTACTTTAAGGAAATATATGAAGGAAGAATATGTTCTCTGCAGATGGAGTGACCACTCGTTCGATTCTACATAAGGGCTTTCAACTGGGCTTGTTATAAAGGCGCCTGTGCACAGGCGGATGCCTTGATGATGAACAGGGTCCAACATTTTCAGACCGCTTGGCGTGGCAGAGGGATAGACTATTGCCCCATACCCAAGGCGTGAGTGTATAAGGCTTCTATACAGATTCATGAGGCACCTTCTGTCGCTGCCCCACGTTGTTCGTGACAGCACCTTTGGGATATTCATTGTTTTCAAGCATTTATTTTTAAGATGTTTTATGTGCGGTACAAAGGTTAGCTTCGCATCTAAAATTATACCTAGGATTTTATGTTCTGTGTTTACGGGTAGACGCTCACCCTTAACGACCAGTTCAGGATCAGGGTGCAAGCCTCTTTTTCGTGAAAAAAGGACATAGGTGCTTTTCTGTGGGTTCAGTTTGAACCCGTTTTCATCAGCCCATTTGCATACCTTGTTAAGGGCGAGCTGAACCTGTCGCTCACAGATCCCAAGAGAACACGATTGAAAACCTATCTGCACATCGTCGACATATGTTGAATAAAAGATATTACGTGGGATGTACAGACGGAGAGAATTCATTTTTATAATAAAGAGCGTACAGCTGAGCACCCCACCTTGTGGCACTCCGGTTTCCTGTACAAATGTTCGGGACAGAACATTGCTCACTATAACGCGGAATGCACGATTAGACAGATAGCTTTCAATGACACTGAACATATTACCGTGTATACCTATGTGTGAGAGGTCTCTCAATATTCCAAACCTCCACGTAAAATCGTAGGCCTTCTCCATGTCGAGGAACACAGATAAGAAAAACTGATTATGAACAAAAGCCTCACGCATGTGTGCCTCGATACGTATAAGATGGTCGGTGGTAGATCGGCCCTCTCTAAACCCGCACTGGTATGGGTCGAGCAATTTGTTTGTTTCTAAGTAGTGGATTAAGCGGCAATTAATCATTTTTTAATAGTTTGCAGAGACAGCTTGTTAACGCTATTGGTCTGTAACTTGATACTGTAGAGGGATCATTTCCCTGCTTCAAAGTTGGAATTATAACAGCCTCCTTCCAGGAGGAGGAGATCACACCTGAAAACCATATGCGATTATAAAGAGAGAGGAGGGTTTCTTTAGTTTCGGAGGGTAGTTCCTTCAGCATCGCGTACATTACGTTGTCAGAGCCTGAGGTAGATGTATTACAGCAGCTGAGTGCTGTTGGCAGTTCTGCTAAGCAGAATGGTGCATTATATGCCTCATTTCTGGCGGATTTTCTTTCTAACTTTTGTTTTTCTATTCGTGCCTTATAGTACTGGAAGGATTCGGAGTAGTGTGAGGAGCTCGATATGTGTTCGAAATGCGTGCCAAGAAAGTTGGCCTGATCCTCCAAGCTTTCCCCGAGGCTATTTACTAGTGGAAGGGAATACGTTTGTTGGCCCTTAATTTTCTTTACCTTATTCCACACTTTTCCCTCATCTGTGTATGAGTCGATGCTCAATATAAACTTTGTCCAGCTCTCTCGTCTAGCTTGTCGACGGGTTCTCCTTGCCTGCGATTTGACCCGCTTGAAGTTTTCTAGGTTTTCTGCAGTAGGGGATTCGCGAAGCAACGCCCATGCTTTGTCATGAGTGGTCCGTGCTTTCCTGCATGTGTCGTTCCACCATGGGACTCGCCGTTTAGAAGACATGCCGCTCGTTTTGGCAATACATTTAGATGTGGCATCAAGTATAAAAGCTGTAAAATATGTGACAGCGTCATCTATGGTCAGGGCAGACAGCTCAGTCCATGTCATGTGTGTAAGAGTTCTATACCCTTCCCAATCAGCTGAGTCAATCTTCCATCGAGGAACCTGCGGGGGTAGTTGATCTTTGTTCGGCGCTCTCAGGATGATTGGGAAGTGGTCACTCCCATAACGGTTTTTAAGAACGTTCCACTTAAAAACAGGTAAGAGGGACGGTGATGAAATGCTAAGATCTATGGAGGAGTACGTGTTGTTTGCAAGGCTAAAATACGTAGGCTCCTTTATATTTTAAAGACATAAACTAGAAGAGAAAAGGAGCTGCTCAATGAGATGCCCTCGCGCATCACAGTGAGCATCGCCCCACAGGACACTGTGTGCATTAAAATCACCTAGAACCAGAAACGGCTCTGGGAGTTCATCTATTAATGATTCTAGATCCCGTGTGTAGCTGTTGATGATGTGGTATGTACACATAACATATGGTAATGTGTTTATTAAAAAGTACAGCTCGAATGGCCACTGCCTCAAGGGCCGTTTGGAGCTTCAAGTGCTGGCATGCTATACTTCGATCAGCTATAATGGCCACACCGCCAGATGGTACGACAGCATCCTCCCGGTCTTTTCGGAAAATAATATATTGCCATAGGAAGTTCGTGTGCTTAGGAGTTAAGTGCGTTTCTTGCACACATAGCACATTCGCGTTAAACTTACTCAAAAGATTTTGGATGTCATCTGAATTTCTAAGTATTCCCCTTACGTTCCACTGTATGATTTTGTACACAGTGGAAAAAAAGGGAAAACGTGCTGTGTGCAGAGAAGACGAAGATTAGCTCATTTACAGGGCCTTTGTCAGGCCCTGTAATCGGCTTTTTGTCCTTTTTGCGGCGGTCGAGAGAAGCTCGCTGCTCCTTTGGCGCTTCCTGCGCCGTTTGGCTTGAACGTGTCCATAGCCTCTTGCGAGGCACTGGACGCCCGCTCTACATAGTGATCTGTGCGTCGCTTAGACTTCACCTCGATCGACGAAGTCTTTGTCCCCACCGAGCTGGGAGTCGATGAAGTCCCCTTAGCCTCGTGATTGCCCTGGCTGCTGTCAGAGCTTGTAGAGGTCACTGGTGTGGACAGGCTAAATGTGGGCAGGGCAGCGCTGGCTGCTCCAGCCGTAGGGGCTTGTTGCATTGGCCTCGGCACGCTAGGCGCGGTCCGGGCAACTGCCAAGAGCCTTTGTGGTGCCGCCCCTCGTTGCACCACTTCGGCAAAAGGTGTTTTTAGTGCCAATGATAATGAGATCCGTTGTCTTGCTTCCTTGAATGTGATATTTTCAATAACTTTTATAGTTGTTTTTTCTTTTTCTGTTTTCTAGGCTGGGCACGCTCTGGAGTATGCGGGGGTGACTACCTTCACAGTTAGCACAGAGGACCTCGTCATGACTACATTCATCAGCACTGTGGCCGGTTGTGCCACACTTAGCACACATCAGCTGTCCTCGGCAGCTCAGGGATGCATGACCAAATCACTGGCATTTGAAACAACGCCTCGGGTTTCGAATGAAGGGTCGGACATGGAGTTTTACATAGCCAGTTTCGAGAGTCTCAGGTAAAGTGGTTGAGTTGAAGGTGAGTATCAAGTGCTTTGTTGCTATTTCGTTGTTGTTACGTCTAATTTTGATGCGCTTGACATGTATTACACCTTGGTCCTTCCATCCATCAAAGAGCTCTTCTTCACTCATTGTCATCAAATCTTCGTCCGATACCACGCCCTTCACTGTATTCATGGTACGGTGTGCGCTCACAGAGACGAGGATGTTACCAAAGGCTACGAGGTGCGAGAGTTTATTGTACTGTTCCTTGTGTTTTAATTCGAGAAGCAGATCTTCACTTGCCATCTTCGTGGCCTTATAACCGGTTTTAATGATCTTTCTCAAGCACTTGGCCACAAGGAAGGATGAGATTGCTCTAGCTTTTGTAGATGATTGTTCGCAGTGGAGGACATGGCATTTTGGGAAAGTTTTTCTGTTTTTGGGCCAAAGTAGTGAAGTTGCGTCGGTGCGTACCCTGTTCGAAGCACGATCAGTTAGAGAGGAGGTCGAGGATCCCATGGGAAAATGTGTATTTTTGGGTAACGGCGCCTACCACCCACCACGGAGTCCAACAAGGGGACGTGGCAGAGCATGTGGTCATGTCTGCGCAACGCCAGCAGTACGCAGTTACTATAACCCAATATAGTTTACCCTGGTTTGGGTAACCACACAAGGTGAACCCTTGCCACCAGGAAGTTTGGAAGGGAACAGAAGAGAGTAGAAGACAGGACAGATAAATAGTAAGAGACAAAGGCGAAGATGTAGGAAGAGAGAGGTAGGAAAAGGCGACTGCTGATTTCCCCTGGGTGGGTTAGCCCAGGGGTGCCGTCTAGGTGAAGCCGGGGCCAAAGGGGTGTGTTGCCTCTGCCGGGGCCAAAGGGGTGTGGCGCCTCTGCTGGGGGGCTTCAAAGGTCCAATCACCCGGCGTCTGCTCAACCCCCAGGATTCCCTTTTGCCCGGACACGGCAAAGCCACGCACGGCTAGGCGTGGGAGGGAGTCGAAACTCCCCCATTAGCTCGGGTCCGTGGGGTCGCTAGACATCAAACGCCTACTTGCGCAGGCGCCCCTGCGGGGGAGTGCACATATATATATATATATATATATATATATATATATATATATATATATATATATATATATATATATATATATATAGAAATTGGCTTGAGCGGACAAACGTGCGAAATCTTTTATTGCTCCTACGTTTCGGCCGTGGTCCGGCCTTCGTCAGGGACCAATTTCTTTTCATCCTACTCATCACTGGATTCACAGAAGACACTCGCTGGATATATATATATATATATATATATATATATATATATATATATATATATATATCCAAACATGTGGAGCGAGGTGAAAACACGAGACACTGAGAGCAGCTGGCCCTGAGAGTTTCACGTCTTCTCTTTTTTATTCTACGTATACCGTCTACTAAGTTCCACTTTAACGATGAGGGATCTATAATAGTGCAAGATATTCTGGCAAGTGGCCAGCCTGAGAGCATATTTTTAGAAAACTTGGGAAATTTGCGTATACTTTTAAAGCAGCGTTACACGAACGCATACGTGCGGCTGGTGTTTACTCGATGAACGCTGGACACGTTCAGAAAGGACGTGTGTCACTATTTCTCAGGTATGTAGGCACTGCACGAAACTTTGGGATTGGTTGGAACTGACAGTTTTATATTATGCCATTTCAAAACAAAACTCGACTTGTTGTGCAAACAGACAGAAAGAAGGAGGGAGACAATAAAGAGTGCAGTTTCCTGTCTCTCTTCATTCTTTTTACTTTTCAGTGTAGACGCTAGACTCTGGAAATGTATGGACACGCAGCTCAAACTGTCGACGCCGTTTTAAGTAGTGCAAAGCCTGACTACCTTGCACAGTTTGCGGCGCAACCAGGTGCAATTATTAACTTCAGCGTTCGAAACAACAATTGAGCTAAACATAGGGTGTATTTGCGCATTGAACACTTAGGAAAGAGCTACGAATTTCTCTCCGCTTGTCAACCGTCACTGAACCGTCATGAAGTGCCTGCTTATTCACTCGCTTAACGACGGCGAAAACAAGAGCTGGCGCAACAGACTCCGCTATACAAAAAAGACCCCAGTCGGCGCTACCGTTGCTTTGTGAATTGCCACGGTCGTAAAGGGCTTCAGTTTTGCTGATTTTAGCAGCTTTCGACACGAAAAACGATGAGAGCGCTGGACACGCACCGTCGCGATCGTGTTGGGTAAGCGAACTACTCGCGTTCTCCACAGCCAGTTGCATGAAAAACGTGATAATATAGGTATCCTGTTATTGTTTGAAATAGCCTTGATGAATAACTGTCGTAACTTTAATTATGAAGCTCAACAGAGCCTTAGACCACGGTGCGCTCCTTGCAACAGTATACCAGTGACGCGCGCAATAGACATCGCAGAAGCCGCGACCACTGATATTATGAAATGGTGGGCACCACATAGCATTGATTGATTGATTGATATGTGGGGTTTAACGTCCCAAAACAACCATATGATTAAGAGAGACGCTGTAGTAGAGAGTTCCGGAAATTTCGACCACCTGCACTCTAACGCAAAATTACCCGAAAAAGGAGTAATAGAACCCAATAGGTGCGCGCGATGAACGGAGAGACCGTTGAGGAGCAACCACAGAAGGAAGCGTGCCGCGCGAAACCACTTAGTCTCCAAACAAGCTCTGAAGGGATGAACCACCCGGGGATTACAGGCAGCGCGAAAAGCGTTGCCAAGGTGACCAGCCCTCCTTCTCCTCCTATAATGGCTCATTCTTTCCCCGTATTTTGCCGGCGACGGTTCGCGTAGCGTCGCGCTCGGAGTGCTCGACCACGGCCGCCTGGATTCAACGATCAAAGAATTACAACGTGGTGCTTGTGTGTAGGCTTGGATGAGCGTGGGCTGCTGCTTTTGCGTTTCGCTGCACCCATGAAGTATGGAGCAAGTCTCGACAGGTCACCACGCCGCGCTGTATATCTTTGGTTTCAAGATAGTCACGACGAACACACGACAGCAACAGTTAGGAAGGCCAGTATGGCGGCCGAGAAGACGACAGGCCCATCGGATATATACTTCAGTCCGACTCAGGGCAGAAAACAGCGCTGGATTTTAAGGCAGTAGGTTATCATTCTTAATTCTACTCTACTTGTGGCGTGTGTGATACGGATCGCGGCTGCCGACAACAGGGTCGGTTGTGTTGTATATCCCACGCACGAGATGAATCACGAAGGTCAGCTTCGGCGTCTGAAGTTCGCCTGTGCTTTGCGACCGCCTGGGAATTGGCCGCCATTGCCGTCGGCCTCCCGTAAGCTCGCTCATCGAGTGCTCGCCTGTCTTCGCCGCCGCAATGAGCTCCGGGCTGGCGATAATGGGCTGAGACCTCGTCGCTGTGTTGGGAGTCGTCGAAAACATATTGCAGGTTCTCGTTTTAAAGAGCTTGGTTGTGGTATGTCGCACGCTGTAAGTGCACCAGCACGGGCTGGCGGGGCTTTCGCTAACGTTGGAACTCATTGAAAATTGGTCGCCTATTACTGTTGGCTTTCTCGTCAGTCGGTCGCATGTAGCTCGGCGCCATCCGTTGGCCGTGGCGGCGGACTCGCGTTTGCGCGCTGCACTCGCTCGAATTCAGGGAAAAGGGTCACATTTCCATCGATTTCTTCGGCGCTAGGTCCAAACCAGCTCGGCGCTGTTCGTGGCGGTGGCCGAGCGTACGCTCGCTCTCCTGTTCGAAGACACTCCGCGTGCAGCGCCGTGTTTGGCCTCGAGTTCGCTTGCTCGAGCTGAATGACGTCGCTCGCTTAGGACTCGCCGACTTGTTAGCGTCACGGTGGTTCGCGGAGTTGTGGCTGCGGCCGCCGCTTCTAAGCTGTTGCGCTACGGGGATCGAAATGAGTCTTTGACGATGTGTGACATCACGGTGAAATTATTAGCATGTCATGTCTCACGTATGTCTTCATTTCACCTTGCACATATTTATCATATGCATTTGTATTCATCCTGTGTCACGTGGGACTCACTATTTTACATACTTATTTTGCAGCCGTGGGCACACACTGTGCTGAAGACTGTGTGCGCTGGCGTCTGCGATGCCTGTCATCCATCTCTTTCGTCAGAGCAGCTTCTGTTGGACTGTGCGAGATGTAAAGGTAAAGTTATTTGTGTGTCATATTTTAACGCTTGTTTTTATATTAACGTGCAAGTACTTGTCATATGCGTGCATCTTCATCTTCTCTCACGTGTGTCTAACTATTTTTACTATATTATTGTACGTGCAGCCGTGGGATAACAACAGGCATAAGGCTGCGTGCGCTGGCGTCTGCAATGCCTGTCATCTATCGCTTCCGTCGGAGGAGCTCCCCAAGGAGTGAACAAGATTTGACAACGAGACTGGACTTGTACACTTCACCATGAATTCACTCAAAAGAATGGAGAAACTTCATGTGTATGTAGAAAAATAGAAGATTTTGGTGTCTCACTTTTTCCTTTCGATGTTGCCGTGACTGCGAAAGCAGCTACACATAGGTGGCTAACAACTTTTTCGCGTGTTCTTTTCTGCGCAATTCGTTGCTTACTGCGCAGAAAAACAGGCAAAAAAGTATTAGGCCTGGCAGAAAATCAACAGAAAAACAATGTTTGAACTGGGGACAAAAAGTTCATTTGAGTGGAGTATTTGAGTGGATCAACCGTTCGTCCAGCAAGGTGCAACTGTGAGGACTAACGGTTGCCCGGTAAGGTGTAAATGTGGAAATTAACAGTTGCCCTATAAGGAGCAAATGTAAGCACTAAATGTTAGTCCTTTGAGGTGAACTGTGGGACTAACGGTTACTCACTAAGGTGTATATATGAGGACTAAATGTTAGTCCCTTGAGCTCGTCTGTGGGGACTAACTGTTAGACCCGGTGCCATTAGTCCTTAAATAAATTAATGGTTGTGGCAGCCCCATTATCCCCAAAAGGACGAACCACACACCCATTTAACACCCTTTTGCCTTAGAGTGTGGGGGTTCTTTAACGTGCATGCACCCAAATTTGAGCACACGGGCCTACAACATTTCCGCCTCCGTCGGAAATGCAGCCGCCATAGCCGGAATTCAATCCCGCGACCTGCGGGTCAGAAGCCGAATACCTTAGCCGCTAGAGCACCACGGTGGGGCCACCACACAGTATTACGCACAGCTTTGAAGGCTCTAAGTTCTAGCTTTAACGAAATGCGAACACGTACGTCACACAGGTAAATCGCAAAATGATCACGAGCACAATCGTGTTTTTCTTGTCGTTGGTCTCCGCAATATGTAACCGGTAATATGGGCAATCGCAGGGAACTGTGGGATACGATGGCTTCCGGTTCGACGCACCACGCTGGTTAGCAGCGGCAAGCGCACATTTTTGTACCGCTCCGCTGAAAAAAAAAACACATCTGCGTGCGATGTCAGTGCTTTAGAAGTTAGTTTTTTTGTTTTTTCTAATCGTGATTGTGACAATGACAAGCTACGAAAGCCATGAACGGTAAGGAAACTTTTTATTGCACTAAAATGATCTGCAATGCTTTTATGCTGCTCGAAGGTACTGTCAGTTCTGCTAGCAGATCAGTCGATACAGAGAACAGTTTTCATTGTATAATACGTTACTGCATATAAAAACACTATTTTAAAGATCTCAGGGGAGGGAGACGACTGTAGCAGTGTGCTAAAAAGTTCATTTCAGGATTGCTGCTACGGCCGACATCATCGGTAGATCGGCATGAAGCGCAGCACTTATTGAGCGAATGGAGATATTTTTTTCTCCCCTTTTGCACGTTATAAGGTGCACTTTTTAGTCGAAGCCGTGGCAGATGCTTATATAAGCGCTGATCTTGATTAAGCTGCGCTGCACGGCGGGACATAACAATACAGTCAGATATAGGCAGCTCCGAATAATATAAACCCTGCGCTTGTTTAACGCACTTCTTCCTTTGATTGCCGCCTGGCGCACAGTTTGACCAAGATGAACGCAAATGCACTCGTACGGCGCTTCGTGTAAACTTACTCTTCAGTGAAGCTTTTGCCTTTTTTGTTATATATATGGGTGCAATGGCCGGCGCTCATCTCGTATGGCAGGTGGATTTCACCCGCACGTTCTCATAATATCTTTGCTAGGCGCGCCTGCGCGACAGTTTATTTCTGGATGGAATATTCACATAAAATTCATACGTACGCTTTTTTAGTGTAGAATACACATGTATCTGTGATAAAATTCTGTTCACACACTCTGGGTTTAACGTTCCGTGTATACTCAAAGGCTACCTGTCGCCGTGGCTCTCTTCACAGCCGTGGCCCACCTCATTTTTCTTTCTTTGTTTTGTGGCAATCGATTCATGCGTTTGCCTTTTACGCTCGAGTTGGAGCAGCCATAGAGTTTCCCAATATACACTAGAGGAAACTCTGGCGCTAGTGTCTATGGGAGCTGTAATGAACAGCGCTTCAGCGAGCATGGGAATGATGGGTAGTGCACACATTTGTCTAAACTTCGTACTTCTGGCCTGCTTTTGGCTCCGTGTGTGTTCGTGTGGCTTGGAGCTGTTTTTTTCACGAAACAAAAATCAGCAAATGTTCAGCGGTTGCGCTTCACCATTTTATTTTTTTAGACCTACTTTCCAAATCAGCTCACGAATTCAAAAGGGTTCATTTTTTCTTTCAAAACAAAACCGTGACCAGCAATAAACGAAGCCGCAAGTACGATTCGCCGTGCGCAAGTACGAAGACTAGGCAAATGTGTGTACTACCCATCATTCCCATGGTCGCTGAACGATCGCAGCGCCAGAGTGCCCTCTAGTTAATTTTGGGAAACCCTATGGGAGCAGCCAACGGCTCAACAACCAACCATGGTTTATCAGAAGGAAGATAAACGAGCAACCGCGCGCACGAATCCCCAATAGTCTGAGGCTTGCGGCGAACTGGTTCACCGTCGTCTACTCTTCTCAAAACGGAATCCGGTAGCAGACGGTGCATCCCACAATCTCTCGCTCTTTTACTGGTCACCTATTGCCGGAGCTATCTAGGATGCCTCGGTTTGGCCTTTCGTTGTTAACTGAGAAAGTGGACACGCATGTATCCCCATTTGCAGTGTATAAAACATACGACAACCGTCAACGGAACATTCTAGCAACAGTTAAGCGCACAGGAAGCAAGAGATCGATAGATAATGCAACTGCAAAGACGAAAATCGTCAGGAACATTCATGCCGGATAAAGAGAGCTTCGTACCACTGATCATAGATTGATAATGTACGTACTTCATCGCTTTGGCATCATGTGTATGCCCATGTTTAATGCATTTAGGTATTAAGAGCGCACGTCGGAATGCTTGCCTCGAACTCGATGTCATGCGATGCTCGCTTGCACTTAAATTGGAGCACATCGAAATAACTGAAACATATTTTCCGTTGTACGTAAAGCTCGCTTTGATGAGCTTCTTACTTTTCTGAAGCGAGGTTGGATTGACGGAAGAAGCATGCAAGGCCCTTGATTTTCAAGGAACGACGCCTGAGACCAACGAAACGGGAGTGCCTATGCACGTTCGCCTGCGGATGGCTCTCTTTGAATTGCCCATTTCTGGCCGGCGCAGTGATGGGGGCGCTGGTCAAGGTGTTTGTCGCAGCGCCGCCAGAGCAAAGTCTGATGTCTATGAACCGACCAGGCTGCAAAAAAGTATTGCTGTAATTTGACGGAGGTAGAGAGCCCGATAGAAAGTATCCTAATTATGCTGATTGCATTAACAGCACGTTCACTTGTAGAAGCTTTGTTGCATATACAAAAATTGAATGGTAAGTTTAACGATGAACTTAATCATTCTGCTAGATAGCAAGCACGCAGCTGCTCAATGACTTATTCTGTAATTCTGTTTAACTGCATGCACGCACATAGTGTTTTTTCTCTTAGTATTCAATAAAATTCAGCCTGACTGCGGCCCTCCTGTGCCCTTCTCTTCGTGTTTATGTCATCGTCCGCGCTGATTTAAAATATATTCATGCAATTCCTTATACTCGCTGCAACATTTTCTGTAATACAAATGTATATACATATGCGTATGTTCAGGGCATGTCTGAGCTGTGGAGGTTTCCATATGTAACTTCCTTTCGCGCACTCCACTTTACGCTCAAGTGCATTGCGCCATGGTCCGTGGTAGCTGTCGTAGCGCGGACAGCGAAGGCATATTTGAGGTGAATGTCACCTGAACTGGCTACGCCACAGCGGCTCTGGCTTCGCACTATCTTGACCGTCCTGACACATGTTCCGTCGAGCATCTTCGGAAAAGTGCAGCGTCAAAGTAAAGGCCTGACTCAACGTACTGCCCGCTGGAGCGCATCAGCGCGTGGCTTTTTGACGCGGCGCTGCGCCCTCTTTCTAGGGGGAGAAAGAGAGAGCCCATGGCTACGCGAAGCTGTGCGCCCTCTTAATTTATAGAGAGGGTGAGGCGCTGCGTAAAGACACGTCCTGACGCCCTGCAGCGGGTAGTACGTGTGGTCAGGCCTTTAGGCGCTAGAGGAGGAGGGCGCACCTGCAGTGGGACACAGAGACAGGCATTGCGGCGCATTCAGCGCCTTGGGCACCGAGTCAGATGGCATTGCTGTTGGTAGCGGCTTCTTTCTTGACGTTGCAGGTGGACACAAAGCACGAAGAGCGCCGACGCGTGGCAGGCAGGCAGCGGAACAGCGCCTGCAGACCCGCCCGGAACTTTGCGTTCATCCAGAAGTAGATGAGGGGGTTGTAGCAGGCGTGGCTCATGGCCAGCCAGTGGCAGACGAACCACATGTAGCCGATGCCGCTCACGTCGTAGATGGATGGGTACTGCTCCGACACGACGATGAACAGGTTCAGTGGGAGCCAGCAGAGAAGGAACGCAGCCACACAAGCGATCATCATCTTGATCATCTGCGTACGCAGGAAGGGCATGTCACACATGCACCATACGCATTCACCAGCTTCAATTGCCTTATAATGAAAAAAAAGATGATAGGTCAGCATTTGAACAGCAAAATTTTGCGCTTTGAAGCTTCATATCTGTTATAAAAGGCTAACTTTAGGCATGTATATAAGCCCCTTTATTTTTTAAAATAATGATCTTTATGTCTGGTCGAGGCGCATGGTTTACCGTATTGATTCGCTTCCTTCGGAACGTTTTCGGTAATGGTACTAATAAATTGAATTTGATTATATTAACATCTCACATGGCACAGCTCCGAATGAGTACAATAGTACATAGTAACCTTTTTACGCTTTTTTGATATATGGTGTCCCTAATATCACGCAACCCAATTTAAAAAAAGCAGAACACTGTTACGCGGAGCAAGCTTATAGTACATATTGTTCCTATAGTGCACTTGAGCAGCCGGTACTCATTTTTCAATAATGAGAATAAGTTAATTAGTCCGTTATATTTGTAAATCAAAACGTACTCACCTGATTATCAAAATATCAATGCGGTATATGTGGGCATATTGAAATGACGCCTGTGCTACTACGTGCTCTAAATGTGTGCTGATTTCCTTGGTTAATAAAGAAAGCCAACAAAACCTGAAAAATAACACGTGACTATGCTTCTACCAGAAAAAAAACGAGTGCCTTCAAGCGTTATTGCTGCAGACAACCACTTTGTTTCTTGACCGTTCCATGGTCGGGTGCCAACAACATGCGTCGCAATCTTGCAGAGAGTTCTCCCGCTCGATTGTAAGCGACTATTAATCTTATGTCATGACCAACTACTCTCTTTGATAGCACGGCCGGAGCACTGTTCTGATTAGAGCCTGAAGGCTGGTGCACACCAGTGACTAGCAGCGGTCGCGCGACCATTGGCGACCGGTCGCCAACAGTCGCGAACGGTCGCAAATGGTCGCAAAGCGACTGCTTTGGCTACTCGCTTCCTGACCGATTTTTCAGCCGCGTGACTGCGGCCGCAAAGCTGCTGAGACGAATGAGCGATACTCATTTTTTTTTTGTTTTTGCGCTGCACTGGCTTTCTGCCGCCAGATATAAACGAGTGCGTTCCTCTGGGTCTGTGGCACCATGGCCACCACAGAATACTTGGCTTTGAGATGACGGTGCGCAGCAGCTCGGGCAAAGTGTCAAATTTACGTGGTGGCATTCGCAAGAAGCTAAACACCGTCAAAGTAAAAAGAAAATAAATTGTGCACTATCTTTGCCCCGTATTCAGAATCGTTTTTTGTCTTGAACTTGACTTGTGACCGCCTTCAATGGAGCGCGTTAGGAACGCGTTTGTGCTTCATGCCTTGGCAACGACTTAAGACACCGCGTTCGAGACGCGTTTGTGCTGCATTGGAGGCTGTGGCAAATCAGGATAAATTCAAGAGCGTTTCTGAATACGTACGACTCTCACAAACACTCCTCGTCGTCTCAGCGCAGCTCGGGAGGTAGGCGGCTTGCATAGCCGGCGAATTCTCGCGATCAGATTGACGGTCACACCCACCACCGGCTTTTTTTCTTTGGAGGCATTTTTGCGGCCAGCACTGACACCATGGCACAGCACACCAGCCCCACGACAGTCTCTTGTTCTTCGGTTGAATCGAACTCCATGACGCTCCTGGGAACGCTGTGTGAGAATGGACGAAAAACAATAAATGCGGCGCGCTTGACTTGCTTCACTCACTCAGCTGGAGGTGATGAACTGGTCAGCGCCGGTCTCCAGAGTTCTCGCTCATAACGAGATCTGGACGTTACTGTCTGGTTTTGCGACTTCCGGTCACTCGCATGCAGCCTCTGCCGGTGTGAACATTAGTCGTTTTTGGGTCGCCAGTCGCGAATGGTCGCGCGACCACTGCCAGTCGCCGGTGGGCACCAGCCTTGACTTTGATCAGAGTGGCGCGTTTCTTCGGATGGGAAGTGGCAGATATATAGGTAGCCCACATTTTTTTTTCTTTCTGCAGTTTTTCATTGATACTGGCCACCTCACAGTGAACTTCTTGGGGGCGCTGTTTCTTAGTGCGTGCAGCAGTCGAGTCACGTGCCACTTTTGAAATTTCGCAGCTTTCGTTTACCAACAGAAAAAAGAGCAAATACAGTCAACTAATACATGTTCCTTATGCTACGATATAGCCGCCTTGAAACATATGCTCTGGCGGTGCCCCGCGTTACGCTGTGGGGAAGTGATCACGCCGTCCGAATGGCAGGTTGCTATTGCAATTTCCGGACTCGAACAACAGCTATGGACAGTCCACCGGGCCTGCTACGCAGCAGATAAACTTGGTCTTTCTGTTTCGCCGCAAGAGTGACCCACAACGTGCTAAAGCACGTTCCGAAGAACCAAATAAAGTTCACCTATCCATCCATTTATGCAATGAGTACCTTTTTGAAGACAGAGCACTGAGATGTCGTTTCAACATGCGCACATGTGCATCATTGACGCTTTGGTAAATATGTGAATACCTTTCGAACTACCAATAATATTATGTCTATACAATTGATTCTCTCTAATGACAAATTAGTAGTGTTGCTCGAGTGTGCTAGGAACAGAATGCACTATATAGGTTTGCTTCGCTAACGCTGTACCTTTTCTTTTATTATATCGTGCTGCGGGCAATTTGGCACACCCTGTTCAAACGTGTCCGAGATGCAATAGCTGATCAAGTTCATACATTACCTTCCTGCCACTTTGAGAGCACCATATCACATGCGCCTATCGAGATAAACATGCTCCTAGGCTTCTTGTTCCACAGGAATTGTTATGATGTTGCGCACGCACGCACCACGGAGTCTACGGTGACGGTGAAAAAGGTAACAACCGGAGAGGCAAAGCATGAGCCATCGAGTTTCATAACGTTGCCGTAGCTTTAGTGATTAAAGTATTCATCGGGAAAACCTGAAGCTGTGCGAAGCGAAACGAAACACTCCGGCAAAAGTGCTGGCGGTGATCACTGAAGTTGAAAATTTACAGATACAATGCATTGGCCTTGCGTCTTTGCACTGTTGGAGCAGTGCCAAATCACTGGAACCTGTAGGTGGCCAGTGTGTCCAAAAGTAATCGCCTCAGAATACAGGCTCATTCGCGCTCCCACTCATCCCCTCCGGGGTCGCACCCGCGACTGTAGGGTACAGCCGAGCCCCGTCACAGCAATGCATCACCGAGGCGGACGAAAGATAGCGCAGAACTTCAAAGCAGGAACCAGCGATATAGGTGCTTTTTAAGGCACTGCAGCTATAGCAGGTCGCGAAAACTCAGTGCTAGTTTTGCATTAAATAAAAAAAAACATGCACGCTCGTAGCGGTTCCAAGCATCATAAGATCCAGTTGAACGGAGTGACATTGATGTGATTGTTCGCATCTATTGGCTTTCACAAGTTTTTGCAGAAAAAAATGATTTTGCTGCAAATAACTTCTCTTTTGTTTAAATGTCTTTTCTTCTTTATTTCGTGAATGTTAAATCAGGCGAAGCGTGGGAAGCTATTGACTAGCATTTGTAGCACTTGTCTCCGCTCCTTCTCGCCCCTCACTCAGTGATATTATAAGCTGGATCGCCCTCAGTTATCTCACTTGGTTCGCGTGTCAACTACGGGAAAGATAAAGACAGCAAGTTGTTGCAGGCAGAGAACTGAAGCCGCACTGAGCTACGCCGAACAAGTCAACCATGCATTTGCCGAAGATGGCCTAATCGGGCAACACACGTTTCCCGCGGCTCTGCGGTGTGCGAACTCTGGTACTTCTATTCCCGCAAAGGTTTTGCAGCGTTTCCTAAAGGCAACGGGTGAGCACAAGTATTTGGATTGATTTGAGCAGGTATTGATTTTGTATGAGTACATATTACTAAACCTTGGTCTCTGCAAGGGTTACGAGACTGGAAGAAGTGCAGTGTCGCTTGACTACTATTGGTGAAGAGGGCAGCTAAGCTCTTGTCGGAAAAATTCGTTTATGAAAAAGTATGAATTTGAGTTGGCTCAACTACATACTATGAGTTTCTTTTACTTTTGGTGTGTAGTTTAAATGATGTCAAATAATTATAGGCTGCTTCCTGCTCATGAAACCCTTGTAGCTGCGGTTTGAAAACTTGTAAGTCTTTACTTCTGATAGTATCGCTTTAATACACGTTATGGACTAAATGCTTCAAAAATTATTACAGAGAACGTCAATAGAGCCAACGCTTTGACAACTGAACTTTTCTTTGGCCAGGCAACGCTGTTGCCCTGACGAAGACAGGTCAACTTGCCGAAAGACTGTTTCCAGTGACGTTCTTTCTGGAAGAGTTTTCGATTGCTTCAAGCCTCCCCATGTCTCTGAACTTCAGTCTCGTTTAGTACTCAAGTTCTGTAAGAAACTATGCCCGCCGTCATAAAACAAAAACGTGAATGAGTCAAATACGACGTGTCATAATCGTGATTGTTGATAATTTTCGCATTAGTTTGGATATTCAGGGTTCGTTTGCTCATTATTTTTGCATGTCAGTTGTAAATAAAGATAGTTTTATAGATTGACACTTCCACAGCACGTGTGTCTGTTTTTTTACAAAGAACGTGTATTAAAAAGTTCATTTTATTTGTGCTGATTGAGTTTCGTCTTACTGAAAAATCAGTCAGCTTAACTTTCTCCTCTTTCGAATACACGGAATGAATTAAAAAAAAGATGAACAAAATTTTATGGATGCATTGCCCAAGCTGCCGGCGGACCCTAAAGAAGGCACGAGCCCATTTTGCTTGCATGCGAAGTTATAAAAGAGCGCTTCCGCGGAAACCCCCCTCCTCTCGAATTTTTGTACTTCGTCTCTATTTGGGAACCTCACCAGTGATGACAGAAAAAAATTCTGTTCGTGATTTATTTTTAGTAGGATGGCCGGAACCACCAGTGGTAAAAGCGGCGCTGCCGCTGCCGAGTGCGAATACATGGAGGCATAGGAAGTTTGCACCCCGTAGCTATACTCATGGCCGAATCAACAGTCTAGAGGATGTGGTTCAATAAATTAAGAGAGGGCCTTCCCCATCACCCCACTACCTTTCTTTCTCACTTTGCCCTCTGGTCATAGTTGAGACTTACCGCATTTTTTAGAATTAGCTGTAAAGAACACCAGTCATATTTGTTCTAAGCCTCTCTGAAATTTTTAATATCACATGGGCGTTTTCTTTCTTGAAGAGCACGTGACAGATTGCCGTCGTAATGATTAACCATATTAGGAGACGAAGACACGTGAACCGCATTAAGATTTGCCTATTTAGTTGGATCATACTGAAATAAGATCAAATTGTGCGAGAAGACGAAAAGAAGGAATGCATACGACACTTCGAAGCGCAGTTCAAGCACCGTGTATGTTTCTTCAATTCGTCTTAACCCTTTGCGTTGTTTACACGAGAGGACATCTTCCCTCGAAAATCAGAGGGCGCCTGTGTGACAAATAGGTTTCTCTATCTGTTTCAGCTTCACTGATCTGGTAGCGCATGCTTTCGTTGCTTGCGTGTGAGCACTGCCGAAGTTGACAGGTGGTATGACAGGTCATATGGTGGTTTCGGGACGTTAAACCCCACATCTCAATCAAATCTACATAGTGCTATCATGCACGTTGCATATGCCTAGTGATTACAGATGGTTTAAAATTAAAATATCTTTGATATGGGAAGAGGGTATCCATAATCTTGTGGCCAGACAATGAATATATATTGTAGATATTTTCTGTGCACAACCTTCACGAAGTGATGGGCTTTAAACTTTCCCTATATAACCACTGAACAGGAATTAAGACAGAACGGCATTGCCAGAAATGAAAAGTCAGACCATTACTTTCGAGTCAAACCATTTGGCTGAAAAGTCAAACCATTTGGCCAGTTTTGAACTTTGTTCGCATCAGGAGGTGTTTTTCTATCATGTTACGGCTGTCCCATACCGCATTACATCAGATGTGCTTGTTGATATTGAACGCTCATCCTGTCTTTGTGTGTATGTGTGTGTGGTCAGTTTTAGAAGTTGTTTCTTCTGATAGACTTACAGACTGTATAGAATTTATTGAGTATCCGTGCCTGTCGCATGATTTGCCGTTTTCGTGTATAATTTTTTTCCCCAAAATGTGCAGTAATCAATCAGCTCAACCCTTGTGTCGTCAATGAAGCTGATGGATGGTCCTTCACGGATGGTGAAGAGTTTTTCCCGGTGGCTGTGCTTTCTTCATTTACCATGCGTCGTTTTGCAGCATTATGGGCTTCACTTTAAAGCGCTGCGCTTCAAACTTGAGTGTGGTTGATTTCATGGGATCTTTCTTAATGTATTTTGTTTTAAGTGGACTTCTTTATGTTTGTTCTTGTCTCCTCTTTTCAAATGCTGGGTAACCATCCAAAAAAGGCAGCTTACTTTGAATAAATCAAAGGATAAGAACTCAAGTGTTTTTTTGAATTTCCGATGATTTGCTAGTGCTTTTTGGAACAGAATACACAGTAATTCTGCAGTGCTTGCATGAAAATTGGGACTTCATTTATCTAACCAATGCGGGAAACGATCAGCATGCAATAAATAAACAGCGGAGCAAGCATTTTAAAAAAAGTACTGATCCACCTCACTGAAATTCTCTCCGGATGAAGCAAGTACATTCGTAATATACATTGGAGGTACGACACAAAATCTCTGGATAGCCGTTGTGAAAAACTAGCTGGAGGAAAATGCCAGTAAAAAGTACTCCGGGTGCGTTACGCAATTCCTCCGGCGAGCCGGAGTAAAAACTTTGCTCCGGGTGTCCGGTGCGAAAATTGCTTCAAAAAGGGGGGACGCTAAAGACATGCGTTTTACTCCGATCTCGAAGTAATTTTTTTTTTACAGTGCAGTAATTTACTGTAGCTGAAAACTTCGGACTGAAGCTTATGGTGAAGAGACGCGGCGAAACCAAACAAGGCATATATACGTGTACATTTTGCCCACAGAACCTGAAAGAGGCGTGTTATACAATGAAGGAAGAGAAATCGGGCAGTACCGACAGAGAGATAAAGTGGCCTAGACGATGTGTACGTGGCTAATAAACAAGGTGCACAGGGCAGCAAGGTCGCAAGATCAAACAGTCAGTGTCGGAGCACTGCCGGTCCATGTGTGTGTATGTCATTTTGTGTGCGCGCTATCCTAAGTGGTGTGCCCCCCTCCCCCCCCCCGTGGGGTTAAAAAAGCCACTCTCGACTGTGGAGTTAGGCCGGAGCCACCTGGCAAAGCAGTAAGCTTCGAGGCATGAACTGGGACGAATCATGAGACAGCAAAAGAACGATATGTAACCTTTCCTTTTAATACAGTTTGATTGAAATCATAAACTTTCATTCTTTCTTTCATTCCCATTACATGGCGCAGTCGACAGGATTCAGGACCAGTTAAATTGATGGCATTCTGCAATTACGCCATCCACTGCGACAATCACCATGACTGAAGCCACCAAAAACACAGCCCGAGTTACTCAACGATTGCAAAGGAGAACTTGCTTTTGTCCAAAGACAGACAAGCCCTTAGCGCACTCAAGGAGACAGGAGCTTGCCGATGAACTCAAGAAACGCCGCATCCCTCAAACGGGCAGAAAGGACGATCTTTTCACGTATTTCATCGAGGGAAATGAACGGCGACGAACCAGCGGCATGCAGAAGCCATCAACGATGCAACAAACTACCAGCGACGACGAGCTGGTAAGCATTCGGAACCTCTCTGCTGCCAACGCAAAACTGCACGCCGAATTTCAAGCCCTCAAAAGTCAAGTACAACTTCTGGCTACGACAAACGGCCAACGAGACAGCCAACGCCTTGGCAGCCGTCCCGAAAATGACGAAATGAGTGAGTCACGATCAATTTCATTCGAGCATGCGCGCATTGAAAATTTTTTACAATATACCTCTCCCTGTTTGTAAACAGTGTGACGTCACCGTGGGCACCCCGCCAACCATACTCTGTCTCGGAGGAGGTGCTGCTTGGCAAGATAGATCCGCCGGTGGAATCTTTCTGAGTGGCAGAGCTGCGTGTCTGCATTCCTTCGACAGAAATTTCTACCTTGCTAGGTTCTAAAGTCCCAGCTTTTGATAGAAGGAGGTCAAGGAAGGGTCACTGCCCTAGTGTGGAAATTCGCTCGTTGTAGATAGATGGATGGAGAAACTTCAGAGTACGGAGAGACGCCACTAGCACGCAGTGGGCTTCACCCACGTAGATGGCAGCCATAAAAAAGTCTGATCTTTTTCGAAAGGAAACGTTTTCAATGCACGCGATTACTGGCACTTTGAGAAATATTTGCATGGTATGGATGTAAACTCATTCAGTTTCCATCGTGGCATGTGCAATGCAGTTTTAAACGAGGTACAGAATTGGCGGTAGCATGCTTTTGAGCAGCTGTGCATGACGTCACAGATAATATTCTCACTCATTGAGCAAAAACTCGATCGGAGAGAATAAAAAAAAAACACTTCTTGCCGCGCGATAGGATCAGGTTAACATATCTTCGTGAAAATTAAAGTGAATTCTTCCGCCGCATTTCTCAATAACTGAGTGAAAAATCATTTTTTGTAAAACCAGACAACATAATAATATATAATATTATCTGGCACAATTATCTTGCTGCATTTGACACTTATAACTTGTTTTGGTGCCTATATTGCTCCTTTAGGCTTGATACACAAACTTGTAATGCGCATTGTCACCTCATAAAAATCGAGCCGTAAGAGTACAATGTGAATAAGAAACGAAAATCTCCGCTGGTTCGATTAACACGTATCAGGTATCGGATAATACGATTTATAGTCGTGGTGAAGCGTATATGCAAATTCGTCAACGTTACAACATGCTTATCTCCTATGTAGTCGTATATATCACGCGGAAAACATGCACTTCTGTTTTTCTGCACACCGCGCATACGCTGAGATGTACCCACTCGCAGATGTTCGCGTCAAATGCATTTTTACCTTGACTAAAATGTTAGATCGTGAAGTTTCATCGAGAACTGGTTACTGCAACCAGCCCACAACGAATACCAGTGTTTTCGCAAACAGGACGCATCGCGTTATTCACACTTGACACACCGTGCACGCATAACACTCGCAGTTTCACCGTCCGTAGAGGTGAACCAATAGTGTCGATACCTTTCAATGCACACTACACGCCTCAGTCAACACTGCGCATTTTCGAAGACGATGCCGCTGTTGCTCGCACAGGCCGCCACGTGTGTTCACTTTTCGGAGATAAACAGCCAGTAGCGTGGCAAATATTTCATCAGGCGCTTTACCACACACCTAGACGTTATCTGACACATACATAAAAACTTGCCCCAAGCTCCGAGCGACTGCACCTCACTCAGCTACCGGCGGGAGTGTTTTGCCAACCACTGCCTTGCACGTGCACCGGTGACGTCACGCTGTGACGTACCCCGGTAGAGGTCTATTGGAATCCAGTGATATCACCCGATTACTCTCAATGATGGCCAAATCCCAAGCAACATTGAGAGAGTGTATTGTCCCAGCACGAGAACCGATTCAAGCTCATGCATTCGACGAATGACACGTCAGCAGTAATACCATTTTATGATGGCTCAGTTCTATCTGACGTAGACACCTGGATAGCTGAAACTAAACGAATAGTGTCACTCGCTCAGTGGTCACCCGCGCTGACACTTGTGAATGCCATCACCTACTTACGAGGTCGTACACGCGACTGGCACTAAGCTATAGAAAACTACTTGCAAATTGGTAATCGTGGAGGCCAGCTGGTTCTCACCGCTTCAAACGAAAATGACAATGCAAGAATTTCTGGAATTTCAAGCAAAATGCATGCTACAGCAGCAAGAATCCATTACTGAGTACGTTTAATCGAAAAACGCGATCTCGGAAAAAGCACTGTATTACACGGGGACCGAAAAACGAATCTCCTTCATACATGCCGGCATTAAAGAAGATAAATGGGCAAATTCGTTAGCAGTGAAGTGTTGCAACTCCGTTCTCGAGCTCACTGACAGAGCTAGAATGCTCGACTGCCAAAGTTCAATGGCAATGGTAGACGAGACGGAGCCGAGTAGTACAGTTTTCCAAGCGAAAAAATCAGATCGCAAATTGCCAGGCGCTGCTACGTCTTTCCCATTCAACAAGCCATCTATGTAGCGATGCTTCAACTGCAACGAGAGTGAACGCATATCGAGAAATTGCCTGAAGCCGAAAACTAGAGGAACGCAACGTGAGGAGGGAAAAACGCTGAGAACAACAAAGGAATGACAACACAGCCGATACTTTCATCAAGCAGGTTAACTGTTTTTTAGCGTCTAGTGGTTGAACGTTACCAGTTGTCAACGGCCTCCTTACGCGACCCCTCCTGTCAAAGTCTGCATCGACACAGGCAAAACCGTCTCGCTAATTTCTCCGCACGCTCTTCCACCAAAAGCTATATTTACTGTATAAACATCAGGCAATCACATCGAAATTTTGGACCACACGATAAATTCGCAAATGTCCGCCAAAACGGACATGATGATCGGAACTATACGGACCACACTATCCGACCTATAGTATGTCCGCTACCGAAAGCTATTGATGTCATCATCGGATCTGACAGGCGACGAAAAGTAAACGTTCAAGTCATATTCTATCCGAAGAATGACGTAACATTGGTTAACGTGACTAAAGGGGACAGTACTCAAATGCCAATCCTCACCGTACGTGATCAGACGTCAAGCTTAAGTGTAAAGGGAAGACTGCTGGCACTTTTATTGCATCGTTCTGCCGTCAGGAACAAAAAGACACAACCGAGTTTGTGCGTATTGATTCCATAAAACTGAACCTGATGCAATGCTGTGCCAAGAGATCAAAAAATCAGTTTTCTCAATGACATCAGACGCGAGCCCGGAAGAACAGAACATGCTGCACACGATATTGCTCAAAAATCGATCCATATTTGCAACGAAGTCTGACACGCTTAGACTGTGCCCGCACATTAAGCATTCGATTGAGCTCCGAGACAGCATACATGCCGCATCACGACCATGCAGATGCTCACCCGCAGACTGTGACTTCATCAAACGTGAAGTTGAGGATTACTTGGTGAAGGACATCGTTCGACCGAGTGACAGTGAGTACGCCACGCCAACAATAGTGGTTGACCAGCCAAACCACCCCCCAACGCCTCAACAAATGGTGCACAATTATAGAAAACTCAACGAAAAGACGGTAAATCCATTACACCCGATGTCTATTAACGAAGACTTAATGTCAGACATCACAAGAGACGAGTCGAAGTACTTCACCGTCATGAAGGGTAAAGCCGCTTTCTTAACCATACGAGTGTCACGAGGCTAGTCAAACCACAAGCTCTCGTGTAGGTTCTTGTGCATACAAACCGATGACAAAACCCACATCGGTAAAGAGAACACGAGACTGTTTATGCACACAAAAAAACAACTAAATATATTTTCAATAAACTAGATAAAGAGAAAGGAATAAGAGGAAAAACAAACAAAGCACACAAACTCGAGGAGAAGTTAACCTAATGACCGCGAAATGCTAAGGATGCGTAAGTTCCACAATAGCAAAAGCGACTGTCACCGTTCGGTCGCGGCACTCTTGTAGACGGCGAGGGTCGATGCGATGGGGTGCAGATAAGGTAGATCAGAGGTCCAAGCGTTGCTCGTGGTTGAAGGTAACTCCGGGCGCACCAAGGTCAGTTACCTCTCAGCGTTCATCCTCCGACGCTGGGACGTAGTCCTGGAAACGGGACGAGCCTGGCCAAAGCCAGATGGTGAGAAGCCTGGCCAACGCCAAACGACGAGCGGCCTGGCCAACGCCAGACGACGAGCGGCCTGGCCAACGCCAGACGACGAGCGGCATGGCCAACGCCAGACCACGAGCGGCCTGGCCAACGCCAGACGATAGATGATGCTCGGGTGCCCGACCAGGTGGGAGCCCGCAGCAGCCTTGCCTCAGGAACTCGGCCGTCACCCCCGCGCCCTGGTAGCCTGCTTGCCTCCGTCGCGTCCCGGCCACGTCTGCCCCGTTCTTCGTTCGGGCTTCCTCCAAACCAGCGTGGGGGCCTCTCATTGGTCCGAACTTCACGCGCCTCGTCTGCCCATCGTCTTTCTCACCGAATACATCGCAAAAGCGCGCGTCCACACCATCGGTCGTCGTCGTCTTCTTTCCTATGCCGGTGCACTCGCGTACATTTTAAACCGAACACTGGTTGCACTCGCGCACTTCACGAAACGCGCACTTCACTTATCACAACATGCCCCTTTTTCGAAAAGTTTTTTCCCATCGGAAAAAACTGCCGGATGCGTGTTTCACCACACAGGATCCGTTCTTGGAGTTCGCATGAACACATGCACACTAGTTTCACTGCAACAAGTCTTAAGGAGCACACCTACAGAAAAAAAATCCACATATGGTAAACAATGTTCCGATGGTTGGTTGAAATGCTTTGCCTCCAATCTTTAGCAACACCTGAATTCGTATCTATGGCCGTAACCTGCTCATGAAGTCGGCACCTGCGTTTTCAGAACCTTTGATATGTTGAATATGAAAAGTGTACTCTTGTAGTACTAGACTCCACCTTAGCAACCTACTGTTCAGGTGTTTTGCCTTCGCTAAGTATTGTAGTGGTTGATGATCTGTCTGTACGATAAACTGTAATCCGTACAAAAAATATGGAATTTTTCTACCGCCCATACTAGCGCTAAGCATTCTCGTTCAATAGTCGAGTAATTCTGCTCCCGAGGCAACAGCTGGCGGCTGGCATACGACACTGGGTGCAACAGCCCCTCGTGTTCTTGCATGAGGACTGCGCCGATGCATGTGTCGGATGCGTCTGTACGGAGTATGAACACAGGTTTGGGTCTAGTGCCTTCACGATCGGCCCAGAAGCAAGGGCTTGCTTCAGCGTTTGAAATGCTCCTTCTGTTTCAGGAGTCCAACAAATCTTGTTTTTCTCCATTTTTCTGGTTAGCTGAGTTAAAGGCTGTGCTTTCTCCGCATAGCGAGGTATTAAATCTCGGTAATACCCAGCTAGTCCCAGAAAAGATCGGAGTTGCTTCTTGGTGTCAGGTAGAGGTGCACTGGCTATCTTCGAAACCGTAGTTTCCACAGGTTGAATAGTCCCGCCTCCTAGACGATGTCCCAAGAAGACTATCGACTCCACAGCAATTTCGCACTTCTGAGGCTTGATGGTTAAGCCAGACTCCCGTACTTTCTGCAACAAGCGTTGCAAGGTGTCTATGTGCTCTTCCCAGGTGTTCGTGGCTATGAGAACGTCATCGATGTAGTGGACTACATTTTCAAGGCCCTGTAGGAGTGTTCTCATTAGACGCGTAAACACTGCGGAAGCTGTCTTTATGCCAAACGGCATGTATATAAATTGGAAATGACCGAATTGCGTTGAGAATGCCGTTACTGGCCTCGATGTCCGGTCCAGTGGGACTTGCCAATACCCCTTTGTGAGATCAAACTTTGATCAAACTCTTTGTGCCCACCTCTGTAAGCATTAGGTCGGTCCTACGTATGGGTTCAGCGTCGGAAACCAGTATCTCGTTGATGCGACGGAAGTCGACGCATGTGCGATAGGTGTTATCCGGCTTCTTAATAAGTACGAAGGGGCGAATTGTAGGGCGAATGGGATCGCTCAATCACACCCAGTCTTAACATGTCCTGAACTTTTTGTTCTACTACTTCCTTCATGGCCAACGGCAAAGGATACTGCGGTGTGTTGATCGGTTCAGATCAACACACCGCAGTCGGCATTCCAACAGATTTGTCTTTCCCGGTATCTCAGAGAATACATCTTGGTAGGTGGTTAGAATCTTCCGAAGTTCTGTACGTTTGTCTTCTTCTAAGCTACTGCCGATCGGAATCGCTTCTACACCCACAGTCGGCTTAACTGTGCAAGCTGGTAGAGGGGTATCTGTCTCCTCCTCTTTCATAACCACAAAAGATGCTGTTTGCAGAATTGTGTCTGGTTGCCGGTCTTCATATCGTTTTAACATATTAATATGGAAAAGTTTGGCGTCATGCCCCAAGTCCAGCCAATAGTCGTAGTCGCCCTTTTTCCCAATGACCGGAAACGGCCCTTTCCATTCCATCAACAACTTATTCCCTGTTGTAGGAAGCAAAATAAGAGCTCGGTCTCCAACTTTCAGCTGACGGCTCTTGCTCTTCCGATCATAGTGATAGTTTTGAGTCGTTTTCGCTCGTATCAGTTCTCATGGGATAATTTTAGCGTTCTTTCCAGACGATCCCGGAGATCGAGGACATATCCGTAGGTCGTTTTCACCTCCTCTTCGATCTTTTCTCCAGTCCACAGCTCCTTTAACAAGTTGAGTGGTCCTCGGACGTATCTCCCGTAAATGAGTTCGAAAGGAGAGAACCCCATGCTGGCCTGAGGAACTTCTCGATATGCAAATAGAAGTGGTGCAAGCAATCGATCCTATGATTTTGGATCCTCTTGGCATAGCTTGCGCAGCATTTGTTTCAAAGTCCCATTAAATCGCTCTACCAAACCATTGCACATGGGATGATAGGGCGTCGAACTCAGATGTTTGATTGCCAACAGATCGTTTATTTCTCTCATCAGGTCCGACGTGAAGCACGAGGCCTGATCGCACAGGATTTGGCGGAGAAATCCAACGCAGGAAAACATTTCGACCAACCCGTCTGTCACAGTCGCGGAGTCAATCGCCGGCAAAGCAATGGCGTCAGGATAGCGCGTAGCGAAATCGACCATGGTCAGTATGTATCTGTTGCCCCTATTTGAGACCGGCTTTAAGGGTCCAATAATGTCCACGGCCACGCGCTCAAAAGGAGTGTCAATCAGGGGCATTTTCCCAAGAGGAGCCTTTCCTACTTTGTGCTTTGGATACATTCTTTGGCACGTGTCACAGGACCGCACGTATCTTTTCATCTCTTCCTGGACCCCTGGCCAATAGAATGAACCTAACACCCGATCAATCGTTATTGTTACCCTTTGATGCCCGGACATCAAACTCTCGTGGGCCATCTTCAACACTTGACTTCGCAGCTTGAGAGGAACTACGACCTGCTGTATCAATTTGCCAGAGGATAGTCGGTAATTTCGACACAACAATGACTTCTCCATAACAAAGGAATACTGGGTCGATCCTCTGCCATAAAAAAACTGCCCTACTTTGTCCCTGCAAGCTTCCAGGGTCTTGTCTTCTGCTTGGGCGCTCTCGAGCTCCCTCCTGTTCATCTTCAAACTTCTGGCGCTAACTGCAGCTGAATCCGGCCGGACGCTTGTGCTCTTCATACTACCAAGTGATGCCTTTAAACGATGGTCTTCTTTCTTCTTATACAAGGTCTCGGCGACGCCGTTCGGAGTGAAGTTCCCTTCAGCCAGTTTTTCTTTCCATTTCTTGTCAGGGTCATCAGCAGCACGAGATCCTGGCACATTGCCAACGATGATGTCATATAGCGGGGAGGACATGCATTTCACGATACACGTGCCTGAAAAATATGGCGAAAAAATATCCACCTTCGCCTCTGGTACCGTGATCCGGCTTCCGTCTGCTAAGAACAAGGCCGTCGTGGTTCCTGTCAGTGCTTCATCTGGCACCAAAGAACGCCGAACCACCATTGTATTGCTTCCTGTATCCCGCAGGACGGAAGCCGCTTGGCCGAATATAATGCCCTGCAACACTGGCATCGGATCTTTTTCCGACTTTGTCTGCGTATTTACCGCACTGGTCATATTCTCCTCCTGCTTGTCCGCAGGTATATCATTCACTACTTCTGCCTTTTCCTCTGGCGACAAAATACAAGAAGTCCTCTTAGTGACGTTCTGCTTTCTGGTACATACATTAATATCATGCCCCGTTTTGCGACAGTAGTCACAGTATGGTCTTGTCCGAGCATGACATTCTGCTGCCCTGTGACCTGTTTTATCACAGACAAAACATCGAGTGGGAGACTTCCCCGCTGTACTTCCGCATTTTCCTGCGGCGCCGTTCTCCGTTTTGTCGCGAAAAACCAACAAATTTGACTGTCGTTGGGCCTCTAGAAAATTGTCCGCAGCCTCGGCCATTTCATCTAGCTTACGCCATTTTTTCTCACGTAGGAAAAGCGCCACGCGGTTATGGCATTGATTGATAAACTGTTCAGCTACTATGAGATCTCGAACAGACGAATATTCTTTTGCTGTCTTGGACATCTCCACCCATCTGTCGAAAACACTTGCCAACCTGGTTGCATACTGCTTGCCTGTTTCTCCATCTTGAGGTCTGCTATGCCGGAACTTCTCCCGGTAGCCCTCCGCCGTGAAACGAAAACGCTGCAGTAATGCTAGCTTGGCTTTCTCGTAGTCAAGTGCCTCTTCTGGAGACAAGCGACCAAATACTTTGAGAGCTTCTCCGCTTAGACACAGACTCAGTGCCGTGGCCCACTTATCCTTAGGCCATTCCTGACCGGTGGCCACATTCTCAAATCTCTTGAGATAAGCATCAAGGCCATCCCGCTTTTCGTTAAATCCGGGTATGAAATTGTGCGGGTTAACGTTACACGGTTCTCGCACCTGTCGACCATGGTTCGACGCCGCGGATCCCCTGGCCCCTTCCACCTGAGGAAGTTGAAGACGCAGTTGAATCGTCTTCTGGCATTCGGCCTCAAGTTTTCGTTCCAACTCCGCCTGTTCCATTCTCTTCTTTCTTGCCTCTCGCTCAGCTGCCCTTTCTTCGCGAGCTCGTGCCTCACGCTCATCAAGTCACGCCTTCAACTCATCGCCCTCTAGCCCCATGCGTATCTGTCACACCGGTCCCGTTAATTAGGGAGGCGATCGCCGGGCTAATTCCAAGAGCCGAAGTATCGGCCCCCCGAACCGCACCACGAAAGCGTGGACAATTTAGAAGTGGTCCTTTTTGGCGCGCCAGCGGACGCCGGCTGTGGCCCAAAGAACAAGTCAGAGCCGAGAGTTGATAAACAAACAAATTATATTCTCAATAATGGCAGATCGAAAAGAATACACAAAAATGCACACTCCACAATAGTTGCATACAATATGTCACCAATCAAACCAATCAATCAACGTACTACACAATACAATGAGCCACACTTGAAACAACGGACACGGACAACAATACGCACTACAATGCAGTCGCATGCATTGAACAACCAAGACACTTAAAGACTAAAGAGATAGAAAACCTATTCAGTCCAAAGTTCTTGAAACCAAAGTCTAGATGATACTCTTCCGAGAATCACTCACTCAAAGTCCAGCGTTGTTGTCGTTCCGCAGCCCTCGAAGTTTCTCTTCCAGAAAACCTCGCGTCTTCAATTGGCCACTCTCCAAGCTTCAAACGTCTTCGCCGGAAACACGTCGGCTTCACACACGCAGCTGTTGCCACGCGTCCTCGCTCAATAGCGGTAAGCGCACGCTCTTGCTTGTAGCTCGAGCCTTCACCCCTCAGGTGGAAATCCTCTTCATCTCCGGCTTCGTCCCTACGGACCAAAACCTTCGCCGACTACACGGCGGAATCCCTACGCGCTCTGGCGCTCACTTCCGTCTCCTCCTGATCTCTCATCTTGGCTGCTCGGTTAAATAACTTGCGCGCGACATTCCAGACGGTTCTCGTCATTTCGTCGGCGCGATACGCAGCGAAGGCTGGGAAGAGGGCGAGACGGTTGGAAGTCCCTCCGCGTCGGATTACTCAACTCGGCGTGCCCACTCCTCCTTCGTTCTAGAAATATCGCGGGCTTGCTGGGCCACCGAGGTGGGGTGAGGAGGTTCGTCGGCGAAGCCACGCTTCCGAGGGGAGAGCGCGCGCCCAGGGAGCCTTGGATGTTCGTTTTCTTTTTTTTTCTTTTGACCTCGCGGTGTTTCTCCCGCCCGTTATCGCAAGAATTTGGCAGCGCGCCCATTTTTAGCGCTCGTTCTGTGACAGTATCGCTAACGCCGTTAAATCAGACGTAGTCATTTTCTCTCCTTCTGTAAAAACCTTAATTGCATAAACAATCTGGTCCTGTCGCGGACGCCAATTGTCATGAGGCTAGTCAACCCACAAGATCTCGTGTAGGTTCTTGTGCATACAAACCGATGAGAAAACCCACATCGGTAAAGAGAACAGGAGACTGTTTATGCACACAAAAAACAACTAAATATATTTTCAATAAACTAGATAAAGAGAAAGGAATAAGAGGAAAAACAAACAAAGCACACAAATTCGAGAAGTTAACCCAATGACCGCGAAATGCTAAGGATGCGTAAGTTCCGCAATAGCAAAAGCGACTGTCACCATTCGGTCGCGGCACTCTTGTAGACGGCGAGGGTCGATGCGATGGGGTGCAGACAAGGTAGATCAGAGGTCCAAGCGTTGCTCGTGGTTGAAGGTAACTCCGGGCGCACCAAGGTCAGTGACCTCTCAGCGTTCGTCCTCCGACGCTGGGACGTAGCCCTGGAAACGGGACGAGCCTGGCCAAAGCCAGATGGTGAGAAGCCTGGCCAACGCCAAACGACGAGCGGCCTGGCCAACGCCACACGACGAGCGGCCTGGCCAACGCCAGATAACGAGTGGCCTGGCCAACGCCAGACGACGAGTGGCCTGGCCAACGCCAGACGACGAGCGGCCTGGCCAACGCCAGACGATAGATTATGCTAGGGTGCCCGACCAGGTGGGAGCCCGCAGCAGCCTTGCCTCAGGAACTCGGCCGCCACCCCCGCGCCCTGGTAGCCTGCTTGCCTCCGTCGCGTCCCGACCACGTCTGCCCCGTTCTTCGTTCGGGCTTCTTCCAAACCAGCGTGGGGGCCTCTCATTGGTCCGAACTTCACGCGCCTCGTCTGCCCAACGTCTTTCTCACCGAATACATCGCGAAAGCGCGCGTCCACACCATCGGTCGTCGTCGTCTTCTTTCCTATGCCGGTGCACTCGCGCACATTTTAAATCGAACACTGGTTGCACTCGCGCACTTCACGAAACGCGCACTTCACTTATCACAACGAGTGAGGAAAGAAGACGTCCATGAAACTGCATTTGTCACGCCAGACGAAAAATACGAATACCTGAGAAGGGCCTACGGTGTCAGCACAGTGCCATAAATGATGCAAGATCCCGGCTGCGGTGGCTGCATTTCCGATGGAGGCGGAAATGTAGTAGGCCCGTGTGCTCAAATTTGGGTGAACCCCAGGTGGTCGAAATTTCCGGAGCCCTCCACTATGGCGTCTCTCATAATCATATGGTGGTTTTGGGACGTTAAACCCCACATATCAATCATATCAATCATTAAATGATGCAAGAAGTGAGTGCCCTACATTTGAGGGCTTGCCACGAACCGCTACATACATAGACGATGTCGGTCAAGGAGCATCAACAGTTTCAGAACCACTGAGGCTCCTGGATGAAACTTTACACAGAATCAAGCTTAACAGGTTAAGGATGGACTTCCGAAAGTGTCAGTTCATTCATGACAAGGTGACTTTCCTCGCATACGTGATTGCAAATGAAGGCCGCACACCAGACGGCTCACGAATCGCCGCCATCTTCAAGTTCGAGTCTCACGCCAACCCTAAAATGTTGTACTCGTACTGGCGGTTTTTAATCACTACCGTAAGTTTGTCCAGAAAATCTCAAAAATAACACATACATTGAGAGACCTGGTATAGAAAAAAAGACGAAGTTTGAGTGGACATCAGAACACCAAGACATCGCTGACGATCTCAAAAATACGCTCAAGTATCCCCCTGTTCTGGTGACATTTTGACCCGAATGCCCGACGTGAGTCTACGTTGATGCCTGTCAAACCTTAGTAGGAGCCGTACTTACGCAAACACAAGACGGCAATGAGAAGGTGATTGAATACGCAAGCCGATCCCTCAACGAGCACGATTCAAAGCTTCTCTGCAACGTCCGTGACTTTAAGGTGACGCACTGTGCAATAAACAAGAACTTTTCTCTCTACCTTTGAGGAGGACCGCGATTCACCGCATTCACAGACAACTTCAGCATAAGATATCTCGTCCAGAAGGGAGCGACCAACCACCGATTGGCCCGCTGAACGCTCAACCTCGTCGAGTACATGCTTGACGTGCTGTATCACCCCGGTCGGCTTAAAACAGACGCTCTTTCAAGACTGGAGGAGAAGAAAACGTTGGGAGACGTCCATAAAAAGGTGGCGCGGAGAGGCATGTGCTCTTGCATACATCGATTGTTCGCAATCACGAGACGCTAAAGCAATTTCAAGTTATGAACACAGAATGTGCAATGTTGATTAATGAAAGAACAAAAGACGGCGTCTACTCGACAGGCTACGGTGTTTTAACCAGACAGATGACTGAGAAAGGCCGCACAGTTAAAAAAATCGTCGTGACGGGAGTGCTACAGAGCAGTGTCATGAAAATATTCTACAACAACAATGGACATCTTTGCACATTCAAAACAAAAGAGCTCATCGCGCGAAGGTGTATTCGTGGTCATCAGTATCCAAGAATATTAAATCATACGTTCAGTCATGTCATACTCGTCCGACAACGAATGCTCGCACAAAATGGAGTGAAGGCTGTTCGAATCCCTGAGATGTGCCGAATGAACCCAGCACTGTCGCATCTATGGATCACATATATGCCCACTCGGTGAAACGGAGAACGAGGGCTACGTGTTGAGAGTTGACCACGCCACATGATGTATGGATGCTCTCATCTTACCAAGTACAGCATTGACGTACTATATAGAATACGTCTTGAACCGATGGATAACACGATTCGGTGTTCCCGGAGGAATAATTACGGATCAGGCGAAATGCTTCGTGGAGACGGCTTCGCTCCACAGAGGAGTTAGAATCGAACACTTGAGAACGCCACCGTATTGGCCGTATTGGCCTTAGGAGAATGGCCTCGCAGAGCGCATGGTCGCCACGTTGAAACATGTACTGAGAAAGCTACTCAGCCAGGTTCAAAATTGGAAGCGCATGCTTGCTGACGCTGTCTTCGCCATCAATGTGGGAAAGTTTGAGCAAACTTAATATAGTGCATTTTGGCTAATGCGCGGCTAACAATCAAAGTTGCCGGGTGAACTCGACATTGGAGCGATCCACGATGATTTTGAAGAGTCCGAACGACTGCGTGGACTGGCATCAGCGCGCAAAATAGCTAAGAAATAGTCGAAAGACGATAGTCTTGCGTCTGGAGAGAGTGAACAAAACGTTTATTTGATGTTCTGCGCTAGAAAATCGGTGAAGAATATTCTGGAGGCGCTGCGTTAGAGTGCCTAGAGCGTGTAGAAGAGGGGAACGAGCGCATCGAGGCACGTTAGACACAAGCGCCATCTGGCAGTTATCTTCGAAAACGAAGGCGTGCAGCCCGTGGAGAAAGATGCGCGCTAGTCTCTGAGGTGATGAGGGGAAGAACGCAAACTGACGGGCACGTGCCACGACCGTGACGTCGTAGCAAAGTGTTGGAAACACATTTTTGAGCATCGCGTTGCACTGTCTGCGCAACGCGATAAACGCTACACTTCTTAGAGTTACTTGTGTGTGCCTCTTCTAGTATAAAGGCAGACATACAAAACTTCGAAGTGTTGTTATGAAGCCTCAGATATGTGCAATAATTGCTTTTTAATTTTACCATCGCACAACTATGAACGCTAAACCTTGAGCAATATTGGTGGGCGCTGCAAATAGGGTTGGACGTTTGGTGCCGTTTGAGGTATTTTCAGGGCAGACAAACAGACAGACAGACAGACAGACAGACAGACAGACAGACAGACAGACAGACAGACAGACACAGACAGACATACAGACGAAAATTTTTCCGTCGAAGGTCCCCAAGAAAGACTGTCGTCTTTAAAAGTTGACGACAAGCCAGCGTTACTCGACTCTCCGCTACGATGCAAGGCGTGAAGTTCTACGATTAAATATTGGCGATAAGGTGCTGTACGCCATCGCGGCTCACCGCTGGACTCTGAACCCCCACTTTATGTGACTGTCGGGTTTCGGGGGAAGAACATCGTCCTCATTCGGTCAACCGCAATGTCGAGAAGCGAAGCCGAAAGGGCCGTCAACATCGAACAGTTGCGGTTGTACCACGAACTAGGGGACGACGCCGCTGAACTTGCATACGCCAGTATCAGCCTTCATTTGGGACGTGGAGCTGAACCGCACGGCTCCAACTAAAATAGAGCGATATCGTGTCAGCAGTGTCGGAGTGCTGCCGCTCCATGTGCGTGTGTGTTCTTTTGTGTCCGAACCGTCTTTAGAATAGTGTTTATGGCTTTTTGGCCCTCTGCAACGCACCTTTGATACTCGATACGTCCGAACTCACCCGTTTTCTGCGAGTGCATACCAATAACTCTGCCATCGTGCGTCCTGCAGTGGTGTGGCTCCCCGTAGGTTGAAGCAAGCCTCTCGACCGTGGAGTCAGGCCGGAGCCGACTGGCAAAACAGTTAGCTTCGAGGCTTAAACTGGGACGGATTGCGCGACAGAAGAAGAATGACATGTAACCTTTCCTTTTAATAGAATTCGCTTCAAAATCTTAAACTTGCGTTCGTTCTTTCATTATTTCTCTGACAAAACTTATCTCAGGGTAAAGGCTTAATGTTATAAGGGTTGCCATTCCGTATTATTGGCGGCTACGTAGTCTCTCGCGTAGCATTTTGTGAAATATGCTTGTTGACTGTCAGTGTGAGGGCTGGGGATCTTACGTAGCGTTGAAAGAAAGCTCTCGAAGTAACTTGAATTTACTCAAAAAATTTTAGACTCATATACCCGCGCGTGATAGCTGCGCGTGAATGCATGACTTCATGTAGTTACGCAAAAGCCTGAAATTGACATTGTATCGCATTGCTTGCTGCTCTAAAAAAAGGGGAAACTGAAAAAAAAGGAAAAACCAAATGCAACATGTCGCATTATACGGGAGATCTCAGGTATCACTTTGTGACAGTGTACCACTAACTTTCGTAATTGCGGCTGATATACTGCCCACTGTAATTGCACATTATGTAACCTAGGCGTGCAATATGCAAGGACGTATCTTTGGGCAGAGCACCAAAGAACGTGCGCCTTTCTTTCATCTAGAGTGGGGCTCCTGCTGGCTGATGATAACGAACACGGGCCCGAGTCCACTAATAAGTGCGCCGGTGGTTGCGTGCCAGAAATTCCTCGTACCATACGGCGGTACACTTTTGTTACGTGCATAGAGTGAATATATCATAGAGAAAAAGCTTTCCGTAGGGCCCATGCATTAAAACCTGTAACCACACGGCAGCCGCCATGATAGAGCGGTACTCAGCTTTCAGAAGGTCTCACTAGCACTCGCCCGTGCATGCTGCAATTACTCCTGGCATTTTTATCGATTTCATGACTCTGTTTCATTGCAGTTAGAGACTATCACATAAGGTGAAGTTGTTTGCTCACGGTAAAAAAAAAAACGAATAATGATACATTACGACTCAGACGACGCGCAAGCAAGGCGGTACAGTCAGTCGCCCGGCCATGCTCTCGCCTTCATATATTCGCGACTCAAACTGAGCACTCGCCACCTAGCGACCACGGTTGTAAACGGCGATAAGAGGGTCCACCTTGAAAGAATAGATGTTACCACGTTACGCCCGTGGAGAAGCGGCCGCAAAGTTATTTTCTTTGCTTCATGCCACACGCCCGAGCCTGAAAAAAAAATAAAGCGATGTGCAAAGACCATTGCAGTACGCAGAAATGCGTGGCATCAAGGCGGAAAGATGCAAAGTATCGTTTTATCACTTCCCAAAGGACGCAGACGACGCGCGATGGAGAACGGCGCGAATCTGAAACTTGCGCATCGAAAGAAAGTGACGGACGCTATATAGTTTTTTCTAATGAATTAGTTCTCGACGACTTAATTCTCCTTGGTGAGTACACCATTATTTAGTATGTGTGCAATTTTATAGATAATCGGGCTTCTCTAGGCGGGGAGTATCAATTAGTTTATATAAGCAAGCGCTTTCAGAAATATCTTGCGCTACATGTGTGAGTGAATATAATTTACGAATATGCTTGTTTTCTGCACAAGTCGTAGTTCTTATAGGTACTATTCTCAAATTAAGCTGCTGTTATCCCCCTCTTTTCAACATTTTTATTTATTCTCAATGTGTATACACACGCACGCAAAAACGCGCGTAAACTTTGCATGTGCTTGGCATGCGTGTACGTATGTTCATGCCCATATATATCATGTCCGTGCATTTTTAGATTGTCTAGTGTCCGTGCATATATCCGCTTTCAATATCAAACCAACACGAACAAGCGAGAGTTTGAAAGCACACGACCTTATTCATTAGAAGACTAATAGCATGGATTGGCGAACGAAAAGAAAGGAACAATTTTATTACAATCGAAACTACGATTTTCATTACCTAAACATACACTGGCCCAGGCATAGCTCCTAGCGGTAATAAAGCGAACGACGTGCGTATTCAGCGTTTGACGGGACAATGAAACTCCATGAGATTCATGCGATCGGCAGCATGAGTCACAGCGTATAGTTACCCCAAAAACGTTGTTACAAGCAATGGCCTTGCCCGTAGCATTATAGAAACGCAGCGCGAAAGTGCTAGCGCCTTTCGGAGAGGACCGCTACACATGAGCAGTTGCCTTCTTCCACCTCTGGCTCGCTATAGAGAGGCTCTTCAACTTGAAGTAAATCTTACGCGGTTCGCCAAAAAGGCTCGACGTCTGCGCGCACAGCACAGTTGTTTCCGTTCTATCGCCAGTGAAATACTTTATTCCAATTAGAACAAGACAGGGCGCGGCCAGCACCCTTTCGCCTTCGACGAAGCAACGCGATCCGACGCCACAATCGAGAAATTTCAGTGCAGCGCCAAGCGAAAGTGCCGCGTTGACTTTTTTGAGTGTAGCCATATTTGTTTTTTCGACCAGTGTTCTGAGCCCAGGGAGCGTTTTATAGAGTTTCTAATTGACAAGATACGAGAATAGTGGTGCCACTTAATGAAACTTCATATGCTCCTTTTCAGGCACAGTGAATTGCATAAAGGACTTATTGCCTCTTTCCTAGAAGTTCTTGATATAAACATCACAAAATTTCCGTCTGTGTACAATACGTGAACACGCTTGTTTATGATTTATACTGCGATAATTTCAGTGTTCTAAGCTGCTATATTTAGCACTTTTTTAATGTATTTTAATGGCAACACCGACAACGTTCCAAGATGTCAGCGTTTTGATGGTCAACGTTATAGCTTTCCCTGCCCAGTTTTTCGTCTACAGTTTATTATATTAACTCTACGGTTACACGTGCCTATACACACCACATGTTTCCTCTGTCATCAAGTCTGAACATTCCAAGGATTTAGGAACATCTGTACGTGATTTCATATCTGAACGACGACGGTGACACTGACGTCCTGCTGTAAATGAATGGCGAATACGCAAAGAACACAAAATTGCCGGCATATCTGCCTGCTATCTGCTGCAAAGGGCGCCGAAAGACGATAATCTTGTTTCGAGGCATTGCGTGAGATTTGGCGCCGTCTGGCAGTAGTCTGAAGAAATGAAAGTTCTTTAGAAGGCAGTGTCAGTGGTGTAGATAGCACCACTATGTCGTTTTAGCAAAACATAGAACACACCCGCTTTTTCGTTGATAGCGTCACATTTTCTGCGCAACATAATAAGCACTGTGGCCTTTCGAATTACATATGTATGCATTTTTCGAATTAAAGAAACACACCAATTATTACTTACGCAGTTATGTCGCACCTCCAAATATGCGTATTATTCGTTTTTCGATGGACAATGTTCACAAGTATTAACGGAGCAACCAGATCAAGACGTTTATGCACTGAGCAAGGGCTCAAACTTGCACCTTGTTGCTGAATTGTTGCACAGACGCACTAACAGAGAGATCGACAGATATACAAATAGACAGGCAGACAGACAGACCAAACTTTCTGCGTTGATGTATCCTGAGAAAGACTACTGTCTTTGAAATCACATCTGGCAACACACTGTTACGAACGCGCGACACGTATTACAATGCTCTTCCCCTCCTGCTGGCCTTACTCTAAAAGCACGTTTACACTAGAGTGACACGACACTGACATGACCTCGACGAAGACACGAGGCAGAAGCAGACCATCGGCTGACGAGTCACCCGCTGACGGAGTCGCTAGACCCTATGGTCACACTAAGCCGACGATGATGACGACGTCTCAAAAGACAGAATTTCGTCGTTGTGTAATATGATGACAGACCGAAAACGCCCGCAAAACGTATCCGCAGACCTGTCGTCGGCGTATCTTCAGGATATCTGTGGCTGAGCGAAAATTTGTCCCATGTTTTTGCTTCAAACGACCACGAAGGGGTCAATCTAGGGAAAAATAACAATGCCCTCTCCGAGGCTTCCGTAGCGTCTGAACAGGCATCTTGCGAACCCCACGAAAGTCATTTCTTCGCTTCAATTTTGTGTCTAACCACCCCCGTCTCTCGTCAACGTGGCGGGGGCTGCACCGCCTAGCCGGAGAGGGACAATGGCAGAGCACACAGCATGGCTGAAAGTAAGGTTCAGGTGTGCAAGTTTAGTTGATGTCGCTGCGTGCGCCTCCATTGTAACTACAGAATTAGCCAACGAAAGACTGTAAGCACGACAAGGCGTGGGTGATGTCTTGTAGAGACCATCGGCGGACTGCTTGTGTCTTTGCAGTGTACATAGGACGAAGACAAGACAAAAGATACTCCCAAAGACAGTCGGCAGACCAAAGTCGGAGTCATATCTCTCTAGCGTAAACGCGCCTTTAGAGACACCAAATGCGTCCGTCACAGACACTGGGCATTGCGAAATATACTTTCGTAAAGAGTGGCCACTCGAGCCTTTTCGCGGCCGAGCAAAAAAGGGTCTGAACACCCGCTAGGTGGCATACCCATGCTCGATTGTACTCGTTAGTCAACACATGAAATAGCCGCCTCAGGAGAAACACGTGTACTTCAGTTTTGCATCAACATTTTTTGAAACAAAAGTTTTTATTGATTTGTGCAATTCTCCACCTTTACTGTACTGCCATTAGCGCTACGAGCGGTTGGAGGAGCCGCTCGTAGCACTAATGGCAGTACAGTAGCTCGGCCCACGGGCCCTGCGGAAATGTTCGCTGTTTACGTAAGTATGTTTCTCTATGCGCTGGGTGCGTCCGCCAGGGACGCTGCACGCGTCCAACTGTGGATCTGCGCCGTCTTCCTCAAGCGTCTCAGCGCTTATAAAAGGCCGGCGCATCTGGCGTAAGCTGCTTCCTCGTGTACATGTCTTGTACATACGTTCTAGATTAATGTTTTGTTTCTTTCCGGCTGCCCTTTGCCTTGCCACTGCCTTGATGCTCCCTGCCCGGTGATGGCCTTCGCGACTCGCTACCCAAGAGACCGTGGGGCCTCTCGTAACAACTGGTTGGCAGCGACGGGATTGCAGTGAGCCTTTCACTTTAGACAGCTGAGACGTGGACCTTTCGATGGACTCCCTGACTGCAGCTACGTGAGTGTTGAACTTTTCCTTTTTGAGATTTGCCAGGCTTTTGAGGATAGTATTGAAGCTTCACCCTGGCAGGTTTTCTTTATAAATATTCAGCACTTTTGCGTGATCACACTTGGTGACGATAGTAAATAAAGAGCACAGGGGGAGAAGGGTTTGGTGTCCAAACTGGTCATGGATCTCAATTCACTACGCAAGCCTGATGTATTATTGCTATGCGCGGAATTGAGTGTGGACGTGGGGAACGCCGTACGGAAGCCGCACACCATTCAGGCATTACTTGCCTTTTTTCACTACCAGGATTCCCTCAGGCATCACTGCCTGAGTGAATCCTGGGAGATTGTTAAACAGTGACAGACAAAAAAGGAAAATAGCCGGGCTGAAGCGAAAGAGCGTTGGGCAAATGAAGGAGCGCACTGATGTTAAAGAATGACTTGCGGTCGAATGAAAACGGCTTGAGCTTCAGATTGCGCTGGCGAATTGTGTGAGTGTTCATTGTGCATAGTACGAAGGGACTCATGGTGATGCGGGTGCTAGAAACACCGAGTGCGTGGCTGAGCCAACTGATGAATTCATCCTCCATAGGCAGTTGGAGATAACAGGCTTCACAATCGCGTGCCTAAAAACCAGGATTTAATTTCTCGGCACACGCCAGATCCGGTATCCTCAGCTGAGCAGGATAAGAGTGCAGACGCACTCGGTGGTGACAAATTCCCCGCGTACACTGCAGCTGATTCAGTGGCGAGAATAGTGACGAATCTTGTGAGGTGGTTGTAGTTGCAGAGAGCACAGCCTCAGAGAAATTTCGTGTGATAAGTTTTAAGCCACAGGACGTTCCCGTGTGGACAAGGGTCCTTTTAGGGTGCCTCTGTCCATGCGACTGGCGACAAATTTATCAGATAGAACCTCCTCTCAGCCGCACACTGGAAAGAGATCTCGAGAAGCGTCCGGGTGCTTTCCTGTGGAATTTCAGACATGCGTCTAAAAGAGCTTATTTGAAAGAGCCTTTGTGCATCGGGTCCCGTCAGCATGTAAAAAAAGTTTCCCGCCTGGTTTGGGACGCGATCACTTGAGCGGGCAGTGATTGTTCTTTATAACGCCTGCCAACTTTACTGATGGTGTAAAATGAGCCTGGCAGATGGAAGTTGTCTCGTGCTTGCGGGCTGCCATCACCGAGGTATCTCCAGTAAAGCCACCGTGAAGATCGCGTTTCTGCTAAAAGCGAAGCCGGAGGCCAGAACCGTTTGCTGTTCTCACAGCCGCAGTCGTCAAGAAAAGGGAATCCAGCCATACAGTGGTGTGTGTTGACGGGTACTGCCGTGTCGCCCTGTCACTGTGCTGTTTCTAGGACGACTGTAGTGCCGTAGTCGACAGCGACTCCAAGTGTCATGGCGTCAATTTTTGATTCCCAAGGACCCCCTGGATAATGGCTACGGACCCTTGTTCGTAGGGCCGACGCCACCCCGGTGGAGAAGCTGTTATAACGTGCAATGCATTGTGCAGTGTTCTTCGTCTCCTGCTAGCCTTTCTCTAAGAGACACTAGATGCGTCCATAAAAGACATTGGGAACGTCTCTCGGAGACGCTGGACGCGTCGAAAAGTGGAGCTGTGCCCTTCTTCTCGAGTGTCTCGGCTCTTATAAAAGCCCGGAGCATCTGGCGTCGGCTGCTTTCTCGCGCACATGTTTTGTAAATACGTTGTATTTGTTTACTTCTAGCTTCCTTTGTTACGACCGTCACTCTTATAGAAGTTCTTTCGGCGGTTGGAAACTGGACGAACAGATTTAGACGCAAATCATGCAAGAATGTATCGTAGAGAGAGGCTGATTTACTCTCTGTCAACAGTGAACAGTGGTGTACCAGGACCGGTTCGGCCCTAATAAAGCACACGAGACAGGAAAGACCGTTGTCACCTCGACTTCACACATCAGGTACAAAGGCTTTCCGGGGCAACAAGAAGGCACACGGGCAATTTTAGAAGCCATCATAGATTTGGAGAGATCTGAAGCAGCGTGGTAATTGCTGTATGGGCTGGAAGCCAAAATCCAAATCGGTCGTAGCTTCACCCTTCGAGGAGAAGCGAGGTCTCGGGGGTTTGCAGTTGTGAGGCAGTGACTTCAAGCAAACGACGAGGGATTAGTCCACCTCCCCTCATTCCGCCTCTTTCCATAGCATTGGATAAATGAAGTGGCATGTTTGACAATAAGCTGTCAAGCCGCTACATCTTCCTACCCGAGCGCAGACGGGCAAGTTTGGCACGTGTACCGGGAACCGGGTCTTTCGAGAGAATTTGCGGAACTCCGGTCATCTAGGATCATCGGACGTGCGCAAAGTGTTGGTGACGGGTGCAAAACGTGGTGTGGTGCGTTCGTGATCATATTTGGGCATTGTTTAGACTGTTCCCCTTCCACGTGCATTGTGTTCTGTGTTTCCCCGCCTTCGAGGGGAAACACTTGTACCATCGAGCGCCGTATTGGCTGAAGGCGCGGACATGGCACCCAGGCTTTGCAACATGGTGCTATATTAGCGGAATATCTTTTGTATATTTTTAGTTTTTAGTTAAGTTCTTCTTTCTTCAGTGAGCGTCATCCAGAGCGAGAACTTCAGCCGGAATCCTTGAGCTTGAGTTCCCCGAGCTCATTTTCAAGCTCCTCAGACATGTAAATAAATTGTCGTTAGCACGAGCATTTCCTCTGACTTGTTCGGTGATGGTTTCCATGGTGGGTGTCCGCAGGACCGGAGTCGCAACACTTGCCGCCCGCCTAGACACACACACACACACACACACACACACACACACACACACACACACACACACACACACACACACACACACACACACACACACACACACACACACACACACACACACACACACACACACACGCACACACACGCACGCACGCACACGCACACACACACGCACACACACACACACACACAGGGCGAGAGAGCAAAATCGGCTCCCTGTTCTGTGCAGCAGAGGCCCAATGGAACATGTTGCTAAAAGTATTTTGCTATACAATTAAAATGTGTGGCTGCCCCAGGTATCTCAGTTTTCGTGAAATCAGTATTTTGAATAATAGTGCTGTTTCGTGAAGAAGTTTCAGGTAAACCCTAATTACCACCTTTACAATACTGTTGCTGCGGGTTCTTGCAGTGAACATGCATGCAGTGGTTGAATTATCCGAACCAGGAGTAACGACCAAAGTAGCCTGCATTACTTCTTTTTGGGGGTAACAAATATTAAGGTGTCACCTTTTTCTTCTTCTCTCCCCACCCCCTACTTTTGTTTTTACAGAAAAAAAGCTGTCTCCAGATCGGAGCACTAGTCACGTGTGGTGCCGTAGTTTTCTATCACCACCAGCGTGCCTAACCAGTATCGGCTAGGTTAAAAAAAACTTGGCTAATTTCATAAACCACACTAAAAACACAATGGGATTGAACCTGGATTCGCTGCGCGCCAGCTCAGCATTCTACCACTGACCCACGTCGGTGTTATTTTTCTTTATTGCCTTGCATATCAAGACTGTTCACCATTCACCTATTCACATATTGATCAAAATACAAGTGCGTCAAAAAATTCATTGAAGAACCGTCAACTCTTACCTGACTACTGATGCGCGTGGTATTAGTTTCTAAACTGGCCTTAGGCAGGCTTGATGTCGGGAAAGGAGTGTGGCAGCTTGGGCTAGTTGGTATGACATGACGATAGTTATAGCGCGAGAACAGAACGACGACACAAATACAAAAAGGTCCTTCGTGTCCTTCTTGTCTCTGTGTCGTCGTTCTGTTCTCGCGCTATAACTATCGTCATGTCGGGAAAGGAGTCACGCTAATAGGAGTAACAAAGCATTTCAGAATATCAAAGGAACAACCAGGCGTCACAGAATGCGAATGGGTCGTCCAATGCTCCTACCCGTGAGAAATTTTTTTCTTCATTACCTTATAACTGTGGTGCATACCCACTTTAAACATCATTTTTCACCACCGTCAGCCGGCTGCAAAAAAATATTGCGCAAAATTCTTAGCATGTGTGTAGCGGATACAACGCTACTCCTAGGATTGACTAAGTATAGCATAGTAAATGCTGGCCTATTACAAAAACTTCATAATTATTATGGCGTAGGAGGTACCCAGCGAGTGAGGTTGTAGCAGTTATCCAAAGAGTGTTCAGAAAAGGCTCTGAAAGGCCACTCTTCTAGCTTTTGCTGTGACTGTAATGCGCGTTCTGTGCAGTCCTGGAGTTTCTTTTTTTGTAGGTAATACGGGATGGTTACGCGTTTTTTCTTTTTTAGTCCCAAAGCTAACGTATTGAGTCACTCTCTTTATTGTGGTAAAGCCAACAAGACTGATTGGTCGCATTATTCAATAATAATAGTGAATAAAATTATTTACGAAGGCTGGTCAATGACAAAGACCTTTTATGTGTATGCAAAGCTTTCCGATTCTGACTTTTCATCTTTCGAGACGATTATATAGGAAGATCGACCTTATTCGTACTTTCAGGCGTAGTGAGCCCCTTTTTTTTCTTGCTTTATATATAAAAAAAGAAACCATGGCACCAAGAAAAAAATAAAGGAGGCGAATCAGGGTGCAGCAAATTGGGCGCTAACGGGTCTGCGCCAGACATGTTTGCCTGACCTCCTCCGCTGACACAAGCGATAAAGTGACGCCTTCGTTGGAGTAACACGAATCTTTGTGCGGTGAGGAGGAAGCCTAATTAGCGCCGTCGCGGGGCGGCTGGCGGGAATTACGGACGCCAGCCCTTTCGGCTCAGCGACGGCGTCATCAGAATTTCAACACTGGCACATCTCGTGCGAGCAGCCTGAATATCAAACTAAACTGACGGCGGGGCGCTGACGGTCGACAAATGGGCGACGGGATTTTGAAGACCTTCGCGATGCGGTGACAACAGGGGGCTCAATGACCTACAGATGGTAGATTGAGGAACAAATATTCGAATAATTGATTACTTGTACGCTACTAAACAATTGCTCATAATCATTTTTTGTTTCTCTATTATATCGAGTTAGCTGATTAAAACTTTTTTTTACTAATCGATAACGGCAACCACCGCCCTGACCCCCAACGCCACCTGTTTGTCGGTGCACATGAATGCAAGGCGAGCGATGCCGAGATGCAGTTGAGCTCACCTAATGTTTTTCACTACAGCACATAATAATATGCGAGTGGAACGAGCCTATAAAGCCGTCAGCGGCCCCACCTTATAGAGGCGAAAATGAACTCGCCCTGGTGGTCTCCGTCGCCTATGGCGTCTACCCCAAGTCCTTTTTAAAGTTTCTATTATAGCGCGGATAGAATGCGTGAGCATTCACTTCATCGAATAAAAGCAGCAAGGCGATGCATCAACGTTCAACCTAACCGTTTGGTGCTTTCTGCACATTTCAGACGTGCAAACGCATCGTATACCTGCTTATTTTGGGTGCCTTCGTTTTCGGCTCCGCACTGTTTCATCGTATTTCATCGCATATGTTGAGCTCTCCTTGCCTTTGATAACAAGCGAGCTTTTCTGCCTGCTGCGGTTGCGACATTTTTTAGGCAATTTTGTTTAACTCTGGGGCCTAGCTGTCATGGCAGATCAGTGGTTAGAGCACTCAGCTGCTGAGACGAATGTCGGAGGGTGGGCGGGGGGGGGGGGCATATTTGTCGTGCGTGCGCTTGAGGACCTTGTGCCTTGGAACCCAAGCTAACTTGATTAAATGTGTGTGCAAAGCAGCCAATGATTTGAAAGCTCTCAAAGTGTCCGAATGAGGATTTAACATACTGATAGCATATCTCTTAAAATTATTGCTTAGCGTAATGATGCTAAGCAATAATAGTCCACGTATAGCCATAATGATTGCTAGAAACTTTTCCATAAAGATTGGCACGAAATTTGAAAGACAAAAGAAAAACGACCAATCTGGAGTAGGAGAAAGAATGCCTATTCCACATGGCATGGTGATGTATGCATCACTTTGTCAAGCATCCATCGCTATGACTATCTCTATTCACGTAAGTTGTAGGTAATCGCTGATAGACCGTTTAATAAGCGGAGCGACATTGGCTTTGCATTGTTTGAAAACAATAAATCAAACCCTGTGTTATTAGGGTTGTCGCTATTACTAATTAAACACAGGTAATTAATGTGGACGTTTGTTTTGTAAAGAAAGCTTTGTATAACTAAAATTTGAGGCGTAATAAATGCTCTAAAAAGCAAGTGAGTATGAACAATAAAAGCTGCTTCTGATCGCCGAATGAAAGATTTATAAAGCCTTACAGATTACTGTACTGTTAACAATTTAAACTGGATAGCAAGTGAAGGGAGCATAGCTTCTATATACGGGACCTTGGTTGCTACAAATCGCGGAAGACCTAAGCATAATCTCAAAGCTTGGCTCTCAAGCGCTAGAGGAGGATGAAGCTTATAGGCAGAAGCTCTAGCGTATATATGCGCCCGAATTAAAGCACTGAGCAAACATACATGCAGTGCGAGTGTCGATAATGATTATGACAATGATTATGATGATGGTCTAAAGGGATACATTACACCCACTTTGGGGTATTGGCCAAGAAACGAGTAATTAGATAGAGGGGATCACATGTTACCTGTAACACGTCTTATTGACTTTTTCTTCCTCCTCGTCTCTATTTTACCTTTCATGCGATTTCGTAACCATCCGCCAGCTCCATGTTTTTATATGCGTATTCAGTCCCTCTTGCCGCTCTGTTCTTGTGTATGTGCACGCAAATAATAATAATAATAATAATAATAATAATAATAATAATAATAATAATAATAATAATAATAATAATAATAATAATAATAATAATAATAATAGATTTCATTGATTGATGTGTGGAGTTTAACGTCCCAAAACCACCATATGATTATGAGAGGTGCCGTAGTGGAGGGCTCCGGATATTTCGACCATCGGGCTCTATAACGCGCACTTAAAGGGACACTAAAGTTAAATGACAAGTTATGTCACAGTGAAAGCTCAATATTACAACATATAAAATAACAATATTATCAACAACAGTGCCCTACTTACCGAGAAATCAAGGTAAATGCACAAGAACACAAGCTCCGCAGTAGGACATTTTCAAAATGATCCCCATGACATCAGACGGACCACCTGCAATTATTCACTAGTAATCGATCTAACTTCACTAAAGAAAGACTCTTCCATGCATCAAGAGACACAATAAAATGCTGCTTGTTCGTTTCTGTTTGATTTATGGAAAAAATAACAGCCGGACGTTACTATGGGGAATGGCGCGAGTGGTTCAAAAATTCAATTTTCGCGTGATTAGATGGATGGATGAATGTATCCGGCTGCGCCCTTTAGATCGGGCGGTGGCTCACGCAACCTAGCCTTAAAGTTAAGTTACACAGGACAGGTTGTGCCGTCTAGCAGGGTGCAGTTGAAACAAAAGCGTCTGCGATCTCGAAGCCAATGACGGGAAATTGATCAATGGCCGTTGCTGCTGCTGTGGCTGCCGCTGCTTTCGCTCTGTACTAGTGCAGTAAAGCCAGGCAACGTTGTGCATGGCAACAGTGACGTGGGTCGGTCTTGTCGGTCCGCTTCTTGAGCGGGTAATTTGAGGTGCGCTAACCCGATGTAGAGCACTAAAACGTGATTTTACTTCAAATTAGCCCTTTCCATCCTTGGCACAAAAGTAACACTACGAGGTTTCTGGACCACCATTTAAACAATCAACTTCGACGTAATGGTTGAATTTAGTGTCCCTTTGAATCTGAGCACACGGGTCTACAGCATTTTCGCCTCCATATAAAATGCAACTGCCGCCGCTGGGATGGCCACCCATTCTGTCACATCCCTCATAGACAATGGTTCACCTTTATCCAACGGGTGAAAGTATGAACTTTCGCGAAGGCAAAAATTTGCACACGTGTTCTCTAGTGCGTCTGATAGAAAGATTTGAGTGGAGATCAAACACGTTAATCTTAGCTGATACAGCGCACACAAGACGACCATGAAGAATGAGATACATAGGACTGTCCTCAAGAAGTTACGGTCTTTAGCTCCACCTCAGCTGAGGCACCTAAAATAACATTGGGCCCTAGGTCACTGTAGGTTAAAATACATGAAATGGCATATGCTTAGGTTGCGCATCACTTAATCTCCAAATACTTCAGGTTTTTCCGGTGGTAGAATAGTACTTCACTGCTTCGGCTAGTCGGTGATTGGGAATCAATATATTTGCACAGCGCAATACTACGAGTAGTTACGGCGTAAGAACAAAAAAAGACAGAAGACTAGCGCTTTTTTCTGTCCTTGTCTCTTTTTCCGTAGTTTCGCCGTAACTACTCGTACTTTTGAGCGGTTCAAATATGTTGACCGCAATCAGATATAGAAGATTAGCAAGTCACAGGTAAGATGAAATAAGTAACAATATGGACATAGTGCAAGCACCTAGACTTCCCATGGAAGGCTCAGCGGAGCCAATCTCGAATATCAGAATTGAAGCCAACTAGATTTCGGTGCTGCATCTCCTTATGAAGCTTCAACCTTCTCAGGGTTGGTCTGACGATAACACGCTTCTGCCAGTTCTGCAGAGAATTAGAAAATATTGCACACTACTTTCTGTCATGTCACCGATATTCCATTTTTAGAACACCACTTATCATAAGTCCCCTTACAAAAGTAGGCTTATTCTTAACTGAAAAACTAGTATTTGGCTTCGGCGCCTAAAGATTCGGATACTGTTAGAGGGATGTCTTTGATGTCGTGTGTGGTTTCATTCACACTACTAAGCGAGTACCATTTTAGTGTTGGCTAAATAAATTTCATTATTAGAATGCGAGAAAACATATACGTAATCTCTTCTAGATTGCTATGATCAAATTTTTATGGCTGTGTGATATATAAGCTCAAAAGCATATTACTTGTTTTAATTATTTGCGTATCATTACCTATTATTTATTTATTGTTTTCATTTTAAATATCCTAACATATTCAAATGACTTTTCAAATATCAACTACTCATTATTGGTCAATCCGCCGGAGTGGGTACGTGCCATTGTTTAAGAAAAAAAAATAAACAGGGTGCACTAGAGTAGGAATGCTTCGAGGCCAGTATGTTTCTAATTCTTCGTCCTCCTATCTAGTTCGCGGTATCGACTCAAGACAAACGCATACCAACTTGTTCAAGCTTCCATTCTTATACAAATAAGAGAGAGAGAAAGAAATATTTTCATGAAGAGATGGAGAGGTTTGCCTAATTTTTCACCTGACAGGCTCCTCCGGGGGCCGGGTGATGGCTATAATATACACAATGATGAGCACATAACACACGCAGTCACATAACACATAGTCACTCACACTCATTGCTCTTTTTACAAGGTTTTGTTGAGTTCTATGACCTGTATGAATGTCAGTAGCTCTTTTGTTGAGTCTAACTCGCTAGAGCTGTTGTGCCATGGGCCTAGAATAACTTAGCTCCAAGTTTGTCTCCTGTTGTATTTCTAAGGCCATCTTCGGAGATGTTCTTTGTGCTGCGTATATCGTGCACTCACAGAGGACATGACTGATGTCTGCTACGATGTTACATTGTGCACAAAATAGTGAGTCTGACAGTCCTATTTTGTTCCTGAAGAAATTCGCTAATGCAACGTTTCATCGGATGCCGTGTAAACATCTTTCATCTTGCATGTTGAGGTTTCGCGGCATACTGAAGTGACACGATAGATCGATCTTGTAGAGGCCCATACTCTTGGCTAGGGTCTCTCCAGAGGGATAGCTGGAGGTGCCAACTGTGTGCCCACACTAGCGTTGAAGTGTCTTGCCTCGAGAAAGGTATCTCAATGACTTTTGCCGAAGCGTCATGTCCAGCTTTGGCAGCGTCACCAGCCCGGACGTTGCCTTGTATTCCGCAGTGGGCAGGTATCCTCTGCAGAAAAACGCGGTGATGGAGGTTATAGGCTTTCTTGCATAGGCGTTTGATGTCCGTGACAAGCTGCTCCAGCGTGCATGGAGACTTCCGCGACTGTAGCGCTGCTCTTGAGTCAGTGAAGATGACCCAGGACTCAGCTGTCCGGTCCACGATATAATTAAAAGCAGCCCGTAGTGCAGCCAGTTCTGTGGCTGTAGATGAGGTGCAATGACTAAGAGTGGCAGATAGAATCCTGACTCCAATGACTGATGATGAAGTCGTAACAAAGCCGTCAATGTAAATATGAAGATGAGCTCTGGAGCTGTTTTCTGAATGTTTTAGATTAAAATATGTGAATGCTGATCCAGGTGTGCGTCTTTTGCTCTTGAACTCAGACACGAAAGGGACTATGGTTCACGAAAGAGTGGTACACGATCTAATTAACGGCAGCCCGTAGTGCAGTGACTTAGAGTGGCAGAAATGGTTAACATTGGCAGATGGAATCTATACTCCAATGGCAGATGATGTAGACGTAACAGAGCCGTCAATGAAAATATGACGATGAGCTCTGTATCTGTTTTCTGAATGCTCTAGAGTGAAATATGGGAGTGCTGGTCGGGTGTGCGTCTCTTGCTCTTGAACCCATGCACGAAGGCGACTATGGTCCACGAAGGAGTGGTGCACGATGGTTCCGTATGCATTGATGCGCTTTGATATTGTAGCGGGAGGAGGCTCCGCACTATACAAACAATTTTTCTCAAGCAATGGGATGCGCTTTTGATAGCACCCATAAAAATGCCGATTATTAGTGATTATAACATCACATCGAAAGCGAATGATAGATAAAAGATAATTGGATTAACGGTTATTTGACTAATACATTCAATCGACCAGTTCTACGATTACGTCGTCCAGTGCGGGTTTCGGGGGCTCGCAGCAGCGCTCTTTGTTATCTATAATAGCCACAGATGTTGGGCGTACCGCAGTTTTCAGACCGACCCGCGGCCGCCGCATTCCAATCACTTCCACCACACGATCATTTGCCGATTATCCAGACGCCGTCTCAGGTGGAAATGATGCTATGTTCTCACGGACACACATCCGCAACGTACTTGCAGCACAATATATATATATATATATATATATATATATATATATATATATATATATATATATATATATATATATATATATATATATATATATATATATATATATATATATATATTTCCCTGACAAAGGCCGGACCACGGCCGAAACGTAGGAGTAATAAAAGTTTTCGCACGTTTGTCCGCTCAAGCCAATTTCTGTATATATATATATATATATATATATATATATATATATATATATATATATATATATATATATATATATATATATATATATATATACACAGAAATTCTTGAAGGTTTGAAGTGGAACGACATTGTTATCTTGAGACATTGCGCATACCAATCATTACACTACATATTTTTTGTCGTAAAAGTACTGTAGCACATCGATATCTTCTGCAAGCTGTCTTGTACCCTCCACGTCTAACAATAGGTGCAGTACCATGAGTGGCTGCAATTTCCTCCTGACAATTTTTTAGAGTATTTTTGTGACTATATACCGCTCGTCACCTTCGAAAAATTGTTCCGGTGCTTTCCGACCACGCCGCTCTCTCAGCTGCGTCGCGACTGCCGTGGGGTGCCATGGCGCCGCTGCTGAGTTGTTGAACGTCGACCTGCACCTTTCATAGCGAGGCGAGCGGTCGAATGTGTCTGCAGATGTCTCAATATTGCCTACCCTCTCCCAATCTATGCGCACCTCACTCCTTCATTGTTCAGGGAAGCCGAAGGTGCTCCGCTGGCCTCGAAAGGTTAATCACCTTTTCCTTTGATTGTACCTTTCCTTACTTCCCCCGTTCTGATCCATTAGGTTCGATTTCTTTTTATTCTCAACGCCGTTCCAGTTGAGGTTTTTTTTCTCCCAATCTGGAACCGCGACACAACTCAATTCTTGCCCGCCTCTCTTTTTCCAAGAGACATGCACGCATCCGCTTCATAGGCGACGTGATCGAGCAGAGCGAGGGGTGTGTGCAGCTAATGTGCAGCGACGGCTGCGCGGCGCTGGAAATAATATACGATAGATGAATTGGGCAAAAAGAACGAAGGCCAATCTGGGGTAACTGAGTTGCGAATGATGATCGCCAATGACAAAAAAGAAAAAAAAGTAATGGTAGAGGTTGTGACGGAAAGGACGGACGGCCGACGACTCGAACAAGACACAATGGCCGATGCGCACGGATGACTTCGAATCGGTTTCGTAATGTAGATGACAAAAAATTAGTGTGGGCTGCAAAGTTCACAAGGTAGCCCCTTAGCACGGTCCGTAATTGAGTTTCAAAAGTTTGCGCGCATGCGAGCGTCAGTCACCCCGGCGATGCGAACGGTTTAGTTGTCTTTTTCCAACTTTCTCTTAATGTATGCATTAAAATGCACAATGTTTGGAAACAGCTCAGCTCTTAGTACTTTTTAACACTTGTCCACTCAAGATGCAGCACACCCTTCATACCCCCACACGTCAATCCTCCGCTCTTTCTGTTATTTCCTCAAACTTGTTTCGCTTTTCTTATATTGAAATCTTATTTGCGGTAGTTTATTTTAAGTGTGGCCCGCTTTCCTTAACAATGCGCACATGCACAAAACTCGACGCTTTTTGTTCAGACTCTGGCTCAAGCGGCAAAATCAATAAAACCCATTTGCGAATAAATATTCGTATCAAATTATCTAAAGTACTTTCAGAAATGAGCTTATTAAGAAGGTGGGTTGCTAAATATCGTTGATTGCCAAATTATGCGCGGCGGTTGTGAAGCGATGACATAGCAGTCACGTCTAATACCAGTGACGGTCTAATATTTTGGATTTAGGTGGTGCAAGTGGTCGCGTACGTCAATTCACAGCGCCAAGGTGGTCGCATTAGCAATATGCACACCACAAATAGGTTTAAACAACACGAAGAACGAAGCTAATATTGTTGAAGCTAATGGTGTTGTGGCATGAAGCTGTAACCCCAGAGTACTTAATAAACTAAATGATGCGGAAAGCGTTTAGATCGACATATCAATACAATGAACAAATTTTAGTGCCCCATTTTTAAATGTGAAGCATTTCTTAGCGAACTTCAGTGACTTTGCACGTGTCTATGTATCTAACTATTACTGCGATAGCAATTATGTGGGCACTCTCGATATATGCATGAATGTGCAAAAAGGAAAAGTAAACCTAAAAAGACCCTTGGGTGCACGTGAAAGAACCCCAGGTGGTCGAAATTTCCGGAGCCCTCCACTACGGCGTCTCTCATAATCATATGGTGGTTTTGGGACGTTAAACCACACATATCAATCAATCAAACCTAAAAAGACCCGGCGTGCAGAGTCGACTTTGCATCCTCAGAATCGCGAATGCGAGGCGTTAACCACGGCGCCAACGAGGAGCCCGTTCTTCAATGCTCAACCGGCAAGATATTTATGTTTATCACTTACCGCTGCTGACCGCCTTCTCGGGGGAAGTGTGTTCTGAGCATTACCAGCAAAATGGCGCAATGAGCGCGCGTCACCACATCGCGCGGTGGCGAGCGCTCTGATCTTCCACGCGTACTTTGCCCCGCTTAGAGGAGGGGATCGACGCTCCCTCGTGCGCCCTTATCTCGCGGTGGGGAAGAGGGAAGATCGTACGTCTTGGCTAACCTCGGCCTTTACGTGGAATGATTCTGTTGTAGTTATCGGGCGTACAAATGTGACTGCAATCATTACAGTCTCCGTTTGAGAAAAACGCGCGCTTTTCAGACACAGCGAAGTAACAACTGAGACGCATATTTGTGTGCATCTGCATCAGTGAGTACGCTTCGAGCATCGTTTGGGCGTGAGAAACGTGGGGCACGTTTGGATCTGCTTTCCAGTCGGCGCGTGCCCTTCCAATTTCTTGCTATCATGTTTATTGCTTCATCTTTGTGCCAAAGCTGTGACCTATCTATCTATCTATCTATCTATCTATCTATCTATCTATCTATCTATCTATCTATCTATCTATCTATCTATCTATCTATCTATCTATCTATCTATCTATCTATCTATCTATCTATCTATCTATCCGCCTGCGACTTCTAGCAGTATAGATAGTGATATACATACAAAAATTGGTATGACATAACATGACTAAGACAAACATAAGTGACTTGTCATAACATGAAAATCATCACGTGCATGTAATTAATGTTATGATTTACATTTCACTGTCTTGCTACTGTTGCGGTGATTTTGTTCACATGACATTTTGTAAAACTGGTAGGGTATGACATGACTGCATGGCGAACATGAGTGACAGACCCTAACGTGAAAATCTTGGCATGAATTTCATCACTTTCATGTTATGACTAGTCAAGACTACAGGCCACGCTAACGGTGCGCTCGCTGCCATTTCGCTTGCTTCAAAAATACTATATTTTGTATTACGGGATGTGTATAGATGACGAATGTGCATAACTGGTGCAAAGATGTTAATCATACCATCCGTGTTGTGTAAGAAGATGACTACATGCCACACTTATGGCACGCTCGTGGCCGTTTCGCTACCTTCACATGTATATATCAAATTTGGTGTCACGTAACGTCAATGAATGACGAAGGTATATGACTGGTGCAAACTAGATAACCGAAAAGAGAGTACGACGAAGAAGTTGTAATGGTGGAGGCAGGTTGAAGTCCTGCATCTCTGGCCGAGGCTGTACGACACTAGTCTCAAACACGTGGCCCGTGAAAGGCAGACTTCACACCACATTGTCTTTATTTTCAAATATGTTACTGAGCTACAAATGCATGACTGGTTTAAGGCATTGCCTTCGCGAGGCGTCGTACATGTAAACCTTGTTTTGAAACATAAGCATGAAAGCAAAATTTAACTTAGGAATTAGTACCCTGATTTAAGTCATATTACAGATTATTGTTCACATAGTGTTTATATACTGGCACCAAATCACATTCTGAAATGTATTGTATATTACATATCAGTCATTTTTCTTTGAAATGACAACACTGGCTAACGAATTGTGCAAACTCTCTCATCCTAACTTCTTCACTGCCCCGGCCCTTACACGACTAAATTGAATGCCTAAGGCCCACCGGCTCGGCGGAGGTGACTATTAGACCCCTGCTGTAGGAGATATAAGAAACTTTCGAGACTTCATGTACCAGCAGAAAGCTGTGCCAAAGGCAGTCCATACAAACGTAGACTTTTTGGACAGCTTTGTATCTTTTTGCGCTTTCAGGACGCCAGTCCTAATTAAAGTTTCTTTTTCTTTTGACTCGACGTCTGCGGTGCCTATCTTCAGCGTCCAGTTGCCGTTATATATATATATATATATATATATATATATATATATATATATATATATATATATATATATATATATATATATTAAAGAAGACACGTTGAAAACAAAAAACCACAATGTTTTTTTACGTTCCGGCTGGGAGACTGGCCTTCGTCAGAATAACAGGATTGGTTGTGGTGTTACAGCATATGAGCGCGTAAATTTCGATTACAATGATCACAGATATAATAAATTTACAAAAATCAGACGTGAATGAAACCTATTAGGGCCCCGGATCACATATTACAGGTAATCAATCCACAAGTCGCGACACGTGAACACGAATTATAGCAATAATATTGACAGCAATCACTGATACAACACACCAAGTTTTGCCCACTTTCATTGAAGCCGCCTGCAACTTTATTGAATTTAAAAATGAAAAATAATTCGCAAACTTCTCTGTTATGATGTGATCAAAAACCATATCACAGAATTGTAGCTGTGATGTTGTCAAATAAGTGGCCTGTTACGTTAGCATCCTATGACATAGGAAGGTGAGGAAGTGAAGAGATATATGAGCCTTATGGTTGTTAAAACGGTATCTAAAGGGCGTTTTTGTTGTGCCTACATATTGCAGTTTGCCGATTGAGCATTACAGGAGGTACACTATATTACGCGTTTCGCAGTTATAGTCATCATTTATTTTCAGGCTGAAGTTAGATGCGGTGCAGTTTGCGATAAGGGGGGTAATGATGTGAGGACAGACTTTGCAACGAGGCTTGTTGCATGGACAGCAGCCAGTAGGTTTATTGCGTGTGCTTTTTTACGACTTGTTTAGGTCACGCCGATTTTGGGGTATTCCGTACGTCAGACGTGGTTGTTCTGAAAAAAATTGATTTCAGTCGTTCGCTTTTCAGGAGTATACTATGGTGTTTTCTGAAAACACCATAGTATGCGTTCTGCGCAGGCGCGAAAAAAGTTATCACAAGGTTGGTGTGGGATACGGAGGAAGGAAAGGTAGAAGAGGGCATGCCCAGCTGGCGTGCTATGTGAAAAGTGCGGAGGAAATGACATCATAGCGGCCATATTCACTGGGCACAATGGCGTCGTTGCTATGGTTATGTGTTGTGCAGTGGAGCTGGTCTAGCAGTGAGCGGCTGCGGCTGGAGGTGGTATGTGTGCCCCTCCAGGTCTCGTGCTGAGCCGTGGCGGACAATATCCGTGCTCTGCACCAGGTTATTAATTACGCAGTGTTCTCCTGGCAGTTACTGTACTCTTAGCAACGTTTACAAATCCTTTTGTCTATCACGGGGTTTCAATGGTTCATAGAACGAGTGCATATATATGTGCCGTGCAGCGGATGACACGAATAAAGCAATTAGTGTTCAGCGAAATTGCATTGGAAACCATGACGAAGCGGAACGATGACGAACGCCTTGAAGGTCAGTGATGGTTGGGCAGTTCTTCTGCTTGTTATGACGCACAAAGCTGTTGAGCCCAGCAAGACGCAATGAGGACTATGTGCACATTCGTAGTTTCGTGTTCTGTGTGTACAGTAACATCTTGAATGTGCCTATTAAAACACCTTTTCTGTTCTGCTTCGTATACGGTCCCCCATCATTGCATGCAATCTCAAGGTAACAGCCACCGCGTTCAAGTGTCACTTGTACCGTGTTCCAAGTCACCACGGTCGCAGAATGCTGACGCCGGTGAGTTTCACGTGGAACACGGACACAGTGGCCGGACGCTGCGTCGGCCGCATGGCGGAATGCAACCGTAGAAGGCGCACGACCGATCATGTTGTCTGTACAGTTGCTGAATTAATGACGTGAAAACACTCGCCGTTGTCAGTGCATCTAGCGCGCGTTCTCTTGTACTTGCTTCGTTGTCGGTGAGCTGTTACTCGCTGTTAATACTCAGACGAAATGATTTCGCCGAAGGTGTCCTGCCGGCTCAGAGTGATTAGCCCCGTTCCATTAGTTTCGGACCATCAAGACACGCGCACTGCGCAGCCCACGTGCTTTTCGAGCCGGAGAGAGAATCGCGCCTTCTACTTTACATTCAGGTGTAAATAAGAGAGGAGAATCTGCCCAGTCAATATGGCTGACTTCCGGCTTTATCGCGGCTTCACAACGAGTGACGTCAGGGCCTCTCATACCTTTCCTTCTTCCGTGGTGTGGAAGAAAACCGGCTGTTTGTTTTTTTTTTCGTGCATAAATGTCTGTCATCTCTGGACGATGATAGCCCAGGAGACATGGCTTGAGCTGGTTCTGTTGCCGAAAGACTTTGGTCTGGAACGTCAGGATGCTGTGTGGTCTTGTGCAGATTCACCTAATCGTCACGCGTAAATGCAACCGTCTTGAAAGACGTGCCGCGAGTTTCATCAGCAACACACACGTCAGAAGATCCTAAGCCATGGGGGTGGTCGTGTGTTATCATGAAGCATCAAGTGATTGGGGTGGTTCAGGAATCCCTGGAGTGTTATGGTGCAGTGTACAAGTTGAAAATGCCGATTTCATTGCCCGTGGGAAAGCCGGCCATGGGGTCGGTCATTAAAAAAAAAACGGTCCAAATTTTTAGGGGCGAAGCTCCTTAAGACATCACGATGTCCGCCGTCTCCCATCTGTCTGTAACACGTCTTCATCTGTCTGACATATCTGAACCATTTTTCATGTAACCTTCAACTTATAGGCAACAGAGGGCGCTGAGGTTAATTGTAGATGTGATGGCGCTGCTGTCAACGCAATATATAAATATATATATATATATATATATATATATATATATATATATATGACCACGTTCCATACCACACATTCTCTTCTCTCATGTGGACGAAGACGAACGCAGAAAAGCGTCACGTGCTCAGTATTAGCGTCGCCGTCAACGAGAAGCTACCGCGCAGACAAAAGAGAAGGAAGAGGATGGAAAGCAGCGATGGCGACCACAAAGTTCTACACCACAGACTAGGGCTGAGGAAGCAAAAGCTAAGCGGGAAGAACGCCAAGCTGACGCGCAGTTGAGACAACTTGAAGCGGATGCAAGGCGGCAATACCGACAAGAAAATTCTACACCAGAGACGATAGCTAAAGAAGCTGTGGTTATGAAGTCAAAACGTAACCCGGAACTCGGAATCTCATATCAGCTATAAAGAAGAATCACCGCTATATTACAAGCAGTCTCAGCACTATCTCTTTGAATAAAAAATATATAAGTATCACAACCACAATCGTCTCAGTACTATCTGAATTTTAATCACAATAATCACGTCCGAAAGCTTCACCCCATAATTATCTTCGAGCAGCTTGAAATGCAGTGATTTTTTTTCGGTATACGATGACTTTAGCTTGTCTGTTAGGATATTAAAGTTCCCAGCCGATGTTCGAATGAGTGACGTGTGTTTGGAAGAGTGATATGATGGTACAATGGTGGAACATTTTCTTTGAGGTCTTGTTTGGAAAATACGGTTGTGGTGAGATGACTTTTCGCTACTGTGATGGGCAAGTTGGAAAGCCTCCAGCTGATGCGTTATGCGTCATCGTATTTTTAAAATTGAACGATCATTTCCTCTTAGATTTTTTTGCATGACATGTTGTTTTCGAATATATGTGTCAAATAAAAGTTAACTGCCTCACCACTGACGTATTCTTTGAAATTGGCGACTATCTCGCGTTCCGTTCATGATGCAGTGGTACAGGGGGGCGTTCGACGAAGTTGAAGGGGTCCACTACGGGGCAATCCTCCACTGATCCTGGGTATTTCGGGATGTCGAGGTCTGTCAGTGGTGCTGCCATTGTGCCTGTCACTTCGTACAGCGAGGATTCGCTTCTGCAGTCCACATATGGTCAAAGCGTCGTGTTGAGGGCTTCAAGAATGATGCGTGAGTCTTGTGAAGTGACTGGTGTGACGGTTTGATGACTGGGAGACGTGACCCAGCTGCTAACACTATACCTTCTTACGTCACACACACGCGCGCACTATATATATATATATATATATATATATATATATATATATATATATATATATATATATATATATATATATATATATATATATATATATATATATATATAAAGAGTATGAGTTAATTTCATACGGTTGGTGGTCTCATGCCGCGAATTTCCCACGGGGTGGGTGTCCTGTCAAGCGACTAAAACTTCATTCTGCCGAGCACCAGGCCGCAAGGGCGCTTGTACCTATTTAGCCAGTATAGGCACCTGGCGACAGCAATTATCTCCCTCCCAGCCTCCCACAGCAGCGGCCGACCCTCAACTATATCACCAAGGCTGTGGTGGGTTAAGGTACGCCAAGGGGCCATCGCAGAACCTTATGGGACGACCTTTCGAGATAAGAACCCAGAAACAACCGAGCACCATGTCGGTGTGCTCCTCTATTTATTGGAATCAAACCCGGCAACCATGTAGCCACCGCGGTGGTCACACACACACACACACGCACATGCACACGCACACACGCACACACACACGCAGCATACTGTATATTAGTGGTAATAGTGCACGCATACAACCTGCCTTTTTTTCTTTGCAGAGCGCTGATTGATTTATTAACTTTAATGATTAACGTTAACTAGCCAACTGTTTTATACTTGCTCGAGTCGATCAAATGTTAAGCTTATGTTGTAGGCCACTTCGAACACCCCCCCAGATACGAGCATTTACTTTGTGCTGAAATCTGCCTCCTTGTTAAAAAATACAACAAATGCAAAACATGAAATAGACGCGCGCTTGCGCGCCGCTAGTTAAGCGCTTACAAGCGTTCTTCGTCTGTTACATGGCGGCCGCTACAAGGTAGAGGGCTTCAGGCTCGATGATGGACGCGTCAGTGGCGTGTTTTTATGCGCGTACATTAAAAAAAATATTAGGCTAGTACGAAGAAGGAATGCAGCCGTGAATCAGCCATGCAGCATGATAAAAGAAAAAAATATACGTGAAGTAGCAAGATAAGTTGTGCTGTCACTTAGTCGAACACAACCTAACCGGACTTAATGCAACTGCAACAAATGGGAGGTCATGGGCGAGCAAAGTCAGAGACGGAGTATTGAATATTTCGGAGCTGCTTTTCCGTGTGATCTGAATTAGTGAACGCCACCGCTCAGAAGCGTCACTCGGTAGCTCATCGTCTCGGAAGGAAAGATGCATTGCTGCATCCCCTGTTGGCAACAGAGACCGCTAGTCTATACATACGGTATTCCATGGCATGCACGCTGCGTGATGTCGGTATGATGGATCGTCAACTGAGCAAACGAGACGCGATTATACGATTTATCATTTACGGGCTGGCACTTCCCGCGTGTGGTTATAGGCAGAGATTATGGACCGTCGTGGAAAGGCACCCTCATGGCGAGAAATGACTCTTTCGAGTCTGAATAATTTGCGCAGCATGCGTAATAACTAATCTGGATGTTACGCCTTCGAATTTCTGCCATCTTTAGTTTTTTTTGGGGGGGGGGGGGCGGAAGAGCGCACGCAGTATGTTTCACTGTGGCAAGCCTGGGCACTCCAAATAGTTTCTTGAATCGCCAGTTTCTTGCATACCATATTTTCCTATATTTAGAGCACACCACATGGTTGCCACGCTTACTCAATGCGTGAGGATTGAGTAAAAAAGTGAATTTACGCTCATATTTCACGGGCCAGCTGTTTGTCCTGACTTTGTCATGACAGCAGACTTACAAACGTCTACAGATCAAGCTTCCATGTAGCTCCGCAGGGTAACGTGTTGCACCCTGCGCTTTAAAGAAACATAGTTCTGCTATTTTACGTTCCAAAATGACGATACGATTGTGAAGGGCTCTGAATATTACCTTTTCGACTTCACGAATTTACTTGGTGCGCTATTCTCATTATGTCTGCTCTAGAAATTCGGCCATTGCGATCGGGACCACATACGTAACCTCGAGCTGCGGAGTGGCACATCGTAGCTGCTGTGTCATCGTGGATGTCATTGGCGGCCTTACAATATTGAATATTATTTCTCCTGAACGACTTCCTAAAAAAAGTGGTCGACTGCTCATGCGCTTGCTGCAAAAAGTGGGACAAAAATGAGCTTTTCTCAGCTTCCCGAGTTACAGAAAAAAAAAAAAACATGTGCTATGAGCTCACGCGCGGGTGGCGGCTTGGCAACACAAAGCTCGTGAACCAATACACTACAAGTGCGCCCTAATTTTTATACGTGCATGCACGAGGTGACCAAGTTAGCCAAACTCCATTTAAAAAGAAAACAAACGAGTAATTGTGCGTTTGTTAAACCAAAGTTCAAGAACGTTGTTCAGTAATCGATCAACTTTGCCCACTAAACAAATTTAAAAAAAACGGTGATCCCATTAACAAACTTAAGACGACTGAAAGACGAAAGCCCTATGCTTGTTGTTCTCACTCGATGTATGTAAAGTCAACGGAGTAGTAAAAGTACCACGCTTGTTTTATCTTCCCTGCAGCATGCCTCTTGCTCTGTCCTCGCGCTCACAATTCATTTTGTTTTGCGTGGTCATGCGGCGATTTCGCGCCATAAGTGGTCCTGCTCACTCACCTCGCTTGCTTCTGCCGGCTACTGAGGCACGATGCTTTGGAACGCGATTGTTTTTATAGCTTCGGAGAAGCGTCCACGAACTCTGCCACATCGTTCAGACGCTCCATCGTTAATAAACATTTGAATGAGTCGAATAGAGCCTGGGTACCGCGCTTTTGAGTGCAGTAAGCAGCCTGAGTCGGGCACAGCGTTATTTAGTGTTCCGAGTGGTGAAAAAGACGCCCATCGATGGGTTGTGTGGTTCAGTGCATGCTTCAGTGGGAGAGGATTGTGCTCACGGAAGATGCTCACCTTTGCATGTTGTGTATATATTCCACTTGTGTAGTATTCGTAAATGTTCTTTCAGGGAATGTTTCAGTCGCCTCTCTATAGTGCAGCGTGTTTCGCGTGTTTGCCAGAGAAGGTGTGGGCACAAAGAGATTTCGGGCAGATCATATTGTGCTTGGCGTAATATTGGTGAATTTGGGCTGACAGATAACAATAAGTGCACCATGCAAAATGACCGTGTATAAAAAACGTGCAAAAACGTGTATTAATAGGAGCACATAATTTCCGCATTCGTGGTCGTCATTGCAAACAGGTTCAACAACCTTCTGTCGGAGACAAATTCAGAGTTGGTATTGACTCGTGTTGAATGCAGCCGCACTTTGTTATCGTGTACGATCAGAATAACAACGTCGCCCACATTGAGGACGAGGCAGAACATGAAACATGTTTCCCGTTGATACACGGAGGTCCGTTCGTCCATCAGTTCGTCCATCTGTCCTTCTATCTATCTATCTATCTATCTATCTATCTATCTATCTATCTATCTATCTATCTATCTATCTATCTATCTATCTATCTATCTATCTATCTATCTATCTATCTATCTATCTATCTATCTATCTATCTATCTATCTATCTATCTATCTATCTATCTGTCTGTCTGTCTGTCTGTCTATCTGTCTGTCTGTCTGTCTGTCTGTCTGTCTGTCTGTCTGTCTGCCTGTCTGTCTGTCTGTCTGTCTGTCTGTCTGTCTGTCTGTCTGTCTGTCTGTCTGTCTGTGTGTCTATCTATCTATCTATCTATCTATCTATCTATCTATCTATCTATCTATCTATCTATCTATCTATCTATCTATCTATCTATCTATCTATCTATCTATCTATCTATCTATCTATCTATCTATCTATCTATCTATCTATCTATCTATCTATCTGTCTGTCTGTCTGTCTGTCTGTCTGTCTGTCTGTCTATCTATCTATCTATCTATCTATCTATCTATCTATCTATCTATCTATCTATCTATCTATCTATCTATCTATCTATCTATCTATCTATCTATCTATCTATCTATCTATCTATCTATCATCTATCTATCTATCTATCTATCTATCTATCTATCTATCTATCTATCTATCTATCTATCTATCTATCTATCTATCTATCTATCTAATTTATCCAGCCACCTATGACTTGTAGTTCTTCTGTCGTTTCGATACTGGTATGGATTCGAAAATTGGTATAGAATAACATGACGGTATGCCGAGCGTATTTGACTAGTGATAACGGGAAAATTATGACATGTACGTCATCAATGTCATAACTTACATTTCATGGTCTTGTTGCTATTGCGGTGGTTTCATTCACATGACATATTACAAAAGAGTACATAATTTTGAAGACGTCATTCGATGACCATACACTCTAGGCCGCATATGAGCTAAATGGGAGTAAGTGCTGCATTTCGTCCCCGCAGCCAACAGTTAGTCTACGGAGGGATTAACTACGATATGACGGTGCCGTGCGCAAACTAAGGGAGGAACGGTTAGGCCACATGGAGCAACGTTTCCTCCCATGGAACTTTCCAACGCAGTGGCTGCCTCGAATGAAGGGTAAGCATGTGCGTAAGCAAATAGTTCCCTAAAGAAATCAGCTGTTAACAGTTTATTTAGTGTAAATGGTCGTCTTAACTGCGCCGACTACGTCAGGAGGAAGGTACTATTCTTTACATAACATAAAAATAAGCAAATGTGTAAGCTCCCTCTCAAAAAAAAAAAACGTGCTCGCGCTCCAGCTGTATCAATGCGCGGCTAGTTGTTCTCGGCAAGCTAACCGTCGTTGGTGTAGCAGCGTGTTGTGTAAGTGTTATTGTTCTGGCTTGTGATTGCTGTTTCTTGTGGGGCACTGAATCCTCTTCGCGCTGTGGTACACGTGAACTGCTATACTAGAATGAAGTGCTGCGCTACCGAAATGCTACGCGCCGACTGGGACATCGCTTGACGGGTGAGTGTAAACTAGACTGCAATCACACCGTGAGATTTGACCCGTGTGCTGTTGATATGCAACGATCACCGCTTTTTCAAGACGGTAGTCTTTCTTGGGGACCTTCGACGCCAGAATTTTGGTCTGTCTGTCTGTCTGTCTGTCTGTCTGTCTGTCTGTCCGTCCGCCCGTCCGCGTTGACGATCTCTCTAATGTCACCAAACGATGCTTCAAAGCGCCAAACCCAGTCACAGCGCCCACCAATGTTGCTCAAGTTTCAGCGTTCATCCCTGTGCGATTGTTAGTTAAAAAGCAATTACAGCGCATATATGAGGCACCAAATAACACGTCGAAGTTTTTCATGTGTGCCTTTACACCAGAGAAGGCACGCACAAGTATTTATAAGGACCATAGCCTTTATCACGCTGCGCTGACAGTGCAACGTGATCCTCAAAAAAGAAAGTGTTTCCAATGCTTCGCTTAGACGGCAGAATGGTGGCAACTGCCCATCACTTTGCATTCTACACCTTATCGGCTCCGAAACAGGCGCGCATCTTTCTCCGCGGGCGCGGACGCCTTCCTTCGTTTTCGAAGATAACTGCCAGATGGCGCTCGTTTCTAACGTGCCTCGATGCGCTTGTTTGCCTTCACTGCACGGAACGAGACACTCTAACGCAGTGCTTCCAGAATACAATTCACCGATTTTCTCGCGCAAAACATCAAATAAACGTTTTGTTCACTTTCTCCACACGCAATACTACCGTCTTTCGACTACTTTTTTAGTAAAACATGCAGATACGGGGTCGATTTTTCAACACATGTTCTCCGCGAACAAAACGCGCATGGCTAATGAGCTCGCGCTACACAGCGTAGAGAGTGCTGCTCTGTCAGCTTTAGAATTAGAAGCGTGATGGCTGGGCCATACAAATGTGGTAGCCTCGATGAGGGCTCAACATTAGCGGTAGCAAGTACAGTTGTTGAAGAATTGTTTTGTTTTCAGGGCAGCACACATTATCATTGTTCGTCAGAATTTTTCGGGGATTTAAAAAAATTCACTTAAATTCCACACAATGTCAACTTTTGCAAGGTAAGCAAGTTATTCATGAAAGTTCGCTGTTAACATTGCATGTCTAGCTTGGCTTGGCACCATTAACAGAGGCAGTCGGTGACCACACCGGCACGTTCGCTCGTTTGTAGCGATGCTCGCCATCTTTTAATTTTATGCCTCCAAAATGAAGCACAACGTTCATCGATAAATAAGTATGCCTCCAAGCGTGTTGCAGTAAAAGCATGAAGCGTTAAACACCAAAACAAGCGTTTTGATCTTCATTACATGTTTTGAACTGTTCGGTTTCATTATGATGGGTTCTGTGAAAAAGCAGTTTTCCTTTCATTTTTACGCATACTACATTTTCAACTGACGCGATCAGATGTAACTACTAGCGCTAGAACAGGTTTGTCAAAATACTGAATGCTTCTACAATATATTTTTCACGAAATCGATGACACAGCTTTGTGCTTTCCGAGGAAAGTCAACATCTTGCAGCTACGAACCTACGAACACGCTGTCAACCGCTTTCGTTGGTGCAGGCGCACTTCCTGAAGTTGGCTGAACAGAATCCATTCTAATAAAACAATTCATCTCTTATTCCCTCTCCTAGAGTGCAGGGAAGCCATTTTATCTTTTTTGACTCATAAGAGTTGCTTAATTGATGTGCCTGTCCGATGGTGCAGAATTGATACGAGCCGCTAAATAAACTTGGTTGTTTCTTTAAATTTTTTGTTTTTAGTGGTCGTTAAATAGAAATTTTCGGCGAATGACGGAATCAACTGCGCCCTGTACTATGAGGGCTGAGAAAGCTTGACACAGCGGCTGCAACATATGCATATGGCAACATTTATATACACATGCACTCATCAAGCACGCAAATGCGCTGGAAGCAGACGTGCTGAAGTACCTATTCAACGCATTTTACATTTTCACCAACGTCATCACCAAATGGTTGCTTGCCAAACACTCAAGGCTTAAGTGTAATACAAGGAATCTTTCTAGTCTGAGCAACATGGCAGAACGCGCAGCATGCAGACGGTGCCTACATATGCCCCGGTCATTTTCACACTGCTACGTACTGGGGTGTGGTATAGTAATTAGCGTATAGTGACTGCTGATGCAATGGTCACGAGCTCGAATACTGTGCACTTGTCGTGAATTCCGTGTAGTTTGCTTCTGGATTCACTTGTTGTGTATTGAGTGTACATGTTCTCAAATGCAATAATCATTCTCCAAGTTATCAGCAATTAAACCAGAAATTGTAATAAGTTGCTTTCTTTTTTGTTTTGATAATAGGCGACTGTTAGTCCCATCAAGATAACAGTTCGTCCCTGCGAAGCCACTTCCACCCATAAAGAGGTAACTTTTATTCCTTGACATTTCGTCCCTCAAAACAACTGAGGACTAAAGAGATCATCCACTTACAGTTACTCCCACAAGAACGAATCGTTAATCCATTAGGGAGTAATGGTTGTGGCAATGCAGTTACCTACCAAAAGGACGAACCACAGACCCTTTTTCGCCCTTTTGGCTCACAGTGATACTCGTAAACACTGCTTTTTTTGATTTCGCTTGCGTGCTTTGGGGTTTTATTTTTTCACAGTCTGCATTTGAGCGGCCCTATCTTAAAGAAGTTTTCACACCACAATAGCAGTGAAACGAAAGAGTGATACTGTATTATAGTGAATTGAGACCGGTGCTGTTGAGGCTGCACGCAATACGTGGCTCCGGAAGCTCCGAGAATACTTAGAATGCATGTAAAATTCACCTTTCTTTCGTGTCTCTCGTACCACAAGATTACTATAAGTGGCAAGAAAAGTCAGCAAACAGTACGTATTATGAAAATATACAAGTGTAAAATCGTGCAGATGTAAGCGAAATAGGTATTACAGAGTACGGAATGCATCTGTCTTCAAGTCCCGGTTTGTTACGCGATATATATAGCTTGTAAGCGGAAGCGTATTCATACTTAGGCTATTCGCGCCCGACATTTCTGTACGCGAGCTTACCCGCCACGAAAACCTTAAAAATGTTGCTACCAAGCACCGGAACGATCAGCCGTTAGAGTTTTAGTATGCAAACGCCGAGTGAAATGCTGAAATAGATGCGGATAATACACTTTGGAATGACGACACGTTTTTGCGTGCTTTTGAATGTTGGTGTATCTATAAGAATAGGTTGTCGAAGCCTTGTGCTATTTTTATTGCGTGAGAAGATCGTTATTCGGTTCAGCAAAAAAGATAGCAGGGGATATGCAGTGCGATGTTCTCCGTTGGACGGCATCTTTTCTGTAATATCATAATAATAATAAGCTTTGTTTCAGGAGAGGGGTCACTTGTACCTGTAGAACGCCTAGAAATAATGATTATCGAATATAATATTGCTACATGTACGATACGCGTAGGATGCGAATATACTTCGTAAAATAAACAGTAACCAGGTGATTGATGGGCTTCATAATAATGTTTGAAGATTATTAGCTTACTTATTCTAATCACCGGACAATTATATAATCAGATTATTAGTATATCCAGTGAAATAAATACTATACAAATGATATTGTTTTGCATCCATTTTACGTTCAAGGTCCCTTGGTTGTGATGGCTGAGAAGACATTGGGACAAGAAATTTTTAAATAAATAAATATGGCTAAACACGTGGTTCCACTTCAGCTAGAACGCTCCCACGTGGCAAGCTGTAGTTGTTAAAAGCACCTGCATCCTTGGTCGACCACCGTTCTTAGTTTGAAAAATGTGGCACATTCATGAGAGCGACCACGCTAACAAATCTTGTCTGCGTGAGTCAGACGTAATTGAACGCAGTCTGCTATGCCGCAAAACAGCATGCAGCATCAAAAAGTCACTAAAAGTCCTGCGTCGCAGTGCAAGCAACTTGTTCCATATTCAACGAAGCGTTTGTGGTGGCAGCCAAGCTCCTAGCCAAGCTCAAGCAAGCCGTCAGGCAACGCCACCCTGCGCTACTCTCCGGAACCTGCAAGGAACCCAAATAAAATCATTTGATGTTTGGGATCCACGCCGCATGGTCGTGTCTTTTTCTCGCGCGCGTACACGCACGCGTCCGAACAGTGGTGACCCGGACGAGGTATACCATCTTTTTCAAGCGATCGATGCCATGGGTATTTCCACTGACGCATCGGCAATCTCCGCCGTTGACATCAAGCTCCCACCGTTTTCAACAGCAGACCTGCTGCTATGGTTCCTGCAGGTGGCGACCTAAATCACCACTCGTCGTATTGCCGCTGAGCTAACAAGGTAGCCTCCCACCGGCAATAGCGAGTGAAAAAAACTGGCATACCCCACGTACAGTGGGAATTGATGATATGCGAAGCACAAATGAGGGAGGCTGATAGGTCACTTTAAAATGAGCATGACGTTGCCAGGTGGACGTAAATTATGCCGTACATGACTTCCATGCCATGATTATTATGTTTGGACATGCCATTCACCTTCGTTGGCTATTCACGTCACGTGATACCAAATTTAGTATTACGTGTTGTGAAATGTGGAGCTAGTGAACCGGCTCCGAGCACGCTATCGCGTAGCATGTAGTCATGTTTTTCATGACACACATGTCATGATTATCATGTCTGGGCGTGTCATTTACCTTTGTCGTTCATTCGCGTCACGTGATACCAAATTTGGTATATATGAAGTTAGTGGAACGACTGCGAGCGCACCATAAGCGTGGCATAAAGTCATGTTCTTATATGACAAGCATCTCATGATTATCATGCTTGCACAAATCATGTACCTTCATCATCCATTCACGTCCCGTAATACCAAATTTGGGGCCCCGCCGCGGTGGGCTTTTACACGCGCTACCGATACAGCCACAACGCATGTGCCGGGACCCCTGCCGCACACAAGCGGGGGAAAAATAAGCCAATTGGCGATGCTCTTTCACCATCCGCAGCGTCGCCAATTGGCTTATTTGTCCCCCGCTTGCGTGCGGTAGGGTTCCCGCCACGTGCGGAGTGGTAGTACGGGTAGCGCCTGTAAAGGCCCTAAGGTACTCGGCTGCAGACCTGCAGGTCGTGGCATCGCATCCCGGTTGCGGCGGCTGCATTTACGATGGAGGCTAAATGTGTTAGGCCTGTGTGCTCTGATTTGGGTGCACGTTAAAGAATCCGAGGTGGTCGAAATTTTCGGAGCCCTACACTACAGCGTCTCTCATAATCATATGATGGTTTTGGAACGCTAAACCCCACATATCATCACCAAATTTGGTATATGTGAAGCTAGCGAAACGACCGTGAGCGCACCATGAGCGTGGCGTGTAATCATGACTTCCACGTTAGAGTCTGTCACTTATGTTTGCCACGCAGTCATGTCATATCATATCAGTTTTTCAAAATGTCATGTGAACAAAACTACCGCAAAGGCAGCAAGACCATGAAATGTAAATTCTGACATTCGCGACATACATGCCATGATTTTCATGTTATGACTAGTCAAATATGTTCGCCCTACAGTCATGTGATGCCATGTAAATTTCGGTATCGAAACCATAGTTTAATCGGCTAGGAGAGCTAAAAGTTGTAGTCGGCTAGATAGAAAAATAGATAGATAAATAAATGATGGATCCATTGATACGCTCAAAGTCACCGAATTTCTGTGAGAAATGTTTCGCATTTATTGCGCGATCTACTGGTCGCTGCACGTGCAGAAAACGCGCACACAATGCTGAAACAGCTGCTCATCAGCCGCATCACGCTGTCGGTGCCTCAGTGACCGCAGCAGCTGCTGTTGACACCGAGCACGGGGACCGGATGACCAGCAAAATTTTGTGCCACATGAGGCAGCTGCTGCACACGGCCGGCGCAACCGCCACCGATGCGGACAGCAGAGTGCTTCGCGAGCTGTTCCTACAGCGACTTCTGGACAACGTGCGTGTGGTCCTCACCTTGGCTGCCGACAAACGGCTGTCCCAACTAGCCCGGCTCAGTGCTGGCGGTCGCCCCACCACCCGTCAGGGTGCTATAGCCAGACATTGCCGGGTGAGTGCCTGCGACCAAACTGCATGACATCCGGAAGCAGATATCCCGCCTCGCCCATGCCGTCGCAGCGATGCAGGCTCACAGCATTCCCGAGAAGTGCCAGCGCTCAGCAGCACAACAGAGAATCTGCAGATATCACAGGAGTGCTGCTCGCAAAAGCATTTCTCGTTGCGACTATGCGGGAAACGGGATCTGACGGCACTGAGGACGACCAGTTTCCCTGGTGCCCCCGAACGTCGTCCATATCAGTGTTTTTCCTCACCGACCACGACAGTGGCCTTCGATTTCTCGTGGACCATCGTGTGGAGGTGAGCGTGTTGCTGATGAGTCCACCGGTGGCCAGGTCTCCAGTTCGTCCACCCTTCAGTTGCTCAACAACATAACTATCGCGACCGACGGACATGGCTCGCTGCCACACAATTTAGGCTTGAACAGGGCGTTCAGGTGGATTTTCACTGTGGCAGCAGTGAAGTTTTCCGTCTTGGGTGTGCTTTCTTCGGCATACCGGCCTTCTCGTCGACTTGCGCAACCGCCGCCTTCACGATCCCGTGCCGCAGGCAACTGTGCAAGGCGATCCCACAAAAGAGCCCCTGCTGAGCCCTACTCTGCTCGGGCCGTCCGCTGCGGAATGCGAGTTTTAGGGTTTTTCTGAGTTCACGTGGTGGTCGCCAACCGGTGCCGCGGGGAAGCACGAGCTACGTCTCTACATCGCCACCAGTGGTTCACCCGTGCACACGTGGCCTCGCCGTTTGCCCCCAGAGAAATTCAAAGTCGCACGACAAGAATTTGAACTTATGACGGAGCTAGGGATCATCAGACCTCCGTCGAGTGCCTGGGCATCTCCACTTCATATGCTGCCTAAGTCAACGCTCAGAGACTGGCGACCATACGGGGACTACAGGGCGCTGAACCAGCTAATAACCCCAGACGTGGCCTCAACTTCTGCCACGCCTATCTTGACGACTTACTAGTCGCCAGCAGTACTCCGGAAGAACACGTGCATTATATGCGCACAGTTTTCCATCGCTTAGTGAAGCCTTGTGTGGTCGTGAACGTGGCCTAATTCGAGCTCGGGGTGCGACAGCTCTCGTTTCTTGGACACGTAATCTCCGCCTGAGGAGTTCTTCCTCAACCCAACAAGGTTGAAGTTATGCAAATATTTTTGCAGCCGACCGCCAAGCGCCAGCTTCGGTATTTGCGTGTTTGGTAAACTTCCACCGCCTTTTCATTCCCCGCTGTACCCAGATCCTTCAACCTCTTCACGGCCTGCTGGTCACTTCACGGAATGGCTCAGATACCTTCTCCTGGTGTCAAGAAGCAAAAGAAGCGTTCCGTGAGGTCAAAGACGCCTTGGCGAACGCCGCACTGCTTGAATACCCCAGGCCCAGTACCCGTAGAGCGTAATGGTAGATGCCTCCAATACAGCCGTTGAGTCTGTATTACATCAGCCCGTTGGGGGAATCTGGCACACGACTGCTGGTCGTGTACGCTGCATAAGACATTTTTGCCATTTCCTGGAAGGTGTAAATTTTTCGTCTTTCCCAACCACAAGCCGCTTACTTACGCATTGCGCTCGCTATGCTCCGCTGGTGGAACGCACACAGCATGTGAACGGCACCAAATGTCCTATATATCAGACTTCACGACTGATATCCGCCACGTCAAAGGCGGCGACCATGAGGTAGCGGACACCCTCTTACGGAATCCTGTCAACGCCGTCATGCCCACACTACAGGTTGAATTTCCCGCTTTGGCAGCCACTCAACGTGAAGATGACGAACTGAAGCACCTGTACCGCGAACACTGCCCTGAATCTTGGGTGGATTCGAGTTCCCGGACCCGAGGACAGGCTTTGCTGCAACACAACCGTCAGTAGAACTCGCCCGTTAGTGCCCGCAAGGCTCCGTCACCAGGTGTTCGACTCCTTCCACAGACTGTCTCCTCTCGGGATTAGAACCATCTAAAGACTGGTGACGGCAAGATTTATCTGGCCGGGTGTAAATCGGGACGTCCGATGCTGGGAACATGAATGTGTAGCTTGCCAGCATTCCAAGATACAACACCATACCTCGAGAGCACTGGAAACACTCGCTACTCCAGATTCTCGCCTTGATCATGTCCCCGTGGACATCGTTGGTCCACTGCCACCCTGCCTTGGAAAGGCTTACATGCTGACCTCTGTCGAAAGGTTCACCCGCTGGGTGGAGGCCATCCCTATCACAGACATCACTGCCGAGACGGTTGCAAGTACTTGTACCACTTGGTAGCCCGTTTCGGGGCACCCTCCTCTATAACATCTGACCATGGCCGATAATTCGAATCAGCCCTTTCACCGCCATCATTCAGCTCATGGGCACCTCACGCATACACACGATGGCATACCACCCCATGAGCAACGACATGGTGGAGCACTTTCACCGACAGCTTAAGGCTGCGCTCACGGCAACAGAGAAACACAACTGGGTGGAGGTCGCCCCACCACGGTGGTATAGAGTTTAATGTACTCGGCTGCTGACCTGCACGTCGCTGAACCGAATCCTGCATTTTCGATGCAGGCGAAAATGCTGTAGGCCCGTGTGCTCAAATTAGGGTCACGTTAAAGAACCCCAGGTGGTTGAAATCAGCATCTTACATAATCATATGGTGCTTTGGGGATGCTAATCCACGCATATCAATCAATACTGGGTGGGAGCTCTCCCACTCGCTCTTTTAGGTATAAGAGTGACCTTGAAAAAGGACATTAGCTTCACCGCCACAGAGGTTGTCTAGGCACGACACTCGAGCTGCCGGGAGAGCTCTTTGCACGCAGCTCAGAGGAGGGCTTCATAGCTTGCAGCGACTATGCACTTCGCCTACGCAACGTCATGAGGAAGCTGGGCGTGGTACCTACACGGCCCCCAGGGTCGCGTGTGATGCACGTCGACCCCCAGCTCACACTGTGCCGACACGTGTTCGTACGGCACGACGCGGTGCGGTGACCCCTTCAGCCACCCTATGATGGGCCGTTTGAAGTCCTCCGCCATGGCAACAAACAATTCACAATCAAAAGAAGCGGTCATGAGGGGGTCTGATGTTGAACCGCGACAAGCCAGCAAACATGAACCGTAACGATGCAATGTTGCCTCCGCTAAAGAAATCATCACCAAGACCCCCCCCCCCCCGCTCCTATGCAGCCCAAGTCCACTAGGTGCCCTCCCGGCTTACGCACAGCGGGAGGCTATCAAGAACACCCACTCGCATGGGCCTGTAACTTCGTTCAGCGACTCACAAGAGGGGGAGTGCTGTGGCAGCAGTGAAGCCAAGCCAAGTCGTCGGGCAGCGCCACTCTCCGCTGCTCTCCTAAACGTCCAGAGAACCCGAATAAAATCAGGTAATGCATGGGATCCACTCCGCGTGGTCGTGTCTGCTTCTCCCGCGCGTACACGCGTCCCAACAAGTTCTTTAGGGAAAATACCCACCAAGATCCCGCGCATTGGAATCTATTTCATGCGAAGCATTCAGCGAGTAACTGTTTACAAGATGTGTCTTGACCTTTCGCCAAGTCGTAAGAGACTGATCGGTGCCTCTGTTTACTGAAGTTGCAACGTACGTATCATCAGATTACCACAGACGTTGACTGCACTGGTGTTGAAAACGGTACCTCAGTGTCCGACCTAACGTTCGCCCTTTCGTTGCAGCTCAGATGTCTTTTTCATCGAAACAAACTACTAGCAATAATTTTTAGTGGATGCCTGCTTGGACGAGCAACGCTAGACTATAACATGTTGCGTCATAGGCGCACATATGTAAAATTTCACATTGTTACAAGTCGTGTAGCCAACGCTGCAACCATGATTCAGGTTAGTGAAGCACCATCACCGCCACTGGTGGAACGTTTATTCAATATCTGGACACTGAGCTGGCTTTCTAAGGACCTTTGCAGAAAGTTTTTCGTCGTTCGTTAGCTGCAGTAATACCGCCTACTATAACAAACAATACGTCTCATTTAGCCGATGCCAAGTGCTTTCTAAAATTTAAAATGCCTATTTTTTCTGTTCCTAGATTGGTATATACCATGAACCACCAGTGGGCAAATACTGTCATACCATAGGCTTTGGTATACGTAGGCGTGTACCAAACGTGATTGGGGAAATGTTTTTTTCGCACATACGTGACAGGCCAGTAAAACATGAACATCAAAAACTCAAGATAGATAAATACATATATAGATAGAAAATGACTTTGGCTCCTCCGAAAGTGCTTAGAATTTCCAAATGTTCTCGAAAGCAGATGCCGGAGAATAGTGATATTAGATACATTCAATGGAAAGGAGGCTGGAGATAGATCATGCAACTTACTCACAAAGGCCTGCTAGAAACGATCTATATTTTTAGAAGCAAAGCAGCTTTTTGACTAGGCGGTGTAACGCTGTCCCTCTGTCCGCACCACTCCCCTCTCTGCAAGTGTTCGAGTGGGGCCAAATAGCTCACGCTTTCCTAGCAGTGCGCTGTGACGTCTCCTTCCTTCGCCTGCCGCGCGCTCGCCGCGTGTCAGCTCTCTCCAGCTTCATCCTCTCCACCGCTCGCAACAATCAAGCCCACTCCTCACGTGGGCATCATCCCAACCGCGCCACCTCTCTCCATCTAAAGGCCCTTGATCTCCATCTGTCGCGAGAAGCCGTCAGCCGGCGGTGCCGAAGAAGTGGACAGTTCGTAGCTGCTTGCCACGCGATAACGTTGAAAACTGATTGCGTTCGCGAATGGCGACATTGACACCAACGAGGCGCGAGCCAGGGAAGCCGAATGCAAGCGTAGGCAGTGGAAGACCAGTGACACCGACGAGGAGAGAGTCGAGAACACCGACAAGACGCGATCCAAGGAGACCGTGCGCAAGCGTCTTCAACGTGTTCCGCTTCCTGAGTATTTGCATTTCGAACAAGCGTTTACTTTAGTAAACGCTACACTCGCTTCAAACCGTTTTCCCAGCACCCATGTCGACACCTGCTTCAACCGGGTCAACGCCGTGTGCACCGCGGCTGCTCCGAATCCCACCAGGGTTCTCTCGGGAAGATTTTGCATACTTTTTTGTTCGAATGTTTTTGAACAGAACATGCTAGCCAACGTTCATGCTGGGCAACTTGTTATTTAAGGCGGCAAGTTTGCGGCTGACAACACTATTGAAATTTATACTATGCAAAATCAGCTACAGAACCTGGCGCATTGCTCGCTCTACGTTCTCATTTCTTTCTTTACGGTGCAGTTGTTTGCTGCTTCTTCATGACTTAACTCAGGCGGCGGAATGAAAAAAATATTGAACCGGTCTCGCTGCTCTATTTAGTGAAAGTTGCAGATACTAAGTTGATATCGGTGGCGTTGACTGTACAAATGCAGGAACATGCCAATCTGCATGCCAAAGCCGAGCACAACAGCCGGCCTCACACGTACAGGTGCGGTCGTCATGGAGGCGTAATTTGTGCGACCAGTGTTCACTGCCTCTTGCCAGCGTCGAACATGGTATACAAGGACGGAGCGACTATAGAGTCGACCGAGAGTACCTGCTCAATAGACGGCACTCCCGAACGCCGTGCGCTAAATGCGTTTGCATCAGACGAGGCACATACACATCGAGACAATACTAAAGAAAGACAGATAGATGACAAAAAACATGGAAGACAGACAGAAACAAGCAAACATAAGCAAGCGGTTCGGGAATGTTATGGAGCGAGATTACAGCGTATGGTGCGTTGAGAAGGCAAAGATGCAAATGGCAGCTATTCTAGCTGTCTTCTCTGTCAGCGGAAAAACTCGACGCGAGCTCGCACTCATATATCGTCCTGGCTGACATCTTTATTTGGTTCGCAACCATTGTAGATGTGAAAAGATAAAAGTATCAAAAACCGAGCGCTAGCATCGGAAGCACAGGAGAGGAAATGAGAAGAAAAAAAGAGATGGATAACAAGTAAACGAGAAAAAGAAAGCGTGTCGTATTCTCATACGAATATGTCGCCAGAAAATGCGTGGGTATTGCTTGGGCAAATTCAAATTGGGTAAAGCCGAAGGGCGCACGCCTTGTTGAAAGCTTTTGCGCGCGCCCAGCACATTGTGCTATACATTCCCCGTAGCGCCAAAGAAAAAGAGACAAAGAAAGACGAAACGAGATCACGTAAAAGAAAAAAAAAAGAGAAAACAAAGTAGAAGCCCCTCGAGGTCTCCGCTTCATACGCATGCATTCTTTCACTAGAGCGACCGCAAAATATACGCTCAAATTGTTGGCCGCACTGTACTTGGTATGCTATGCAAATTGACTTTTAATGTTATTGACTTTTAATGTATTCGTTGCATCTAAGGACTCGTTTTCGTTAGCCCACATGACTTGTACTGGTAGGCATCAGCACTGTTTGGGCTGACCGGGAGAAAATATGCAGCGTTCTAAATAAAAAAAATAAAACGCCTTCTGATTGACCATAGACTGTTCTAGAAGCGCGTAAAACGCAATCATCGAGCAAGTTGGTGCGTGGTATGATGAAAATTGAAGGCACAAAGAAAAGAGGACAAGAAAAAACAGGGGTTGTGTGGTGCCAGCACTGCTCGTTTTAGTCCTTGTCCCTTTGCGCCTCCACTTTTTACTAAATGCGTGTTTCATTGGCTTTTGCGAAACGCCGCTATACATATATGTCGAAATTTACGCTCGCAGTGTCGAGTTTGCTTTTTGAATTTCTGAGCTTTTAGAATTTGCCTTCTCGACTGGCTGACGTTCAAAAACCTGGCAGTGACATCGCGTGTCAGAGAGAAATGTTACCTGTCTGTACAGTTTGTCGCATCGCTCACCAACTGAGAACGCTAAAATGTCAGCCACACAACTCCGTTTATCACGCCTTGTTCTTAAGCAAAAACTTGCGCAGCGCCGTCCCCTTGTGGAGGCTCGTTTCTACATGCACTCTTCTTACTTCCGTTCCTTGCTTTTCTGCTGTAGGGCAGCTAGAAATGAAACACTAGCATGAAGGTTAAAAAACGCTCAGATATAGGCCGAACATGGCTCGTTCGTATGTGTTCTGCTTGCTGGCCATACCCTGGCTCTGACTAGACATGCTAACCTGGTCGCACCGGAACGTTTCTCTGCAGGAGCAGATCGAACACACGGTGTATACTGAGGAAACAGGTGGCTTGCTGATTGCTTTCCCTGCCAGCCTCCTTGCTCTTTGTACCACCGCAATATATACCTTAACAAACTTCACTGTGTCCAGTCCCTTGTCACGGATAGTCGCGCTATGTGAGGTCACTATTTGTTCAGGAAAGTGGCCGTGGGAGGTCTAAGATGGACAAATGAGAAAAAATAAACACAAAAACGTGGATTGCAGAATACCCCGCTTCTGAGAAATTAATAAATGCCTGGCGGCCAGTGATAGAAGCCGTGAGACGTTGTTTCTGTCTTCCAAAGACGAGTTCTACCCGGCTGCCATTGCACAAATGAAGTAGACTGTGTTTTGAACGTCTCGATTTCTGACCCTGTTCTTGCCGCCAAGTGCAGTTGGATCAGCATGGAAGAAGGTCAGACGACTGATCCGTGTTTAGCAACAGACTTGCAATATGCTGCTGCTATTCCACTTGGCAAAACGTTTGACTTGTTAAAAAAAAAGAAATGTGTACCAAAGACCAGATACAGCATGGACGCCGCCGTTTAGTTAGCCTGTATTCCACCACGTGCCGCATGAGCTTTATGTTTCTGAATCTCGCGCAACATAAAAAAAATGCAGCGTGGCGAGAAAAAAAAAACAGAAGAAAAAAGTTTGAGACATGGTTTGGTTTGCAGCTGTTTGACGTCAATGGCGATAGAGAAAAAAAAAAACAGTGAATGGTTTCGTTAAATAGGCTAGTCGTTCCGCAATAATATGACAACGCATCATTCTATGCACAAGACAAAAAAAAAAATGCTGTTCCACTGCTCCGGAAACTTTGAAAAGACAGCCAGACGTACTTTTTTTTTTTCTTTACGGCAACGGAAAGGCATATGTAAACTGGTAGCGTAATTTCCGTAGAAGCCCATGGATTCAGTAGTCGGTGGCTCATTGCTACGGTCACCATCTACGTAAGGAGAGGACAGCTAACAGTAAAAAAAATAAATAACAAAAATATGACGTCATATTTGAAAGCGGTAGTGACGTCGCCCATTCGCCCTACATGACGCGGAATGGAAAGTTTTCGTAATTGCGGACCTTTTCCGTGCCTTTATTATTACACGATTTTGTTGCGCCTTGTGCCTCACTAATTGCATGCGGGAGAGAAAAGAAAACAACCGAGATTGAGGAAGCAAAGTTGTTTTATTAGCCAAATGACGTGCTTACAATATGCACAAGAAACTTCGCCAAGGCAATTGTGAGACAACTGTTCACAAGCACAGTAGCATAATAGTTCGAAAACTTACGTTGCCCAATCATTGAAAGCCCCTGTAGGGAGACAGCAACTTTGAAAATAGATGGTGTCATCTATTGGCAGACTCGGAGCACTTCCGGTAATACTTTTTTTTGCTCCATGCGGAGCAAGTCTATTTCATTGGCAGATGGAGAGTACTTCCTCTATGTTTCATTGGCTGGTCTGGAGCAGCTTCTTCACGAGATCTACTCTATGGAGCAACTTTTTCTGCTCCCCGAAAATCGGTGGATTCGATCGGAAGTCGCAAGCACCCCGCGCCTTGAAATGGTGCCAACTATGGGTGCGCCAACGGACGCTAGTCACGTCAGATGCGCCTCGCGTCGGAGCTCATATTTTACTAGCGTAGTGTCGCTGTGTCCATCGCGCCCACTCAAGCAAGGAGACGCGTGCATCGTGTTCCATTCTGACCCTGTTATTTGCTACAGAGAGAGGTCACGTGTTTCATTGGTAGATTTTCTTCTGTTGCCCTGCGCTAGAGTGGAGAGCTCCGGCGCAGAGTTCGTCAGCCACTCCAAATCCGCCAAGCGATAACACCAATAGCTTTGACAGCGGTAGACTACAGCGTCTCGTTGCTTAGACTGTCGCGTTCACAGTCGCCGAAGGCGAAAGCACGCCGTCCATGCGCCAGTGAAAGCAGTCGGCTGTCACAGGAGCGGGTATCTACACATTCTGTGAGCTGTTGAGCTTGGAAATATCACACCAGTAAATGGCACACACAAAACATAAGTAAAATACTGGAGGTACACACGAAACCACCACAAAAAAGTGATCGATGCCTCGTTGACCTGGCAATGCGCCGAACCAAAGAACACGCCGAACTAACCGCAAGCTCTGATAGCATATTGCCTGGATATACATCCGAAACCGTTAGCCCATGTGACCAGACTGCTTGCGTGCGCCTGCTGTTTCTGAAACCAAACCAAACAAAAAGGATGCTCAACCGCACTCCAAAAACTATCGTTTTATTAAAGTAATATAAAATTTTTTGTAACAAACATAACGGGAACCATATAAATAAACTCTTAATTTACTTTTATTTTCGATGATTCCCCTCTCCTAGCCTAGCCACGCTTGAATCGTGACGCGGTTGTTGATGTTGTCGCAAAGGTTTCGGACCACTTTTCGTTCCGACTTTCACAACCTACTTAGATTGACCTCGGCAACGGTGTTATGCCCACCGTTTGTCCGGTGCGCGACGTTGAAAAGAAACTATGGTCATGCTGGTGATCATGCGGCTGCTTAAAGCAAAATTAGGAACGGCTGTGCCTTGCTAATTCAATGTAACAATAGGCAAGTCTTATAAAGTTTTATTGAACATTCTAAAACCTAATTAGCTACGCATAACTAAAATAAAGGCCATTTAGGCTGAGTTGAGATTATTCTAGCCTAGTCATTCCGCGCTAAGTAAAACGTGTGGAGCTTAGTCTAATACCTGATTAAACTTAGCCTAATTATAGTGGTAATTTGGTGATTTAGCTAATTAGGCTTAGATTAACATAAGACACTATCTAATCGAGGTCAAGCCTCGGATATGCAAATTAGGTGAATCGCTTATTTAGAGACGTAAGGTACATGGCGCAGCGATTGCGAAGTGATTGTCAATGAAACCCGATCGATACCTAGCCAAGCCTCATGAATCGCAATGTCATTGCGTGAACATTTTGTGCATGGGCGAGGAAGTGAACTTGTGCTTAGTCAAATCCCGACAAGTCAATGCCAACTAGCTTTTCTCTGCCCCAGTTTGCATGCATTGGCGAAAGCTGAGCAAATTTTTTATGCTGTCGAAAGGCTCGGCCGATGTCAGTTTTTCAAGTGGTGCGTACATTGAATAACTTAACACTTGAATGGTAGCAATTGGTAGTGTTGATTTGTAGGTTCCTTATTTTGTAGAGCATGCTAATATGTCGTTCCTGTGTTTTGGAGCTTTTTTCTATTACTTAGCCTTTTCTGGCTGCAAAGAAAAAAGCGGCTAAACCTATAATAATAATTGTTGGTGGTTGTGCATCCAAAAAGCCCGATGTAAATGTGAGTGATGCTGTAGTGGAGGGCCCAGTAGTTTGACAACTTGAATTTAACGTGCTTCTAAATATTGATACGGGGAAGATTTATTCACCGACGGCGGGTCTTGATAACGGCTTAAAGAGCACACAGTCATGCAGGTCAACGGGGCAAGCTCGAGAGTCCAACCCACAACAACCAAGATGGTCGTCTTCCTCCTTTTGGGTGTCACTTTAGCTGTGCCGGAGCGCCAGTTCCATACACGTAGCGGCACCCCGGCCGGTAAGGCACCGTCGCGGTGCCTGTTAAATGAGCGAGTTCACGTTGTAGGTCTTGGGACGAGAAACGTGGACTACTTCTGTTCTGGGTGCAGCAGCCGATGAGTTTGTGGTAGCGGCAATTTCGTAGGTCACAGGTGTGACCTGATGAAGGACTTGGTAAGGCCCAGCGTATTGCGATAGTAGTTTCTCGCAGAGGCCAACCCATCTAGATGGGAGCCACATGAGAACAAGAGAACCCACAGAAAAAAGGACATCCCTATGTCGACGGCCGTAAAGAGACTTTTGTGCTGACTGCGACGACGATAACTGAGCACGGGCTACCGCGCGTGCCGTGAGGACACGGGTGATCACATCCTGAGCGTAAGAAGTGGAGGATGGGTGGTCTGATGAAAGCAGTGTGTCGAAAGGCAGTAAGAGATGACGTACAAAGAGTAGATAAAATGGAGAGTAGCCCGCTGTTTCATGACGTGACGAGTTATAGGCGAAGGTGACGAATGGCAGAGCTATGTCCCAATCAGTGTGGTCGGTAGATACGTACATGGAAAGCATGTCTGTCAATGTGCGGTTTAGACTCTCCGTAAGGCCGTTAGTTTGAGGGTGGTAAGATGTGGTGAAGTAGATTGGAGGGTAGCACACGATCCGAGTAGATCATCAACCACACGAGATAGAAAGTAGCGACAACCGTCTGTGGGCAGGTGGGACGGAACGCCATACAGGAGAGTAATGTCGTAGAGCAGGAAGTCGGCAACGTCAGTTGCGCAGCTAGTTGGTAGCGCTCGAGTGATTTTATACTGAGCGACATAGTCTGTGGCCACTGCACTGCATTTATTTCCAGTTGTAGAAGTAGGAAAGGGACCTAGCAAGTTCAACCCCACTCGATAAAACGGCTCGGATGGAACTACAATAGGTTGAAGAAGACCGGCAGGGAGAGTCGTAGGCTTCTTTTGGCGCTGGCAAATGTCGCAAGATGCGGCGTAACGGCGAACAGAGCGGTAGAGACCTTTCCAGAATCATCATCATCATCATCATCAGCCTGACTACGTCCACTGCAGGACAAAGGCCTCTCCCATGTTCCGCCAGTTAACCCGGTCCTGTGCTTGCTGCTGCCAATTTATACCCGCAAATTTCTTAATCTCATCTGCCCACCTAACCTTCTGTCTCCCCCTAACCCGCTTCCCTTCTCTGGGAATCCAGTCAGTTACCCTTAATGACCAGCGGTTATCCTGTCTACGCGCTACATGCCCTGCCCATGTCCATTTCTTCTTCTTGATTTCAGCTATGATATCCTTAACCCCCGTTTGTTCCCTAATCCACTCTGCTCTCTTCTTGTCTCTTAAGGTTACACCTACCATTTTTCTTTCCATTGCTCACTGCGTCGTCCTCAATTTAAGCTGAACCCTCTTTGTAAGTCTCCAGGTTTCTGCTCCGTAGCTAAGTACCGGCAAGATACAGTTGTTATATACCTTCCTCTTGAGGGATAGTGGCAATCTACCTGTCATAATTTGAGAGTGCTTGCCGAATGTGCTCCACCCCATTCTTATTCTTCTAGTTACTTCAATCTCGTGGTTCGGCTCTGCGGTTATTACCTGCCCTAAGTAGACATAGTCTTTTACAGCTTCAAGTGCACTATTACCTATCTCGAAGCGCTGCTCCTTGCCGAGGTTGTTGTACATTACTTTCGTTTTCTGCAGATTAATTTTAAGACCCACCTTTCTGCTCTCCTTGTCTAACTCCGTAATCATGAGTTGCAATTCGTCCCCCGAGTTACTCAGCAATGCAATGTCATCGGCGAAGCGCAGGTTACTAAGGTATTCTCCATTGACTCTTATCTCTAACTGTTCCCATTCTAGGCTTCTGAAAACCTCCTGTAAGCACGCGGTAAATAGCATTGGGGAAATTGTGTCCCCCTGCCTTACACCCTTCTTGATTGGTATTCTGTTGCTTTCTTTATGAAGCACTATGGTAGCAGTTGATCCCCTGTAGATTTCTTCCAGAATGTTTATATATACTTCATCTACGCCCTGATTCCGCAGTGTTTGCATGACGGCTGATATTTCTACTGAATCAAACGCCTTCTCGTAATCTATGAAGGCTATGTATAGTGGTTGGTTATACTCTGAGCATTTCTCTATTACCTGATTTATAGTATGAATGTGGTCAATTGTTGAGTAGCCTGTTCGAAATCCTGCTTGTTCCTTTGGTTGATTGAATTCTAATGTTTTCTTTACTCTGTTAGCAATTACCTTTGTAAATAGCTTGTATACTACAGAGAGCAAGCTGATCGGCCTGTAATTCTTCAAGTCCTTGTCATCTCCTTTCTTATGTATTAAGATGATGTTAGCGTTCTTCCAAGACTCTGGTACTTTTCCCGTCAGGAGACACCTCGTAAATAGAGTGGCTAGTTTTTCTAACACAATCTGTCCTCCATCTTTCAGCAGATCTGATGTTACCCGATCCTCACCAGCAGCTTTGCCTCTGTGCATGCTCTCCAAAGCTTTTCTGACTTCTTCTATCATTACCGGTGGGGTGTCGTCTGGGTTACTGCTAGTTCTTATAGTATTAAGGTCGTGGTTGTCTCGGCTACTGTACAGATCTCTGTAAAACTCCTCCGCTATTTTAACTATCCTATCCATATTGGTAGTTATTTTGCCTTCTTTGTCCCTTAGTGCATACATCCGACTTTTGCCTATCCCAAGTTTCCTCTTCAATGCTTTGACACTTCCTCCATTTTTCAGAGCGTGTTCAATTCTCTCCATGTTATACCTTCTTACATCGCATACCTTACGTCTATTAATCAACTTCGAAAGCTCTGCCAGTTCTATTTTGTCTGTTGTACTTGACACTTTCATGATTTGACGCTTCTTAATTAGGTTCTTTGTTTCCTGCGAAAGCTTGCCAGTGTCCTGTCTAACTACCTTGCCTCCAACTTCCACTGCACACTCCGTAATGATACTCGTCAGATTATCATTCATTGTATCTACGCTAAGGTTGGTTTCCTCACTAAGAGCCGAGTACCTGTTCTGCAGCGACACTCTGAATTCCTGTACTTTCCCTCTCAGTGCTAGCTGATTGATTGGCTTCTTGCGTATCAGTTTCTGTCGTTCCTTCTTCAAGTCTAGGCGAATTCGAGACCGTACCATTTTATGGTCACTGCATCGTACCTTGCCAACCACTTCCACATCCTGCACGATTCCAGGGGGTGCACTCATTATAAAGTCTATTTCGTTCTTATTTTCGCCATTAGGGCTCCTCCATGTCCACTTGCGGTTTTCTCGTTTTCGGTAGAAGGTATTCAAAATCCGTAAATTATTGCGTTCTGCGAATTCTACTAGTAGCTCTCCTCTGGCGTTTCTAGTGCCGATGCCATAATCTCCTACTGCCTGGTCTCCAGCCTGCTTCTTCCCTACCTTTGCATTAAAGTCGCCCATCACTATAGTATACTGTGTTTTTACCTTACTCATTGCCGATTCCACGTCTTCATAGAAGCTTTCAACTGAAGCGTCTTCATGGCTGGATGTAGGCGCGTAAGCCTGTACTACCTTCATTTTGTATCTTTTATTCAGTTTAATTACGATACCTACCACCCTTTCATTAATGCTATAGTATTCCTCTATACTATAGCATTAATGAAAGGGTGGTAGAATACTCGTCGTCAATACTTTCCAATGGAATACTTTCCAGAATACTCGTCGTCAAACGTGGTCGTATAAAGTTCTGGAGACTCCTAGATGTCCAGAAGCTGGAGCATCGTGGAATTGTCGCAGAACATCCTTTCGCAGGTTATGTGGCATGACGAGTAAAAGTCTCGCGCCGTCGGGGTGTAAGTTGCGGCGGCACAAAACGTTGTCTTGAAGCAGGAATTTGCTAAGGGAAGGGTCAGTATGACGCTATTAAAGGCGGTCACTGATGGTGAGCAGCGATGGATCTCGGCGCTATTCGTCGGCCACGTTCAGAAAGTCAGTGATGGCTGAAACGCGGGCATTGGATTATAAATCAGTGGAGTTAGGTGGATCAACAAGGTGCCGGGATAAGCACTCAGCGTCACTGTGCAGCTTTCCAGATTTGTTCACAACCGAGAACTTGTACTCCTGTAATCGATGTGACCATCGGCCGAGTCTTCCTGTAAGGTCCTTAAGCATCGACAGACAGCATAAGCGTATCGTCCCACCTGTAGTGCTTGCTGACGCACTCGAATAATGCGAGCCATTCTTCGACGTCCGTGCTGTCCATCCCGGAAAACGTGGCACGGTCAAGAAGATGGGGAGGGGTATTTAAGGTGACAGAGCCGGCGCGGATGGCGAGGCCTGAGTGCCGGTTTCAGGCATCGCGGCTGGATAAACCTGGCGTCCACTGCGGAGTTCCAGAGCCGGGTTGTGTGAATACCCAGTACCTCCACCAAAAGATGTTACGGGGAAGATTTATTCACCGACAGTGGGCCTTGCTAACGGCTTAAAGAGCGCACAATCATCCAGGCCAACGGGGGAAGCTCGAGAGTCCAACCCACAACAACCTAGTTCTCGTCTTCCTCCTTTTGGGTGCTATCTCAGCTGTGCCTGAGCGACAGTTCCATACACGCATTGATATGACCAAACGTGCTTTCAGCAGATTGCGTTCATCGAAATGCGGCCGTGAACTCGGTCCCGCGAACTAACGCGATGTCACCTAACATATAACAAGTGATAAGCCTGCTTGTTTTCTTGGTTTAGGTTTCTTTGTTTTCTGTCTCACAGCTGTGTTTAAATCTTGTAATGCGTAGTCAGGCATTGCCGTAAATGCAGGCAGTGTTTGCCGATTTGATAAAGTGTTACACATGTATTATTTGATTGTGCTACCAGCTGACATAGATGTATGTTGGTTGGTTTCTATTTGGTTGTAACTTACCTGTAAGAGCCCTCAAGAGAGGGTTGACAGTATATGAAATAAATAAATAAATAAATAAAAATGGCTAGTCGTAGAAAGTATACCGCTGGTGTGGTCAAATTTTTGATGAAGGTGGAAATACTTGAGGCCCGTGTGCTTCATTAAGGTAATGGTTAAGGCAACCCAGGTGGTCGAAACTTTCAGAGACTTCCACTAAGGCATGTCTCGTAATCATATGATCATTTTGGGAAGTGAAACCCACCAATTTAAATTACCATGGTTATCGAAGTACAAGGTCATTGTTTTAGAAGGTGTTGGCTCGCGGTACACACTGATCGGCGCATATAGCACACATGATGACACACGTGTTATCTGCTGGTCATTTCGCTTCATTCATCAAAATACTCAACGAAGCAACAAAAACAGCCAAAATAACTTTCTTATGCCCGCTGGTACATACCATACCATCTCTGGGACAGCGCTGAAGAGCTTGAAACCAATCAGTACTTTCCGCATGACATTCGACGACGCAGCGGTTTTGATCAGTGCTGCTCGAGTTGGGGGCATTTTCTTTCAGCACACGCCAGAGATGTACCAGCGTCGCTGCCATCCATGTACACCTTGCGCTCGTGCCACCAGCCCATTGCTGTTGAACGCACTTGTCCGCCGACGTGTCTACAACCAGTCGGAAACCGCCGTGTGCACCACAGAGCCTTTTTTCCGGCATGCCGTTTCAAGGACCATCGACCAGCGCGCTCAATCCTGCACCTCGTCCAGACAGCGCCGAATTCTCTACAACGCTCGTGCCTAGAACGTTCAAGCAACACTCGCGATACCTTCCCTCACGAGGCCTCATCAAGCTCTGCACCATCCTCCCTGACGTATTATCTGAAAGGCGACCGGTGGTGCCGCCGATGTCCGCGGCCAGAAGGGCCTCGGCGGGTCGCGTCAAAGCTGCCTACTACATCTGTTGAATACGCACCTCAACCACTTTATGGCTCCCAGTGTCGCCCACTGGAACTGTGAGACATCCAACGTTTTCCCCGTTGACAACCTGGACTTCCCAAACGAACACTTTGCGGACTGTTGTTCATGTATGTAGTCTCCTTCCATCTTTTTATTTGTACATACGTTCTCGATCGCGCAAAGCGCTAGGGGGGGGGAGCATATGTAGCGCCCCACTAGATTTGGCCAGCTGGCCATGCCGAAAATGAAGCGAGCCGCGTGGCTCGTGTGGCGCGAGCCACGAGGGATTTCAGAACGGCCTAGCTTCGGAACCTGGCTGGACGCTGCAGCGGCGACTCCCCCTAGGCCTGCGTCTCGAATACAGCTGTGACCTCGGCATGGGCTCGTCGCCACCGTCTCGCCTCTCTTTCCTCGACAGGTGTAACCACGCGCAGTGGCGGGTCCCCGTTGGAGGATTCTGACATCACGGCCAGCGGCGCTTCTGGTTGGACGCTGGTGATGCAAAGATCCACCCGGTGCCTACAAAAAAGCCAAGCGGCGTGTCACCAGCAGTGGACCTATGCGGCAGAAAGAAGCCGACGGATGCGTGCGAGAGAAGACATCTCGTTGCTGCGAGCCCCTTCACTGTCGGTGCGGCCGGTGTTCTTGTAATTAGCGAGCTTCGTGGCGCCCATTGTAACCTCGTCGTCGGCGCGCCTTCGTAACAGTGTTTGGCAGCTGCGGAATCGGCCGGCGTCAGTGACATCAATGCGGTGTGTGGCTGATGTTTCCCCTCAGTTCACCATACTACACAAGCACAGGTTATTGTAGTTTAGAGAAGGGCTTTGTGAAATATTAGAGAGAGCTTTGATCGTTTCAAGCCAAGTCGAAGCGCTTTGAAACCAAAGTTTTTGCGGGGGGTGTAAACACGGTAGTGTTAAAAATTGCTTGCGCGTCTTGCTAGTAGATTTATAGTGGGTACGGCAAGTAGATTCTTAACAGGGGCAAACAGCAAGAGGCTAGCGTGAACGATGGAGAACCTTAAAGTGTAGGAACTCATCGAAACTTGTGAGGAACTTGACCTTACTTTGGGCCGTGCGAAACGAATGCAGCGATCCTTGAGATCATGAAGGATGAAGGAGTGTCGGCTGAAGAAATCGATGAGGTTTGGGCGGATATCAAAGTACGCCGCGAGGAGGCTGAAAGGCGAGAAGTAGAGGTTCGCGAACGTGAAGAAGCTGAAAGGCGCGAATGTCGCGAGCGTGACGAGGCCGAAATACAGGAGCGCCTCGAGTTGAAACAGAATAGAATTGGTTCGCAGGCGCCTAGCGTAGCTTCTGCGACAATTCAGGTGAGTGGTTATAGAATTCGGGACCAACTGCCACCATTCGTAGTAGGCGGGAACATGGCGAAGTATCTTGTCAATTTTGAACACGTCTGTGAGCAAAATGCTTTGGAGCGGTGTCTTTTGGCGCAGAACCTGCTAGCTCTTCTTGCCGGCGAAGTGTCTGACGTGATAACGTGCTTGTCGAGAGAAGCGTTTGAGAGCTATGATGAGGTTAAGGAAGCGCTTTTGAGACGTTATAAGTTGTCACCCGAGGGTTTCAAGCAAAGGTTTCGGTATGCAAAAAAGGGGAACGAGTCACACGCTGACTTCGCGTTTCGTCTTAAAGCGGATTTCATTGAATGGCTCAATTGCGAAGGTGTTTATGACGATCGCGATAAAGTGGTAGATTGCATTGCATTGGAGCATTTCTACCACTGCATAGAGGAGGATGTCAAGCTCTGGCTGCAGGACAAATTTGGTCAAGTACCGCTAAACAAAGTAGCAGATTTAGCTGAGAAGTATTATACTCGCCGAAAGTTGCATAGCAGCGCAGTGCGCGTTGAAAAGGATTAAAGGAAAGAGGGCTTTTCAAAGAAACCTGATGAACGGAAACCCGCTTCGTACCGTAATTTCAAGAAGGATCCGTCTCTTACGAAGGACACTGTAGGGGAAGGGCAAATGGAAGCGGAGAAATTGAGTGCGGTTTCTAAACAACGCACTGATACCACACGGGCGTTTGAATCACGGAAGCCGCTAATCTGCTACAACGGCAAAAAGGAAGGGCACACTGCAATAAACTGTAAGCAAAAGTTTGCTTTCGCAACAATTCGACAGTCAGGAAAGAACATGCGGTTGTTAGAGCCGTATCTTTAAGAAATTAGTGTGAATGGGAAAGCGTGTCGAGCACTTCGAGACTCAGCGCAACCATGGACGTTGTCCATCCTTCGTTGTTGTCTCCGGATGACTTTACAGGAGAATGCGCGTGGATCAGGCAAGTCGCCGAAGAGCAGAGTGCTTGCTTATCAATCGCTACGGTTGTCATTGAAGGCCCGTTCGGTGCGCTTCGCATTGAAGTGGCTGTGTCTGCCGCGCTTCGCGATCGGTTTCCTTATCTATTTTCTAATAACTAAGAGCAGCTTCTAAAAGAGCAGGGTAAATCGTTGTTCTCCAACTTGGCGTACATTGACCTCACCTGATCCCAGGCGCGGAAGCTTTCGCAGGAACTTGATTTTGTTCAATGTGCTGAAACACCACCTGCCAATGCTGCTGATCTCTGTGACCTTGGTGGCGAGTCGATGAAACATAAGACAGGAAATTTTCCGTGTGAGTCGTTTGAGCAGTCACTCGAGCGGCCCGTCCTCGAAGCGACCGGCGCGGTCTCCGTAGTCGGAAGAGACGACTTCGCGCCATTGAATCAGAGCGAGAGGAGTGCAACGCTCTCGCCTGTAGCGGAAAGTTGCAGTGAGCTGTCGATGGTTGATCGAAAAACGCTCATTCTAGAGCAGCTTGAAGACCTCTCGATTAAAGCGCTAATGGAAGGTGTAAACTTTAGAAAAAAGAAAAAAGAATGTTTCCTTTTTTGGGAAACCAGGGCTCCTGTATCGGAGCTACACAAATGCGCGAGGTCGCAAGTATGAGCAGTTCTTGGTGCCACAAAAGTATCGTTGCCAACTATTGGAACTGGCGCAGGAAAACGCGTAGGCAGGGCATTTCGGCATAAAAAAGACCAAGGCTCGAGTTTCCCTTGAATTTTATTGGCCAAAATGCTGGAAGGATATCGAAGACTTTATACGCTCATGTGACACTTGTCTGAGAGCGGGGAAATCCACGCACAACTTGAAGGCACCCATGAAGCTTGTGCCAATTATCACAGAACCTTTTCGGCGCCTAGTAATTAATATTGTGGGACCATTGCCAGAGTCAAGGCAAGGTTGTCGGTACATCCTGACGGCCCTTTGTATAGCCACAAAATTTCGGAAAGCAATACCGTTTAAGGAGCCCTATTCCCCTCATGTTGTAGATGCACTGCTATATATATTTGCACGTGTCGGATTTTCTTCTGAAATCCAATGCGACAATGGTAGTGTCTTCACCAGCTACCTTACCTCAACCTTTTTGAATAAATCTGGAATAAAAGTAGTGCACAGCTCGATCCATCACCCGCAATCTAACCCGGTAGAGTGTACGCATTCCGTTCTGAAACGGATACTGAGATCTTTTTGCTACGAGAACAAATGCGACTGGGAAGCGTGTATTCCTCCTGCTGTGTTCACTTTGAGATCAGCTCCTCATGAGAGCACTGGCTTTAGCCCTGTAGAGCTTGTGTATGGCAAGAGTTTGAGAACACCATTGCGAATGCTATGCGAGTCCTGAGAGGGATTCGATGAGGACCCTAATGTAGTTGCGTATGTTCTAGATCTCTTTCAGAGGTTTGGAAAAAGAAAAGATCTTGTGGAAAGCCACATGAAACCTGCACAAGTGTTGTCGAAGGAGTACTACGAAAAATCGGCGAAGAAGCGCACCTTTGAAGTAAGTAGTCAGGTATACGCTGCTGCGGCCGTCGAAAAAGAACAAGCTCTATGTTCATTGGGAAGGGCCCATCAAAGTAATATCGAAGCTTTCTGATACCAATTATGAAGTAAAATTAGAAAGGTAGCCGAACAAAATTTACCTCAGTAACTTGATGAAACAATACGTTCAACGTCGAGTGGTCGTAAATCAGCTTTTCAATGCTTCCGAAGAAGACGGAGCAGAAACTTTGACCTCTAGTGATGTAATCAAAAAGGGAGCGGAGGTAATCTTGGATCAGTTGAATCTAGAGCCTAGGTTAAGTGAATTCCAGAAGGAGGATCTGAAAAGGATTGTGTCAGAGTTTAAAACCTGTTTTTGGACCATCCCGGAAACACGACGGTGATTCAACACGATATCAAGCTAACTTCTGAGGAGCCAATCCGTAGCAAGCCATATCGATGTTTCCCTGTGCAAAAGTACATCATGAAAGAGGAGATCGATAAAACGCTGGAGTTGGGAGTCATAGTAGCGGGCAAAAGTGACTATACATCCCCTCTAATATTGATTCAAGTGCCCTGAAAATATCCGAGGCCACGCATCGATTATCGGCGTTTTAACGCCATAACTAGAAACAAAACTTATCCGATACCAAACCCAGAGGAGAGGGTGGAAACTGTGTCACAGTCTAGCTATATTTCCATGTTAGACCTCGTGCGAGGGTATTGGCAAGTCCCCCCTTACGGAGCGCGCTAGCCGCAATGCTACATTCGTTTCTCCATTCGGAACGTATCGTTCACTTAAGCTGAGCTTTGGATTTAGAAATGCACCCTTTTGTTTTTCAGGCTTAATCGACCGCGTTCTTAATGGCCTCTTTGAGTTCTCTCTGCCTTATCTTCACGATTTCGCCATCTTTCAAACAACTGGGAAAAACATGTCAAGCATTTACGCGTCGTGCTTAACAGGTTGAAACAAGCTCGTCTTACCGTGAAACCTACTAAATGTCACCTAGGGTGTGGCGAGGTGTCTTACCTGGGACACATTGTGGGGCGTAGCCGGCGTAGACCTTCAGAAAATAAGGTAGCCGCCGTCGTGCACTATCCACGACCAACCACAAAATCTGAGATAAGGGCATTCTCGGGCCTAGCTGGATACTATCAGCATTACGTGCAAAATTACTCTAGCATTGCCAGCCCTCTTACTGACGCACTTCGAAAGTCTGAGCCGGTTAAAGTAGTATGGTACGCAGAAAAAGAGAATGCGTTTTGCAAGCCGAAACAGGTTCTAAGCGAAAAGCCCGTTCTCATGGCACCCGCTTTCCCTAAGAGAGTTGTCATTCAATGCGACTCGATTGATTGCGGCATGGGAGCTATATTGTGACAGGAAGACAGTGCTGGTAACGAAAGGCCAGTTTTGTATTTAGGTCGAAAACTCAGCTGCAGGGAAGAGGCATACAGTACCTCTGAAAAGGAATGCGCTTGCCTCGTGTGGACCGTTCAAAAGCTAGCCTGTTATGTCTTCGGTTCGAGGTTTGTGGTCGAAACGGACCACTGTCCTCTAACCTGGTTAAACACGTCGCCTAAAAGTGGCCGGTTACTCAGGTGGAGCCTGATACTCCAACAGCACAACTTTGATGTTCGCTACAAAAAAGGAAAGCTAAACGCTAATGCAGACGCATTGAGCCGTGCGTTTTAGTTAGTACCTTTTCCACCTTTCTGTCTCTCGCTAGCGATTCGGGGCAAAATTTTGTCCTCATAAATACCTCAGCTGAGCGCTCTCGTCCAGAGTGATCTCAAGGGGCCAAATTTTTGTTGCATTCTATTTCATTACGTTGTTGTACGTGTAAAAATTTGAGTTCTCATTTTAAGAGTCTTGTGTCCCTCCCAGATGTGCCTCTTGATGTAGAGAGAACGAAATTCTGATAGACATGTAGCTAGGTATATGTTGTACTATACTTTGTCTGGTGTTCTGTCGGGTAACCGAGGGCACTTGCTTGTGTCGTGTGCTGTCTGTTGTCGAACCGTTCTTGACAAGTTGCAGAACCATCGACAAGTGCTGTTTAAAGCCTTCAAAAGAGACGAGTGGAGCTGGCTGAAAAGTTGTGGCAACAAGCCAGTGGAGCTGGGATCCGTCCTCAAGAAGGGGATTTGTTGACGGAACTGAGCCTAGAACTACATTCTCCCCACGGCCCTGTAGGCAAACCTGGAGGGATCTGGCGAACGAGCGCGCCCGACATCCGAACCACGTGGAAGCAGCTCGTCTTTCCCGTGCATTGTCTGGCGGCGGGGGTGCTGTTACACCTGCAAAATCCACACCGAACGTCAATGCCTCGGCAGTGGCAATCTGTGTCAAGGCTAGCGATCGAGCCTCCTGACGCGATCAACTCAACGACGTCATCAAGCGGGGGCGCCGGTCTGTCACACAACGCACAGTGAGCTCCATCAGCTCACGAGCCCCATGAAGCAATCGGCGCTTTCCAGTCTGGCGAGTCTTACGCAATGCGTGGCAACATCCCTCGTTCTTGGGTGCAACCACGCGCAGCGGCAGGTCCCCGTTAGAGGATTTTGACATCACGGCCAGCGGCGCTTCTGGTCGGACGTTGTTGACGCAAAGATCCACCCAGTGCCGATAAAAAAGCCAAGCGGCGCGTCGTTAGCGGTTGGCCGATGCCTGAGGAGAGAAGCCGACAGATGCGTGCGAGAGAAGACATCTCGGCTCTTCGAGCCCCTAAGCTGTCGGCCCCAGTACCGAATATGTGACGTCTCTACTTCTAAGCTGTACATAAACTTTGCTTTAACCCACCACCGTGTCGTTCGCTCGTCTATCAGCTCTGCGCAGAAGCAGTCGCGAGCTGAGTAACACACGCTACAAAACGACTGTTAACCTTGGCGGCGGAGTTCGGAGCAGTGGCGCCTTGGCGACCATGTTGGCGTCGCGCCTTCGTAACAACTGTCCCAGAGCTGAAGCACCTTCTTGGTTGTTCGTCTGCTTCTCCGATTCCCATCGTACACTTTCTCACCCTAAGCTTACCGAAAAACTTTGATGATATTGATCAATATGGTTAACTTCCTCTTGTTAACCAGTCATCCCTTTTCGCTCGTATGTTTATCAGAAACATGGCTCCATGTAGCTAATAAAAACTTGTTTTACTCACCGGGTAATGTGCTGATTTTTTTCATCCCTTGGGTGACCATCACGGTGGAGCAGCCATAGTAATTTCTACCACGTTATCATATAGAAGACGTACTGATGTCGTATTTTCTGTGGCGAAATGCGAATTGGTCTGGCTCGAGATTGACCGTGGCTTCCTTCCATCTATATAAAGAATTATAATTGGAGCAATTTATCGGTCCCTATCATCACCTTGCGGCGACATTTTGTTCACCTTGATGATAGTCTATGTTATTTTACGTAGAAAAATGACAGTGTGATCATTTAAGGTGAGATAAGCATTGACATTACAAATATTAACGTGTTCTACACTCGAAGTGTTTCATGGGGCATGGTTTAGAATATCTCCTTGATTCTACGACATGACGTGTTTCTCCCGACCGAACAACTATTGACAGTATACTCTATAACGTAATGTGTGCTCAAAAAGCCTATGGGGTCAATTTCATTCTGACAGACAATTAAACAATTTTCTGCAATTAAATACGTAAACTGTCAGCAAAACTAAAAGAGTCGATAAGCCTGCTTTTGACTCTGCAAAGTTCGTTGATTGGGTATCGTGCTTCGACTGGGGGAATTTATCACAAGATCCTTGCGTCAACAAAGCGTTCAATGTCTTGACCGAAAAACTTACAGCTTTCATAAACTTGTGTACGTCTGTATCCAACATATCACATAGTACATATGTACTAATTCCCTAGAAACCCATGAATTACAAGAGGATTGCTACGCAGCATAAATAAAAATGCATTCTTTACAAAATAGTGACTGATTGATTGATATGAGGGGTTTATAGTCCCGAAACCAGCATGTGATTATGAATTATGAGAGATGCCTTAGTGGAGGGCTCCAGAAGTTTTGACCACCTGGGGTTCTTTGAAGAGCGTCCCAATCTGAGCACACGGGTCTACAGCATTTTCGCCTTCAATTAAAATGCAGCCACCACAGCTGGGATTCGATCCAGCAATCGGCGGGTCAGCAGCCGAATACCTTAGCCACTAGAGCACCGCGGCGAAGCTCTTTACAAAAAAAAGTAAATAAAGCTCCAGCCATTTAACTTGTCTCTCCGAGGCTGCTTTGATGTGTATTCACAAATCCCTACTGTCCTACTCAAAAGATCTAAACAAACCTAATAATAATATAAAGTGCTTGAGAATGAGATTGACAGTAGAAAAAAATGGTACGTAGATCCCACGTACTGAGGCAATCGATGATATGCGAAGCACGAATGAGGAAGGATGAATTTTCCCATCAAAATGGGCACAACTTAACGAGGCGGACGTAAACTATGCCGTACATGACATTCATGTCATGAATATTACGTTTGCGCCTGGAATTTGTACTCGTCGTCCATTCACGCGACGCAATACTAAATTTGGTATATGTGAAGCTAGCGAAACAGCCGTGAGTTCATCATGAGCATGGCATATAATCATGTACTTACATGACATGAATGTCATTATTATCATGTTGGCGCCATTCATATGCTTTCGTCATCCATTCACGTCACGTAATACCAAACTTAGTACATATGAAGCAAGGAAAACGACTGTGAGCGCATCATGAGGCATGGCATGTAGTCATGTTATTACATGACACGCATGTCATGTATATCATGTTTGCACCAGTCATATACATTTTTTTTTCATTCACTTCACGCAATGCCAAAGTTGGTATATGTGAAGCTAGTGCCACGACGGTAAGCGCATCATGAGGCATGGTATGTAGTAATGTTCTTACATGACACTCATGTCATATTATCATGTTTGCACCGTCATATATATTTTTCTTCCATTCACGTCACGTATTACCAACTTTGGTATATGTGAAGCTAGCGAAATGACCGCCAGCGCATCACGAGCGTGGCATCTAGTCATATACTTACACGACACGCATTTCATGATTATCATGTTTGCACTAGTAATACATTTTCATAATTAATTCCCATCACGTGACACCAAATGTTGTGTATGTGAAGGTAGCGAAACGACTGCAAGTGCATCATGAGCTTAGCATATAGTCATGTTCTTAAATGACACGGATGTAATGATTATCATGTTTGCACCAGTCATGTACCTTCCCCATCCTTTCACGTCACTTTATAACAAACTTGACGCATGTGAAGCGAAAGAAACGACCATGAGCGCATCATGAGCGTGGCATGTAGTCATGATTTACATGTCAGGCATGTCATGATTTCCGCGTGAGGGCTCTTCACTTATGTTTGCCATGCAGACATGTTATACTATACCAGTTTTGCGATATGCCATGTGTATGAACTATGTGCAGAAGCAGCAAGACCTTTACGTTAAAATCATCAGATTCATCACATACATGTGATGATTTTCATGTTCTGACTAGTTTTTTATGCTCGTTGATATGCCACCCCTATTTTGATATAGATCCCATTATCTAAACGACCAGGAGAGCTAAAAGTTGTAGGCAGCTAGATAGACAAATAGATAAATAAATAAACAAGACGATAGAGAGATAGTATGATAGATAAATAGTTAGAAAGATAAATCGATAGATAGATAGACAGATACAGTCAAACGTGCCTATGTTCACTAAGAAATGCTTGGCATTTGAAAACTGGAACGTTATTAAAAAACTTTGCATCTCCATCAGTCAGACACGCTTACGACGAAATTTTCGGACGGCACCAGCACCATCGCTATCGTGAATTCATTTGATGAATGACTTTTCAATAACTCTGTATCGACTGTCAACACATTGACTTCACGGCCTTGCGTGTCTTACTCTTTTTTCTTGAAACCCACATCATATGATGAAGTTCTACACACTACAAAAAGTTTGAAGACAACAGGATGCGACCTAGATTTAATTTACCCATCCAAAATCAAACTTTTCCCCCATTTTTTCGTTTGTGCTTTAAGATCTTATCAACACCGCATTTAGTTCTGACGTTTTTCCTACTATCCTCAAACAAGGAAAAGTAACACGTGTATTCAAAAAGGGAAACCAAAAACTTTTCTGTAATTATTGCCCATTAACATTCCTCCCATTTTTTTGTAAGGTTATTGAGAAACTCATCGCTAACCCTAACAAAATTTAATCTTTTGTCCTTTGAGCAGTTTGGTTTTCGTGCTAAGCTGTCTACCGAATTAGCACTAATGAAGATGATAGCTTAAAACGATTTATCGTTAAACATCTTTGGGTAGAGGTGGTATTTATTTACTTACCTAAAGCGTTTGATACCACTACTAATTTTGTTTGCTTAACTTGAAATTGGCCTACTGTGGCCCTTCTCAGTGCTGCCAACTTTTGGGCGATTTCCCAAGATACAGAGAATTTCGGTTCTACTTAGTGCAAAAAAGGAAATTTGTGAACATCTAGGAAATTTTTCGCTGCCACGTCAAGCAAGCAAATTGATGGAGGAACCTCCCGTCCACAACTTTTTTTTACAGACGATAGTCTTTCTTGAAGACCTTCGTTGCAAAAAAATTTGGTCTGTCTATCTGACTGTCTTTCTGTACATGTGTCTGCTTGTCCAACATTAACGGTACCCTAAAAGGCACCTGACGATGCCCTAAATGGCCGATCACATCCGCAGCGCCCACCAAGATTGCTCAAGATTCAGCGTTCATACTTGGGCGATTGTCAATTAAAAAGCAATTATTGCGCATATCTAAGGCACCATAATAACACGTCCATATTCTGTATGTGTGTCTTTTACTAGAAAAAGCATACATAAGTAATTCTAAGGACCACAGCGTTTATCACGCTGCGCTGACCATGCAACGTTTGCACGAAAAGGCAAGTGTTTCCAACGCTTTGCTAAGACGACACGGTGGTGGCACCTACCCGTCGCCTTGAGTTCTACACCTTATCACCTCCGAGACGGGCGGGCACGCCGCGCCCTTAGTTTTCCAAGATAACTGCCAGATAGCGCTCATGTCTCACGTGTGACCTGACTTGATGCGCTTGTTCGCCTCCGCTGCCCGCTCGAGGCACTCTAACGCAGCGCCTCCAGAATACCGTTCACCGATTTTCTTGCGCAGAACATGAAACAAACGTTTTGTTCACTCTCTCCAGACGCAAGACTATCGTCTTTCGACGACATTTGCAGTGTAACATGCAGATACGGGGCCAATTTTTCTCTTCCTTCTTCCACCTGTTGTCGTTTACAACCCATCTACACTCACCCAAAGGCGCTCTGCCATGTCCAGCAGCGGTTCCGAGGGGTGCAAGGGGGCGACAGGGCTGGTTTCTGCCCCCAACGCTGTGTCAGCGCTCTCGTCTCCCCCGCTTCATTGCGGTTCATTTTGTTATAATTCTGTGTTTTCCGTGTTCAACGTCGATTGCCTGAATTTCGATTCGCACGAAAGAAAAAAAGTTCTCGCTCCCCCTTTACACCAATATCCCATTTTCTCGCCTTTCACCCGCGGCGTCATATTTTGATGTTTTGTTATCGGGTTCTCATCTTTGAAAACGTTGTCACGTTGCTAGTGAGCTGCCCCATGGAGCCATGTGGCTCCGCCAAGGTCACGAAGGTTTCTATGAAAGTCGTGGCCAGAGCAGTAGGCTGGATTTATGCAATTATTGCACAACTGAAAAAAAATATTGAAAGAAAAATCACTAACTACGGTGAAATGACGTTGTTATTTAGTGCAATTTTATCCTAAAATTAACTTCCATCAATCATTAAATTAAGCTCTTTGTTACAAATTTCTAGCGCCAACTAAAACGATTTTTACTAACCACATGCATCACCTGACCGTATATGTACATTCATATGTGTATTGGTTTAAATATATTTTTACGTATGTATGTGCTCAGGCTCACTATGCATGTATGTCCCTTGATAAGTATTTACATGTGTGCGAGTTTGTTAGAATAAAATAGCTTCTTAGTCGACAATCTTCGTTTACGTTATTTGTACTTAATGTAACAGGAGGTCCCCCTTAGAGTTTTCACTTTGGGACCTCCTTCTGTATTAAGCGCACTTTTTTCATTGTATTGTAATACTGTAGTGAATATATTGAATGAAAAAGTTTCTGTGACAAAAAGCACGTGAAGAGGTAAATAATGTTTTAGCCTTAGCGTTTTCGGTGAGTATAACATGTGCTTACCTTTCTTTGTTTCGTCTCAAATGCACTCTAGCGCCTTGACACTCTAGAGCGGAGTGCAGCACAAGTGTGCAACAATAAGAAGAATACTAATGTTTCAGCAAACACTTTCAAATATATTTAAAAGTTGACTTTCGTATATTGAACACTTTAAGCTCGTGAGACCAAAGTGGCGTTTTTGCCAAGTTCAGTATTTTAAGTTAGAGCCTATGCATCACACCCCGGCCACACAAATATACTAGTAAGTATAACGTGTCATGAAGGGTTTGATAAAAGCAATTTATGGATTCTATTGATGGTTGCGTTTTGTAGAAAATTCTCCAGACACTACAATTTACAAAGTTTTGTCTATGCTCTAGTGTGAAAATTTTGAAGCTATCATAACTAACTATATTATAACGAAAGAAAGGTGCTAAGGTGCTCTAAAAACGCAAAGCAAGTATTGAAAAAATGCGTGAATGAGTCACTTTATTGAGAATTATTTTTTATACATGGTTTTCCATTGTTTCATGAATTTCAAAAGGTGGTGTGGGGCGCAAAAATATTTGCCACTCAAAATATCTTCGAAAAATACTTTAGAGCTAACGCCTGTATTCTTGTAATTATCTGAATTTATTTGATTGAAACTGAATTTCGGCTAGGACCCTAGTTGGGACAAATGTCGTGGAATGCCCCTCATTCATTTTTTTTCTTGACAAAACATCCCCTTATGTATTGAACCCCAACATTAAGTGACGACGTGGTTCAACACGGCTTCATACAGACCTCAAGCAGCTGATTGGCCTCACATGTCCAAATAGTGAAGGAAGAAAGAAAGAAGAAGAAAAGAAAGAAGAAAAGAAGGGAAAAAGAGAGATAGAGCGAAACGAAGAAAAACATGCAATGTTTGCGTAACCGCAATATTTTTTTTTATTTACTATAATGCTAGCCCTTGCGGGCTGTAGCAGGGGTGGGAGGTGAACAGGTGAACAATACACAAACAATGTTAGGCAAAAAACAAGTCCAGCCGTCGTTGAAAATCCTGTGAGGATCTACATCCTGTACCTCGGGAGTAAGCGCATTCCAGTCAACAATAGATCGCACCAAAAACGAAAACCTAAATACATCCACCCGTGGTACATAAGCTTGCACAGAAAATGAGTGATTGGTACGAGCCGACACTCGTCCTGGGGGGCGCAGGTATACACTGGGATCCAGCTTGTAGTTCTTATGATACAGGTCATAAATAAATTTTAAGCGAGCTATTTTTCTACGTGTAGCTAACGATTGAAGGTCAGCCCTAGCAAGCAAAAGTGATACAGACTGTGTTCTCATGTAATTTGAATAAATAAACCTCGCGGCCAATCTTTGTACTCGTTCAAGTTTGTTAATTTCAGTTTTAGTATGCGGATCCCAGATGATAGCTGCGTACTCCAGCGTTGGTCTAACAACAGTTTAACAACAATTTAACTTATACGCCAACAATTTAACAGAGGGCGTTGCATTACGGAGTTTCCTTCTCAGAAAACCCAGCTTTCGCTTCGCCAGTCCTGTAATGTTGTCAATAGGATTGTCCCACTTTAAACTGCAGGATATAGTAACACCTAAGTATTTAAACTCATTAGAACTCTCAACTTCTCTATTGTTTATTGTGTATTTATAGATAAGGGGAATTTTTTATTTGATATTGTCATGCAAACAGTTTTATCAATATTAATTTTCATGTCCCATTTTTCACACCAGTTGTCAATACATCGAAGAGCATCATTGAGGAGCATTTGGTCAGAAACACTTTTCACATGACAAAACAAGAGACAATCATCTGCATATAACCTTACATCAACAAAAGGAGGCACAACCGTTGCAATATCATTCACATAAATTAAAAAGAGTAGAGGTCCCAACACGGAGCCTTGTGGCACACCAGAGGATACGCGTAAAAGAGAAGAACGTGCGCCACTTATTTCAACAAACTGCAACCCATTGCGCAAGTACGCTTCAACCCATCTTACAATTGCGGGATCAATACCAAGTATTAACATTTTTTGAATAAGTTTCTGGTGACATACTCTATCAAAGGCCTTAGAGAAATCAATTGCTATGACATCGACTTGTTCTTTTGAGTTTATCGCTGTAGCGAAAGCATGAACAGATTCAAAAAGCTGAATGACGGTTGAAAGGTCTTTTCTAAAACAGTGTTGCTTATTATAAAACAGATTATTGTTTTCTATATATTGAAATATATATTTTGAAATTATATGTTGTATTACTTTGCACGCCGTGCATGTGATAGAAATTGGACGGTAATTACAAACATTAAGGCGGTCACCAGCTTTGAAAATGGGCGCAACTCTTGCTAATAACCAATCAATCGGAACAGCGGCAGTACACAAAGATAAATTAAAAATTTTAACTAAGAAACTAGAAACCCAATCAGAGTAGCGCCTCAAAAATTCGTTGGGAATCATATCCGGACCAGGTGATTTTTTATGATCCAATTCAAGCAGTAATGCCATTACGCCCTCTTTAGATACGGTAAGAAGATTGGAACTAGTATCATCGAACGTACAGCCTTTTTTTGAATGATCAATACTTGGAGAAAAAACAGTACTGAAGTAATGATTGAGTGCTTCGGCAATCTGAATCGGTTCGCTATAGGAGGTCTCGTCTATAGAAAGCCCAGTTATTGCAGACTGCGAACTAGACATGTACCGCCAAAATTTCTGGGGAGAGTTGGATATGTATTCAGACAATATATTAGTTAGAAAATTACTTTTAGATTGCTTGACTTCTCTTCGTAACTGAGCACTAATGTGAGCAATAACAGACGAGTTTCTTGGTATTTTCTGACGGGCGCGACATAGTCGCCGTTTTAGGTGAATGATATTTCTGGTAATCCATGGGTTAGCTTTTGCAGTTCTCTTTTCTCTCTGGGGAACAAAACGTGACAAACAGTCGTTTACTACCTTCTTAAAGTATTCCCAGAGGTCATTTACATCATCTGTAGGCGGGATAGCGTCAAAAGCCATTTCTAAGTAATCAAGAATTGAGGTATCATCTGCGGCCTGAAAATTGTACACCGTTACTCTGGTTATTTTTTCTAATTTTTTATTTGGTTTAGGAGTTGCTGCAACCACCTTATGATCCGAGATTCCATCCTCGATACTTATTTCATAATCAAACACTTCCTGTGACAAAAATAGTAAGTCCAACAATGTCTCGGTTTGTCCTTGAACTCGAGTGGGTTGGTCAACTACCTGAACCAAATCGTACTTGATCATGATGTCAAGCAGATTTTCTGCAAGAGGCCTGTTAAGCGGCCCAGCAACTCGTGCATTCCAGTCAACACCTGGTAAATTAAAATTGCCTGTGATTATTACTCTGCTTCGTTTGTTTGTCATTGTTAGCAAGTAGTCATCCAATATCTCAAAAATATCAACTGAAGTTCCGGGGGGCCTATCGAGAACCCCTATAAGTAACGTGATATCTCCCATAAATAGTTTGCACCACACGTTCTCACAGTCTTTAATGGGCGACAATAATTCATACCGAAGAGTTTTCTTAATCAGTAAAGCAACGCCTCCGCCTCGGGTTAGTCTGTCATTACGCAGTACATGAAATGAAATGGGAAAAACATCCGTATCTGCAACATCCTCTGTTAGCCAAGTTTCTGTTTACAGCCACGAAGTCAGGGTCATAAATTAGTGTCAACAATTCTAGTTCTTCTGTTTTGTTCAAAACGCTTTGGGCGTTCACGTTTATCAGCTTTATGTCGCACTGCTTCTTTTGTCAGACCGGGCGGCGTGCTTCGCTTTGAGCGTTCTTAACTTTCACACGTGTATTGGAACGGGAATCCCACGTATAAGCAGCATCGTCGATGTAAAGCTTATCTCGAACAAGCTTCACCTTCGCACCATTGCGCCTATCATCAAGAGCAGAGCGCCAAAGGGACTTCCTTTTTTCTAATGTTTCTTTTGAGTAGTCGTCAGAGACTCCGATATTAGTACCTCTAAATTTTTTGCAGCTCCTAAATATGGCCATCTTTTCATTGTAGTTATAATATCTTACAATTACTGGTCTGTCCTGTTTGCTTTTCTTCTGACCAATGCGGTGAATGCTTTCTACTGAGGACACTGTAACACCAAGGCGCGTTGAGAATATGTTTTTTAATACTTTCTCTTCAATGTCCTGTCGTGTTTCCTTATCTGTTTCAGTGACACCAAAAACAAGAAGATTATTTCTTCTAGCCCTGTCTTCCAATTCGTTTAACCTTTCTTGCTGTTGTTCAATCGTGCGCTGGAGGCTTTCAACAGCAATGTCAAGGTTATTCATCTTAGCAGCATATTCAGACAAAGGTTCCAATTTTTCTTCTATCTGAGTTAGCGTAGCTTGTATTTGAGTTTGTGTTTTTAAGATTGTCTCTAGTATTTCCTCAACAGTTGGTCCGGGATTGAGTTCAATGTCCCCGGAAAGCATTAGCACCAGTTCTGACCACAACTTGAACAAAATGTCAAAACAATTCGCTGGGAGCGGCAGCACAATCAAAAAAAGATTGCAGGAACGATAGTAAGATGCAGGAGCATAATAACCAACCTGCAAGATAAGCCACGCATGTTTCGGCGACATTGCTGCTGTAGTGCCGCCGCTCCCATTGAGGTGCCGCTGAAGCGGACGAGGTTTTATGTCTTCTTCGCGTGGTGACGTCACTGAAGTCTTCCAGTTCCATAGGTTGGCCCCGATGACGTCACGGGATGCTGTCGGGGATAATGTGGGCAGGGCCGGGACTTTGTCGGTCGATGTTGGAGCACTGTGCACGAGCGGCACCATCTGCAAGATAAGCCACGCATGTTTCAGCGACATCGCTGCTGTAGTGCCGCCGCTCCCACTGAGGTGCCGCTGAAGCGGACGAGGTTTTATGTCTTCTTCGCGTGGTGACGTCACCGAAGTCTTCCAGTTTCATAGGTTGGCCCCGATGACGTCACGAGATGCTGTCGGGGATAATCTGGGCAGGGCCGGGACTTTGTCGGTCGATGTTGGGGCACTGTGCTCGAGCGGCACCATCTGCAAGATAAGCCACGCATGTTTCAGCGACATTGCTGCTGTAGTGCCGCCGCTCCCACTCCGTAACCTACGGCTTGCAAACAAAGTAACGCGTAAGGAAACCTATCCCTAGCCTCGTATAGACGACGCCTCGACCGCCGGCATGAAGGATAGCAATTTTTGTTTATTTGTTGGACCTGGGCTTCGAGTATTGGTAGTCCCGATGACTGAACTTCACCACTCCACGACAGCCTTCGTTATATCTAATGGCTTATAAAAATTCAGTGACACGTGATTCGAGCTGTAGCAACACACTTGCAATATTTGGACTCATGATCGATATATTCTTCGTGGCTTCAAGTAGCAGATGAATCTTTGCTACCTAGATATTACTGGGATTTTTTCAGTCGACTGTGTGACTCATATGTATATATATACACAAAGTCGAAGCTCTCGTCACTAGCCTAAGCTCCAATGACCTGGGCCCACGAAAGCCGTTTATTCTGCGTCCTGTCTTCGTACGAGATGGCGCAATTTTGGATCCCTCGACACTTCGTGCTGTCGCTGCACTTCCTAAATTGACAATGAAATGCGCTCGCTGATTTCTGTGCTATCGAGTTTATTATATACGCTTCATTCGCAGCTTCCCACAATTGAAGTGCCTTTCACTGACTTCTGCAGCGGCCGCGATCTTTTGGTGTGGTGATACATCCAGCAAACTTTCCTGCATTCTTAAGTCACTTTAAATCTAGCGAAATTTTGATCGGCTCGCCCCAAGTGATCCAGAGAGAGCAAAGTTTATTATGACGGGAAAGCTGAGAGCTCCCCAAGTGAAACAAGAACACTGGTGGTGTCGACTTCGGCACTCTGCTTGTTGAGTGCATACGTGACCTTCACGAGTTACTCGTTGCTTATGCCACATATGCACCTACGAAAGCACGCACGAAAATACATAAGCGTGGTTGAGCCCCGAAAGCTACCTTCCCCCTCCGTGGAAAAGAAGTTCCACCTATAGGGTGCTCGTGTAGAACATGTACGGCGTGTTTCCACTCACCATAGCAGACGTTCCTGTGTAGCGAAGCAAGAATCCCTGCATTGCTTCCCTTGTGAACTTATACTGCGAAGACACATTCTACTATGTTTAAGTTAGCCATTTAAGATATTATTTCAATCTTCGCGACAGTTGCGCTACCATCGCAACTACCTGTGTGACTGACGCAAATGAATCTCATCCCGTGTGTCCAAACGAGCGCTCAGAAGGGGGCGCGCCACCGAATGCTGCCGGCAGTGATGATACCAAGCCTTGAGAGACACCTCAAGGTCAACGCTAAAGAAGAAAGCAAGCATTCAAAGACTCCCCGGGCGCGCCGTCTCTCCCCCTAGGAAGCGTAGTTTCACCGACCAACCTCCTCACATTGGCCACCGCGCAAGCCCTGGAAAGATCTGGAAGGAAAGGGGCGTGCTGATGCAGAGTTGCAGACACGTGACGCAACTTTGCATCACCACTCCCCAGCCTTGGCTGTGCATTGCGCCGACAAACAATTAGAATTTTGTGGTATCTAGCGCAAAAAGTATAGCGAGCAGTGGAGAAGGGAGATGAGGAGATGAAGAAAGTTTGCGCCAATATGCGTAGGGTCTTTCCGCCCTGTCGGTGAAGGCTTTTGTCCTCAGTGACAAAGCAGGAGAAGAAGACAAATTACGCCAGTGTGCAAGAGATGGAAGTTTTGCGCGAGTGTGCGTAGGGTCATTCTGCCGTGTCGGCGAAGGCTTTGTCGTCAGTGACAAAGCAGGTAATGAAAAGGATTTCCACCTGAGGGGTGAAGGCTTGTGCTACAAGCAGAAGAGTGTGTCTTCCGCTAGAAAGCAGAGACACGTCCTGCAAATCGCAACGCATGAGAAGCCGACGTGTTACCGGCGAAGAAGTTTTGTGCTTGGAGAGGGGCCAATTGAAGACGCGAGGTTTCGTAGAAAGGAAACTTCGGGGGAAGCAGATCGACAACAGGGCTGGACGTTGAGTGAGTATTTCCTAGGAAAGAAACATTCACACTTTGTTCCAAGGACTTTTGACTAAATAAGTTTTCGAACTCTTTAATCTTTGTGTCTTCGTTGTTCGATGGATGTGATTGCATTGTAGCGCGTATTCTTGTTTGTGTCCGTTGATTCGAGTGTAGCTGATTGTACCGTGTAGTACGTTGTTTGATTGGTGTCATATCGTATTCAACTATTGTCGAGTGTGCATATTTGTGTATCGTTTGATCTGTCATATTTGAGAATATAATTTTGTGTTTATTAATTCTCGACTCTGACTCGTTCTATGGGACACAGCTGGCGTCCGCTGGCGCACCGAATAGGACCACTTATATGTTGTCCGCGCTTTCGTGGTGCAGTTCAGAGGGTCAACACATCGGCCCTTGGAATTAGCCCAGTTATCGCCTCCCTAATTAACGGGAGGGGTGACGCCATGCCATCCACGTTAAGACTTATGCACGCCTTCAACACTGAACCACAGTGTTCACATGACGAAGGTGTGGAGACTTGTACTTTCCTCCGGCTTTGCTAACGTAGAATGTACTGCTGCCACCACCAGTAGCGTTGCCGGGAGGGGACGGGGAGTTCAAATCTCTTTGCCCTCTAAAATTTTTCAATTTCGCTTGCGTATATATACACGCACACACGCACAAGTATGATTGAGCCTTCCCCCTTCCCTTCCCAAGAAAAAAAAAATTGTGCCTAGGCCCCTGTTGTCCACCGCTACAATTGTTGCATCGCGCGCAGTGCCGCGAGAATCTTCTTGCCATTTCCCTGCTCCGTAACAACCACTGAAGCCCTCTCAGCCCTTTGGACTATGTTGGAAATTGTTTGTATGTTTTTAATTGCTCCTGCTACCACAAGATAGATTATTGTTGTGATCGATCGAGCACTTAGCAGAAAATTCATCATCGCCATCTGCATCGGCTGGAAATGTTGCCTCTGAAGTCACACCCCCTTAGGCATGCGCAGGGATCCCGTTCAGGAAAGGGGGGGGCGATGGTGCATCGCAGCACCCTCCTTTCCATTAAAAAATGTATGGATACATTTTGCGCACCCCCACCCCCTTAGGTGACTAGAAGGGTTCCCTGCTCCCTAGTCAATCTACGGAGCACATTTAGCGCCCTCCTCTTAGGTGATTAAGGGTGGTGGCCGCCTCCTATGCCCCCCTCGGGCACATGCCTATGCACATCACGTCCTTCTACAGCATGGCGCTTTACGAGAGCAGCTCATTGACCGAATGACCTGTATTTTCGCCTGACGTCGTCAAGAAATTCTAGAGACAAGGTCTTTCACCGAACCACCATACGTTACAATAGAGACACGAATTGTTTACCATAAATATCTAATTGAACATGTGGTGATAAGCTGACAATCTACGTCGCTATTGATTACTAAGACTGGGACCATAAGATTATCTTCATGACCTATACGACCAAAACACTGCTTCACAGACCATGACAGGACTCTCTTCTTTCTTCTACCTATAAGGACTCGAGCCCTCCAGTATATGGTGTGAGCAATGCCTCCTGTTTACGCTTATGTGAGTGACTCGACGGGTGTTTGCGAAGCTGCTAAGCGTTGAAGAAGGTTTCCAGAGAGCCTGATCTCACGTCACTGCTGGCAAGCAGCGAGAAATATATACACCATCAAGATCCCTTAAAGTCTTTAAGCGTCGTATGCTCGTGACTGAGTTATATGGCTTCGGACTCCTTGAGCAAGCCCCGGTCGTCAAGACACTTGAGTTTTCTTCTATTAAAGTATCAACAATGTCAAGGTTGCGCATATGGAACTGCTAAAACTTTACAACCATTCGCTGTGCCGTGGTTTTCTAGCTGTAATTCTCCAGGATGGTTCTGTTACGGAAGAGAAAAGCGCCACTACTTGCCGAAGCAGAGAACGCTACTCAAATAAAAAAATGACAGCATAATCACGAAGTGAATGATGATGAGTGGGGCGAAACATCCGTCAGCGCGTGCGTGCTTCCATTCATCCGTTCTTGCTTACATCCGTCCACGCGACCATCCGTGCGTCAATCCATGCGTCCATCTGTGAGTCAGTCCATCCATCTGTCTATATGTCTGTTCGTGCGTCCATCCGTGCGTACGTCTGCGCGTGTATTGATCTGTTCGTCCGTCTGCTAGTCTGTCTGTCCATCCGTCTGTGCGTCAATCTAGTGAACACTCCAAGTACGGCCATCTCCCGTCTTTGATGTTCATTAGAATGTGGCTGCCAATAAAATACTGAAAGTGGAATGACGATAGTTATAGCGCGAGAACAAAACGACGACACAGAGACAAGAAGGACACGAAAGACACGAGCGCTAACTTCCAACTGAGTTTATTGCGCAGAGCACGAAAATATATAGAGGAGACAGTGACCATGGCACAAGAGCAGAACATGAGTAAGAAAACCAAAAACAAACAACACAAATACAAAAGCACTGAAAAACAGCAAAGAAAAAACCTAGAAGAAACCGAACAAGAAAGGTAAAGCTACCTGCCCGCACCGAATCCTTCGAGGAACCTGCGCTCCTTCTCGGACAAAGCCACGGAGGGTTTGCTAACACAAGGCACCTGTTCGTGTGCCATCTGCGCAGCCTCAACAATGACCCAGGTGCTTACATCTCTGTGTTTGTACAATGTCGCTGTTTCCTCGAAGAGGGGAACACACTTGCACTCAGTGCAGTGCTGGGACAGAAAACCATCTTTCCCGTTTTTAACATTGTTCGCGTGCACTCTCAGCCGATCGTTCAAGACACCTTCCGGGCGTTCCGACATAACAAGCACCACATGAAAGGGGGGTCCTATAGACGACTTCCCGGGAGCAGGCCGCATACCTGTTTCGATGTTGAACTCTGCAGTCTGTTGATGATTTCGTTTTCAGGGGGTTGGTAGATTTGGTGAGGCTGATTAATTTGAACGGTGCGGAGAACAGGACACGAACTCCAACACGTTTTCCGATTTTTTTGAGCCTATGTGATATCTGGTGTATGTATGGAATCACGGCTATCCTTTCACGTTCTGTATCCGTGTTGCTCAGATTCTGTCGCGTCCTCTGCTCAGCCTTATTAGTCCGCAGGATCGTCTCCGCAACAGACGGGATAAACGCCTCGGGGAAACCTGAAGCCTTAAGGCGGGAAACTTGAGCTTTGAAGCTCGCAGAGATATTGTGGGTGCACGACCAATTTAAAGCATTCTCAAGGCAGGTTCGTGCTATGCCTCGCTTAACTATCTTACTGTGAGCAGAAGAAAAAGGGAAGTAGAGGTTTCTGCGCACGTGGTTCATAACACCAACAGATGTGCTGTGAGCTAAAAACCAGATTTAAATCCAAAAAGCGTAATTTGTCATTATCGGGCATTTCATGTGTCACCACAAGAGGCTTCAAACAATTTTCGAACACGCCTATAGTTTGAGTGGCCAACGAGTGAAACATAGAAGACTTACAGTTTAGAATAACCAAGAAATCATCCACGTATCTAAATATTTTCGTGCTCTGCGCAATAAACTCAGTTGGAAGTTAGCGCTCGTGTCTTTCGTGTCCTTCTTGTCTCTGTGTCGTCGTTTTGTTCTCGCGCTATAACTATTGTCATGCCATACCAACTAGCCAAAGCTGCCACACCTGAAAGTGGAAGACATTTTTTTGAGAGAGACACGTTTTTATACCGTCTTATTTAAATTTAATAGTATTTGCCAGCTTTCGGATCACTGTTTAGGTTTTGTAGGTTTGCATTGAGCTCAACTTGGTCTGAGGGCGTACATATTTTTATACACTGTGAAATCGCGGGCTAGATCATTTATGAAAATCAAAAACAAGACAATCTCCAAGACGCTCCCCTGAGGGACTCCTGAGAGGACACTACAGGGCACGTGGTTGGTTGTTAACTCCTCAAGAAGAAATTCTTGGCGCCCATGAAGGTATGAATGAAACCATTGGGTTATGGAAGCGTCGTTGAATATTAGAGCTTTAAGATCATCATCATCATCATCATCATCATTATCATCATCATCATCATCATCATCCGCCTGACTACGTCCACTGCAGGACAAAGGCCTCTCCCATGTTCCGCCAGTTAACCCGGTCCTGTGCTTGCTGCTGCCAATTTATACCCGCAAACTTCTTAATCTCATCTGCCCATCTAACCTTCTGTCTCCCCCTAACCTGCTTCCCTTCTCTGGGAATCCAGTCAGTTACCCTTAATGACCAGCGGTTATCCTGTCTACGCGCTACATGCCCTGCCCATGTCCATTTCTTCTTCTTGATTTCAGCTATGATATCCTTAACCCCCGTTTGTTCCCTAATCCACTCTGCTCTCTTCTTGTCTCTTAAGGTTACACCTACCATTTTTCTTTCCATTGCTCGCTGCGTCGTCCTCAATTTAAGCTGAACCCTCTTCGTAAGTCTCCAGGTTTCTGCTCCGTAGCTAAGTACCGGCAAGATACAGCTGTTATATACCTTCCTCTTGAGGGATAGTGGCAATCTACCTGTCATAATTTGAGAGTGCTTGCCGAATGTGCTCCACCCCATTCTTATTCTTCTAGTTACTTCAATCTCGTGGTTCGGCTCTGCGGTTATTACCTGCCCTAAGTAGACATAGTCTTTTACAACTTCAAGTGCACTATTACCTATCTCAAAGCGGTGCTCCTTGCCAAGGTTATTGTACATTACTTTCGTTTTCTGCAGATTAATTTTAAGACCCACCTTTCTGTTCTCCTTGTCTAACTCCGTAATCATGAGTTGCAATTCGTACCCGAGTTACTCAGCAATGCAATGTCATCGGCGAAGCGCAGGTTACTAAGGTATTCCCCATTGACTCTTATCCCTAACTGTTCCCATTCTAGGCTTCTGAAAACCTCCTGTAAGCACGCGGTAAATAGCATTGGGGAAATTGTGTCCCCCTGCCTTACACCCTTCTTGATTGGTATTCTGTTGCTTTCTTTATGAAGCACTATGGTAGCAGTTGATCCCCTGTAGATTTCTTCCAGAATGTTTATATAGACTTCATCTACGCCCTGATTCCGCAGTGTTTGCATGACGGCTGATATTTCTACTGAATCAAACGCCTTCTCGTAATCTATGAAGGCTATGTATAGTGGTTGGTTATACTCTGAGCATTTCTCTATTACCTGATTGATAGTATGAATGTGGTCAATTGTTGAGTAGCCTGTTCGAAATCCTGCTTGTTCCTTTGGTTGATTGAATTCTAATGTTTTCTTTACTCTGTTAGCAATTACCTTTGTAAATAGCTTGTATACTACAGAGAGCAAGCTGATCGGCCTGTAATTCTTCAAGTCCTTGTCATCTCCTTTCTTATGTATTAAGATGATGTTAGCGTTCTTCCAAGACTCTGGTATTCTTCCCGTCAGGAGACACCTCGTAAACAGGGTGGCTAGTTTTTCTAACACAATCAGTCCTCAATCTTTCAGCAGATCTGATGTTACCTGATCCTCACCAGCAGCTTTGCCCCTTTGCATGCTCTCCAAAGATTTTCTGACTTCTTCTATCATTACTGGTGGGGTGTAATCTGGGTTACTGCTAGTTCTTATAGTATTAAGGTCGTGGTTGTCTCGGCTACTGTACAGATCTCTGTAAAACTCCTCCGCTATTTCAACTATCCTATCCATATTGGTAGTTATTTTGCCTTCTTTGTCCCTTAGTGCATACATTCGACTTTTGCCTATCCCAAGTTTCCTCTTTAATGCTTTGACACTTCCTCCATTCTTCAAAGCGTGTTCAATTCTCTCCATGTTATACCTTCTTACATCGCATACTTTACGTCTATTAATCAATTTCGAAAGCTCTGCCAGTTCTATTTTAAGATATGTAGCTTAAGCTATGTTGCTTAAGCTTTAAGATATGTTGCTTTATTTATTCCTCACTTAACTAAATAAGCCCCTGGTTCCTCTTCTTTCGTTGTTTAAATAATTGGTAGCGTACGTAATAAGAAAGAAATAATAAAACAAGAGAAACTTAGTTGCTTTTTTGGCTGAAGCAAAAGTGACACTGCAGCAAAGATTCTGGGTGCAGCGCTTTATCGAAATAGACAAGCAACTAAACCTTCAGCCACCACGCACAATAATAATTGCTGGAGTATTACGTGCCTGAACTACGATATGTTAATATGGCGAGGGGGACTGGACTGGAAGAACTATGCCCTACAGGCTACACCGCTAAGCACGCAGCGGATGTCTCCCATTCTGTGTTGCGGCAGATGAAGGTGCCTGAACTGATTTTCAGTCATTTGGGGTTATTTCACGGGAATTTTCACCTACTATACACGCACCTAAATCAAACTATGCTAGTATTCTTGCCTACTTCGAACTTTTATAGCCGCGGTCACGATCAAAACCGTGTCCTTTGGATCGGCAGCCGAGTACCGTAACCACAGATAGAAATTGGGTAAAAGAAGGGAAAAAATCACAGCATATCCACGGAGTGAATGATGATGAGTGGGGCAAAACGTCCGCCAGCCCGTCCATGCTTCTATTCGTCCGTTCGTTCTTGTTTACGTCCGTCTACGTGACCATCTATGCGTTCATCCATGCTTCCGTCCGTCTTTCCATGCGTCCATCCGTGAGTCCATTCATCCATCTGCCTGCCTGTCCGTGCGTTCATCAATACGTAGGTCCGCGCGTCTGTCCGTCCGTCCGTCCATCTGCTAGTCTGTCTGTCCGTCCGTCCGTCCGTCCGTCCGTCCGCTCATCTAGTGAACACCCCAAGTACCGCCATCCCCCATCTCACATCCCCTCTGGCACATACCCGTTCTAGACCGGGTATGTGCCATCGGTGGTTACGTACTACTACATACATACCAGGGATGAACAGACCCACGCCTTGAGGAGCTTCACCCCTAAAAGAAAAGTTTTCTTGGGATTTCAACATGCGACGCGCAGAACAGAACATGGCTGAGCTTGCAGCTTTGTCGCTCAACCAACACGGCCATACTGCCAGCCGGGTGTCTGGTGATACAATTGGTGTGTTCAAGATACAATGATCCACGGTGCGAGTTGAACATGCGGCTGAGTTCTAGGAAACTGCATTCACAGCGAAAGCTGTTATGCGATCACTTTTCAGGTCACGCGCTCTTGCATGTTGTCCGCCGCCACTGCCGCCGGTGTCCGTATTCACATCGCGCTAAATTAGAAAAAAATCTTGCACCTATGACACAGTGAGGCTTGACCGCAGATCCGCTTGGTACCAACTCAATATTTGACCACTGAGTTACGCCGGTGCCTGTAACTTGTCACACTTGACTTAGGCAGGCATGACCTAGCACCAATGGCACAGTGGGGCTTGAACCCGGGTCCGCTGGGTGCCAGCCCAGTAATCTAGCACTGAGCTACACCCGTGCTTGTAAGTTGTTGTTCAACTTGCCTCAGGCAGGCTTGATGCCGGGAAGGCAATCACGTTAACACGACTTATAAAGCGTTTTACATCAGTGAACGAACAACCAGTCGTCGCACAATACGAATAGCGTAACGAGTGAGCCGTCCAATACTCCAACCTATTACAAAATGTTGTTCTTGTTTCCCTATTAACTGTGGCGCACACCAACTTCAGCCTTAATTCTTTATCGTCGCCAGACACTGCATGGACAATTGGCACAAGATTCTTTGCAAGTGTTTAGCGTATACCACGCTTCTCAGAAGAATGACGAAAAATAGCAGAGTGAAGGCCAGGCTACTACCCAAAAGCTTATTATTAATGCCCTAGTGGGTACTAAGCAAGCGTGCTTGCAGTATATACAGTTACTGAATGAGTGTTTTGAAAAGGCTCTGAAAGGCCACTCTTCTAGCTTCCGCTGTGACTGTGCTGCGCCTACCGCGCAGGCCTGGCGTTTTTTGGAAAGTATTTTTCGGCACGCAGAAACATAGGTGTGGGCTCAAATGAAACCTCAGCCTTTGTACTACGTAGATCTCCGAGAAATTTGCAGGTTTTCGTCTAGTTTATTTATTGAGCCATTTTTTTGTCCCTAAAGAGAAGGTTCGATTTCGGTAGCTTTCACAGGGCCCCATTGTGTAAACTTTAATTATCGTGGGAACAGAATTGGAAGCCCCGACGTTAACAACACTGCATTTGTGAAGTGTGGTACAGCTCCTAGAACTTGTCCATTTAAGAAGTTTTGGAATCTCCGATATATGAATTTATTGTTAAAAATGACCCCATCTATTGAAAACGTGAGAGCTTTTAGCCATGATCACTAGAAGCGCTGTTCAGTCGGTGTCTCTAGGAAGCACTAGCGAAGCTGAACAAAGAAGCGGCCTACGGAGAGAACAGTAGGGAACCGGCAACCAGAACGGTGGAGAAGGAAGAGCAAGCAAGTTTGGAAAAAACAGGTTTAGCCGGTTCAACTGTCGCAAGGCCCAGCTTCAGCGAGGTAGTGGTGGGGCTGGGATGGAACAAAGCAGCCGGCGTCACAGGTGCAAGTAGCCCCCAGGTGCAGGACGCTCCAGCTGAAAAGTCACAGCATGTGATAATCGCCGGGGACTCGAATTTAAATCGATGCACAGAAGCCATCAAAGAGAGGGTAAGAGGTGACAAGAGGGTTGCAGTAGGGGCGTTCCCAGGACGCAAGCTTGAAGCAGTCATGAGGCAAGCGAGCGCAAAGCTCAAAACAACAGCTGATAGACGAAACCTCTTGATAATTTCAGGTGGTTTAAACGATGTCTTGAATGAAGATACAGCAGGACTAGCAGCCACACTGGCGAAAGGCGTCGATGACATGCGCGCCACTTCTCCTAAGGTACAGGTAGTGATATGCACGATACCGGAGGTACCGGTGCGTGATAGCAACCTACAAAGAGCGGTTGTCAACGCAAACCAAGAGATATGGCGGATGAGTCGAGAGAAAGGCTTTGAGGTGGTGGAAATAAACAGAGAGGTGCAAAGGTGGGGTGGTTTTCAACGAGATAGAATCCACTTCGATGGGCGGCTAGGTCATGAGGTGGGTTGGCGACTTGCAGGACGCGCAGTAGCTTTTTTGGGGGGAAAGCGAGCCCTTCGGGGTGCAGGATAGCTAGTAACGAGGAAAACAACCTGGGAGACTCTTCGACAGGTGGTATGGACAGATACGATTCCAAAGTGGCACCAATATCTAAGATAGGTAGGGTCCGGGGCATAAATAAACGTAGCCACGAGCGCCCAGCCAATTCAGACATAGGGTATATTAACATGCAGGGTGGTAGGAACAGGCTGAAGTGGGAAGAGATAGAAGAACAGCTAAAGGAAGAGAGGCCGATGGTGTACGGTTTTGTAGAAACACATCTCAGGGACATGGAACAACCTCCGAACAATCCGGACTACGCGTGGGAATATTGTAATAGAACCGAAGGCAGTAGAAAGGGGGGTGGTATTGGGTCCTTCATTCATAAAAGTACAGACTGGCAAAGGGTCAAGCAGGAGCGCAAGGAACATTTATGGCTAAAAGGGAAAGCGGCAGGTCAAATGACACTCCTTGGTTTTGTGTACTTGTGGACGGGAGCAAAGGCCAGAGAGGAAAACCAGGCAATGGTAGAGTGTATATCAAAGGCCATTAAGGAGTTAGGAAGAGAGTGCGAGCCAATCATACTAGGAGACATGAATGCGCACATAGAAGATATAGACGGGTATACCTATCCGACAGGCAAAATGATCATGGATATGTGTGAAAGGCTTGATTTGATCATTTGCAACAGTACCGAGAAGTGTGAAGGGCAAATAACATGGGAGGTAGGAAGGCTGCAGTCGACGATAGATTATGCACTGATGTCACCTAGGATGCATGATAAGCTCCGGGGAATGCACATAGATGAAGGTGGCTCCAGCAGTCTGGGTAGTGATCACAAACGTGTCAAGCTAAGTTTTGGAAGAGCAGTGAAAGTGGGAAGAAGACAAGATGAGCAACTACAGCAAAATTTTTATCCAGAAAGGCAAATTGAAATAGCCACTAAACAAATTGAGAAAGTAATCATGGAGGATAATAAGACAGTGTGGACATACACGAATCTAATTAGACTCTTTGAGCTAGAGCTTGCTAAGACGCATGACAAGTCACCCCGGAAAAAGAAGACACAAAGCCAAAAGTTGGTTGGATAAGGAAGTTAAGAGAGCCATAGCAAAACGTCAGGAAGCCTCTAGGGAACTCATACATGCTAAGCAGCGAGGTGAACCGACAGATGATGTTGAAAGAAAATGGGAAACCTTTCTAAGCTGTAGAAGGGATGCATTCCTTCTGATCAATGAAAAGATTAGAAAAAAGGGAGCTCAGTGGCTGGCAGAAGTACATAAAAAAGATAGAAAGGCAGCTGCGAAATTTTGGAACCATCTTAACTCCCTAAGAAATGAGACGAGCTTCGAGCAGAGTTTTATAACTACAGCCCAAGATGTTAGGCTAGAATGGGGCGAAGCTATTGAATATATAAGAACAAAGGTTACAGAAAAATTTCAACAAAGAAGTACTTTATGCACCACAATAGACAAGGACGAATCAAGTGGTGCAATGGCTCCATTTTCACAACGAGAGGGGGAAAGGGCTGAGAAAAGGGTTCCTAGTAGTACATCAACAAGCCCAGATGGCATTCCAATTAGGCTGATAAAGACATTAGGTCCGAAGTATAAGCAGGCTTTGAGGGAGGCAGTGAGCACAATAATAATCGATGGTGAAGTTCCCGATGGATGGAAACTTAGCAGGATGAGCATGATCTATAAGGAAAGGGGGACAAAGCTGACATAAACAACTACCGTCCTATAACAGTGACATCAGTGGTCTACAGGCTGGCGATGCAGATTATAAAGGAAAGACTGCAGGCATGAATAGAGGATGAGGGGGTGCGGGGGGAACTGCAGAATGGGTTTAGGAAACACAGGAGATTGGAAGATAATCTGTTCTCACTGACGCAGTGCATCGAAATAGCAGAAAAGAAACACAGGCCCCTGTGACTAGCATTTTTGGATATCAAGGGAGCGTACGATAGCGTGGTTCAAGAGGAATTGTGGGGAATACTGGACACACTAGGCGTGGAACATGAAGTCACTAATCTTTTAAAGGATATCTATAAAGGTAGTAAGGTAGTTATAAAGTGGGAAAAAGAGGTATCCAAGCCTGCAGAGGTAAAACGGGGGCTTAGGCAGGGGTGTCCCCTGTCACCCTTATTATTCATGATGTACCTACAAGGATTAGAGGCCAAATTAGAGGGAAGTGGACTGGGCTTCAACCTCTCTTTAGTCAAACAAGGAAAACTCATTGATCAGGCACTACCAGCATTAATGTAGGCAGATGTTATAGTGCTAATGGCCAACAACAAGGAAGATTTGCAGAGATTGATGGACATCAGCGGTAATGAGGGAAATAGGTTAGATTTCAGATTCAGTAAGGAAAAATCAGCAGTCATGATTTTCAATGACAACGAAGGTACTGAGCTTAGAATACAGAAGGTCACGCTAGAGATAACAAATAAATACAAATATCTGGGCGTATGGATAAGCAATGGGACAGAGTATCTGAGGGAACACGAAATATACGTGACGACTAAAGGTAACAGGAATGCAGCAGTCATGAAACATAGGGCACTGTGGAATTACAATAAGTATGATGTGGTGAGAGGATTATGGAAAGGGGTCATGGTTCCTGGGCTGACGTTCGGCAATGCCGTCTTGTGCATGAGATCAGAAGTTCAAGCAAGATTAGAAATTAATCAACGTGGAATAGGTAGGCTTGCTTTAGGAGCTCACGGGAATACACCAAATCAGGGAGTACAAGGTAATATGGGATGGACATCATTTGAGGGCAGGGAAGCTAGCAGCAAGATAAAATTTGAGAAGCGATTGAGAGAAATGGGGGAGAAGCGTTGGGCTAGGAAAATTTTCAGCTACTTGTACATGAAGAATGTCGATACAAAAGGGAGGAAGCGAACCAGGAAGTTGACTGGTAAATACTTAGAAAACAGCAGGTGGCCAAACCAAAAAGAACTTTCGGTTAAGAAGAAAGTGAAAAAAACGGAGACTGTCATGTGGAGAATGGTCATGATTAAGAAGTCCGCACTAGAGATGTATCGAACTTTTAAGCAGGAAATTGCCAAGGAAAGGATCTATAATAATACTCGGGGTAGTTCTCTACTGTTTGAGGCGAGGACGGGAGTATTGCGAACCAAGTCGTATCGAACCAAATACGAAGGGGTAGACACAGTATGCAGTGCTTGTGGAGAGGAAGAAGAAACTGCCGAACACTTGATAATGTTCTGTTAAGGGCTTCACCCTATAGTTCAGGATGATGGCGTAGAATTTTTCAAAGCACTGGGGTTTAGGGACAGCGAGGGCAAAATAGACTTCAAGCGGGTAGACTTAACTAGAAGGAGGTTATCTGATTGGTGGCTAAAGTCAAGGCACGAGTGAAAATTAAACCCTTCACTGCAAAGTACGAATCCTCAGCTTCATTATTTAAAGGAAAAAAAAAAGATAAATGCAATGGTTAGTTCACTAAGTATTACGGCTAGGTGGCGTTAGCCGCCACCCGATCTAAAGTGTACAGCCACATCCATCCATCCATCCATCCATCCATCCATCCATCCATCCATCCATCCATCCACCCGTCCGTCCATCCACCCGTCCGTCCGTCCGTCGTCCGTCCGTCCGTCCATCCATCCATCCATCCATCCATCCATCCATCCATCCATCCATCCATCCATCCATCCATCCATCCATCCATCCATCCATCCATCCATCCATCCATCCATCCATCCATCCATCCATACATCCATCCTCTGGAGTAACTGTACATGGTTCCTATGGGACCAGAGTAGCGCATAGGTCTGTCATCTGGCCTAGCTAGCAACCACAGCTATGCAGCGAAGTCACCATCTGTTTTTTTTTAAAATGACACGCCGGCCATTTTGCATATCGACATACTTGGCTTGCGTCTTTCACGCGCTGTTGGCAGTGCTAGAAGGCCGCCTTTCTGCCCGATTGCCACTAATGTGCAACGTACGAGCTTACTTAATAACGTGGTAAAAAAAGGCGACGTTCTTGCTCAGCGTGTGGCGAGAAATGCAGAGCGAAGATTATTAACTCCTTTTGTTTCGCGACAATCGCATATAGCGCGTTTCGATAATTTTCGACCGGTTAACGAGCAGGAAGATTCAGTATTCACGTTACGCTGGTGAAATGCGACATTCGTTGACCTTGACGATACATGAAATCGCCCGATTAGTCTCAATGAAGAGTAATGCCTGAGGCTTTTGAAGTGCGTAAGAGCACAATGGCGCACTCTTAGCACAATTCGCGTTGTGTAACACATAGTACTCACTTCACTGTTCTGAAACGATTTATTACACCTGTAAACCCAAACTATTACACGATATGCAGTCTACATAAAGTCAGTTTAGAGTTCAGCTTCAAGTTTAGGGGAAGCTTTGTGGTATGGTACTCGACTGCCACCTAGAAGATTCGGGTTCGTTTCGCATGTGCGACACGTAAGCTTCTTTACGTACGTTTTTCTCTTTTTTCATTTCGTGCGATAGTGGTCACAGACACTGGTGGCGGCGAACATCTACGGCGCTGGAATCAGTCCTTGTTAACTCATAAGAGCTTTCGATGTAAAATTCAGTGAATTATACAACCGTGCCCTTTTAGTTACGTCGGTGGTGAATAAACATAGTGCCTTCCAATGAAGATAGGTAATCAGGTTACGTTTGAACACATATGAATGCACAAGAACATTGCAGTTATATTTTGGCATGCACACTTGATTGATTTGTGGGGTTTAACGTCCCAAAACCACCTTATGATTATGAGAGACGCCATAGTTGAGGGCCCCGGAAATCTCGACCACCTGGGGTTCTTTAACGTGCACCCAAATCTGAGCACACGGGCCTACAACATTTCCGCCTCCATCGGAAATGCAGCCGACACCTGGGGATAGTATATTTGATGTTGTTAAAGCTGTTAGAAAGATTTGTTGCGGTATTTCTAGTAATATCTTTCTTAATGATGAAAATATTCTACAAGAAATAAAAAAGTGTTCCACAGTTTCCTATTCTCCACAAAATAAACAGAACAGGGGAGAAGTCAAATCTTCTCTAAACAAATAAAATTTTTATGTAGGATTACGACAGTGTACTCGAGTGAATAAAACTTCGAGGTATCGGTTAAGACATAAAGAAGTATGCCAGGGTGTCATTAGATGGTTGAAATCTGGGGAATTTTTTAAAGATTGTATAGAGCATTCTTGCATCACCATTTGGCTCCGAAATCTATACACTACTATAAAGGCTGTTGTAGGAGTAATATTGATAGCTGGTTCGTCTAACACCGCTTTCGCTACTGCATCAGCTGTTTCACTTAAAGTTATGCCTCCATGCCCCGGCAACCATACTAATCACACCTGAGTTAAGTGATTCGGTACTAAGGAGTTTAATTCACGTAATGCTTTCGAATCACCAGATGCCGTAAGCGCACTGCATATTGGCAAGTTGACCGTTATTATTACGGAGGAATTCATTAATGTTGACAGATTTTGAAGGGCCAATACTACAGCTAGAAATTCTGCAGTAAAGATAGGTATCGAATCTGGAACTCGGAGGCAAAAGAACCAATGTAGAGCAGAATATACCGATGCCACTCTTTCAATCTTTCCCTGAAGTGTCCATCGCAATGATTCCTAGCAGGTAGTACTGTAATGTAGCTCTTAACATATTATTCAGTAGGTGTTTAGCCCTATTGGATAAAATGTCAACAAAGTATATTTCGTGAAAACTTGTAGACCTACAAATTGGAAGGACCTCGCTGACTTGCGCGGATAGTTGGTCGAGAAGAGATTGTACAAACTTCACTTAAGGTATGTGAAACCTAGGCCAACGAAAATAAAAAAGTAAACAGGTTGCGCAATGAAAACTGTTTTTTACGCCTCAAAGAAGATTCAAATGCCCTTAGGTATGTTTGTGCAGCCATTATTCTGAATCTAGTGAGGAGTGAGGGAATTTTAACTTCCTTATATAAAACATTATTCAAATTTAGGTAGCTCTAAGCAAATTCGCAGTGCCTGCGTCTTCAAAAGAGCAGCAGGACGCAGCTTATAGGCAGTGCCCTTGAGTATAAGACACGCCAAATTCTAGAACCGGCCTCACATACATGCGGTATATTCATAATAACGTGGCTCGGCGCATTCCTGATCTCCTGTTACTTATCCTCCATTATAAGCCGACTGGGTGAACACCTTTTGCAGCAATATATTCGATGTGGTGTTGATAAAATAGGGAGCTGTCGTATATCACTCCTAGATATATGATGGTTTAAACTTGTGGAATGGTATCGATTTTGTATGATAGAGATATGTGCACTGGGTCTTGTATAAGAAATAGTAATAATTCAAACTTGTTCACGTTTAGAGAAAGGTGAATAACGTCGAGCCAGTGCTCTATTTCAGATAAGTACATTTGGAGGTTTTGAGAGAGAGCGTGAATGTCATGAGATGACGAAAAGAACGCGATATCATCAGCATAGACATACATCTGAACATTCTCATTACATGAGATCGAGCTTATTAAAATATTGAATAGTGCTGGAGACAGAACAGCGCACTTGGGAACTCCTTTTTCTTGTTTATAAGTATTTGAAGAAACACCAGCTCGCGAACAGTAAAACTTTCTATTTCCTGAAAATTGCATAATCCACACTTCTAAACAATCCAGCAAACTGATTTCTCTCAGACGACTGCTAGTGTGCTATTCTGAAAGAAGCCACGGCACATCACTTAAGGCATCCGTAAAATTACATAACAGTCACTGCAGAAAAAAGCGTAGAAGACGTAGAGGCAGCAAAATGCACACACCAAGTATTTTACAAAAGCCACGGCCCTGCATGAGTACGCTGAAATACAAGGAAATTCCTTGTGTCGAAGTGTATACACTGTGGGTGCGACGTGGCATTGTTGCGAATAAAGAAAACCAACCAAAAAAAGTAGGCACCAAAGAGTCAGATATGTGAGAAGATGTTTTGATTGCTTCAGAATGGCTAAGAGAGAAATAGAGAGTGAAAAGCACAACTAATAATGAACGGCACCTTGATAGCCTTGTACAAGAGCTCCTATACAACGCAACGATCACTTTTTACAGTCGATGGCTTGAGCTTCGAATCTCCAACTCCCTTGTCCATTATTTCCTGTGCGTTCCGAAGTTCTTCACTCTCCAGTTCTTTCACGTCTGTGTGCGTGCGTGAGATGTTCGTGTAAACTTCATGCGGGCCTGAGGTTTATGTGAACGCAGTTGCAAGGAATTCAATTTATAGAGCCACGTGTTGACGTGTGTTTATATTAAACCCCCTTTTTCTACAGCGACATGCATGCGCAGGCCGCACGGACTCGCGCTGCAGCCTCCTCTTGCAAAAACATGTGGGCTGTGAAATGAACGGCCCGGCGGTCGTCAGAGAAAGCGGAATCTCTCCCCCTTTTCAAGACTGCGGAAATGAAACTTTCGATGTTCGTCGGGTCGACAGAGTAAGTGAGCGAACCCAAGGGTGGGCGTCACCGGGGAAGCTCTGTGATTGAAGCTGCTTGCTTCCCATCCACTACCGCACACATTCGCGAGCGCGTACTTTATACGCGTGCGTCCGTTATCTTCGCCTCGGACATTTTTCTACCCAAAGGGCCGGTCTGAGCGGCTGTCGCTCCTCTGTTGCAACCAGGTCGGGACACTATACGCTCGAAACTTTGCCGCTGGTTTCGAGATCTCAGAATCTCCATCTGTCGAACGAAAGACGAGCGAGCAACTGAGGACTGAATCTGCGTGGATAAACAGCGAGAAGCGACATAGAGACAAGCACGCATATACGTATCTGACGTAACCCCTATACTCTGGTGAAGGGTGAGGCGGAAACCAGCAGCATCTCTGTCATTTTTCACTTTTTTGTAGTTGCTGTGTCCATTACGAACAATGTTCCAACACTCTCTCTTACTCGTGAACCGTAACGTAGCGTGTCTGACGTGAAACACGACAGCGGCATCTGGACACATAGCCTTTTTTGTGTCATTTTTATCGAGGTATACATAGACATTGACAAGGGTTCAGACGACAAACTTTGTTTGAGGCCTTTCAAAGTGTTGCGCCCGATATTCAAGTGAAGTGCTTCGTCATACCCCAGCCACTATACATATTACCACGTTATTTTCTTGAGGTTTTGTTATTGCCCCTTTACAATATGTTCAGCGCAAACCACGCCTGTGGTGTTAGAGAAGCTTCGAGGCTGTAGTATATCAATTTGTTAAGATTACGCCTACTTTGTGAAGCTTTCGGATTATTCTGGAACCTACGCTGCCGCTAGCAATATCGCTAGAATGTTCGATGGCAAGTGTATAAATGCCGACACGCTTCGCTGCTTGTCAGTTGATCGACGGCCGAGGCTCTGTTCACCGCTCTCAGTGCAAGTGTCTTACTTTTCTTTTGTGTGGCCACACGCTAAGCCTGAATAAACAGTTTCTTCTTCAACCTGCAGTCTGCTCCCTTCGTTCACGTCATGACCCAGTCAGATCTGGTGGAGGTGCTGCTTCGTTCATGTACCGGACACCTCCATGAAGCCGTGAAACAAGCCCACGTCGCGAAGAAGACAGCGACGCCAGCCACGAGCACCGAACAAGCCGCAGTCTGCAGGGTTTAGCTCCGGAGTACAGGCCTCTACAAGACAAGGCTCGGAAGACCACGGCCATGACCTCAACCGTGGTAACGATGACAACCGCTGCGCCAAAGCCCGCAATCGTGAGGCAGCAGCCAAGAAAACCACCAATTTTTCATGGGTCATCGTTTGAAGTCCCGGAGACCTGGCTAGAGACCTACGACCGAGTGGCCATCCTCAGTCACTGGGACGTGGAAGAGAAGCTCCGTCACATTCACGTTTATCTGAAAGGCGCGGCAAGGGCCGGGTTCAAGAATCGGAAGTTGGTCCTTCAAACGTGGGATCTTTTTTGCGGCACATTCTTGCAAACGTTCAAGAGCGTAGCTCGCAAACCGAAGGCCGCTGCGTTGCTGGAGACCCGGGTGCAGCTTTCCAAAGAAAATATCACCATTTTTTCGGGAGAAATGACCCGCCTCTTCCCCCACGCTGACCCCGACATGTCTGAGGAGAAGATGGTCCGTGTGCTTATGCGAGGAGTAAAAGAAGAAATCCTCGCCGGGCTGATCAGGAACCCCCCAAAGACGGTGGCTGAATTCATTTCGGAAGCATTTAAGATCGAGAAGACGTTCGAGATGCGGACATGGCAATACAACCATAGCTTCTAGTGTACAAGATAGCCGACATTCCATCGCTAAGAACCGCCGATCTTGCGTGAGACGATCTAAGCGATCGCGCAGAAAGAGTTGTAAAAATTGCTTCCTTCAGTGCAGCTCCGCGTGGACTCAATCGCGAACGTCGTTCGCGAGGAAATCCAGCAATTACTGGGCATTTCTCAGCCTCCAGAACCGCAGCTGCAAGTAATAGGCTGTGCTGCTGCAGCCTGCCGTCATGCCCTTCCTTCACACCAACGCCAGGACGCCACCCCGTCGCACTTACGTCGCCAGACACCACCACCGACATTCTACCGTTCGACAGCGGGACAGCGTTGCACACCGAGGAAAATCAATGTTTGGCATATACCTGACAACCGTCCGCTCTGATACCACTGCGGTGAGACCGGACACATCTACTGTCGTTGCCAGTACCAACAGATGGGCCTACGGGATTTCGCATCTACGCGCTGTGTCCACAATGTGGCGAACGACCGCATGACATTGCTGACTACCTCGCGGGAGCGCAGTCGACACCCCGATGACCTTATCGTTAACCGTCGCCAGGCCGCTACGCCTCACCGCACCGCGGGCACTACACCAGCCCTGCTCGGGGCCAATCGCCGAGCCCTTACTCGGAAAACTAAGGGCAGCAACCAATGTAGGTGTGGTTGCTGTACAATGAACTACCGTAGATCTTCCGCCGCCACCGACGACGCCGCCGCAACGAAATCAAAAGCAACCGCCGCAAGACGACATGGGACTTCACGTCGAACCTTTGAAACATGAAGACGTCCCGACGCAACGTGGAAGCAGTGGAACAAATAGACGTAGCCGTGATCTGACGCCACTAACCAACCGCAATGCACGACGACAAACCAGTGACTTCCACGTAATATTAGACGGCCACCAAGTCACTGCTCTGCTCTCGTCGATACTAAAGCTGGCTATTCCATTGTCAGTGGGCCTTTCGCAACGAGCTTGAAAAAAAAATAAAAGAGGACTGCATGGCAAGGCCCCGAGATTCGGACCACTGGAGGTCACTTATCAACGCCTACTGGTGTTTGCACAGCAAGAGTCACCATCAATAACTAGGCTTATACTGCGAGCTTTGTAATCTTACAAAATTTCTCCAGGGATGTGATGCTAGAGATGGACTTGCTAAGTCAACACGGCGCCGTCATCGACCTGAGGTCTGAGTCAATCACACTAACCTCAAAAAACACGCTACAGACCCCTACAAAGCCAAGGAATCACGCATTGAATGTGCTAGAAAAACAGGTGACCATGCCGCCATTCTCCGGCGTCGTCATTTTTGTTGGCACCAGAAAAGCTAAGAGCCTTGAAGGCGTCATCAAGGCTTATATGCACCTTTTAAACCGCCAGATTTGCGTCGCAAGATGCATAGCTGAGCTTCATGAATGCAACGCAAAGATGGTGCAGACAAACTTTAGTCACGAATACAGACACCTAAACCGTGGTACGACGATCGCCTACATCGATGAATTCGTGGAGGCAAGCAATTCGTTCTCCCTCTTCGATGCTGCCGATGCTGCTTCGACGAACCGAGGTACCCAACCAGATTTTGATGTCAACCCGAGCCTTTCGAAGTGCAAGCAAGACACGCTCAAGTCCCTGTTCTTGCCAATCAAGGACTACTTCTCGTCATCATCAAGAATTCGACAAACCCCAGTTGTGAAAACTTGCATCATAACGGAATAAAGTGCCCGATAGTTCGACAAAGCCCGTACTAAGTCTCGACGCACGAACACGATACCGTGAAGAAACAAGTCGACAAAATGCTACGCGATGGCATCATTGAGCCGGCCAAGAGTCCGTGGGTGTCCCCCGTGGTATTAGTTAAGAAGAAGGACGTGACCCTACGTTTTTGCATCGATTACCACCACCTAAACAAAATCACAGAAAAGGACCACGTATAGACGACGCCCTGGACCGACTCCACAGCGCGAAGTACTTTTCTTCGATTGACCTCAAAACGGGCTATTGGCAAATTTAAATTGATAAAAGAGATTGAAAGAAGACCACCTCTATCACACCTCTTCGAGTTTAAGGCCATGCCATTTGATCTTTGCTCAGCGCCTGCGACGTTCCAGCGCCTTATGGACACCGTGATGGCTGGATTGAAAAGGCAGGCTTGCCCCGTGTACTTGGATGACGTCGTCGTGTTTTCCTCGAGCTTCGACTCGAATATCCGGTGCCTTGAAGTGGTACTTGAAGCTATAGACATCTCTGGGCTAACCTTGAAACCATAAAAGTACCGCTTTGTATACGAGGAGCTGTTGTTCCGGGGACATGTGATTAGCAAGTCTGGAGCCTGTCCCGACACGCACAAAACAATCACCATCGCTGATTTCCCGCAGCCCACTGACAAGAAGGCTGTACGCTGATTCCTCGGATTGTGCGCCTATTACAGGCATTTCTGTTAAAGTTTTTAAGAGATCGCCAAGCCGCTAACTTGCCTCACGAAAAGAAATGTCGAATTCAGGTGGGAATTGGCACAAGATGAAGCATTTCAAGGACCTAAGCGACGCTTCAAGACACCACCAATACTTGCACATTTCGACGAACATGCCAAAACAGAAGTACACACCAACGTAAGCAGTGTAGAACTCGGCGCCGTTCTTGTGCAGAGAGGACTGAAGGCGTGGAAAGGGTTATCAGTTATGCTAGCCGGTCGCTATCCAAGGCCGAAGCCAACTACTCCACAACAGAAAAGGAGTGCCTTGTGATCATCTGGGTAGCGTCAAAATTTCGCCCTTACCACTACAGCAGGTCTTTCAAAGCTGTGATCGACCTCCATGCCTTGTGTTAGCTAGCTAACTTGAAAGATCCTTCGGGTCGCCTCGCACGGTAGAGCCTCAGACTTCAAGAATTCGACGTGACAGTCGTTTACAAGTCTGGAAGAAAACACTCTGACGCTGACTGCTTGCTTCGTGCCCCCGTCGAACCACCGCAGCCCGACGGCCTAGATGAGGATATCTTCTTAAAAGCGATAACTGCCGATGACTTTGCCGAGCAACAGCAAGCTGACCGGAACAGAAGGCTTGTGAAATACCTCCAAGGTAACAGCACGACTGTTCCTAGTGTTTTCAAGAAATGACTGGCGTCGTTCTTCTTGAGAAAGAGAGTTCTCTTAAAGAAGAACTTCTCGCCCCTTCGAACCGATCACCTTCTCGTGGTTTTTTCAGCAATGGAACAAAAAGTACTTGAGGGCCTATACACGACAACCTGACGGCAAGACACCTTGGTGTTTCTCGCACGCTCGCAAGGATACAAGAAATGTGCTATGGCCACGCGTTACAGCCGACGTCGCTCGTTACAAGAGGACATGCCGAGACTGTCAGCGAAGCAAGACACCACCGACAAGGCTAGCAGGCTCTCTTCAGCCAATCGAACCACCTCACCGACCGTTCCAACAAATCGGGATGGACCTACTGTGGACGTTTCCGACTTCCAATCAAGAAAAAAATGGACCATCTTAGCTACTGACTACCCTACCCGCGACGCCGAAACAAAGGCCCTACCAAAAGGTAATGCTGAAGAGGTAGCCAAACTTTTCATTGAGAACATTGTCATTCGTCATGGCGTCCCAGAGGTTGTCTTCACAGACATAGGTACGGCCTTTACTGAGCTATCCCAAACGCTTTTGGCATACAGCCAGACAAGCCACCGCCATACGACTGCGTACCACACAGAAAAATGGCCTCACAGAGCGCCTGAGCAAGACCATCACCGACATGCTCGCCATGAACGTCGACGTCGAACACAAAACGTGGGATGCCATCCTTCCGTACCTGACCTTCGCATACAACACCGCCGTTCAAGAAATGGCGCAGATGACGTCGTACAAGGTGGTCTACGGAAGGACACCGGCAACGACCTTCAATGCCATGTTACCCAACGGCACCGACGAAGAAAACCTCGATGTGAGCGAGTACCTTCAGCGTGCTAAAGAAGCTTGACAACTCGCCCACCCCCACATCGAGAACCAACAGACGACAGGTTGCCACCATTACAACCTTCGACGAAGCTTCTTGGAACACCAGCTCGGTGAGAGTGTTTGTATATGGACGCCGATACGCCGACGTGGACTCAGTGAGAAACTTCTTCGACGGTATTTTGGATCATACAGGGTAATTTCACGTCTCCGCCCACTCGATTACGAGGTCCCCGACGGCATTATGAACTCTTAACGACGCCGATCACGACCTGAAGTCAATATTGTGGCGCTCCTCAAGCCGTATCTTGCGCGTTAACAAACTGAAACAGTGCTTTTTGTTCTTGTTGTTATTGCTGTGTCTTAACTTATTGCTTGCACTTTCTTGCATTTGTTTCGTACTTTCATCTTTTGCTAGAGCATCGGGATAATGCCTTTTTTACAGGGGGCAACGCCACGTTCCTTTCCTAAAGATTTGTTATCGCCCTATTACACTATGTTCAGCGCTAACCGCGCCTGCGGTGTTAGAGAGTTTCGAGGCTGTGGTAGATCGTTTTGTTAAGATTACGCCCAGTTCATGAACCTTTCAGATTATTATTGCAATATGGAAACTCTCGGCTGGATTTCGCCGCTGGCGTCGGTGTCATGGCCCGTATATGTATACGTATCTATATATATTTGAAAACGCAAGAAAGAAAAAAAACATCCCAGAAAAAACACTCCGGCACCCACAATGAAACGTGGGACTTCCGCGTCGAGAATGCTAGGCGTTAACCACTAAGCCACCGAGAGATACCTCGTTCGACGTACAAACAGCAAGCTATTCGTATCTACCACTTACCGCTGTTGGCGAGCATGTCGGGGGGAGGGGGGGTATCGTGCTTTCAGTATTATCAGCAAGATGGCGTCGTGAGCGCGCGGCGGCTCTCAGCTCTCACGCGTACGTTGGCCCGCGTATAGAATAAGAGAGTGTACGTTCAATCGCGCGCCCTTTTCTTGCAGTGGGGAAAATCGTAAGTTTTGGCTAGCCTTTGAGTTTCATCGGAACAATTCTGTTGCAGTTACCGGGCGCAGAAAGGTCACTTCAAGTGTTGCACAGCCTCCGTTTGCGAAAAGGGCGCGCTTTTCAGACACAGTGAAGTACTAACTGAGACGCTTATTCGTGTTAATCTGTACCCGTTTTTCTGGAACCTACGTCAACGCTAGCGATAACGCTAGAATGTTCTATGGCAAGTGTGTCAATGCTGACACGCTTCGCCGCTTGTCAGTTGATCGACAGCCGACGCTCTGTTCGCCGCTACCAGTGCCAGTGTGTTACTTTAATTTTGCATAGCCACAAGTTCAGCCCGAATAAACAGTTTCTTCTTCGACGTAAAGTCTGCTCCCTTGGTTCACGTCACGACCCAGTGCCAACATGAATGCTAGCACGAAACGAAAAGCCAATCAATTTCACTTCCAGGAGCTTTGTGTATGCCACATATATTATCCTGTGAATGGTAAAATGCGCTTCTGTTAATCTCTCTTTATCATTTTTTTTAATCTTTCGGTCTCCTCTTATCCCTTCTTTAGTGCTAGGTAGCAAACTGGACATTTGTCTTCCTGTTCTCCTCACCGTCTTTCACATTTACTTCTGTCTGGCTTTGAAATACTTCATTACAGACATCGGCTCATCGCATCATTATTTTTCTCGGCATATAAACAAATTATATATATATATATATATATATATATATATATATATATATATATATATATATATATATTGTAACGCGGACTGAAAGAGGGAGGACGAGAGATGGTGATCCGTTTGACAAAGAGAAGACTGCTTTTGTCACGCCGGATGGGTTATTAGAATTCAACGTTATGCCGTTTGGCTTATGCGATGCCCCAGCTACCTTCGAGCGATTCATGGACTCCATCCTTCGCGGTCTCAAATGGGAGATATGTATGTGTTATCTCGATGATGTAATTATTTTTGGCAAGACATTCCACGAGCATAACCATCGGCTTAGCGTTGTTCTAGATTGCGTCAAACAAGCTGGTCTCGTTTTAAACGCAAAGAAGTGTCATTTTGATGAGCGCCAAGCCTTTGTGCTTGGATATCTAGTCGACGCGAACGGTATACGACCAGACCCGCACAAAATCAGTGCTGTCCGAGACTTCAAGCAACCGACGTCTGTGAAGGATCTCCGTAGCTTCGTGGGCCTGTGTTCTTATTTTCGTCGGTTTATCAAAGACTTCGCCCAGCTTGCTCATCCCCTGACAGAGTTGCTCCGCAAAAACGCCCCATTCCGATGGACCGTTAAGTGTGAGGCTGCTTTCGAGCCGCTGAAATATTTGCTTACTTCCGGGCCCTTATTGCGCCATTTCAACCCGGAGGCAATCACGGAACTGCATACAGATGCTAGTGGTGTCGCTGTTGGTGCCGTGCTAGTTCAATATCACGACAGCCGCCAGCACGTCGTGGCGTATGCAAGTCGGACTTTGACTAAGGCGGAGAGGAAATATACGGTCACCGAAGTGGAATGTCTTGCAGTTGTTTTCGCCGTCCAAAAGTTCAGACTTTATTTGTACGGCCGGCAGTTCAAGATCGTCACAGATCATCATTCGCTTTGTTGGCTTGTCGGACTACGTGACCCAGCTGGTCGGTTGGCTCGCTGGGCCTTACGGCTTCAAGAATATAATTATTCCGTGACCTACAAGAGCGGTCGATGTCACGCAGATGCCGACTGCTTATCTCGTCTTCCATCTCCGACTGTGGATGCTGATGATGGAGATTTCGACAACTACCTGGTCGCAATCTCATTCAACTTCCCAATTTTGGACGTCTTCCAAGGCTGCTGGCAAATAGGTGACCAGTAAAAAAGCGAGGGATTGTGGGATGCGTCGTCTGCTGCAGCCTTCCGGTTAGAGAAGAGCAGACGACGGCGAACCGCTTCGCCTCCAGCGTCAGATTATTCGGAATTCGCGCGCGCGGTCGCCCGTTTATCTTCGTCATGATAAACCATGGTCGGTTGTTCAGTCGTTGGCTGCCCCAACTCGAGCGTAAAAGGCAAATGCATGCATCGATTTCCATCAAACGAAGAAAGCAAAATGAGCTGGGCCGTGGCTGGGAGGAGAGCCACAGCGGCAAGTAGACTTTGGGTACCGATCGTTAAAGTGAGAGTGTGCGAGGAGCATTTTATCACAGGTACGTATGTATTACGCACTAACAAAAAGCTTACGCATGGATTCGCTGCAATATTATATGGAGAAATAAACTGTCACGCAGGTACACCTCGCAAAAATATTATGGAAACGCACGGGCGAAATCTACCTGCCATAGGAGAAGAGCGCCGGCAATCGCACCCATATAATATATGACAAAAACGCGAAAGGTTCACTCAAGAGTAAGCTTACACGAAGCGCTGGACGAGTTCATTTGTGTTTATCTTGGTTAAACTGTGCACCAGGACGGCACAGAAATTAAAAACTGGGTTAAACAAGCGCAGGATTTCGATTATTCAGCGCCGTCTATGTCTGACTGTATTGTTTTTGTGCCGCCATGCCTCGCAGCTTTATCAAGATTAGCTTTCCAATAAGCATCTGTCTTCGACTGAGAAATAGGTAGTCAAAATTTCCGCAACCCTCCACTACGGCTTCTCTCATGATCATATGCCCCGCCATGGTGGTCTAGTGGCTAAGGTACTCGGCTGCTGACCCGCAGGTCCAAATCCCGGCTGCATTTCCGATGGAGGCGGAAATGTCGTAGGCCCGTGTGCTCAGATTTGGGTGAACGTTAAAGAACCCCAGGTGGTCAAAATTTTCGGAGCCCTCCACTACGGCGTCTCTCATAATCATATGGTGGTTTTATAACGTTAAACCCCACAAATCAATCAATCAATCAATCAATCAATCAATCAATCAATCAATCAATGATCTTATGGTGGTTTTGGTACAATATACCCAACGTATCAATCAATCAATCAATCAATCAATCGACTAAGAAATACATCTTATAGCGCGCTGAAGGCTGGAAAAAAAAAAGAATATGTCAACGCGCTGAATAAAAGCTGCGCTTCATGACGATAGACCGACAATATTGGCCGAAGCAGCCATCCCAAAATGAACTCTTAGCACACTGCTACAGTCATCCCCATCTTCTGATATCTTTAAAATGGTGATTTTTATCTGCAGTAACGTATCGTACAACGAAAACTGTCTTCTGTATCAAGTGATCTGCTAGCAAAACTGGCAGTATACCCCGATCTACATTAGAGCATTGCAGATCATTTTAGTGCGGTAAAAAATGTTCTTATCGTTCCTTTTGTAGCTTGTCATCGTCAAAGCCACGATAAGCAGAAACAAAAAAAACTACTTCTAAAGCACTGACATTACACAGAAAGATGCTTTTTTCTATGGATTGGTACAAAAATGCACGCGCGCCGCTGCTAACCCGCATGGTGCGTCGAACCGGCAGCCGTCGTATCCCTCAGTTCCCTGCGATTGCCCATATTACCGGTCACCTATTCTGCAAAGCGCATCGGGCACGTGGGCGACGGTTTCCAAATATGAGAGAACCGGGTGATAACAACCAGGCGACACGCATAAATGACGCCGCGAAAGAGGGGGTGATAAAGGAGGAGGTTGACAGTGTGGCGAGAGTTTTGTGGCGACGATAAATGAGCGTCGCTACTTGGCTACGTACGGGACTTTCCTACACCATGAGGGAGAAGGGGAGTCGGAACAACGTTTGTAAAGCCATCTTTCGGGCTCCTTGCCAAGCAGAACATTATCGCGCACTGGATAGTCCCGAGGTTTGCTCACCTAAAGTGTATTGATATGTGGGGTTTAACGTCCCAAAACCACTATATGATTATGAGAGACGCCGTAGTGGAGGGCTCCGGAAATTTAGACCACCTGGGGTTCTTTAACGTGCACCCAAATCTGAGCACACGGGCCTACAACATTTCCGCCTCCATCGGAAATGCAGCCGCCGCAGCCGGGATTCGAACCCGCGCCCTGCGGGTCAGCAGCCGAGTACCTTAGCCACTAGACCACCGCGGCGGGGCAGCTCACCTAAAGTATTCTTGCACCGTGGTCGTGAGTGACGTCGACGAAGGAAGCTGACTGTAAGTTGAAGATTAAGCTGTTCACTCGGCTTAACTTGTGGCCGAGTAAACAACTGAACGGCTGAACGTAAAAAGAAAGCCAGAATAAAGCAAGACACTGGCACTGATAGCGGCGAAATGAGCGTCAGCCGTCGATCAACTGATAATCGGTGAAGCGTGTCGATTGATTTATATGTGGAGTTTAACGTCCCTGAACCACATTATGATTATAAGAGGTGCCGTAGTGGAGGTATCCGTAAATTTCGACCACCTAGGATCTTTAACGTGCACCCAAATCTGAGCACACGGGCCTACAACCTTTCCGCCTCCATCGGACATACAGCCGCCGCAGCCGGGATTCAATCCCGCGACCTGTGGGTCAGCAACCGATTACCTCAGCCACTAAACCACCGTGGTGGGGCGTATGTGTAACTTTAAAGCGAGATTCAGGAAACGGGAAAAAACAATGCAAAGTGAATCACAAGAGCTCACGGACAATGCGAGCGCATTCCAAACTACCTGTTCGCGCCACCTTGTGGTGCGCCATTTATCATCGACCATATAGCATTAGGCCGGAAACAGATCCTGTTATTATTGGTGAACTAATTTTCGACTGCCGCGCAAGAATTGTTAGTTTTTTATTTTCACGCAGAGCGTTTATTTGATGTGTGGGCGTCACACTTCTAGATCGATAGCGGAATCAAAGCTACGATGGCGTGTGGAGTGTTGTTGGGTAGATATCACTGAGTGAGAATTGCGACTGATAACACTTCTGCTCATGGGAGACCAGTGCTGAATAGGTAGCGCGCCAAAAAGTGGCCCCCAGCAGAGAGGCTCGACATAACTCAGCCGCTCCCGCAGGTAACCGGCCGCAATATACCGCTGCGAGTGCTTGCAGGTGCACCATTTCCGAGCTTGGTATTGGCACGAACAGCTCAAGCAGCCCTTGCGCCCTGCCCTGCCGCGGTGGTCTAGTGGCTGAGGTACTCGGCTGCCGACCCGCAGGTCGAGTGACTGAATACCGGCTGTGGCGGCTGCATTTTCGATAGAAGAGGAAAAGCTGTAGGCCCATGTGCTTATTAGTATTAGGTTCATTTGAAAGAAACCCAGGTAGTCTAAATTTCCCGAGCTCTCCACTGCGGCGTCTTTAATAATCATATGATGGTTTTAGGACGTTAAACCCCACATATCTGTCAGCCCGCACGCCCGTAATACTTCAGTGTGGTTCACTTTATCACTTGATATCACTTTATCTTGAGGCTACTTTTCACTTAGAGGCGCTGTAAAACTGAGAGAAGCTCTGCAAATCAGATTACGGCACCAAGAGCGGCTGGAATATGCGCGCTTTGGCCGTCATGGTGACTGTGGAAACTCCATGGCTAGTTTTATATAGACTGCTCTCAAAATGAAACCCGTAGACACGGATGCCAAATGGCGCTTCACGGCAACAAGTGAAAGGTGGAAAATTGGCTTGCTCACTTGAAAAACCGCCAGGCCATCGATTAAAGTTTGGATGCGTCTTGGGTGTAGCGCTGCTTTCTCGGTCACTCTAAGAGGGTTGCTGTCGATCACTGCTTACGTAGCAGAATATTCGCGAAGAAGCTCCTGGCCACGCGCTCGCGTGGTCGTTTCAATTTTGTGGTTGACTGCACATGCTGTGGGGAATCTAAGGAAATGATGGACTATGTCTTACTTGAATCTGGCGATATCAACTCAGGCGTGTGTTTGGGCAATAGAGTGCACGAATCCTTGGATTCTAAGGAGAACAATGGTGAAGTAAACATGCCCGCGATAGAAAAAAAAAGGATTCTTAAGCTTTTTTTTTTGAAGATTGAACGCAATAACAGTAGCCTGTTCAGTGCGTTCTTCAACCACTTAGTGCATGCTTTTTATTTTATGATGCTACTCGAGAAGTTGTGAATTATTACAATGTCATCGATAAAGTTGAAAATGGCTTGTGTCAGTGAAGCTTTCACGTATGAGTGTACTTTGTGTAATATATCATGCTTTAAGCCACAAGCAGTTATGCGCATCAAAAGTTTTCAAACTTTCTAGGAACTCACTGCATGATCTTCAGGGAATACGCTAGGTAACGTCTGTACATTACGTAATGGGTGACTGGCTTTAATCCAGGGAGTCGTTATTATAATCACATGTTTCGACAACTGATGGCAAGGTACGCTTCCATCATAAAATATTCCTGCGATATTACATGTTGTATAGTCTGAAGCGCATATACAGGACGCGTGTATTTTAAAAGCATTAACGTTATTTTCACTGCATTTGCAAGCAGAGGAAGTGATATTTTCACTGCTTTTTTTCAAGCCGACGCATGGTTGTGAAGTAGAACACTCACTTGCCATCCATACGGCCTGGGCTCGATCCTCACTCGGATCCGAAAATTTCCCAGTGAAGGCTCTTATGAAATCAAAACAAGGGTGCCATAGTTGTCTGCTGCTGTCGTCATTGTCCGTAAGCACTATCACACAAAATATGAAAGGTTATCCAGGATTGACGGGGCTTTCAACCCGGGTCCTCTAAGTGGCAGCCCTTTGCTCTACCACCGAACCATGCCAGTGCTCGAAACTCCTGTGCAAAAAAGCGATATACGAGTGTTATGTCGAGAAGGAACCGTGTTAACATACGCAAAATGACGGGGTAGAAGAGTATAATAACAACCAGGCATCACAAGATGCGAATTGTGCAACCTGGCGTCACACAATATAAATTTAGTGTCGAGTGGGTCGCTGAATGCTTTCTACACATTACAAAGGGATCAGTCATAATTATTCATCGTCATCAGCCACCGAATAAATTGAAGGAGTAGTGTTTACTTTGCAGGCGTACTTGTATTATATTCCCAAAAAACTTTTCGAAGAGTTTTTAAAAATAGTGCTTTTTTACGCTTTCGCTGTGACTGTGCTGCGAGTTCCACACAGGCGTGGCGTTTTTTTGTTGAGTTTATTATTTAGCACCATTATTTATTTGTTGCTCATGGATAAGAGAATTTTTCACTGACAACCAACGACGCCGACACCAAAGTCAAAGCCAAAATTTCTGTGAAGCGATCTGTTTAACGTTATTGCGTTAATAATAAAAAAGTAAATGTAAAAAACAAAAAGCGCGAAATATACGGTGCGTCCGCCATAAGGGTTTTAGGCTGTGAATATACGTTTTTTTTTTCTATACGGATATTGTTTTAAGCGAAGTGCAAAAAACAATAGACGAATTTAAAAAAAGTTTTTGAGCACGCACGCACGCACACAAACAACGTACTCTTCTTTACGTATTTGAAGTATAATGTTTGAATGTTTTGTTTTGAGCTGTACTTTTGAGCACTAAGTAGTTTTTGTATTTAACAATGGTGATAAAGTATATCTGCCGCATACGTTGACGCATACGGCGTCGTCACCTTGCACTGACGTTTACCCTAGATGAAAACGTTTTGCCACGAGATATGAGATCACCCGTCACAGCGCGATGTACTTCCACGAATTTCTTGCCTGAAACACAAAATTGGGCACCACATGGCGGGCAAAAATAGGTGTATGTAACTTTGAGACCTCGCGCTATTTTAGTGGTAGGTTGAAGTGGAATTACCCTTATCAAGCCAAAATATAATCCCGCACGAGTGAAGGTCGGCCGTTCACAGAGTTTGACGTTCCACACCACTATATGATTGCGTTGGCGTGCTGTATAGAGTGGAGGTCTCTGCAAATTGCAACTGCACTGACATCACACTGGACATGGGTGTCGAAGATTACGCATCGATCGAAATGCGAAGAGAAGGTTTGGTGGTGTGAAAAAACCTAGTGTACCCTTAAGAGAGCCAGATTGTGCTACGCATACGATTATTATTTATATCGTAGAAGTCTGCAACAACATACTTGGCGTATGGCAGCATACACCTGTCCTCTCCCTCAATTTCAAGTGTGCTGCTGTCTTACATGCTCGTCTGTCTCACGCACAACTCCGCACGCCTCTCTTACGATGAGCATTTTTGTAGTCTCGCCATCGATAGAGTTCTCCGTATACACGCGACTCCGTATACACGCGACCCTCACTTTGCCTTTACTCCGTCACGCGCGCTAGCTTTTCGGTCGGAGCCCGTGCGCATGGCAGGGCTGGTATGTGCGTGCGCTGTTTCGCTTGTCGTAACGGAACCGCCGGTATTTCTCTTGGTTCATGACACCTGCGCGCACTGAATGTTTTACGTGTAACACTCCAGCGCTGACACTTTCTATGACAATATATAATAAACGTTATATTGCTCCAACTGCGGATAGCCAAAACTTCAAGCGCAGTTGACACTGCCCCAACACAAAGCTGCGCTCAGAATTTGCATAGTATCGTAATCCTCAGCGAATTTTTTTCCAAGCTGATGTATTGAAGCCCCCCCCCCCACCCCTCCGAATGCTTTGTCATATTAACATGGTTTCGCTGTGTTTCCAGGATTAGTGGTAATGCGTGCCTGTGCTACGTCATCACCAGATTTTTTTTTCATCCCTCGTATCGATGCCACCGGTGAAGGACACCGGCCAATTTTCATGTTTGTTGAGGCATTTAAGGCTTTCACCTTAATAGTTTGTCCACCTAGGAAAATGTATGAGTCGCTGAAGCAAGCACTGCGTTAGGGCAACGTATTATTTGCGCGGGAACGGTGAAGGTGTGTTTCCACTGGCAATAAAAATTGGGGGACCGTTAAGTTTCGCCTTTAGGAGTTGAACGCGATAAGGAAATCCGGCCCCTAGTGCGCCTTTCAATCGGTAAGTTTGTACTTATTATTATGATTTGTTTTACACACACACGCACACACACACACACACAAACGCACGCACACACACACATACACACACACACACACACACACACACAAACGCGCGCGCGAATGGTATATACAATTTCTTGATCTAAAGCATGAGTCGCGTGGCCTCCAAGATACACGCCGCACGCTCGCCGTTTCAGAGGCCACAAAGAGTCTCACAATGCCTCACAGATGACAGTACAATACCTAGCGTTTGCTGTTTGCGTGATCAACACCTCTGGAAAGGTATGCTATGTTTTCTGCTAGATGGGCATAGTTGGCTATTTTTAGAGCTGTTTGAAAGTTCCTGTGTGTTTTTAGTGGTGATGGCTGCACTATCCCGGCCTTTTAGACGTAGTTTGATGACATTTCAATTGCGCCTACAAATTACCGCATGGGCTCGTTTTAGTCGTGACACCTGTCGAACAAAATGAGTTAAGGTGACTCCTTTCACTGCATGCCATTTATGTAGTGTTTTCTCCCGAAGCAGTTGTAAGTAACATCGTGGCTTTGTGGTAGGACACCTGCTTGCCACGTGAACAGCCCGGCTTTGATCCTCAATGGGACCGAAAACCTAATTCTTTACTTTATTTGCTTCTTTTGCAATTTTTTGCTCATGGACAATTTTTCGCTCACAACTAATGGTGCCGACGTCAACGGTGGAATTTTGGCGACACGAGCTCTAACGCTATCGCGTTAATATGTTCGGTTAGCTTGCTCCCCTTCAATTGCACTACTGAGACTTTCTTGTAGACTACACATACGAGTCCAAAAAGTACGCTTCTATTTCTGAGTGCGTCTCTTCGATAAAAAACAAACAAACAAACAGTACACTCATTTACCCAGCTTTCCTGTCGCACCCTGCAAACCAACTCTAAATTTGACTCCGGATCAAGCTTGAATTTGGCCTTAGTGCACTTTGATTCAAGAGAACACTTAAAGATAGGAGGCATTATGAACTTTTGCCTTGAGTGCGCGATTCGGTGAGATTGAATAAATCTAAGAATGCAATTCTGAAAAAATTAAATTAATCCACGATATTTAAAAGCTTGATTAGACTGAGTGAGTACATGTAGGTTATCCCGATTCCTTGAGTTCAAGTGAGCGTTAACCATAATGTATATTTTTGGAGTATAGAGGGAGCTGGAATACGTGTGTGTACGTGTGTGTATGTGTGTGCGTGTGTGTGTGCGTGTGTGTGTGTGTGTGTGTGTGTGTTTGCTGAGCTTAACATATGCCAGAATAACAGATAAACAGAATAAATATTTAGGCATAGTTTTCTTGATGCCGTTACTATATTTAACCACGTTTAAGCTCATGTTTTTTTCGAGAAGTGGTGTGCAGCAGCGGCTGCACAAGTAGCAGAACTGCTGTAGTTATAGAGATTGGCTATTTCACTCAGCTTCTTTTAACTTGTCTGCTCGAGACCCGTGCGCTTAGATTTACGTGCGCGTTAGAGAAAAGCATGTGGGCGAAATTTCTGGAACCCCCCCACTACGCCGTCTCTCGTAATTGTATATGGTCATTTTAGAACGTTAAACCCCAACCCTTTTCGTACCGTTTTACTTTCAGTAGTCTTTGCCCCACCGCGGTGGTCTTGTGACTAAGGTACTCGGATGCTGACCCGTAGGTCGCGGGATCGAATCCCGGTGGCAGCTACTGAATTTTTGGTGGAGGCAAAAAGGCTGTAGGCCCGTGGGCTCAGATATGGGTGCACGTTGAAGAACCCTAGGTGGTCAAAATTTCCGGATCCCTTCACTACGGCGTCTCGCATAATAATAAGGTGGTTTTGGGACGTTAAACACCACATAATAATCTATTTTATTATTTTTATAACTGAATCCTGAACTGAAATGAGCGGACCGCCCGCTGTTAACAAACAAGGGAGCGTCTCTATGCCGCCCAACTACAACCGTAAGTTATCTCGAGTGTTTTCTTTGCATTGCATCGGCGTGCACGCGGTCGTGAACGACATGTGCGCTTGCAGCGTGACACAGCCTTCTTGATAAGAAAGAAGGGACTACAGCTAAAAAAATCCAGCTGGCCACCTGACAATCATCGTTAAATGGCAATAGGATGCCTAAAATAAGTATTTTTTTAAGATTGTATATGAAAACCACCCCTTATTAGACGCCCTGCATAAATAAGCGTTCACTGCTAAAGATGAAAATTGTCGCCCTGGTGCCTTCCTCTCATACCTAATTTGGCCCCACACTTCTTGCTCTGCGTGATATCATTACGCCCAACCCAGACGGTTTGCGTCAGCCCTGCGGCTCAAGGCGGCAACCTAATCACGTTTTGCGGTATAGCCATAACTCACTTCGACGGCGTCTGGACAACCAAAAGCAAGACTCTGCTGCCCGCGCATTATATCGCCCGAGGCATACTCTTGCAACTCCTCGTTACTGGTGGAGTATGCCAGCACCTTTTGATGAACAGAAACAACAAAGGTGTGTGTGCCGAAGACCTGCGGTGCTAAACATCTGTGGTGCTAAAGTGGGCTGTAGGGCTACTCGCGTGGGGTGTTCTTTCGTTTTCTCACTTATTTGCTCGTTACCTCAAAGAAGACACGTGTTGGTGATGTTTTCATTACTTAGAGAGTGAATGACTTCCTGTTACCAATGAGGAAGTCAGTTACTTACTTCACAGTTTTCTGTTACAGATGCAAAAACATATATTCCTTCATATACCGACTCTGTTAGAAAAAGAAACTGCTCTGTGCACGTTGCATCATTAATTAGGCATGTCTGAAAACACTTTGGCAAGAAAAAAATTTAAAAAGCTACTCTCCTGCCTGAAGACGTTCGGTGCAGTGTTGCAGAATGAGCACCATGATTCCACTCCGGAGAATGGAAAATTTCCGCAGTTCCAGTTCTTTCAATTCTACAGAATAAAAAAGCCTAGCCTATTCTCATTCAGAGAATGGCCATGCAGGTAAATTCCATTCCTTCAATTTCTGAACGTAGAAAAACATATCTTGTTGGTTTTATTGAACTAGGAATGAATGTAACAACACAAAGCTTTTGTCATCAAATGCATTAGGAACTGCAAAAGTACGCAAAACACATCACCATGGTCGAGTGATAGAAGCTTGGCGACTTATCTCGTGCAGTACAACCACGCTAATAGTTCCCAAGGGTGTTGTTCTCTCGCTACGTATAGTATACCATGCAAATATATTTGCATGGTCACAGCAATCTTTAAAAAGTTTGTGAACATTTAGCAACGCATGTATTTTTTTGTTTAAAGTTTATTTTGCTATATACCTTCACAGCATTTTTTACTATACCCAGCAGCTAGTATAGAGCTTTAAAATTTTGCCGTTATTAACCAAACATGCTTTCTTTCTTTTTTTAACTAGGTAACTACTTAGCTGCATACGTTGCCAGATCTCTCGTAAACATGACCGTATATCTTGCAATGCAGTTATCGTGACAGCCGTCAGAGAAATGCAGAACCCTAAATTTGTCAGTCGCTTTGGAAGAAAATGTTTTTTGTTAAGTAAGGACACACGTATATGCTAGTAGAAGGGCAGATGATATTGTGTAGAAAACATCGATTATTTTTTCGAAACTATATGGCTGCTAACCAGTACACAGTGCCAAAGTAGGAGCATAAATAGCCTTTAACGGCTGCTACAGTGGATACTGGCTAAGTCTTGACACCGAATATAAATACCAGCTATTTTTTGTTAATGAAAACTAATCAATTAACATGAGTATAATTGTAACTAAGTAAGCATTCGCCTAGTTACCAAGATGTCAATGAGCTCGATGTTTGTGTTTTGAAACCGCAAATGTTTGTGCTACTGTCAACAATGTAGTGTGTGCTCATTCTTTTCGGTTTATGAAGAAAGCCCGCGAAATATAAAAAAAAATAACGCGCAACAGCTCTCCCACCGGCAAAAAAAAAAAGAGTAACCCTCTAGTTTCGCTTTTACGAGTTGAACGCGATAGCGAAATTTAGCCTCTAGTTCGCCCTTTAATCGGTAAGTGCATACCTAATGATAATAATATGATTTGTTTTATAAGAACTTCATGAAACTTCATGGCTCGTTAGTTGTCGGACTGTACTTGACATGAATGTCCCGCAAGCACTTATTGATATGCAGGACTGTGCCGTGTGGCCACTTTCCTCTGCTAGAACGGCGCTCTGCTCTAGTCGAGACACGTTTTTCACAGTGTCTCACAGATGACACACAGAAACAAACACACACGTGCGCGCGTGCGAATGGTACATACAGGTTTTTTATCTAAAGCAAGAGTAGCATAGCCTCCAAGATACAAACAATGCGTTTGCTATCTCGGAGGCCTTAAAGAGTCTCACAATGCCTGACAGATGACAGCACAAGATCTAGCGTTTGCTGTTTTCCTGATCAACGCCTCTGGAAAGGCATGCTATGTTCTCCGCTATATAGACATAGTTGGCCATTTTTAGAGTTGTTTGAAAATCCTGTGTGTTTTTAGTGGCGATGGCTATACCGACCCTCTTCAACGTAGTTTGATGCATGGAGGAAGGAAAGAATAGAGAGAGGCCCTATTCTATCCCAATGCATTGCGAGAAGTGTGGCGGAAGTGACGTCAAACTTATGGGGCAAACAAACCGGGATGGGGCAAACAAAACAGCAGACGCTCCTCGGCGTGCTCCCAGCGCTGTTTCGCTTATATAGTCCCGGCGTTAACTGAACGCGTATTGTATGATTTGCATGCAGTAAAATGTTGCGAGCACACCTTTCCCAGACTGTTCGTGCGTGGCAGGCCCAAGCGCGGCGTGCTGAAAAACTTCAAGGAGTGTTTTTGTGCAACGGCACAGAAATCGCCGGTACGTGTCGGAATGAAAATCATTCAGCCTTTGCATCATCGTATTCGCACTCACCCGGCAGTGTCTTTGCGTTCTGCTCGCCGCAAGGCTTTTTTTTTCTCTCTTAGCCATATTTCCTGATCTACGAGCTGATTAACAGTTCTTTTCTCGTGTATAGTGTCAGTGTGGCAATGCACGATTTTGAGAGCTTGCTTCGTAGCTATTCCGTGCAACGCCAGCCTAGTACTTGACGTGCTTCACGTCGGTACGAAAGCACAGCTGCATTGTATACGTGATCGTGCACGTTAAGTGTGTATTTCCAGTGCGCACACAACTAACACGCAGCGAGCGCACACCGTACGCTGCATACACACTTAGTCGGGCAACAAGAAAAGTTTATTGCCCTTCCGTATGAACGACACAACTTCTACAAACACGTCACGATGCTTACAACAGTAAAAACGAAAGTTCGCGTATGTTCTCAGTTGACACAATGAATAAGAACCAACGGAGCGTACAGCTGAGAGCTCCGCATTCAAATTACATCAACAGTGAAGCAAACATACGTGAAAAGTGGCACCAGGTACATCCGGCGGTGCACGCGATTCGCACTGAGTATACAGTTGGGCATCGCACAGCTTTTCTTTTAAAAACGCGCAAAAGAAGCAGCACTCGTGGATTGACTCGCTGGCGGCAGAGAACTGCTTCCAAGGCCGCTGCGGCAGCTCGTTCCCGGAAATCACGAAGTGTTTATCTGCTTCTCCGCTAGGAGGAAGTGCGGGTGTTTGCGATGCGGTGGCTGCACGATTATGACGTCATGGCCTCTCCTATAGTTTTCCTTCCTCCATGGTTTGATTGACTCCTAAATGCGCTTAGAAATCGCCGAATGGGCTTGGTTTCGTCGTGACACCTGTCTAACCAAATGCGTTAACGAGACGTCTTCCACTACATGCCATGTATATAACGTTTTCATTCCTGCGCTATCATCTAGTAACATCGTGGCTTTGTGGTAGAACACCTGCTTTCCAAACGAATGGCCCGGATTCGATCCGCAATGCCACCAAAAATTTCCTTTTATTTTTGTTAGCTTTTTTTATTTTTCGCTCACGGACGATTTTTCGCTCCCAACCAACGGTGCCGACGCCAATGGCGGAATTTCTGCGACACGAGCTCTCTCACGCTACTGCGTCAAAAGAAAGCTGCGTCCTCAAATAAGCTTACTGCAAGCAACCACTTTGCCTCGTTTCTGTTGCCAGTGAAGATTCCGCACATTGGCAAAAGTACAGGGCGAGCGCCAACAACATGTGTCAAAATTTGCAGGGATTTCTTCCGCTTGATTGTACAGTACGGTCCACTCTTGGAGGGAACACGGTAACGCGTGGCTGGTGGCCCGCATGGCGCAAACTGACGGCGAGATTTGTAAACGCTGCGCATGCGCATAGACGCGAAAGAGTGGGGCTCACCGCCTTTCGTCTGCTACTTTCCGCTCCGGCACTTTCCATGCGCTGGATACAGCGTTCGCATTTCCGCATTCTCCCTGCCCCTCCCCGGGTAATCAGCGTGCAGAAAAAAAAGTGCCTGTCGCTTGTTGTGCTTTCTCGGCAGCTTTGTTGCAATTCAGTTCATGGCCAAAGCAGCCGATTTTGGATTACAGGCGAAATGCAAAGAAAAGCCATGGGCTTATAGTATTTAGAAGCATGTTAAGGAAACACATCTTGCAGATACTTCAATGTATGCCACTGCGGCGTTACACTGAACTATATAATTGTTGTGGATCGCAATACGTAGCAAATGTTAGTTCTAACTCGCGTTACATTTCGTTTTCTTCGTTGAAGCGAAAACGCCAGAAGCTCTGTATTTCGAATATGTGATAGCATTCACTTTTTTGAAAATCATTACATTTCACCAATACGCGTTGAAAAATGGTGTTTATAAAACACTATGGAGTAAACAACAAAAAGTTAATTTTTCAAACTTAGACAGGTTAAGTTAGGTCAAATCTGTAGTCTCGAAACATTTGAATGATGCAAAGGTAATGAAACACATCTGAGCCTTGTGAAACACACAATAAAATTCAAATCTGTGTAAGCAAAATAGGACTACGCATGACAAAACTTGGCAATGAAAAAAAAGACATTCGTAATGCCGATGATTACGCTGGTAATGAGAAAGTGGCCATTTCGCGATGACAGTGACATCACGCTGGCTGTATTCCTTGGTGTACAGCTTGACTATTCGAAGCCTTTCGTCCTCAGGTACTCTAGCCATGCCGCTTCTAACAACTAGCTCTGCCGAAAATGCGATCAGCGAATAAATATGCCCTCAGCTGTGGAAGTCTGTGAAAGCGATAACGAAGCCCATCCCTCGCGTAACCTAATGTTTGTGCTCACCAAAAATCTAATCGTTATAAGCTTTTCAAAAACCGTTCGAACCAGCCAGCCACTTTTGATAACAGTCATGGAAATTGATGGTCAATGAGGCGAGCACAGTAAGCTTGTCGCTAACGCGAGCCGAGCGTAGGGCGGGGTAGTAGCAGATTACGCGGGCAAGTACCGCCCTTGCGGTTCTGCGCGCATGCTCCGCGTTTCCAAACCTCGCCAGCAGTTGGCGCCCCACGGACCGCCCGCAGCGTGCTCGCGTGTTCCCCCTAACAGTGGACCTTACTGTACGTTCATAACATTATCTTTATCTATATCTCACGGCCAACTGTTCTCATTGATAATGCAACCAGAGCACTGTTCTGAATACAGCCTCGCTGTGTAAGATCAAAGTGTTGCGGTTCTTGTGACTAAAAGGAACAGATTGACACCCGAGGCACAAACGTCCCTCGTAGTAGTAGTAGTGTGTAACTAGTCTTACATTTTGACCTCCAAGGTGGTGCCGGTGGAGATTTCTTCTGTGTGTTGTTGAACAATAAATGTTCGCAGCGTGTGCGTCAACTAAAAGCCAAGCTCTCCTGTCTCTCATTTCCCCTTAGCAGCCATTGGAATGTACATTGAGCACTATCTCACAAGAAAGGGTTGCTACGTTATACTCGCTGGGCGTACCTCCCTTGGTTTTAGAAAGGTTTAGCGAGCGTTGGACCGCAGTGCCATGAATACAGTGAACTAGTACATACCAGGAACTCGAGGTGGTTAAAGGTGGGAAGTAGACACGAAGCGCAAGCCGTAAGAAAGTGTGCGTGTTCCTACTCTCGTTCAGTCCTTGGAATGTCCGCTGGATGGCGGTGCTTCTATATGAGGAATATATGACGAAAAGATGCGAGATGGTGGTACTTGGAGTAATGAATAGGTGGACGAACGGACACACAGACAGATGCATGGCCGGACGCACGGATGGCTGCACGGACGGATGGATGCATGGAAGGACGCAGGGACGGACGCACAGATGGACGTGCGGACGTACGAACAGACGCACGCATGGACGGACGGAAGCAAGAACGAATGGACGGACGGATGCTTTGCCCCACTCTCCATCATTCACTCCGCGGATATGCTGAAATTTTTTCCTTCTAATTCTCTTTCGTTGATACTGGTTATCTCAAGCTAACCTATTTGAGGTGCGCTGCTTTCTTTGATGCGATAATACGCGCCACAGTCTAGTCAAGTGTAACATTTCATATTTCTCGGGATCTCTTTATGAATAACAAAAATTAGCACGCAATGAGTACGTTGTTGAAAAAGGCACAGTCGGATGCGATTTCCACAAGCGCACATCTGCCTCAGCGAAATTTCGATAAATGCTGCATGTATCTTTGAGTTACAAATATAGTTATGACTTAATAATAATTTGTCAATAACAAAAAAATAGTAGTGGCCACTACAGTATACTGAGAACAATATGCATAAGGTTTGCTTAGCATAACGCTGTACCTCTTTTTTTAAAAGGCTGCTTCTCCTGCGTCGCCCGATGCAGCAGCCGGAACGACATAACATAAATGACTCCTGCGCCGCATGGAAGTAACGTCACCTTTAAAAAGTAACTTAAAGCTAGGTAACTATTTAAAAATTATAGTATAACGCGTTGAACCTACAGAAATATTGTTAATGAATAAGGGTTTGCCGAGTCAGTTAACACATATTTGTTAATTAAACGCACATCACAAGCATTTTTAATCTAGGTGTTGTCATGGGGCGATGCGGCTGTGAAAGATATAGCAGTGGAAAATAGGGTAGCTGCGTTGTGTGGTGGCGATAAGAGCTTTGCTAAAAACTCCAGCGCTTGGCCTCGGCCTAGGCCGCCCCCGAGGAGGACTGGAAACCCTGTCTCCTCCCTGCCGCATGGGCTTGCTGGATGGCCCACAGTTGATACTGGAGCTTGGAGCTGCGTGGTGCTGCTGTCCACCACGGCGCAGCTTCATCTGGGTGTGCGCCATAACGTTTCTCAGTATAAAGAGGGCATTATTACTGTTGGACGTGCTGCATTTTCTAGATTTCAACGCCAAAACGTAATGTTCTCGAAGGTGAAGGTGTCCTTTCTGCCGAGCACTTCATTTTGCTTGTCACGAAGGGGGAGGTCGACGATGAAATAAATGTTTTCGCACAGTTCACGTGTCCTCACGCACAAGAAACCTCAATGCGGATGCGAAGTGTTTTTACGACGCCTGCGATCTCCAAACGCCAAGCTCCTGCAAGGTACGCTTCTTCGCAAAGTGCGAACATGTACGGCCGTTATCATCCGTTGTTATATAGGTAAATCCTTCCGTGCTGTCTGCAGGCCGTGCGCGTTATTGAGCTAGGCAAAGTGTTCGGCACTCTTCTGTAGATAGGTTGGCTAATGCAGCCGGCACTTGCCATTGGGCATCGTTTATAAAGTGCCGATCACCTAGAACATTACGGTGCATGTGAGTATTTTAAAGTGGCCTGCTGATTATCTCGTGAGGTGGTGACGGTACACTGAGCCACACAAAAACGTGTCCTAGGATATTTGGCATCGCTACGGTGCAGTGCGCTTTTGTCATCGGAACTTTGATATCAACATTGTTGACACATGTGCCCGGCAAACCGATCAATGCCACCTAGATAGTTTCAGGTCTGCTCACTGGGTCGGCCACGGGCTCTGACAATACTCCGTTTAGACCTGTGTGTTTCGCTGCACAGACGTGCCTACGCTTGCTGTCGTCGCTCGACAGACACGGATTGGCTCCGCCGACGAAAATTTTCATGGCGTGCCAGTGTTCTTGTTGGCGATTTGAGAAGACCATATTTTTTAGTGTCCGTGAACTGCGGCGTGGATATGTGAGGTGTATTGTGCACCTGATATTCGCAATCTGTACGGCCGGAAATCTGAACTGTTGGGCGATGATGCGTGGCGAATGGTCGCTGCAAAGGGACTGATGCTGCGAGTGTTCTCGTTTCGTAAGGACTATCCAAGAATGAAATGGGAGCATGTCGTTCGTCAAGATGACGCCAACTTCCGTTTGCTTCCAAACTCGAAGGTATGTGTGTCCATACCACATATTTCTAAGTCGTTCTAATGGCCCCATCGCCAGTATGTTCCGTTCTTGCTCCAAAATAAAGGTGTCATGTGTACTTCTGGCTTGTTGGCATAGGCCCTGTCATTAAATTAATAAACGTGTGTTGCAGAACATTTTTAGAACAGGCGTGTTTCCTTCAGGGTCAGTAAACATTTGGCAACTGGTGATTAGCGCCGCGGACCTCTGTACACTTGGTTGATGAAAATGGAAGGAACGCTGTTGCATTACTTGATGCATCGTTTTTGTGAATAGTATTTTCTTGCCGGAATTCACATCAAGTTATTGCGGTATTATTGTGGTCAGCACCTTAGTCTGATGTGTTTCTTTGAAATTTAGATGCGTGTGGACACTTACGCTAAAGCGCTTTCTTATTGGTTTTCAGGTGTGTAATCTCTACTTCAAGCTAGAATAATAAAGAAACACTACCAAAAAATATACCGATACAAGAACCGGTAGTGCGGTAGAAGCGCCCACAGGGCCCACACAGTTTAATATAGACCCAGTACTAACAGTTTTTTTATGCCCTAAGGTATATGACCGACTATACGCACCATTGGGAGAGGGGCCAGAACAAAACAGGAAACACTGCTTCTTGTGTCGGTCACAAGAGGTTTTTGTTAAACAAAAGATTTTGTTTACTTTTGCAATGGTCATCACCTTGATATTGTGCTAAGTATTATACTTGTGGTGTCAGCCCACAATCTCCTAAATAACTACGGGTCTATGAAGACGGATGTTCGAAATAGTACAAGTAAATCTGCAGAAACTTTGCAAATAAGTAGACAGTTTCCTTGCATGCTCTAGATAGTGTGTGTCTCCATTCATGGGTAAACAAGGAATGAATAAAATTTACCGTATTTAATTTGTCAATTTGTTGCTCCATAAAATTCACTCCTATAGATAGACCACACGCTTGATAGCGTTAACCTTTGGCTTTTTTGTGGTAGAAATGGCTCATAGGTGAATCTCCAAATGCTTTAAAGCGCAATGCATTACTTAAACCAGTGCCTTTTTTTACCTTGAAGGCAGACTAAAGCTGTTCAGCATGTAAAACGTGCCGCGAACAGTTTATCTCTTAACGGCAGACGATTGTGGCAATTAATTCACAGACTTGGTACGCGTGCTCACTTGGGCAAAACAAGTGACGTCACGGTGGGAGTGAGCAGGCCTTATAATCTTCTAGGTGGCATTGAACCAATGCAGTCAACTCCATTTGAATTAAGCATGTCTTCTTGCGTAATGAAGACCATGAATTCGCAAAACAGTGTATCATAATAAGTATAGCCAATTCTGCGAGGTTCATCAAACACACAATATCAAAGGGCCTGTAGACAAGACCAATAGGAGCGCATTCAGCCGCAAGTCCGGCTGACGGCAGGCCGATGAGGCGATGAGGAGACACACTGAAAGCCACGTAGTGGCGTCATCGCATGCCGAGTTGATGAAGCCACGTCCCATTCGTACTATTCAAACGAAGCGCCTAACCGCAAAAGTTCATGACGTCAATTTCGTGTGACGCAGCAGCCGTTTTTTTGTGAAGGTGGCTCATGTGCCGCGCGACGCAGCAGACCCTGGCTTTTTGAAATCATGCTGCGTGATAACTGGGGCAGCCTGTATACTTCTATAAGATATGTGGCAATGTACGTGCAAATATAAACGCGCGTTAGCTAAAAAAAAACTAGTAATCTAATAATTATTTGAGTCACCACTTGCACGAACTACTTAGCAACCTAGCAATTTCAGTAACATGCTTTATACCTTTATTTACTAGGAGATCAGTGCTTATTATGACAAGTAAACGGTTTGTATGTAGTTATTGAATATGCACAGCCTTTTTTTTCTTGAAGTTTGTTTAAACGAATGGTGAAGTTTTAATATTGTTTAAGCTTAAATGAACTATTGTTAAAATGACCCCTTAGCGAATTCACGTAGAGATTTGAGGAGGCACGCCTTGGTTATGTGGAATCAATCGCCTGCTTTGGTTGGCTGCCCTAACCAATGCTTTCCAAAGTCTATTCTCTCTCTCTCTCTGTACGATTCATCTTGTAGAGTGGTTCATCGCACACAGAATTCACAGAACACCCTGTTCGTCGTGTATTAATGTGTGCTGCGATGACCTACAAATGATATAGTTCCGGGCTAAGGTGCCTGTGTGTGGAAGCAGGGAGGAGAGTATTGCAAAAAAAAAGTGTGTGTGTGTGGGGGAGGGGGAGGCGGGAGGTTGTATGTGATGAGACGGCGCGTAAGCTGGTATATAAAAGCTTGCAGTAAACACAAGCGGCGCACTAGCCTCAATACGCATCACAATTTAGAGAAGTGCTTTATCCAGTGTGCGTCCGATTCACCAAAGGCGCCAGAAGAAAAAAACAAAGTAAAGGATGGGTAGACACCAGATACCGAGGGCATAAATCACAAGGTGTAAGGTGGGTATTCCGCCACCGTAGTTTCGCACGATGAATACCATGGCGTAGAACAGTGGTTACGCCAAGAATAGAAAGAACTTCGGAGCAACACAGTCTTTACAGGGTGTCCCGCAAAACTTGAGCCAAGAACTTGAACATGAAAGACACTTCAGTGGCGAATCGTGCCAAACATGTACTACTTGCACTAGGCTGTATGTAATCGGGCTATATTTATTTCTTTCTATACTAATTATTTATCCTTTTTAATTACCTTATTTTAAATCATTGACAGTAAAACAAAATATGAACACTGACATGCAGAGCACTTCTAGAAACCACTGACTCAATTGTTTGCTGTACGATACGTCTAGCGCCGCTGTTTCTTTTTTTCGCCTTTTAAAGAAGCCTAAGGCAGCGCTATAACACTGCGCTCTCGGTCCGTCACACTGCTTCTTAATCTTTCCCATTTCACGGACTTTCTTTACAACGTAGAAAAATTAACAGCGAGGAATGTATCGCACCGAAAACAATTTAGTCGGTGGTTTCTGAAAGTGCTCTACATCTCAGCGTTCATATTTCGAGTTGACAGCCCATAATTAAAAAGTTTGGCAATTAAGAATTTTAACTATTTTTATGAATAGAAGTTAAAAAAAACAGCCTGAGTAGCTACAGGCTAGTGCGAGTAGTAGCGTTTGGCTCAATTCACCTCCTCAGTGCCTTTCATTTTCAATTTTTTGGCTCAAGTTATGTGGGACACCCTGTATAAGGACAGAATAATAGTAGATGCGGTGCTTATAAATGTACCATGCTTGTAATCAGCCAAGCCTTTTTAAATCATGGCTTATTCTTCAATTCGAGGGTCTCATTTACTAAAGTTCGAAGTTTGAAGAACAGCATGTCGACAAACATGTGCTCTATTTTCGAAAAAATACGTGATTTCCTTCCCATTCCCATTCCGTGAAAAATTGCTTTGATTCCATTCTCATTCCACTCCTTCTAGTCTTGTCGTAATTCTACTCTCATTCCCGTGCGGGGTCGCGAAAATGTGTAATGATTCCGGATTCATTCCAATTCCGGAGTGGAAACTACGCAACACTGGTTTGGTGCATTGATAACAGTTGGTAGTCTCCACTTCTTCCTCCCATGTGTGACGCTATTTTAAGACGTGGCTACACTGCCTTTCTGTAAATAAACCTGTCTCTCTCTTATAAGTTCACGTTTGAACTTCGTGCTGTGCAGCTACAATATTGGATCACCAGCTGACTTTAATCAGCCACTTTTATCAGTATGTGTCCTGAAGGAACACACTCTTGCTGAGAATCTAGAGGCTTGCCACCAACTATAAGTTATCGTTCTCTGACCAGACTGTCCGACAGCACTTTTCACATTCGTGTATCACGAATCGATTCAATTCTTGCACACTTTCGGCTGATGTTCTGAAGGATTTGTTGCAAGTCACTACGAGCATAGGTGCGCGCAACGTTCCCCTCCACGGAAGCTGAAGGTTCTTAACAGTTTCCCACCTCTCATGCAACTATAGAGAGAGAGAGAGATGGCCGCCCCCCCCCCCCCTGTGCGCCCACCAATTTATGCATAGATTCTTGAGAAGTACAATACCATTTGCAAATCGTACATTGCTAAGGTGCTCAGGGCTGTTCTACACTCCAGTCACTTCCCACTCGTTGAGGTTGAATTTTTCGTGTCACGCCGTGGATACTGAAGATATTGCTCTTCCCGGTCTTGCCTCCTTTTGGTCGTAATTTTCTTCCTTTTCTTATTGAGATATATTGTAGCTTTATTGTTTTCATCAATATTGCTTAGGTATTCGCGGCTGATTCCATCACAAAAATGGTGGGAAAGCATACTGCAAAACAGGCTAGTGGGGGAGTAAGGCATCAACTGCCCGTATAGTAGAGGAGAGATGATGGCGAAATTCGCGGCAGGAATTCACTACCAATAATAGATAATTTTTTTACGGAGTGCAATATTAGGAAGCAAAACTTGAAACTCCCTAAGGGGCAAATAAGAAATATATTTCAGTCTGCACCAACCACAAGGTAGTGCAGGATGTAGAAGTGCCTAATGCGGTTACAGACAGTGATCACAGTTGAGTGAGATCTAAAATGGCTTTCTCATAAAAAAAAAGAATATTTGCAACGAGGAAACACGTAAACTAAGTGCAGAGTAACGGTACATATATCAACTTAGTTTGGTCTTCGTGATCAAATATGGGGTCTTAGAACAGGAATACGAGAGTAACTAAGAATTATTGATAAAAAGATTACTGTTCTTTTTCAAGTGGGACGTGTAGGGCACCAATGCAGGAAGTAAATTTTTTGAGGTAACAAACCACGTGCTGAAAAAATCACAAGCAAGACATATATAAGTGAAGAGACGTAACAGAATTTGCTCAACTGTCAAAGGCGATGAAGTGAAAAAGTTATCATCATGATCATGTGAAGCGCACGCAATTGGATTTCCTCGTAAAGGAACTGGTACTGTTAAAATGCAGACGTCCGAGTTTCCAAGATAATTTTATTGTACTTGAATGCGAGGTCTTTTGGTCTTCAGTAATTAGCTGACTGTTGAAAAAATACCAGCATGTGCGAGGTGAGCGACAAAAAACACCGCGAGTCCCATGATTCTGTGTACAGTTAGCAGTTAGTTAAGCTATATATATATATATATATATAGATATATATATATATATATATATATATATATATATATATATATATATATATATATATATATATATATATATATATATATATATATATATATATCTATATATATATCCTCAATCCACGATGTAGTTATTGAGATCCCGCAGTGGAAGGCTCCGTAAATTTCGACCACCTGGGGTTCTTTAACATGCGCCTAAATGTAAGCACACGGGCCTCAATCCTTATTGGCGCAATGAAAAATAGGGCTGCCGCAGCCAGGAATCGATTCGACGACCTGTGGCTCAACATTTGAGAAGCATCACCACTAGACCAACGTGGCAGGTGGTCTCGCTCCGTGTTCAACATGGGAGTGCCTCAGATTGCTCCGAAATGTATCATGGTGCTCTCAAAGAACCAGCCACAGGACTCGATTCTGACCAGCCGAACATGACGTGCGTGGCTAGAGCACTCTGGAGCGTTCAAACGCGACCAGCGGAAATGACCAGTCTCCGTAGAATTAAGAGCATGCTCCAATGTGTACGTGAACACAGTAGAAACAAAGGTGAAGATCTGCGGAACATCAACATGGTTTCAGGGTATGGACCAGTACCCAAGAGAACAGTGGTTCGCCGCCATGAAGGATTCGGGCACCCCTTGTGGACCATTAGAAGCGATAAGGAACCCATAACAGCCGGAGAAAAAAAACAGATGGGGGAGGGGGAGGGGTTACAAGTTAGCACATCACGCAGCGGGAAATAAGTGATTTTTTTTCTCCCCAGCAAAGAATGGTCAAACCAAAGTTTCATGCCAATTCTGAGCAGCTTGCCAATGAGTTTGTGGTCTGCAGCCACATTCAGTCTTTTTCTAGCTACGTTCATATCGTCTAATATGTAAGCCTAGAAAAAGTATGCTTTCCTGCATACTGCGTGCATGCATGGGCCGTGGAAAGTTGCAACAAAAGCATTACAACCATCTCATGAAAAAGAAAAACAATAAGTCAGCTCCGCCGCAATGTAGAAATTTCATGGCAAGAAGCATACAAAAAGCTACATTGTGTGCCTCTAAAAAATGCGTTTTTCTTTAGAGGGTAGGCTTTACAGATCTCCAAAAAGCGGACCCCCATTTGAAAATTACTGCGATAGAAAAACCGGAAAGCTGGTACTTTCCCTTCACTGCAGACACAGTACCAGTACAGGAACAGCAGACTTCAAAATACATATTCGGACCAAAATATCACTAGAAGTCCACATGAATCCCAAGAGCATAAGGCGAAGCCTCAGCCATAAGGCAACCACTAAATTGCTCTATAGCGTTCCCCCTCCCCTGTACCTGGAAGCGCTATAGAGAAGCTCACGATATACTGATTTAGGTGCATTTGACTAGGAGTAGATTCACCCCACCTGGGTGACAGTGGATGTTTGTTTCATACAACAACGTGGGAGAACCAACAACGCTAATAACTTTTGGCCTCCTTCACTCAAACAGTCACCGACTAAGCTAGCAGAAAAAAAAACAGACCACAGACACCTGAAAAAGAGTTTCGAAGATGAAAATCTCATGCCCGACGCCTGGCTTAGATTTAGTAGCGTATATCTGAACGCAAGATGTACTCCGCAAACAGAAAACGGATGCTCTAAGTGTTCTTCACGAACTCCATTTATCGCACATTCAAACTTGTGCCTGATAGGGGCTTTTCAATAAAGCACTCGAAGATCCTCTATTGTCGCGAAAGGGAAAATACAGAACATTTTTAAAAACTTCGCCAGCAGCCGATCAATGCGCATCAACTGAATAGCATGTGCTTAGACCCCACATTACGGGCTTATCATGACCGCAATAGGCAGTACTGGCGTACACTCACTGTTTAACCTGACCTGTCCCCCGAGAACTTGTCCCCCGAGAGGGAAGCAAAATAGGAGGGAAAGAACGGCAGAGGGGTTAGCCAGCATCAATAAAATAGATGGCACCCGGACCGCCTTTATATGACGACGACATCACCGTTTGTGCTACCCGTGGCAGTTTATGATGATTACTAAGCTTCAGGCCGCCTCCACGACGTCACGGACCATCCGCCAGCTGAAGACCTGGCGACGGAACGCAATAGTAAGCGTAATAAACTTCAACCTTCGTAACTGAAAAGCCCGCGCGCTCTCTATACGATTGAACCTGATTTTTTTGAAAAATAAGTAGCCGATAGCTTGAGGAGAGGGCGGACTTACACCACACGGTATGATCCATATATATATATATATATATATATATATATATATATATATATATATATATATATATATATATATATATATATATATATATATATGTATAGGTGGCAGTTTAGGCTGTTGCAATTGTTCCGAATCCTGCTGTATCAAACTGTTCAATGGCTTATCAAGAGAGAGAGAGAGGGAGAGGGAAATGTACATCATCTCCACGGAGTGGATGATGGCGAGGTGGGCGAAGATTCGGATGTCTTTCGGCGATTTTTTAGCTACGTGGCGTTGAAAGCACGTGGGCCACATTGACAGCGCGAATTTCTCTTCCTGCACTTCCTCTCTACCTACGTATACCGCTTTGACAACTGAAGAAACCTGCATGATCACGATAAAACTGACTGGGGCACGACCGCCATAACCATGATTGAATCCGCGACACTTGGGTCTGCAGCCGAGTGCCGTAACCACTACAGCACCACGGCAGACGTATTTAATTACAGGACGCGTCTTTGAAAACATATTTTCATCGAGATTCTCGCATAAACATATCATGGTTTGGGAGAAGGAGGGGGGCACAAACTTTAGAACACATAAGTATTCTTAAAGCTGGTGTTATTTCGAAAATATATTGTCAGTGGATATGGTTCGTGAAATCACTGTTTATGTTTTAATACGGGTGCTAGTGCTAACAATTTGAAAAATATATCAGTGACACTCTGTTAATCATAAAGTAAGCATCTTAATTTTCAATGTAAGCTGAGCCCACGCTTTCAGGCTATACATATCGATGAGAACACTTTTGCTAAATGGCTTCTTTGTTTAAATTTTTTTGTTAACGTTAAAAACAAGCAACACCAAGTAAAATACCGGTGACAAGGCCATTCGCCACACCATTTTCGCAAGAAGAGTTTTTCGCCTTTCATCGCATGTTATGGATCGACACGCCCTCACCTCGCTGAAAAGCGGCGAAAAGAATAAAAGTGGCGATAGAAGCCTCTGGCGGCCCTCACCAGCAGCTACTTGAACATGTTAACGAATTGGAGGTTTACAGAGTAATTATAAGCAGCGCCTCAAGTATTAGCGAAGAAAACAGCATTTATCTCACGGGTGCTTCAATGCCCACAACAGCGATTAGAGCGCAGACGAAGTATTTGTAAAAGCGTGTGTAAATGAGAGTGCCTTGGTATGGATGGTGCACCATGAACTTCACTGATGGTTGTAATCACAGGGGTTACTTCATGCCATTTTACAACGAAAAGAGAGTACAACTTTGCGATAAATGTGTTTTCTTGGTTGTGCCCCGCTCACTTATATTGCTCATATAGTTACGTGTGACGACATGCACGCTTTAGTTGAAATATGAGAGAAAAATGTAAGTGGCTGTTGCCGCAGTCTGGTTCACTAACTTAGTGTTTTTTTCTTCGGTTAACTTCTATTTTCTTTCGGAGCATGTCATTAATGCACCGCTTCACCCAACTATACGAGCATTGGGGACTCTATGCCATCAACAGCGCCTGCCCCGAGAATCCACGTTTGCATATGAGTATAGTCCTCAGCTACGGAACGGACACACTGAATGAACAGTTGTCCCTGCAGTTTGAAATATTCGCAGTTATTTTGGTTCAGGGGTATTCACGTGCACCTTTTCTCTTGTATGTGGATGTTTGAAAGGAAGGAGGGGGGGAGGTGAGTGGGCTGCGTAAAGAGCGAATAATTACGTGAAGTTGCCCTTCCGTTATTGCACATTCACCCAGCTCCAACGAGTCCTAAAACCACTGCGAATATAGCGAAATTCTTGTCCTACATTGAGTAATTGTCACAGACGCTAAAGATTTACTTCTAAGAGAAAATTTCATCCGGTACTGATGATGAACGAGTAATCAATGAAGGTGCTCGGCCACTAGAAAATAACAGCGAAAATCGACATACTTGTTGAATGAAACTCCGTCTCTTTCATATTTTCGAGACAAAATAGCGTCATAACCTGAGCATGTTCTTTAATACCAAAATAAATATCCTCAGATTCTTCAAGCGTTGCGTTTACGTGCTTCGAATTTGAGTTCACTATTACGGGTGTATTATTGTAGCGGTAATACTTCTGTTTTTGCAGGATTTTAATAATGTAGTGGAGGAGCGCAATGTTTAAAACATTGCGAGCAAATATCTACGGAGGCACCGCCATCAAATGTCCAGTTGCAAAGAATACCTAGAATTTAAAATTTATCGAGTCAGACTTGACAACGGAATAATTTCCACAGTACACCAGAATTTACATCATCCTCCAAATGACTGCCGTCAGCACAAAGCGAAAAAAAATGAAGATTAGTAAGGAAAACTTCGACCTTGATGAAAAGTGTGCATTCAAGTTTTTATAGTTATATACTTGAGGTTATTGTGACATACGTTATCGAACACGCTAACAGTTCAAGGATGAAGAATCAACCAATGGCCTATCATAAAATATCACGTTGTGCTTGTGTATGAGCACTGTTGGATTTCCACGTGGGTACAGATTTTGAAATACAGGCTATAATGACACGAAAAAGCAGATAAGGGGTGCAATGCATAGTGGTCTGAACTTCTCGGGAAGATGAGTTTGCTTCCCCGCCGCGGTGGTCTAGTGGCTAAGGTACTCGGCTGCTGACCCGCAGGGCGCGGGTTCGAATCCCGGCTGCGGCGGCTGCATTTCCGATGGAGGCGGAAATGTTGTAGGCCCGTGTGCTCAGATTTGGGTGCACGTTAAAGAACCCCAGGTGGTCTAAATTTCCGGAGCCCTCCACTACGGCGTCTCTCATAATCATATAGTGGTTTTGGGACGTTAAACCCCACATATGAATCAATCAAGATGAGTTTGCTTCGAGATCGCTCAGTGGCAGCCATGGCATGAAGACAGTGCGGAGCGCTCTATAGCAGCGTTGATAAATATGGCAGAAGACGCGTGGTGTTAGAAACGCATGCAAGACATTTGCGACCGTTATCAAAGTAAGACCGCATGTGAACTCGTCAGCGCCGACACTCAGTAAACATATTAACAGTGCATTGACGTCAGCGTGATCATCGCGCAATGATTTTGCCAACTCAACACGCGCCTTCGACAGGCGTGTTCGTGGGCGAATGTCCTCTTTCGGGCAGGTTCTTTTAGATGCGGAAGCATCTTATACTCGCGCCTTGTAGTGCGCCGTCCGCGCCATCCGCACCGCTTCTCGAACATTCGACAGCTGACGCGCGCGCATGCGCCGTCGCGCCGTCGCCCACCATCTGTGCCGCGCGCGCTTCTCCTTCGAGAACATTCGACAGCTGACAGCGCATGCGCCGTCGCGCCGTCGCCATCTGTGCCGCGCGCGCGCTTCTCCTTCGAGAACATTCAACAGCTGACAGTGCATGCGCCGTCGCGCTGTATATATACTCAAGGTCGGCGCTCGCTCACTCAGTTGCCGCTCGTCGGTTGGTTTGTACGGCGCGTCGACGTCCAAGGTCGCGGTGAAGTGAATTTCAACGAATCCACAAACACAATGATCGACGTCCCTTCGACCAGCGCCGCCCTTTCGCATACGTGTGTACGTGTTCACTCATTTAACACCCCCTCCTACAACCACGTTAACCAATTTAGCCATCGACCCAAGTAAGTCGCAATTTAACACCCCATTTCACAACCACGTTAACCAATTTAGCCATCGACCCAAGTAAGTCGCACTTTAACACCCCGTTAACCAATTATATGCTCCGCATCCTCCTCAGTGTTCCCCCGAGGGAAGCTGCGGGCAATTTTTTGTTCCACCTGCAGCATGAAAATTCCCACACTCTAAGGCAGCAAGGGTGCACACGCAGCACTTTCGAGCTCGTCGTTTTGCTTCTATCAAATATTGAAGATATACATAAAAACAGGTGGTCACCAGGGGCGCTTGCATCATGTCGGCAACACGGCTGTGATTAAATATGTCGTGAGCGCGGTGAAACTAGATGCGAGACATCGTAGCCGCGTGGTGATATCATTTGTACTTCTGCGTGCGTGTGTGCATAGTCTGCGCGATAAAGCTGACAGAGTAATTGTGCCGTTCGACGCGAGGACTGCTCCTCGGCACGAGCAAACGTGGTGGGCGTACCCGATCTTCGCTGCGGTTGTCTGTCAATCAAACTGATTGACTCGTGAACTCGGATACAAACTCGTTGATCTTGAAAAGGCCCGAGTTCAACTCGCAACTTTTCTGGTGCTGGTGTGACTGTCAAGCCTTTCACTGAACGCTAAGCAGCAGCTTTTTCGCATATAAAATAATTTGGTGAACTTACACTGATTGTGCAAGGCTGGAGCCATACAGGAGCTCGTGATAATCTAGCATGTGATTGAGTGATTGATATATGGAGCTTTACATCCCGAAACCACTATGTGAATATGAGGGATGTTGTAGTGGAGGGGTCCGGAACCTAACTTCTTGCAACTCTTTAAGTAGGTCGGCTACTCATGTCTCATCAGCTCTGCGTTGACTTTGATTGTGCTAATTGAATGAGGCTGAACGACCATTACACTGAGCTATCTTGTCTTCATAAATAAGGTTTTAATTAAAAACAGTCATCTTGGGCGAAATTAGCAATGTCTTGATCAGTATGGTCCTATTAAACGTAATCCTAATTATCAAGATACTAATTGCCGTCATATTGGTAAGGTATAATTAACAGGGTATTACTTAGCGTACTCATAATTAACGTCGAGGTAATTAAAACAGTTTAGTTAGCTTTTCGCCTAGCACGCTTTAGTTAGCCCGTTTCTAGGTTTACATGACATTTACTAGCACGGTATTCTTAAGGTGTGGCGTAATTACGTCGGTCCTACGATGACAGAGAAAAATTAGCTTGGTAATAGTATGTCCTGACCTAACTAGCCAAGTACACCACCCAGCCAAATAGCTAATTAGCCGGACGCACATGCTCGGGTGCTAGCGGCCGATGACAACAAAGACGACGTGCACCGGCCGAGCAGCGAGCTAGAATGCACAGGCTGAAAGGAGGTTAAAAAGAATTGCTGGAGTGGAAGCTGCCGCAGTGCTTTGCCAGCAGTAGTGAAGCCAGATTTTGGTCTCCAGAGATCTCGGAAACATGCTATTTTCTGATGGTACCCTCTTAGACATCATGTGCCTTTGATTTGTTAGTCTAAAGGCAACGTTATTTATAAATTGAAAAATAGTTGTTTCCAAATAAATAATCTGCACACACTGGTATTGGTGACTTAATCTCTAATAAAGTTTGCTTGAATGCTAGGCTTCCAAAAGAAAACTAGTAACACAAGGACACACTTCGAACACTATTAGACCCGAGAACTTTGCCCGGTGAAACTCGTTGGGCATGCGAAGAAAATGCTATATATATATATATATATATATATATATATATATATATATATATATATATATATATATATATATATATATATATATATATATATATATATAGTCGTTGCAGCGGTGCCCGGTTCTCTTTAAAAGCCGAGCAGAGAAAAATCTTTATCTTCTTTCTTTCGGCGCACACGTGCATGGTACAAGAGGCATGGAAATAAGCAAGTAGTAATAGGAGAGCTTTTATATTGTTTATTGGTGTTTGATAGATATATATCACTGTGTAACGAGAATGCACCCACGTTGACGCTTAGATATATATCTCCTTTTCGACGACTGACGCCCATAATTCATGATGTGGTCATATACGCTTGTGGTGGCTGCACTAGTTAACGGTGAAAGGGGAATCAGAGAAAATGATGTGACAGCCAGGAGAGCGTCACTGTATGGACGCCGAAATTGGGCGAACGTCACCTACTTACTGCATGTTAGAGCTTCGAACACCACTGCCCGACTAGAGAGAAACGCAACGAGCGTCGCGTCTTCTCTGTTGGCGGGCCGCCATTTTTAATAGGGTGAGTGTAAGTGATGAAAGCGTACTTGCAGCCAGCTGAAGTAGGTACCACAGCTACGCGTCACAGAGCTATTTTTGGTATGAATGGATACTATGCCCCGCCGTGGTGATGTAGCGGCTAAGATGCTCGGCTGCTGACCCGCAGGTCGCGGGATCGAATCCCGGCTTCGGCGGCTGCATTTCCGATGCAGGCGGAAATGTTGTAGGCCCGTGTGCTCAGATTTGGGTGCATGTTAAAGAACCCCAGGTGGTCTAAATTTCCGGAGCCCTCCACTACAGCGTCTCTCATAATCATGTCGTTTCGGGACGTTAAACCCCACATATCAATCAGTCAGTCATGGATGCTGTGATGAAAGCCCACGCTTAGGTTAAAGTCCCCACCTGGCGGTGTGTTGAGGTGCCGACAGAATTGCAGCTGTCTTATTGGAAACGCGCTGAATGTAATGGGCACGTAAAAATGACGCGTTAAAGGAGCTAATCGCGGATGCCACGTTCACAATTCAGTACTTCACTTTACCAAGAGCATTGTCACAGGACAGTGTTAGGTATAAATAAGCACGCTTGTAAAGCCAGCACAGTATGTGATTGTGGCGCGTTGGGCAACGTGCCCGGTATCGGTTGTCGCTGGCCGAGAGTTCGTGGGTTTCACTGCCACTGAGGAAACTTCTTTTCTTTGCTTTCTGATTACGCGTATATTTAGGAGCTAAGCTCCTTTTAGTCTCACCTTTTCCTGCGTCGAATGTAACCTGTGGTATCTCCCGAACAGTGTAATAGATGGTGTTGTCTGGTCACCATAACTGGTCTGATTTCCTAGATGGCATTGGTTTAATAGAAGTGTGAAAAATGGGACAAACGGACACACAGACAGTCATATAGACGGACGGACGGATGAACGGACAGACAGACAGATGGACAGACAGACGGATAGACGCACCTTAGCCACTACATCACCGCGGCGGGGCATAGCATCCATTCATACTGAAAATATCTCTGTGGCCCTACTCATCATCATTCACTGCGTGGATATGCTTTGATTTTGTCCGAAATCATTTCCTTAACGAAAATATGTTACTGAAGTCGTAGTGAACCCGGGCGTAAAACACTTCTGTGGTAATTATTAATCTCTTTAGGATGCTGTGGTAACGGTTTTGTTAAAGCTTCAGCGCAAAAAAAGTGCATAGCAGATAGAAAACGACGAGCACAAACGCGAACTTTAGACTGTGATTTTATTAAATGAGCCTACAGATAGGACACGCGCGATTCCAATAAAAATTGTCTAAGCATGAGCGTGACAAAACAAACTACACCCGAAAGGAAAAATAATACGCAAGAACGAACACACACACACACATACACACACACGCACACGCACACACACACACACACACACACACGAGAAATGTTTTTTCATAAACAAAGGTAAAGCTAAACGATTCAACACAATGTAAATGAACGTTAGTGACGGCAAACTGTGGTCAACTTTCTTCTTCATTTCAACCCATAAGACTTGCTTTTAGATTGTCAACGGCATTAGAATGCTTAAGTATACGCCATTTCAAGAGCAATATTGTTATGTACTCACCTCACCGTTCCAAAGAGAACTCAGTTGCATGAATTGAAGGCAGCTGTTGCTCGTAGAGTTAGTGCATCTTGGTAGCCTGGCACTAATGTCGAGTGTGCTTTGCAAAGCTATGTAAAGAAAGAGAGAGAGAGAAAACGCAATGCTAGGGTAAATTGAGCTGTCAGCCTGCTGATGCAAACAAGTGAATAATTTAGAGCTCTGAATGGCAACCAGCAATGTCTGGTAGAAATTTGCTTATTTCTTCTCAATACCCCCACGGCCGAGCTGCTATAGTGATTGCGTTAAAGAAATATTGTTTACTCTTCAGTGTGTGAAGTGCTAACATGACAACTGTTTAGGATCTAGGTAGTTTTTTTACGTGCTGCAATCTTACATATAAATGAAAAATTATACATACAGCGCAACTTTTTTGCACTTGAATAGAATTTAAATTCCTGTTTTGCATTCCTTGCCCCAACAATCAACTGTATAAATCAACATAAAAGGACTGGTACTTTTCGGCATTATTTGATTTCCTCAAGTGCTGAATACTAATATCGACAGAAAATGACAATGTTGCCACGCGTTCGTTGTACTCGAGCAGCTGTCTACTGAGAGCCACTGACGCTTACACAAAATCAATGAAAGACCAGTTATTCGGACAAAGTTACACGAGGATGATGCTTGGAGATAAGTTAGGGACGATAACGCAGTATGCGCGCCAAGCGGTATCAGCTACTAACGCTACAGCGTTAAAAAAAAAGCTCGTTTCGTACTGATTCTGGTGTCGTCTTCATTGGCTGGGGGCAAAAAATCATCATGTTCTGCATGACCGGAAAATCGAGATAGATGCAAATAAAGTATGAATAAATTCTGGGTCCCAGTCGGGATCGATCTTGTGTCCTTTGCGCGGCAAGCGGGTGCACTACCATGCAGGCACGCATCTTTTTTTTTCTTTCTCACATGATATTTATTACAAATGCACAAATGCAGTTTACGAATATACATAGCGTACAACATAAGGCCACTTCGACAAATGTACATTGGGCATTACAAAACAAACTTCACAGAACACTGTGCCCACACTTGAGCAGTACACTTCATGAATTCTGTATACCAGACCGGCTGTAGTTTTCTCTGTATTCCCAAGCACACGCTTGCCTGTTCAAAATACTTTTGTGAACAGCCACGCTTCTGCTTGTGAATGCACTGAAAATAGCTTCCTTTGTCCCGCCACAGCGGTCTAGTAGCTAAAGTACTCGGCTGCCGACCCGCAGATCGCGGGATTGAATCCTGGCTGCGGCGGGTGCATTTTTGATGGAGGCCAAAATGTAGGCCAAAATGTAGGCCCGTGTGCTCAGATTTGGGTGCGCGTTAAAGAACCTCAGGTAGTCAAAATTTCCGGAGCTCTCAACTACGGCGTCTTTCATAATGATGTAGCGGTTTTGGGACGTTAAACTTAAGATATCAATCTATCAACTGACTTCCACTGCTTGGAAATGCAGAAAAAATAACTTTCATGCTTTACAAATGCAGATGTCCTGTATACATACTTCACAGTAAAACATGAAATATCGCTGTAATGATGAGTGGTACAAGCACGCATTGCCATAGGACATCAGAACATGTGATTATCACAATTGCTTAAGATTTAGAGCCACAACCCATTACAAAAAGGTGCACACGTTACTGCGCCTATTCCCTTAAGGCCACTGAGTGGGTGCCTAGCAAGTTCAAAAATCTTTCATGCCCTAAATGTTTAAAGTACACAGTGGGGGCACTATATCGCTATCACGTTCAACTGCTAAAGGCGAAGCTTAAAGAACCCCCAATTTTTGTTTTCCTGCCTCCGTAGGGTGTCGATACATCTTGTCCCCATTCCCCTTGTAACATGAGGGTTCGTTTTTCCTTCCGTTTTGTTATCCTTAAGGCTCGAGCATTTTAAGGTGCCTGTTGCATTCAGACCTAATGCATATATTATACTCTTGACTTACTGCACCTCTTCAAGGCGTAAGCGCTCATGAGATAAGGACGATGGTCGTTTCTGGAGCTGAAGTTCTCTGCCGCTGCCGCCAGTGTCCGTAAACAATAGTCATTTTTAGCTGACTGCTTTTGTGGTCCGTTCCGCATTCCGCTCAAACGCCTAACGTACCGGAGCACAACGCGCATTGTCGGTTCAAGCCATTCGGCCAATGCAATAGCGGCCCCACCGGTGCATGAAAGTATGTTGCAAATAAAAATAAAAATTGTTCTGATTTTGCAGCAAGATAAAGAATTCTGTTTTAAGACATTATTATTTCATTAAGTTTGACAAATGAGCATTTTATTTTTTTTTTCACCTTCACTTGGAGCTGAACTACAATCTAAGCCTTCCAGGCAGTCCAAAGGCTTTGAAACACCCTTCCCTGCGGCAGCGCGTTCACCGCGTTGCCATGTGGCAAATTATTTAAATGGAAGAGCTTTTCCTAATAGGTGGGAGAGTGCTTGCTTTTATTAACTAATTTGTTACTAGCGTTACACGAAATCAATTACTATCGAAGGTGCGCGAAGTCGCTTCGACGGAAGTACCAAACTAGCATCTCGAGACGCTGCTTTATGGTCCGAAGTGTCTGCTCTAGATCGTTTTGTGGAACTTTACTCCACACGCGCGGTTTCTTGAAGGGATTAGCTGCGACAATTTCTTGGAAAAGGCACAAATCCTCGTGTTCCCTGAAGTGCCGTTGGTGTTTGCGTGTTTTCCAAACCACCGCTGCGTTTTCTGAGCAGCGCTGACTCGCAGCACAAGAGGCGGCCATTTTTCTGTTTCTCTTCGCGTCACGTGATCCCTCGCTCGCAACAGTTCACGCTGACGGCGCGCTGTCACGCTCAGCGCCTGAACGTTTGGCGCATGCGAAATGGCGTAACCACCGACTGGCTGAGCTGAGCAATAGGTGAAATACGTTTAGCCGAAAGCACCTACTATCGAGCGAAATAAGAAAAAGTGCCCCGGATTGAATGGCATTCAAATATGGACGCTTTTTGTGATACCGAGAATTCTATCACAGAGTCATGCCGGTGCTTGAAACTCATTCCCAAAACTCTTATGTATAGAGGCCTCATGTCGGGGAAAGAATCACGTTAGCAAGTGTCATACAGCTTGATAAAAGAGCACAACAATAGCCAAGCGTCACACAATGCGAACTGCGTAACTGGTAGGTCGTTGGGTGCTTCCGACCCATTACAAAAGGCTCAGTCATAATTTTTCATCCATAATCAGCCCCCGCATTAAGAAAGTGCGCATAATAACTTACAGATGTGTCGTTCGTAATCTCTGTGGGAAGAGGAATCATATAGCATATAGTAGATGTTTTCCTACTTCGAAAAAATGAGAGGATTTATTGCGTAGTGGGTAACTCGCAACTGAACTTGTATTGCCAAGGAATCACGTTATCATATATCATATATAGCGCCGTAGCAAAGTGAAACAATGACCGGGCGTCCCGTAATGCAAATTACGTAACAGATAGATCATTAAAAGCATGCCGCAAATTTCGAAATCCCGTTTCCTTGTGATAGCAATAGTATGGACATTCTCGCTTGTTTTTTTTTGCCATCGCCGCCACCACCATTCACGTATATGTATATGTATGTATAAATTGTCACGTCACTTCAGGGGTCAAGAGAAGGTTTATTGAGCTCTGAGCATGAGGGCTCTTACCAAGCGCATCGTTTGGGCTTCTTCGCCAGAGTGGGGGCACAAGCACAATTCTTTCTTCTTTCTTTACTGATGCCAGTCTACGCCTTGCCATACAACCCACTAACCCACTACTAGAAGTAGGCGGCAATATTCCTCCTCCACACAGACAAAAAAAAAGCATCGTCCCGATGCTGTAAGGTCAATGAAAAAAACACAGACAAAAAAACAAAGCAGCTTAAACAATGAAAATTGGCACTAATAGTAAAATGTTACACGAGAACAGTTTACCAATGGTGAGGCAATGGCCGTAGCACAAAAGAAAAACAGAAAAAGTGTTCTTTTAGGAACGCGCAAAATAAGGCATTTTAAATGGTTTATTGCAGGACCATTTAAGTACTCTGCCAACAAATGCCATTATAGCAACGGACGCAGCTCAATCACATGAAAAATCAGGCGTTGGAATATATTGCCCTGTACTTGATTGGTCATTTTCACTTCGCTTACCGGACTTTCTTCCTGTCTTTCTAGCTGAATTCATGGAAATAATGTTAGCTTTGCGAAAGGTAAATATTTCCATTCCAGTCGTAGCAGTCATAACTGATTCATTATCAGTGTGCTCTTCTCTGTCCGCATCTGGTCACTCACCTATAGTGAAACTTTTTAAATCTTTGATCCCCTGTGATCTCCGAAGTATTCATTTAATCTGGACACCAGGGCACAAAGGTTTGTTGTTAAACGAAATAGCTGATTCTCTTGCGAAGGCATCCCTTTCGACACCAATTATTCCTATTTTCCCTCATACAGGAAACATTACGGTGGTGCGATTTCGCACACTTAAAATCAGGCAAAATTTATCTGACCCTGCACTGACGGCTTCTACAGAGTACAAACACTTGTTATTTCGCTGGCGCAGTGAACTGACTAATTCAAGGATGATAGAAGTTGTCATCACGAAATTTCGTTGCCGCGTTATCTCCCTCGATTTTTACTTGCATAGATCAGGCATATTGAATTCCCCTATGTGCATTTACTGTAATCAAGAGGAAACGATCAGTCATTTTTTATTACATTGTCGCCGTTTCGATTTATTCAGGCAAAGCATACTAGCACCACCTCTTCAAAGACTGGGCTTGCAACTATCACAACCTGATCTTTTTTTCATTTGAAGCCTCCACACTGGGTTTCAGCCTCAGGGATGTTTTATTCGCCGTTCAAGAATACATCACTGTGACTAAACGATTTTCTTGCTAAATTACCGTCTCACTATTTTTATTCTTTTTTTCTGCAAACTTGATATCGGTATTTCAAATCAAAATTAAGTTACAAAAAATTTGTAGGAATGACGCAACGCTGAAAGTTTAGGGCAAATTCACCTTATAATCGGCCAATCCTCTTCTTTGGGCACGAGTCATTTGCACAGGGAAACAACAACAACAACAACAAGGCTTCATGCGCACCACGTGAACAAGCCCCGCCACGGTGGTCTAGTGGCTAAGGTACTCGGCTGCTGACCCGCAGGTCGCGGGATTGAATCCCGGCTGTGGCGGCTGCATTTCCGATGGAGGCGGAAATGTTCTAGGCCCGTGTACTCAGATTTGGGTGAACGTTAAAAAACTCCAGGTGGTCGAAATTTCCAGCGCCCTCCACTACGGCGTCTCTCATAATCATACGGTGGTTTTGGGACGTTAAACCCCACAAATCAATGAAATAAACCACGTGAACAATGTCAGAGCTCGGTTGTCTTTGTTGTACCCATGTTGACGACGCAGTGTCTGGAACCACATCATAGTTTACGTCACTCATGTGGCGCAACAATTTATACGGACCGAAGTATCTGCTTATCAACTTTTCGGAGAGGGCACGGTGACGAACAGGGGTCCAAACCCAAACTTGATCTTCCACACTGTGAGATACGTCTTTGTGACGCGTGTTGTAACGTCGTGCATCGACCTGTTGCTGCTGGCCAATGTTTAGCCGGGCGAGCTGGCGAGTTTTTTCGGCACGCTCTGCGAATTTCTTGGCGTCAATTGTTAATTGACTGGCGTTTTCCCAGAAAACATAGCATCCAGCATAGTCTGAACTCCGTGGCCGTGGAGAAGGCGATACGGTGTAAATCGCGTTGTTTCTTGAACGGCGGTGTTATAAGCGAAAGTCGCTTGAGGCAAAATGCGATCCCATGTTTTGTGTTGCACGTCGATTTACATAGAGATCATGTTTGTGACTGTCTTAATTAGTCGCTCGGTGAGCCCGCTGAAACCAGCCCTAGAGAGCATGCAGTCAGTCCTTCGACGAGGTTGCCATGAACAATTAACTTACGAAGTTGTCAAGCTTGTTCACCACGTCACAGAAACAGGCCACGAGGTCAAGTTTCAGTGGCTTCCTGGCCATTGTGGGATCAGTGGCAATGATTCCGCAGACAACGCGGCTCGCACATCGCACCAAGAAGAGCACACCCTTCCGATACCTTTGTCAAGGACTGACGCTGCAAAGCAACTTCGTCACCTGGCACGTAGTCTGAGTCTGCAGGAGTGGAACACCTCAAGCATAAGACATACGAGACTATACCAAATAAACCCTCGACTGGAACTTCGACCTCGATCCAGACTTCGTCGACGTGAAGCTTCACTTCTTTGTCGCCTTTGGTTGGGGGTTGCTTTCACAAAAGCATACAGAACCCTCATCGAATTGACCGACAACGCGGAATGCGACGTCTGCTGCACCAAAGAAGGCATCGACCATCTGATATGCCATTGCCCTCGATTTGCCTCTGAAAGACAGAAGCTTTCGGACGCAATGCGACAATTGGACGATCGGCCACTCTCTGCGCAAATGCTACTAGAACACCGTCATCGCCTTTCGTCGGCTCAAAAAGCAGTCAAAGCTGTCTTGTGCTTTTGAGGACTACAGGCCTACGTGACCACCTTTAACTTTGGTGTAGTGCCACCGCTCCATACGCGCCAGCCGATTGACTGACACTCCTCCTTTTTTGTTTTTTTTCTCTCTCTTTCTCTTCTCTTTCCTCTCTCTCTCATCTTATTCCCCTTCTCATTTCCCCAGCGTAGGGTAGCAAACCGGGCATGTGCCTGGTTAACCTCCCTGCCTTCCCTCTTGTTGTTTATCCCCCCCGCTGCTCTGCGGATGGGAAGCAGCCATCGTTTGATGGCTAGTGTTACTTAGTCAAAAAACTTCATCCATAAGCTGTGCAGGGAACGCTGTCCCATTGTCGGTTATCACTGTAGATGGAGCAACTTGGCGCAGAACATTGTGGCTCATAAAGGCTGTACTACCTCAGAAGCCGTGGCTCGTGGTATCGCCTCTATCTCATAATAGCGCGTCAGATAGTCAGTTGCAGCAATGACCTATTTGTTGCCGTCGGTAGATAAAGAAAATTTGCTGAGAATGTCCATGTCGACTTGGTCAAATGGCTTGTGAGGTGGATCAATTGGCTGAAGTAATCCAGCCGGCTTTCTTGGTGGCGACTTCCGACGCTGTCATTCACGACAGTTTTTCAACTTATTGCTTCACGCTTGCCGAAAATCTCGGCCAGTAGTACGTCTCGCTTACTCTGACGAGCGTTCACGAGTAACCTAGATGACCAGATGTGGGCTCTTCATGACACGCGAAGAGGACTTCGTCCCGCATGTCCTTCAGAACGATGAGGAGGTAAGCTCGCACTTCTTCCTTTAGTTGTGTTAGCCTTCGCCTCGACATACGACCCACTACTAAAAGTAGGTGGCAATATATACGAGGAAGGATGCGCTAGCCTGCTCTTTCTGCGAAGCGAGTATCGCCTTCCCGGCCGCTGTCGCGGCAATGATCAGCGCGCGTCTTGGGCTCCCACAGCAGATAGGAGCTTCTACAGGCTACGACGCTCTCAACACACACACGCACGCACACACACACACACACACACACACACACACATGCACGCACGCACACACGCACGCACACACGCACGCGCACACGCACACACACACAGACAGACAGACAGACACAGACAGACACAGACAGACACAGACAGACACAGACACACACACACACAGACACACTCAGACACAGACACTCAGACACAGACACACTCACACATCACAGGAATGGTGTCAAGAGTGTGCTTTGAGCGAACATGTTCTTTATCACTAGCGTTTTGTGAAGTTACGTGAGACCAAATTTGAATGAGTTGACTACCAGCCTCACTTCAATTGACATAACAATTTGTCGCTATCACATTCATTGCTTCACCTTTTCGGTGAAACTGATTTTGTGCAATCATTCCTGGCACAGTCGCAAACTGCATATGGCAACATGCGCACTAGCATACACAACCATCGAGAAAGCTTTTGAGATACGGCTAGGTACCCGCAGCAGCTATGCATGTTGATGATATGCGGGGTTTAGCGTTCCAAAATCACCATATGATTATAAGAGACGCCGTAGTGGAGGGCTCCGGAAATTTTGACTACCTGGGGTTCTTTAACGTGCACCCAAATCTGAGCACACGGGCCTACAACATTTCCGCCTCCATAGGAAATGCAGCCGCCGCAGCCGGGATCCGAACCCGTGACCAGCGGGTCAACAGCCAAGTACTTTAGCCACTAGACCACCACGGTGGGGCAGCTATGCATGTTTTGGAGGTTCTCTGCAGTTTGTAATAATTAAGTTATTCGCGTTCATCTATGTCTGTCATAACGTTTAGTTTGTCATTTCTGCGTGAGAAATGGAGGGCACGTTTTAATCTGCCTGCCATTCTTCGCGTGACCTTCCAACTTGTTGCTATCACATTCGTTGCTTCGCCTTTGAAAGCTGCGACTTTTTTGCTTGTTTGTAGAATAAGGAAAAAATGACGCAGTGATTTCTCCCATACGTTAGAAAAGTTATATTTTATAGCGTGGTGGGTTCCAAGCTTGTGTAATAGTAAATGTTACCCGGGGAGAGCTTGCAAAAGGCTGATGTTCCAGTTCTCACTCTGACTGTTCTGCAACTTCCGCGCATGCCTGGCATGTATTTTATTTATTTTCAAAATATCGGGTCATTGTTTAATATTTTGCGTATTAATTTACCACTATTTACCTATTGCTCCCATCAAGTGTTACCTATGTATTGCCCATCCGCGCATACAAGAACTTATGCAGGCTGGCTAGAATAGTGTCATTCATTTCTTGAAAAACAAATTTTGTTAAAGGCTTGCAATTTTATTACTCTAGTGTTGCTGGGATATGGAAGTTGGAGCTTTTGTGGTTGTCTGCTTGGCTTTGGTACATGCCGAAATTGTCAAACGAGAAGGTGAATGTACGCCAGATACGATTCGCAGGTCATGACATAAATAACATGACTGTTCTGTCGCGTACGTGCGAAGCTCTTTGCACCAGTGATGAGGTCACATACTCGTAAGTGGCTGGCCATTGTAACAGGTATGAGCTACACATTATACGTAAATCCACACTCTCGAAATTATAACGCAATAGCGTGAAAGAGCCCGCCTCCCTAAAATGAGGTTCTGGCGTCGGCGGCGTTGTCGATTGGTAAAAACCACAATGGAAGCAATGAATAAAATTCGCTGCTTGAGCAGGTATCAAACCCAACCATTTTGAATGGCAGCCATATATGCTACCACAAAGTCACACCACGGGTCTAAGCTGCTTGGTAGTACAAACGTCATGTCACACCAACGTAATTTGGTATTTTGTGGTGAGTACGTGCTTTTACAGCAAACTATAGAACATTGGATTCGTACACTTATGGTTACGCAAATCATTGTAAATTGTTGCTCCCTCCACCATGGTGGTCTAGTGACTAAGGTACTCGGCTGCTGACGCCGCAGGTCGTGGGATCGAATCTTGGCTGTGGCGGCAGCGTTTTCGATGGAGGCGAAACTCTGTAGGCCTGTGTGCTCCGATTTGGGTGCACATTAAAAACCCCAGGTGGTCGAAATTTTCGGAGCCCTCCTCTACGCCGCCTCTCATAATCATATGATGGTTTTGGGACGTTACACCGCACATATAATCATCAGTAAGGTGTTGCTCGAATACGCCGACAACCGCTACTTATAGTTTGCACGTCATCCTAACGCAGCTCGTGCTTCGGTGTAATAAAACTGACTTTTCTAACGGGAGTGCCTACGTTACATCGGAAGATGAGCTGTACTTTTCACGCCTGTGTAGCCGGCTTGTCTGTTAGGCCCACGATATGCGCACAACTACTGACCTCACACTTTGTTGTCGGTTCACCTCGAAACAGTTGGCTTGAAATGAAAAATCGGAGTAGGCTGCTAAAATCAATACATGAAATTGATTCCCACAATGCGTAGTATTGCCCGCATTTCATTCAGCAGTAATAGCATCACCATGATCATTTCCCACATCATCATCTCATGCCAATATATATCACTGTGATTCACGTGATTATTAGCAATTGATAGACTTTAACAGCCATAAAGTGCGCTATGATTATAAGACACTCCGCAGTGGAGAGCTCCGGAAATTTAGACCACCTAGGGCGCTGTGCAGGATAGACGAAGGTTCTTGGGCAGACGAGTTTTTACGAGCTCACTCTACGGGGGCAATGACACCGAGACAGTGCGGAGCGTGTGATAGCTGCGTTGATAAAAATGGCAACAAGCACACGTGTAGTGATAGAAACGCATCTTGGGCAATCGTAGTGGTTATCGAAGAAACACTACGTGCGTGCAGTGCCGACACGTATACGCCTACATTTAAACAGTGCAGCGACGTTGGCATGATTGTCGTGCTATCTTTTATTGTGATAGCAATCATATAGACACTCTCGGCTGGATTGTGCCGCCGGCATTGGAGTCCACGTCATTCACCGTATATTATGCGTATCTATATACATGAAAACGAAAGAAAAAAAATAATCCAGAAGACGACTCTGGTGCGCAGAACCTAATGGCTGACCTCTGGATTGTGAGTGCGAGGCGTTAGCCACTCAGCAATGAAGGAGCACCTCCTTCGTAGTTGAAACGGCAACCTATTTATATTTACTACTTACCGCTGGCGATGGGCATCTCGGGGGAACTATTGTGTTTTCAGCATTACCAGCGAAATGGCACAATGAGCTAAATTCGCCAGATCTTCATAATGTGGCGGCCGCGCTCTCATTTCCCACGCGTACTTTGCCCCGCGGAGAGGACGAGTAGACGCTCACGTGTGCGCTCGCTTATCTCGCGGTGGGGACAATTATGCGCCTTGGTCTTTCACCCGAACGGCTATGTTGTAGTTACCTGGCGAACAAAGGTCATTACACTCGTTGCATAGTCTCTATTTGCGAAAACGGCACGCTTTTCAGACACAGCGGAGTAACAACAGAGATGCTTATTCGCGTTCATCTGTACCGATGAGTACGTTTAGTAGGTTGTTTGTGCGTGAGAAACGCGTGGCGCGTTACGTTCTGCTTGCCATTTTTCACGTTAACTTCCAATTTGTTGCTATCGCGTTCATTGCTTCGCCTTTGTGGCAAAGATTTGACTATTTTGCCAACTCAAGGCGCGCCTCCGACCGGCGTGTTTTTGGGCATTTGTCCCCTTTCGGGCTGGTTGTTGCATTCCACCTGCAGCACAGAAATTTCCACTTGAAGGAGGGTTAAAAGGGTGCACACGCACACTCTCGCGCTGCTTGTTTCACTTCTATCAAATGTTGTAGATAAATTTAAGAACAGGTTTCACCAGGGGCGCTCGCATCATAGTGGCAACGCAGCTGTGAGTGGATATATTGTGAGCGTGGTGAAATTGAATGTTATACATAGTAGCCACGTGATGATATAACTTTCACTTTTGCGTGCGTGTGTGCATAGTCTGAGATTAAGTTGATAGACAAATCATGCCTCTTCATGGCGTTGCAGTGTGAGCACTTCTCTTATAGGCAAGAGCAAAAGTGGAGAATGAATCCGAATTTCGCTGCAGGCGTCTGTCAAACTGATTGACGCGTGAAATCTAGTTGATGTTGAGAAGGCCCCAGTTCAACTCGGGACTGTCATAGTTCCTGTGTAAACATCAAGTGTTTGATGCGCTGCACGCTAAGCAGCTGCTTCGTTGCATATAAAATAATTTGGCCATAACTCACTGCAATAGAGGAGTTTGGCTTAACCTCGCTTTTTCCAGTTTTTGAAATTCAGTCGTCTACTCACCTGCTTGGCCTACTTCGAAGTAAAGGCCGCATGAACTGTCCTAATTTTATCTAATTTTATTTATACTAATTACTTAAGACATAACAAGTATAACAATTAACAGTTTTCTCCTAATTGGTAGCTTTTCAAATAAAATACTAATTATTATATCGGGCGCAATTAGCACATACATCGTTAGCATGAAGATAATTACCGTATTTTGTATTAGCACGATACCAATTGCCATCAAATCAGTAAGGCTAAGTTAGCATGGTCTAACTCAGTGTGCTCATGAATAACGTCGCCCCGCCACGGTGGTCTAGTGGCTAAGGTACTCGGCTGCTGACCCGCAGGTCGCGGGTTCAAATCCCGGCTGCAGCGGCTGCATTTCCGATGGAGGCGGAAATGTTGTAGGCCCGTGTGCTCAGATTTGGGCGCACGTTAAAGAACCCCAGGTGGTCGAAATTTCCGGAGTCCTCCACTACGGCGTCTCTCATAATCATATGGTGGTTTTGGGACGTTAAACACCACAAATCAATCAATCATGAATAACGTCACGTAAATTACCATGGTTTAGTTAACATAGTTGTAGCTTTACGTGGCTGGATTACCAAGGTCTTATCGAGATGTGGCGTAATTACCTCGATATCACCGCGACTTGGCCTAATTAACTTGGTCAATGCATGTCCTGACCTAACTAGCTAAGTGTACCACCCAACCAAACAGCTTAGCCGGCCGCGCGTGTAGTGCACGATGAAGATAGGAAAAAAAAACGTGCACTGGCCGGCAGCACGCTAGAGTCTACATGCTGAGCATGGTGATTCACCGTGGCCTCAGGTTTAGCTGCAGTCGCGATTTAGTGAGGCACTCAGCTGGACTAGATCTCATAGGTTAAAGCATGACTTACTACAGCATTCAAACTTCAAAAATAATTTTAAACAGCTCATGCCCGCATTGAAAATTCTGGGTTGGTGGATGCTGGAATTGTTGGTTGATACGGTGGAAAGAATAGTCGATATGGTAGAAATATTAGTGAATATGGCGGAAACGGTAGCGGGCATAATGACTGCGCAAAAAAAATGATGGCAGATAGTGGTGGGGTGGGGTGGCGAGATAATGGTGGTGATGGTGAAAAAATGCCAGCTGATGACTGCTAGAGTGAACAAAATGGCGGAAGATAGTGGTGGTGGTGGTGGTGGCGAGCCAATAGTGGTGAAGGTGGAAAATGCCGGCTGATGGTGGCGAGGCAAAATGTGTTTGGTGGAAGGCTTGATGAGCAAGGTGGATGACGGTGGCATGATGGAAGCTTGGTGGATGATGGTGGCATGAAGAAAAGGTACATGACAGTACGTGAAATCAAAATTGTAGTGTTTCGTTTTTTAATGCGCAGAGATATATATTTACGGTAAAAAAACAATGCTGCTCATTACGCTTTCTAGCATGTTTTTTTTATTCCTGTGGTGTCAACAACGCTTACATTTTTGTGGAGCGTAGCATGTCGCCATCAATAAGTACACTTCGTCCACGTATACATCAGTTTGACATCCGCGATGTGTTTCTTGGTTGTGATGTTTAGAAGACCAGAGGTGTCACTGTGAACAGTGACAATAAATGTTTTACATCAGCGCGCAGTTGTCGAGAAATAAATGAGCTCCAGTTCACAATTGCCACTTTCAATGTTAGAGCAGAACACAGTGGTTACCTGATGTGGCCACGCTACAAAATGCAAGTCTGGCATTTCATACATGCTCTGTTGCTTGAGCCGTACTTGCAAGTTAACAAAGTGCGTGCGAATCTACATCGACTTTCTTTTTCGACATGCGTTGAAACGAGCCCCAGCAAATTTGACCTTCCCCTTTATGTTCTACTACCATGATTTCCACCAAAGGTTAGTCCTACCGACCGAGCCCATACAAGTGTTATCGACGCTTCTCGGTTTCAGAATGCACAATTTTGATGAGTAAAAATGACAATACAGCACAGCTGTGGCATCATTTAACCTAAATGACGCCTTTTTTTGTTGTGTACGGTGTCCGCGCAAGAAACGACCAACATCGATGCGACACTATTGCAGCACTTCCACCAAATGTACGCCTCCTATCACTGACAGCTGCTGGTCGCACTCGCCGGCACTTCACCGGCTCTTATGCGAGAACTCGGGCTCATCAATTCGTAGGCTTATACCAAACCAATATGACAGCAAAATGTTTCTGGTGCACTGCATTCGTTCTGACCAAGCCGTTGTGTAGTTGTTCCCAATGACAGAGCAACAGCGATGCGCTGGCACGACGGCGCTGTGCGTTGCGCGAAAAACATCACAATAAATTGTGTTGCCGTATCTGTCGAAAGAGCATAGAAGCGTAATAAAGCTTGAACTGACATCGCCCTTTCGGAGGAGTGAGAAACGGATATTAAACTTGGCAGTAACCGCCGACAAACTTTACCTGCTCATCTTTCCACAGAGTTGTTTTTTTTTCTTCCGGTTGTAAATTGTAACAAAAACATTGTGCAGTTGCTAATATCGCAGTGGCAATCTTTACAGGCTGCAGTTGTTCATGTTTATTAAATGTGCAAAATTTAGTAGCGGGTGCAGATCCCATCCATCTCGAATAAACGACAAACAGAAGTGAAGTTAAAGAGTGAGTATTTGAGTTTACTACTTTTTTAAGGTTGCCATCTGGTGGCGTGGTGCAGTTTTTTTTTTCAGTTGTTAGTGTGTTCAGATAGGAATCCGAAGGTGACACGTTCGACTCCGCGCGCCCAAACATTTTCTTTTTTTTTTGCGGGTGTTTTCTACATTGTTTTTATACAATTACTTTTATTATTTTTTTTACTGGTAGCTCGTCACGGTGGTTTTGACGCTGCTTCGCGCTCCAGCATTGCCGGCTGGAACGCACCATCGACCATCCGCTCCACCAAACGCCATCATACACCATGTGCCAACAACATTTCCAGCACCATAATCCACCAAAATGGTGGATGGTAGAATCCACCATTCCTATGGCGGACGTTTTTAAAGACGATAGTCTTTCTTGGGGACCTTCGGCGCAAAAGTTTTGGTCGGTCTGCCTGTACAATTGTCTGTTTGTCTACTCTTAACGGCATCGGGTACTTGAAACGGCCGACCGCATCCGCAGCGCCCTACAATGTTGCTCAAGGTTCACCGTTTATACTTGTGCAATTGTCCATTAAAAACCAATTATTGCGCATGTCTGGGGCACCATAACAACACGTATATATTCTGCATGTGCGTTTTTTACTGAAAAAGGCATACATAAGTAATTTTAAAGACGATAGCGCTTGTCACGCTGCACTGATCATTCAACGCTTGCACAAATAGGCATGTGTTTCCAATGATTTGCTAAGATGTGACGGTGGTGGCACCTACCAGTAGCCTTGCGTTCTACACCTTATCACCTCTGAGGCGGGCGCACGCACTCGTCTCCGAGCCACGCTCTTCGTTAAAAAAAAAAAAACTGCCAGATGGTGCTCATGTCTAACGTGTGACGTGATTTGAAGCGTTCGTTCGCTACCACTGCACGCTCGAGGCATTATAACGCAGCGCCTCCAGAATACTATTCACCAATTTTCTTGCGCAGAACATCAAATAAATGTTTTGCTCACTCTTTCCACACGCAATACTATCATCTTTAGACGACATTTGCAGATTAATATGCAAATACGGGGTCAATTATTTCATAAGGGTGCCTTCAAAAAAACGCCAGGCCTGCGCGGAAGGCGCAGCACAGTCACGGCAAAAGTTTTAAATTCGGCCTTTCACAGCCTTTTCTAAACACTTATTACGCAATTTCCGCAAGCACACTTGCTTGATACCCGCTACGGCATTGATAATAAAATTTTAGGGTTAGTAGGCCAGCATTCGCAATGCTATTTTTCGTCCTTTTTCTGACTGGCATGGTATCCGCTAAATACTTGCAACGAATTTTGTGCCAATTGTTCAAGCAGTGGCTGATGATGATGAGAGATTATTCCTGAAGTGGTTATGCGCCACAGTTATAGGAGAGAAAGAACAAGCTTTTGTAATGATTTCGAGCATTGGATGGCCCACTCGTTACGCTATTCACATTCTGGGACGACTGGATGTTCTTTCGCTGTTTTAAAACGCTTTATAAGTCGTAATAACGCGATTGTTTTCCTGACATGAAGCCTGCTTAAGGCAAGTTTGCAAAACGTTCCAAGCACTGGTGTGGCTCAGTGGTAGATTACTGGACTGGCACCCAGTGGACCCGGGTTCAAGCACCACTGTGTCATTGGTGCTAGGTTTTTTTTTCTCATTTCGTGCGATGTGGTTACGGACACCTGCGGACAACTGTGCGTGACCCGAGTTGTGATCCCATAACTGCTTTCGCTGTAAATAAAATTATCAAGAAAAGCTTCTGACGCTTTCATAGCATGGGTGCACTTTTGAACTCCGTGTAACATCAAAGAAATGAAAGATGATGCCTCTGGGTTGAAAACAACCCCCAACTTTGTCTGCCATCTTTGTCGCAATGCCGGGTTCGATCTTAACCAACTAAACGCAGCGCCCTAAGGGGTGGATTTGACTTTTTGGGACTTTTGACTCATTCAAAAGGAAGCGTCGCCAGAGCTCTGAAAAATCCGGAGTTTGGCCAATCTCGGGTGACCCTGCATAGTGCTCGTTAGATCTTTTATCGGGCGCTAAGTTTAAGCCATGTTGTAGGGGACACTTCTCAGCTTGCATTCAAGGCACGATTGACCATGGACGTGATTCTCGTGATGTCCACCTAGTGGACTGCCCACTTGGCCCTCTACTGTTTGGCTAGACTTCGGCGAGCAGCGCGCCTCCCGTTTCTAGTTGTTCTTCCGCAACGTCAGTTTGACTTAGAAGTGTGGCAGCTTGGGCTAGTTGGTATGGCATGACGATAGTTATAGCGCGAGAACAAAACGACGACACAGAGACAAGAAGCACACGAAAGACACGAGCGCTGACGTCACTAAGCTTTGACAACTGTCGACATAAACGAGAAAGGGGGAATGAGTTTCACCGCAACGAACGCTGCCCCCACAGATGCGCTTTTGGATGTACAGAGCCGTCCACTCCTACGCTGAACACCGCACCGTGCGGCCAGCGCTCCGTGGAGCGCCTCTGCAGGGTGGTTCGAAAACTAGCGCGCTAGCGCAATGACACCGGTAGGCGGGGCCTTCGTCGCGTCGTCTGCTAGAGCGTGGCTGCTCGACCAAATCGGGCCTACTTTGCGGTTCAGCAAGCATCACTCTTATGTGCGCACGCAAATTGAGACGCCGGCGCGGTTTTCGAGACGCGAAGTGACTGTACTTTTTCTGCAAGCAATCGAACAAGTACTAAACCTCGCCCTATACATGAGCAAAACTTTCAAGCCATGCTGTCACTGCGAAAACGAAGTTATTCGGCGGAACAGATAAAATTATTGCCACAGCTCATACGACTTTTTTTGGGTCAGCTCAAAGCTGGGCGCCAAAAAAAGCACAATAAAGATATAACTGGGCGTATTACGCCTGGTATTAAGTGTGAACGCTGTAAAATGCTTACACCAGCTGCAATACACTGCATTGAAAAGAACTCAGAAAAATGCATAACCATGATTTACTCTCATTTAGTGAATACATGAAAAAAAGTTATGTTCAAGGTCCTCTCAAAGTGAAAAAAAGATGATGCGACATTTACAAATGTGTTTTCAATTAGCTGAACCGTTGTACTTAGATTATTAGAATATTTAGAAGCGGGTCACATCACCATGAGCCTCGATCACAGCCCTAATTCTATCGAAAAGAGACTCGTACAAGACGTCGCATATCTGAACGTTCACCCTTGCTTCCTCCCAGAAGTATTCTACTGCTGACCACAGGTTGTACGAAGAGAAGCCATGTAGGCTGTGGGAGTACAAGGCTGCTTTCGTGTTTCCGCAAATGTTCTCACTTATGTTAATGTGTGAGGATGGTGATGGCCATTCCAGCACAGCAACTCCACACTCTTGTAGGAAAGAGGAAGTCAGCTTGAACGTGTGTATGGGTAGTGGTATTGTTAAAGGATGAAGTATCCATCTAGAAACACTTCGCCAAAAAGCAATGGGAACACCATATCGTCTAGAATGGAGGAGTAGCTCTCAGCCGTCAAACAGAAGTGCACCCTAACGAATGGAGCGGGGCCATCTTTTGTGATTGCACCCCAAACAGGCACTGAACTTCGGCCACTTGTGGCTACTCGCTGTATGTATGACGGAAAATACTTGGACGGAATTAACAAATATAGTTTATAATGGACAAAGTTGGTTTTATGATGCTGCAACATTTAAATGCGGAAAATAGTAGCGCGACAAGTTACCAACCTAGCCAATGATCGGCGATTTTTTTTTTGTGGTTGCCTTGGAGACATTAGGCACTGGGGCCAAACACTCTAGGTAGCTACTCATATTTTTCATTATGTCATGGGTATGATGAAACAGACTCCGAGGCCAAAATGAGGTTCCGATAAAAGTAGAGACAGCGAGCTTTATCAGACTAGGCCTGAGATGGCGTAGCCGCCGACCGTTTCGCTATTTCCGCACCGTAAGAGGAACGAGATGCCGGGTCAGACGTAGCGTACTTGAAAGCGTGTGCTGCGTATACGTTGGCCTGCGGGTCGTCTACAGACGTTTTCGCGCGTCCTCCACAAAATCTGTGAGTCACACATACATTCTATTTAAAATAAAAGTAACCTTCGTGGGTTTTCTTATGATTGGGTTTCTTATAAGTATAAATTTGCCTCATATACTTACACTTTTCATTATGCGTACCAAAAAGGCACATGCTTAGGTGTAATAAATAACATTGTTTAGTGTTCTAGATAACAACGAAAGTTAGAGGAGCTGTTCTCAGTGTCCAATAAACTCCAATGAATTGCCTTCATTTTAAATATAACTCGCACCTTGCATTAACCAATCGAAAGAATATTTTGACAATATTTAGCGGCTAGCTTGTAGATAATATATTACCACTTGCTGCACAGTTATATCACACGTAACTAGCGCGGCTAAAAGCAGCGGCCGCAATTCACACCAACACGACTGCTTCTCGAAAGCTTGAACGCACTGCTTTACATACCCTGAGTTTATGGGGCGCCAAACTCATGTTCTCTGATCCCACTGAGTCGTGAACGTGAACTGTTCCGTGAATACCATGCGTTTCCAGTCACATGCAGACTAGTAGGCATGCTCTTCAGCAAACTGGTGCCACTTCGCCTTGTTTTCCTGACAGCCGTTCGACTTCTTAGCACTGCTTCATAGAGACGGCGCTTCATAGTTGTAGCCAAAACATGGCTGAGCCCGATGTCAGCCTGTACTTCTCGAACTGTGAGTTTGCGGGTGTTCCATGACGGCTGCCACAATTTGCAGGTATTCGTCCTTTGTAGTCACCCGACGACGGTGTTGCTGAGGGGCGTCTCCGATGCGTCCTTCATATATATCTTTACGCTTGATTGATCCGGTTGACAGTTGCAAAGGACGGTTTGCAACGTGCACATACATAGCACGTTGAGAATATTCTCTCAGGCACAAATCTGCGATGCGTCATCTTTCGTCTTCCGGAACTTTCATCATGGTCATTCAATCAGGACGCAATACTGGAATGAATTACTACCGAAAACATGCAGCCGTTTTATCACACGACGATATAAAAAAGAAAGCTTGACGGTCCTATGAATTGAAGGGTAAAAAAAATTACCGAAGTAACGGTATCGGTAAGCGCAGTAAGGAATGCATATATCAGAGTACCTCTCACATTAATCATTATTAGATCATCTTTCTATGTAATATATGTTTGTGTGTGTGTGTGCACTCGTGGCTAGACTCAGTACCTTAGTTAGTGCTCGTGGGCCCAAACCTTGATGTTACATCACAATCTGGTGAGTCTGCCAAATTGTGACTAAAGGCGGTCGTTGTACCACTGAATGCCACACACACACACACACACACACACACACACACACACACACACACACACACACACACACACACACACACACACACACACACACACACACACGCACACGCACACAAACACATACACACACACTCCTCAACGCATATTTTGTCTGGGTTAAACATTACACACAGAAAAATTGCCCTAGCAAGACAGAAACTGAGCAGTTGCTGAAAGACGCGCTCTTCATTGAAATCTGCAGCCTTTTTTATTTTATTGCAGTCTGCTGCTTTGCTGTCTCGTAGAAGCTTCATTTTACACTGATTCCCACATGATGTTTTGCAGAGTATGATGCAGATATCTAAAAAGAATATCACGGCGTAAGAAAACCCTTGCTCGAAATTTTCATGCCAGCACTTGTCTGTGGAGGCGCTGTACGTATTTTACACAGTGAGGAAAACTTGCAAATAATATAGTTTCGCATGACTCCGGAAAAGCGAGCTGAGCCAGTATATCCGTGAAGATATGTTAATAAAGAGGTTAGTGCATGTGAGCTACAGAAAGCAGCTTTGCTTTCGAAAATTGTAGTTGCACTCGCAGGCATGCGTGCAATAATCTTCACAAGAGCCAAGTACGAACGACTTGCAACTTTTCCGTAAAGACATTGTTGCTGTGAAAAGTTTGCACCCGCCTACAGAAGAGGCCATGATGCTACATCAAGGATGATGGGTGCATCGCTCATTGTCCACTGTTCATGCAGAGTGTTACTATGGAAACTAAAGACCATGTCATTACGCTAGCTGAGGTAATATTTTTTGCTGCCTGCGCCACTAGTTTATCGCTCTCGGCTTTGGCACATGAATATTCTCTAAAAACAGTGAATCATCACGGCGCTGGTATGAAAAAGTTTTTCTTAGCGTTTGCTGTGTTTGTTGGCTTACACATTACTTCGCTCACGTACTTCGCTAATCACTTACCTTCTCTCTTCTAGACTAATCTTTAAAAAGTATGGCTAATGGCAACCTCCAATCACATTCTGGAAAAGTCTTTGCAACATGACAAGCATCAGTTAATCATGAATGTTAATGAGCGTCAAAACAATTATTGTGGTTTCACCACAGAAAGCCATTCCAATATTACAGCTATAATTTATAGCACCAATAAATATTTCAAATCAGGGCATTTTTTTTTCAATAACGAAGAATCACCTACTTGTGATATTGTTCGTATTGACACTAAGCTACACTGCCCCGCCGCGGTGGTCTAGTGGCTAAGGCACTCGGCTGCTGACCCGCAAGGCGCGGGTTCGAATCTTGGCTGCGGCGGCTGCATTTCCGATGGTGGCGGAAATGTTGTAGGCCCGTGTGCTCAAATTTAGGTGCACGTTAAAGAACCCCAGGTGGTCGAAATTTCCGGAGCCCTCCAATACGGCGTCTCTCATAATCATATAGTGGTTTTGGGACGTTAAACCCCACATATCAATCAATCAATCAAACATGCCAAGGCCTGGTCTTTCGCCGTTTTGGCAACCTTTAGCACGAGAAACCTATACCAGCACCGGCCGGTAACCTGTGCCAATAACTCGAAATCAGCCAAGTAGTAAGAAAAGAAAACTTTGTTTCGCATCGCGATGGGGTAGCGTATTCGCGTCTCTAATTAATAGTCCAACCTATACCGAGGTAATCACATCCCCACCGGTCTTTTCTTTGCAATCACGAACAGTTTTGCCTAAATGTTTTTGGAAGGAAGCTTAATCCGATCTACTAATGACGTTCGAATATGAACAGTAAGCTGCCAAAGCAATCCCCTGATTCTATTCCTGCCAAAAAAAAAAGGCCTGACGACGGCGCACAGAATGCGGTTGTGCTCCGGGCAAAAAAAACAAAAACAAAACAAAACTGCACACGGTGATGGCCAGTTAATCAACGTTTTCTTTACCTCGTAGAAGGGAGGCTTTTTCGAAGGGCCTAATTGGCACTAGGAATGTTTAGCTACATAGTTGCGCACTGAATCCGCAAAGGGGCACGAAACCCTTCGTCAGTCCCTGGTCTATAGTGGCCAGCACTAAACCTTGCAGCTTACGCAAAGTAAATATGCTTAGCTCTTTTACGGCAAAACTCCCTTATTCTACCCGGTGCCGCCACCGTCATCGTCATCGTCGTAGTTCTAGTACTAGTAGTAGTAGCAGTAGTAGTAGTAGCCACGCAACTAATGTGTCCAGAGAGAAGTTAATAAAAATGACGATGATAATTATTATTATGACGATGATGCTCGTGATCTCGCCAGCCAGTAACATTCAGTGGCACGCCCAGGGCTTCGCTGTCTGATGGTTATCAGAATGTGAAACTGGCTGGCAGAACAGGTAATTGTCATGATAATATCGAAAGAAGCTTTGCACATGAACACTCAGAAGTGACTGTTAGATAATATATAGAAATACCTTGTTGGCGACATGTGATTCAGCATCGAAATTTCGCCTGCTCGTCCAAGAGTATGCTCGTCCGCTCACAGTAGATAGCATGAGTATATAGTTGAACTATACTTCTTGAATTCTCCTAAGCAGGGATCCTTTATTTAATGAGAGCATGGTTGCGTAGCAGTTCTCCCAGTAGACCAATGAAATAATGTATTTTCTATTCCCCGTGGCTGGGAATTTCAAACATTATAATCCTTTTTGGGACGCTTCAACGCAAAAATTTTGTTTGTATCACTTTTGCTGAGACTGTTGAACAATTTCACGCACCCAGTGAAAGTTGAACCCCTTGCTCGACACCCATTCATCTTTCTCCGCTGACTGTGTTCATACTTGTGAACATTATCAATCAAAAAGCAAGTAATACGCATATTTGAGGCGCCAAATCAATACGTAGGTAGTGTGCTTAATAAGGAAATGCATAGATACGTTAATTATGAAGCCCGCCGTGTTTATTTTCTTTGGTGATTTAAACAGCCGGAAAGAAACCCACCAGCACGCGCCCATCTTGGAGAATATCAGCACAATGAGGCCTCCAAGATGACGGGTGCGCGGCGTGTTTCTCTTCAGCCGTCCCAATCGCACGGAGAGAGCGTGTTTCTAAAGGTGGGCGTAGCTCGGTCGTTTCTCCACCTCGCGGCGCTTCCACAGAGGATCGAAAAGGGTGCCATGCTGTTGGCGGAGCTTCCATTTGGCGAGAAGAAAAAAATGGTGTTGCGCTTTTATATAACCTGGTATTAATTTGGAAATGTTGAGTCAAGGTGTACGATACGTAGAGTCAATGCTGGGGTGTATGCTAGATGTGAACTAGCTTTGAGTCGAGTTCAAAGCGGTGTGTGGCATGACCACCCTTACTGCACATGAGCGTCCACTCCGCCTTTCTCGCCTCGCTACGTCGACGCAGGGAGCGTCTTCTAACCTACGCTCGCCCCCCACCCCCCCACCCCTCGTGAAGCCAGTCTTCCATGCGGCGACTATACCCTCATTGCGCATGCACGTCCCTTTCCCCTCTCTCGCTTCTACACTCCCCACTCTCACCACCTAACGCCGACGCAGGCGGCGTCTGCTAGCGAGTTTCTTGAGTGAAAAAAGAAAGTCGCAGCTTTGCCGCAAAGGTGAAGCGATGAACGCAATACCAATAAATTGAAAGGTCGAAGAACGGCTAGCAGATCAAAACGTGCCCCACGTTTCTCATGCAGAGCAGCGCACGAAACGTAATCACAGATACAAATGAACGCGAATAACTTATGACAAACGGTACATAAGCAGGAAAACGTCCATAGACGGTGAATACCTAGCCAGGCCCCAAAAACTCGACACTAGCTTTGGTTTCAAGGAACATGCACGTTGGTAGCGGTTGCCGGGCATACTCGTATCCGGTTGAGCATGCAGAGGCTGATGTGAATGTTCGCATTTGTTGGCTTTCACCAGTTTTTACAAATAAAAAATTGATATTCCTGTAAAGATCTTTTCTATTGTATAAATGATTTTTCTTATTTCTTATTTTGTGATTATAAATCAGGCGAAGCGCGGGAAGTAATTGACTTGAGTTCGTAGCACTTGCCTCCTTTCTTTCTCGCCCCTCTATCAGCGATATTGAAAGTTAGATCGGGCTCAGTTATCTCGCCCGGTGGACGTGCATGTCAACTACGGTTAAGGTAAAGACCGCAAGTTGTGGTGGGCAGAGAACGGAAGCCGCAGTGAGCTACCACGAACAAGTGAATGACTAATTTGTCGAAGATGGCCTAATCGGGCAACGCATGCTTTCCGCGGTTCTGTTGTGTGCTAACGCGGTGACTTCTAGTTCCGCGAAGGTTTTTCAGTGTTACCTAAAGGCAACTGGTGAGCACGAAAACGTGGACTAATTATTTGAGCAGGTATTAATTTTGCATGACATGAGTAAACCCACTTCTCTGCAAGTCTGACTAAACTGACAGAAGTGCGGTGTCGCTTATGTATTTGGGGAAGACGGCAGCTAAGCTTCTGTCAGAAAAAATGCATCTATTGAAAGACTTGAACTTGAGTTGACTCGGCTACATTGTTTTAGCTTCCTTAACTTTAGGCATGTAGTTGAAATGATGTCAAGTAAGTAGAGGCTGATTCCTGGTCATGAAATTACTGTAGCCGCTGTCTGAAAATTTGTGAATCTTTACTTCTAATACTGTCACTCAAGTGCACGAAATGGACTAAATGCTTCTAAAATTATTACAGAGAATGTCAGTGAAGCCAATGTTTTGACGAATGAACTTTTCTTCATCACGGCCATGGGGTTGCCCTGAAGAGGAGGACTTGCCGAAACAATGTTTCCAGTTACGTTGTTTCTCGAAAAACTTCGCATCGCTTCAAGGCTCTTCGTGCCTTTGATCTTCGGTCTTGGTTGGTACCGAAGTTCTGTTAGAAAAACTATGTGTGCAGTCATAACAATCGTGATTGAGTGAAATATGACGTGTACTACTTGCGGTTGTAGATAATGTTCTCATTAGTTCTGATATTCTAGGTTCAATGTTTGCTCATTATGCCTGTTTGTCAGTTAAGGATGATTTTAAAGATTGACACTTTCACATTACGTCTATTTGTTTTTTATACGAAACATGTAATAAAAAGATCATTTTGTTTGTGCCAATCGAGTTTCATTTTATACTTCTTTCGTCTTCTACCTGAACTTTCGCCTCTTCAGAAAAGACGAACAAAAGTAAAAAAAAATAATAAAAGCTTTACAAATGGCTCAATCTCCCAAGCGGCCAGCGGACCTGAAAGAAGGCACGAACGTGTTCCGCTCTTTAGCGAAGTGGGAAAGAAGGGCTTCCGTGGCAAGTCTTTTCTTCGATTTTTTGTCCTTTCCCTCTGTTTGATGACCTCACCAGCGATGTCATGAAATAAATTTTCTGTTCGTGATCGATTTCTAGTAGGATGCCCGGCAACCACCAGTGGTACGAGCGGCGTGCCGCTGCGTATCAGCAGGCGAGAGTGAATACAAGGGAGGTAGAGTGTTTCTGCCCCCTGAACTAGCGGTGTCTCAATAGAGAGTTTTATTGCTGGGTACGCAAGCTCTTGGGGCGTTGCGGGCTTGGGGGTGCGCGGCATTGCGTACCCAACCCATACCTATGTGGAATGCCTTATAGAGGCGCGCACGCAAATGAAAGCCGCACGAAGGTCACACGCGCTCGCAGTGCCATAGCGTCTTGTCGCGTAAGTACTATTTATTTCTTTTTACGATTCAAAATGTGAAATTAAACATACGTAGTGACAAGAAGAAAACTATTTTCAATAAATCATGTTTAAATACTGTGACAGTTATCAATATGAAACAAAAAAAAGCTATTCTGTATGCGCCATACTTGCGACTGAAGCCAGCATCGTCGATGCCAAGCAATCCAGACGGCCGGTCGTAGTCCGACAAGCGCGACAACAGAGCAACGGTGCAACGTTTAACTATGTGTAACTTTTAGCTTGTACGTACACTTCCTTACGTTAACGTGTTACCGGATACCAGTTTGCGTTTACCGTCTTACCGGAACACGCCTCTTCCAACGTTTTCAGCTCCTCATACGTAAACATGTATGCCTTTACGTTTTCGCAAACCATATATGGTGATGCCACCTGCATTTAAACTGCATATGTATGAATAAATAACCGTTGCGGTTAAATCACGAAACTTTTTTTATCGTGTACAGTATCCAGGTATACGCAAAAACGTGAAAAATACAAGGTTACCGTAACGATAGTGTCGACATGTTGTGACACTTCGTACAACCACAATCACGAACATGTTGGGTTACGCGTAATGTTTTTGAGGCTAAAATGATTAAAAAGATTACTCATTTGTAATATTGTCGCTGCGCGGTTTTTGCACCAGACGTACAATGCACAATGTTTCTGCAATAACAATTTTGTGATTGCCTGGTTCACTATAGCCGCGTTAGATGGCGCCACATATTCAGCTGGTCGGGGACTGGCATAATTTTAGTTTCTATGTTCCAGGCCATTCTAGCTTTGGTAATCTGGCTGAAACAATGTAATCGCTATTGGTGCTCGCACTTTGGGTTATTTTAACTCGGTGGCTAGAGTATCCGCTGTGCGGATACCGTGAGTTCTTGCGAAGGTAGACTTTACAAGGCGGCCGATCCATGCTGTTAGAAATTTCGCGCTTTTGTGCCATGCTATTTGTATAGTGGCTAGCCATTATAATATCTGCGCTCAAAACTTAAAAGTCAAAGTGGTGGCTCTAGCCAGTCTCGGCTTTACTCGCCGTGAAGGTAACATGATGTTCCAGCATGTGCGCCAGGGCAGCTTATCTCCGTTAGGAGGCCAGTTGTGGCAGCGTTGTTTATGGCCGCGCGGACGCATGGCCCTATCGCCCCAGCGATTTTGCGACGCATCTGCTTGGGGTTTCGCGCATGCGCAATACCGCCGCTCCAACATCCTGGGTACGCAAGCCGCTTGGCTACCCAGCACTAAAACTCTCTAATATGAAGCTTTCTCGGTGGTCAAGTATACTCGTGCGCATGTTGTCAAACGCAGTCCACGACTGTTGCAGGGATGATTGCACAAAATCAGTTTCACAGAAAAGGTGGAGAATTGAATAGGACAAATTACAATCTTATACTAAGTCAAGCTGCCAGTCAACTTATTCAAATCCGACCTCACGTAACTCTACAAAACGCTGGTGTAAGAGAGCACGGACTTTCCAGGCACTCTTGGCACACCGTTTTTTCGTGTGTGTGTTGAGAGCGCAGCCTGTAGAAGCCCCCGCCTGCTGTAGAGGCACAAGGCGCGCGCTGATCGTTGCCGTGATAAAACGGCAACGATTTAAACCACATCTAGACTATGTCTAGACCACATCTAGACTGAACGTAGCCGGTTCAGCGACGACTACAGGCTGGTTACAGGCCCGTTTTGACCACTTATGGTCGCCCCTTCACACTGAGCTTTTTACGGCTTTAAGTGGATACGTTGGACAAAGTTAGAACAAATATCGATTTATCTTGTTCAAGAAAAACACAACACGCGTTCAAAGTTTGGTGTACCTTGTATGAAACACTGCGCGTTACATAGTAGTGCCTATGTGCTCATTTTTTCTTTTTTCCGCAGTACTCTCCAACGAGTTTTCTTCAGAAAGACGCTGTTCTGCTGCTTCTGCGATCCTGTGATTTAGATGCAGTCAAGCTTACTGTAAATGAACAGGATAGCGATAATGCTATAAAACTTAACGAAAATACAGATGGCGTAGAAGAAGACGGTGACAACTTAGGCACTGACACAGCGAAAGACATAAGCACTAAATGTAGGCCGACTCACCAAAGCCTTCTTGAATATTCCGGCAAAATTGCTTATCATTTTACTTCATTGACATGACTAAGACTCTCAGCTATCTAGAGCATCAACTTGCTTTAGTTGACCACCTGATAAGTAAGCGTACGCCATAAATTAGTAAAACGACGTGTTACGGCAGCAGGGCAATATGATTCAACGATGTTAATTCGTCCAGGTTTCACCTATACAGGTCTCCAGGTAGGAGGAATGCTAGAATGCATCTACACATTTCAAACCTAGGTATTTAGTTCTGAAACAAACCGAATCGTAATAGAAAAAAGCAACACTACCACAGACATCAATACCTCTATATAATGATCTATGCCGAAAAACTCAGTACTTCCCTTGATTTTCTTTGTATAATGAATGTAAATAAATGTAGTCACAAAAATATTTTTCTTCAGTGCAGCTAGAAGGCTCTGGCAGTGATTCTTGCTCGTACGTTGAAAAATGAACCTTGCGCACTTTGAAATACCGTGCTGTTTGCTGACTGCCACAGTCTCCGCCGCCACCGGAGTCCACAGTGAATGCGTCCTCTCGCGGTAGCCGGGCGCGCGAGGCAATACTCATTGGTTTTGCTGGGGAGCGCGGCATTAGCACGGCCAGAGAGAAACATCGCGCGCGCACGCCATCTCGGAGGCCATGTGCACAAGCTCCTGTTTTGCGACATCACTGCGAGATGGCGCCTACATCTCACTCAGTGCCTCTTCTATTTTCTGAGGCCGATTCATCATAGAGAAGGCACTGTCTGAGGGTTTACAGGTGGCCGCGGATGAGGCCAGGACACGAGGCCTCAAGTAGTACGGCCGACAGCAGGCTATCGTCTTTACACGACATTCGCTGCCAAGCACGCAGATACGCCACCGATTTTTTCATCTGCACATGTCCTGCGTCTTTTCTTCATGCAGGCTATCACTTAAATAGAGCTATACGTAGAGCAATTATATTGAATTTGTTATAGAAAGTATTCAGTAGGGTTGACGAGAGGAGGCGTTCAGCTTACATAGTTTTTGTATCTATATCAGATCTGTCGTTACTGCTTGTATCACAATTTTACTACACCGTAAAACGCATTCTTCATGGTCTCAACATGTTCGAATTCCTAATTTAATGTTGAAACTGTAATGAAATGTTCGCATTACCAGTGGCTTTTTGCTCGTAGTCACAGTTACACCTTATTTTCTTCGTCGGAAGCTCGGCAAGCTTGGCGTAAAGTGAAGTCATTCGTTTTGCGTGCGAAATGCCCCCCCCCCCCCTTTTTTTTTACTGCTGCAATTTCTCTGGGGTACGCTAATATACGCTTAGAAATAGTTCAAAGAGATGTATGCTGCTGTGGCCTGAGTACAACAACCGTGGTTTTTAAGAGAAGTGTTTTTATTGAAATGTTTACTTTAACGTCTCAAAAACCCCATATAATTTTGAGAGACGCCGTAGTGGATGGCTCCGGGAATTTCGACCACCTGGGGTTTTTTAACGTGCACCCAAACCTGAGAAAAGGGGCCTACAGCATTTTCGCCTCCATGGAAAATGCAGGCAGCGAAGCCGCGATTTGATCCCAGGACCTGCGGGTCAGCAGCCGAGTATCTTAGCCACAAGACTACCGCGGCGGGGCCCCGAAACTGGCGTGTTTCTTCGAATACCCCCATTTTTATGTATTCTTATGGAAGTTCCATAATACCTTGAGAAGGTAGTTTGTTAAGACGGCATAGTGAGGTGATGGTTCGTATTCGTCAGTGTCGTCTTTTGCATGCAGTGGTTTAAAGTGACATGTCCTTCAGTGTACTAAGCATTGTAGTTACGGCCTTGAACGTTTGCTGGCTTAGTTTTGCCACGACTGTTATTAATTTGGGCACGAGTTCCTGGATATATAAACATAAATGCTGTCTAGCCAGCCTGCTTTGCCCGTAGGGTATACATAGCGAGTTATTTTTACGCCACTTCTAAAGTTCGTAATTCTGAGTCGACGTTTACGTAGGCGCAACTTCAATAAAACTCGAATTGAAGCCTTCGTCTCTCGTGACTGTATTATATGACTAAGCGAAGATAGTCGGAAAGAAAGCAAGTGGCAAAAGACGAAGATCCAAAAAAAGGGAAAATATCGGTACCAAGTCTCAGTGGCGTCCGTACGAACAATTTTTGCTTACGCGAGCTTGTGTGTCAACGCGTCCTTCTGAAGACTCACGTTCCAACGTGGCAAACACCGGACTCCGGTCGAGAGCACGAGGAAAGCTAACACGCTAGCAAGTTATTATATAGATGCGCAAGGCGTGTCGTATGCTCGTCGCTTGGGCTGTGCAAACAACGTTTGCGTGCCGCTTCTCCGAAGAACGCGTGTGTGCGCCCGTGTGTGCAGCAGTAGAGAAGGGGCAGCATCCATTGGGAACGTGGAACAGCGGATTAGACCCTCATTCGTGAAAATCCAGCCACCTCGTCCCTGTGCTTAAACCAGGTAAATCTCCTCTAGACTTGACCTCTTATCGCCCCATCGCGCTTACGAGTTGTTTCGGAAAAGTGATAGAGAGGATGATTTTGACTCGCCTAGAGTGGAACCTGGAGCACCACGAGGTATACCCTGATGCTATAACGGGCTTTCGGCGTGGTTGGTTCGCAATTGATAACGTTATTGACCTGGTCTTGTCTGTTCAGCATCAAAAAAGACTGAAACGTTTATCTGCGGCGTTGTTCTTGGACGTGAAAGGTGCATACGATAACGTATCACATGAAGCCATTCTGGATGTCATAGAAAAGGTTGAATTAGGGTGTCGGGTTTACCAATGAAACGACAGCCATCTGAAAGGCAGAAGTTTCTTTGTACAGACGGAGATCGGCACAACAACGCATCATTGCATCCGTCGTGGTGTGCCTCAAGGTGGTGTTCTTAGCGCCACACTTTTCAATCTAGCGCTCCTCGGCCTGGTTGACGCAATTCCAGAATCTGTCCATTTATCAATATATGCAGATGACATCTGCATCTGGGCGTCAGGCGTAACACGCCTTCATTTGCATGCCCGGCTTCAGACAGCGGCTACACTAGCGACAAAGTACCTGGAAGAACGGGGACTAGAGCTGTCATCAGAGAAGTGCTCGCTTATAGCATTTACGCATAAGGCGATGAGCCCATATGTTATTAAAATCAACGGACACACGATCAACTACGTGAAGACCCACCAATTTCTCGGAATCATAGTTGATCGCGACCTCTCCTGGAGCCCTAACATCGTCCACATGAAAACTCAACTCACCAACGTGCTGAGGTTTCTCGCTGGAAAAACGTGGGGTGCGTTGGTACGAGCAATGCTTCAACTCTACACTGTTCTGTTCCTCGGTTATATGCGATACAGCTTACCCGTCCCGTGCTTTGTTGGATCCGAAGAACAATCTTGCGCGTCCTCTAGTCAATCCAAGCCCAAGCACTGAGAATTTGTCTTGGTCTCCCGCGATGCGCGTCTACAGCAGCGACAGTCATCATTGCACGTGATTATCCAGTCAACGCATACATCCGCGTAGACGCTTTGAGAATGCACTTAAGACATTTCGCTCGGTTTCCATTTCATCACCTCGCCTCACTTCGAACGTCTAGGCCCCACTCAGCGTTCAGCGCAACAGTAGCTCAGCATTGCGCAGTGCTTCCATTGCACTTTGCGCATGCACCATGGCCACCGATACCATTATGGTGCCTACACCCACTCAAAGCCCTTCTTACAGTTCTTGGCATCAAAAATAAGAAAAAGTCGTCGTATCTAGCCCTGAAACCGGTCACATTACTCTTCCATCAAGAGAAGCACATCGGACGCCTTCCCATTTACACGGATGGCTCGGTGTATTCAGTAAGCTCAGCAGGGGCGGTAGTTATTCCCGCGAGGCACATCACAAATTCATGACATCGCATTTGACGTCGTCGACAGCTGCAGAACTCATCGCCATACGTGCAGCGCTGGAGTTTATCGTCAAAAAACCTTCGGGAACTTGGTATATCTTCACGAACTCGAAGGCAGCTCTTGAATGTCTTATGTCACCCTTTCGCCATGGACCTAATGAACAGTAAGTAGCTGAATTAAGGCTTCTTCATCACCAAGCAATCAAAAAACAACACAGCATAGTGTATCAGTGGATACGAGGTCATTGCGGTATATATGGCAATGACCACGCAGATGAGGCCACTAGATCTGCACATGGCGGTACCTAATACACAGCCATCCCGTTCTCAAGAACCGACGCTGCTACAAGACTTCGTTTGCTTCCACGTGACCTCACACTGGTACAGTGGAACTCAACAGACTTCACAAACGCGCGCCTGCATAACTTGGATCCCGATCTGCAGCTTCGTCTTCCCTCAAGGATACCTCGATCTGAGGAGACTCTTCTATGCCGCCTGTGGCTTGGAGAGGCCTTCACGAACTCATACTCTTATCTCATTGGAATGGCCAGCTCTTCTACATGCACTTACTGCAGTGTCGAAGAAACCATCGCGCCCCTTCCGTGTGAGTGCACCCATTTCAACGCACAAAGATGAGAACTGACTGCAGCTCTAGATAAACTGGATGATCGGCCTTTGTCGGAACATAGGATTCTGGGTCATTGGCCGAGTCCATCCTCAGCCCAGAAGGGTTTGAAAGCTTTGCTGCGTTTTTTGTGGACAACTGGCCTCAGAGACAGAATATAGTGTCTTAGACTCCTTGATGTTGCCTTTCCTCTGTCGCATTTTTTTGTAACTTCTCTCTGTCTCTCTCTTCGCAACATTTCTTTTTAACATCTTTTATTCCCCTCACACCTTTCTCCAGCACAGGGTAGCCAGCTGGTCTAAGAACTGGCTAACCTCCCTGTCTTTCCGCTAACACTTTCTTGCTCCTCCTCCTCCTGCGCTGGAATTTCCGCAGACATGGAGCGCTGCCCTGTATGATCGGAAGTGGAAAAAAAAAACTTAGAGGCCGGTGCTAATAATGTATTAAACATGCTTCAACTACAAAATGGTTTTAATAAAAGAGAAAGATAACCCAGAGCATGCATAGTTGGCTGATTCCGGTGTTGATCTTTGCTGATGCGCGTGGTTTGTTGCTCGGAAAAGTATGACAAGTATTTTATTTAAAAGTTGCCTTGGAAACGTGCAAAAAAGCACAAGAAAACTTAGGTTGCGAAACACCGCATTGCATATTACACTTACCGTATGTGTTCAATTGTACCACGACCACAATTGTAACGCAAGGGTGGCAGTTCATTACGTCTAGGAAGAAAAAACTAAATATTGGTACTCGCAATAACAAGGTTGAATTTAGTAGCAAAAATCTCCAAGAAAAAAAAAGTCGCGTGACATTCGAGTACATACGGTATTATATCTGACTATTACGTGCACAGCTTCAGACCGGTTACAAGACGATGACTCATAGAATAACAGCGATGATATGTGCATGTTCCATTGCTGTCAACTGCGCACTGCATGTGAACTACGGAAACAACACAAATTCAAGTATCACCAGGTGGTTAAAGACCTTTTTTTTTCTAAGTATGATGCTTAGACAACGGCCGACCGCAAGCTTGCGAATGGTCTGCAGGTGACGGCGAGTCAACTTCGTTAAAGCATGACTACTGCGACATGTCTAAATTTCTCTTAACACCACTAATCTCCAATTTACGCTGCCCATTCATGTGATGGTTGCCGTAGATATTCATTTCACGATTCACAGTCAGCTTCAAAAACCTATAAAGATGCGATACGAGAATTTTTTCTTGGTTCACGCTAACCGCTGAACACACTGTAAAGCAAAGTGCGTAGCGTAACAGCTTCTGTAGTATCTAAGTTGTCCCAATTATCACGCAGCACGATTTCAAAAAAAAAGAGAAACAGTGTTACGTGAACCAAACCTAGTGAATATTGTTCCCAGTATGCCGCAGTAGCCACTACAATTTTTTTTCGTTTTAGACCATTGTGTAATTATTGAATATTTGTAACTAAAAGTACTCGCCTATTTATCTAAATGTCAATGAGGCAGATGTGCGCATCTTAAAATGACATTTTCTTTGCTATTTTAAACAACGTACTAATTGCGTGCCTCATATATTCCTGTTGATAAAGAAAGCCCGCGAAATCTGAAATGTGACATGTGACAAGACGGCTTCGCATGTTTCTATGTAGCGCGTTCAACCAAGCTCACTTTAAGGTGGCCAGTATCAATAAAAGGAATGTGGAAAGAAAAAAAAAGCACGGATCGCGCTGTGTGCCACTTCCTGTTCAAAAAAAAAAAAACGCGCGCTGCAATATTAGACAGTCAGGCTGTAATTATAACAGTGTTCTAACCGCTTTATCAATGAATACTATTGGCCATGGGATATGGATAGTGATATTGACGTAATATCAAGGGGAAGGAATCCCTGTAACATTGCGGCACATGTTGTTGGCGGCCGACCTGTACCCTTGCAATATGCAGAACGCTGTCTCTCCATGGCAACGGAAAAGAGGCAATGCGGTTGCTTGCAGTAAGCTTGTTTGAGGGCGTTGCTTTCATTTTGGGGGCGGATGTGCACTCGCGTGTTATTTTCAAATGCGATGCATTTCTTAGCGAACTTCAGTGACTTAGAGCGTATCTATCTATCTATCTATCTATCTATCTATCTATCTATCTATCTATCTATCTATCTATCTATCTATCTATCTATCTATCTATCTATCTATCTATCTATCTATCTATCTATCTATCTACTATCTACTATCTACTATCTATCTATCTATCTATCTATCTATCTATCTATCTATCTATCTATCTATCTATCTATCTATCTATCTATCTGTCTGTCTGTCTGTTTGTCTGTCTGTCTGTCTGTCTGTCTGTCTGTCTGTCTGTCTGTCTGTCTGTCTGTCCATCCGTCCGTCCGCCCGCCCGCCCGCCCGCTTACGTTTGGGTGCTCTCGTGGCTTGCCCCTTAACTTGGCGTGAACCAAAATTAGCATGGCAGGGTAAGATGCTTTGACAAATATTGTCACGACGTCAAAACAGAGGTCTTGCCGCAGAGATTGAGACATCAGAAGCAGGTCGATCTTTTTTCATTAGAACGTGCGAGTTCTTTTTCGTCCATTTCGTAGTCCTTCGTGGCACATGCACAACTGCCATCGTCTTCCTTGAGCAAGCACGTGACATTTGCCTCCCTCCGAAAGAAGCACCGTCGCGATGCGCAACTTAGGAGCTCTACCAGGCGTATGAAGTAGTCGTACGAAATCGGTAACCGGGAGCTAATTAACTCGATAAATACGGTTTCATACGCAACACATGCACGGCTTCGGGTAAAGGCTTTTGGCGCTTATAACTACAATCAGTGTCGGGAACAACTTCGTAGTTCACGTCGTTCAAGCGTCGCGTGACGCTGTATGGACCAAAGTACCGTCTTAGCAGTTTCTCAGACAGTCCAAGTCGACGTATCGGAATCCAGACCCACACTTTGTCGCCTGGTTTGTAGCTAATAAACTTGTGTAGGGTGTCGTAGCGTTGTGCATCTTGATGCTGCTGATGACAGATGCGCACGCGCGCGAGCTGTCTGGCTTCTTCGGCGCGCTCAGTGAATTCTTCAGCGTCTACATGGATGTCGTCACACTCATGCGGCAACATGGCGTTCAATGTTGTCGTGACTTCGCGACCGTAGATCAGACTGAACGGTGTCATTCCAGTGGTTTCTTGTCGAGCGGTGTTAAAAGCAAAGGTCACGTACGGCAATATTTGATCCCAGTTTTTATGTTCCGTGTCAACGTACCGGCTGATCATGTCGGCGAGGGTCCTATTGAGGCGCTCCGTCAGTCCGTTTGTCTGCGCATGACATGCAGTTGTCTTCCGGTGAGCTGTACCGCTGAGTCTGAAAACCAACTCCAAAAGCTCTGTGGTGAAGGCAGGTCCTCTGTCTGTGATCACTGTTGTCGGAGCGCCACGCCGAAGGACGATGTTTTCGATGAAGAACTGAGCAGCTTCTGCTGCTGTGCCGCATTGCATCGTTTTAGTCTCCGTATAACGGGACAGGTAATCAGTGACCACAATAATTCATCTGTTTCCTGTTGTGGAAGTTGGAAAGAGACCCAGGCAATGCATTCCAATCAGAGTGAACGGCTTTACCGGTGCTTCGACTGGATGTAAAAGACCGGCTGGCTTGCTGGGAGGCGCTTTGCGTTTTTGGCAGTCGGTGCAAGTTTGCACGTGGTGGTTAACAGCAGCAGGTAAATTTGGCCAGTAGTACTTGCATCGTAGTCGGCACAATGTTCGGGTGTAGCCTAGATGACCAGAAGTTGATTCATCATGGCACGCTTCCATAATTTCTTTTCGAAGAGATGCAGGCATGACGATTAAGTGCGGGTTACTGGTTGGTGAAAAGTTTTTCTTATAGATAACATCGTTTAGCAAGCAAAAAGATGGCAGTCCTCTAGCAAATAACCGCGGCTCGTCTTTACGTCGTCGTTCTAAATATTCAGTGAGTGGTAACAGCTCAGGGTCACTGCGCTGCTCTCGTGCAATAGTGGCCGTGTTGACAACTCCCAAGAATGCCGCATCAATGATTTCATCATCAGGAGCGACAGTTTCCACTGGCGACCGTGAGAGACAGTCGGCGTCGGTGTGCCTCTTCCCAGATTTATAGACGACGGTCATGTCAAACTCTTGAAGCCTTAGGCTCCAGCGCGCCAAATGACCAGATGTATCTTTAAGGTTGGTGAGCCAGCACAAAGAGTGATGGTCGCTAACAACCTTGAAGGAGCGGCCGTACAAATACGGACGAAATTGATGACTGCCCACACCACGGCGAGACACTCCTTCTCGGTGGTCGAGTAGTTCTCCTCCGTGCGAGAGAGAGTTCTGCTGGCGTAGGCTATTACTCATTCACAGCCGTCTTGCCACTGTACCAGAACGGAACCTAGACCTACGTTGCTTGCGTCAGTGTGAAGTACTGTAGGAGCATCCTGCGCAAGGACTGGGGGTGTTTGCATGTGTTGTCGTAGTTCATTGAATGCCATTTGCTCCTGTTCACCCCAAAAAGAAGGGGACGTCCTCACGTGTGAGTCGTGTCAATGGCGCCGCAACAGGCGAAAAGTCCTCGATAAATCACCGGTAATAGGCGCACAATTTTAAGAAGCGTCTCACAGCCTTTTTGTCACGTGGTGTAGGAAATTGCGCTACGGCATCTATTTTGACCGGGTCAGGTCGAAAACCCTCGTGACTGACGACGTGGCCTAGGAAGCTGAGTTCGTTGACACCAAAATGACATTTTCCGGTTTTAAAGTAAAGCCGGCTGAACGTATGGCTTGGAGTACGGTGAATAGACGGCTCAGATACTCCTCGAATGATGCTGAGAATACAACAACATCGTCTAGATAGACCAAGCATGTTTGCCACTTCAGGACCGATAGTACAGTGCCCATGAGACGCTGAAAAGGAGCTGGCGCCGAGCACAATTCAAAAGGAAGCACCTTAAATTTGTAATGGCCATATATCGTCACAAAGGCCGTTTTTTCACCATCTCTCTCGTCGACCTACATCTGCCAGTAGCCGCTTCGGAGGTCCATTGAAGAGAAATAGCGCACATGACGCAGCCGATCGAGTGAATCATCTATGCGAAGCAGTGGATAGACATCTTTCTTCGTGACTTGGTTCAACTTGCAATAATCAATACAGAAACGCAAGCTGTCGTCTTTTTTTTTGACCAAAACTACGGGAGACGCCCAAGGAGTTTTCGAAGGTTGCATGACGTCATCCACGAGCATCTGTACTTGCTTCTGAATCTCCTCGCGTTCTTTCGGAGCCACATGGAAGAGGTTCTGCCGAATCGTTCGCGTGTTGTCTTCAGTAACGAGGTGGTGCTTGGTCAATGGTGTCCGCTGGACATTTGACGTACGCAAAAAGCAGTCTTCGAATCGGTGTATAAGTCCAAACAGGCGCTTCCTATCAGAGTGCGGTAGCGTGGAGCAGATGTCCACCGACAAAGTTGTCGAGGCAGAGACAGGCGCGTCGTCTGGTTGCAAAGCGAACCAATCCCCGGCTTGGTCTGTAACGTCGAACTAGGCAATTTCGGTACCCTTCTGGATTGACAGCGCTCGTTGCTGAAGTTTGTGAGGAGCACTTTTTCCTGTCCATCAGTAAGCGTTAGGATGCCTCTCGCGATGGAAATGCCTTGCGTGAGCAAAAGAGCGACTATGTGCTCCGCTATCACATCTTCATAGGAAGGCCACCCACCGGACACAGACACAAGGCAGCAGGATCTCGGTGGGAGCGTCACATCGTCGGCTATACGCGAACGGCCGCGTAGTTCGTTGCTGCTGTCGTCGACATACGAATGTGCGCAAAACGTCACCATACGTTGAGGGTTATTGATAACAGCGCCATGATCTCGAAGAAAATTCATGCCCAAAATTAGCTCTTTACAGCAGTCTGGAAACAGGACGAAAGTGACAACGAAGCTAGAATCCCCAATGCGAAGTCGAATGGTGCATTTACCCGTGGGAGTCATCAGCTGACCACCAGCTTTCCTTATGTGCAGCCCTGTCCACGGTGTCTTGATCTTTTTAAGGTGTTCGGCGAGTTCTTGTCGCATGATTGAGAAGTCGGCGCCAGTGTCGAACAGTGCTGTAACGTGATGTCCGTCAATGAAAGCGCCAAGATCAGCACGTACAACTTCACCAGCATTAGTATTCGTCGTCGTATTCGTCGTCGTATTCGTCGTGGTTGTCGTCATATCTTCTTGCGATGATAGGGAGAACTATTCGGTGTCTCGACGATTGGCAACCTTGCCCCTGGAAGTTGCAGCAGTTAGTTTCATCGGCACGGGCTAGGCGAACGGCCTCTGGTGATGTTCGCGTAGCTCTGAGGGAAGTCACGGTGACGCGCAGGAGATGGAGATCGCCAGCGACGCGGTGTAGTTGCTTGGCCAGGTCAACGTTGATCGGCATCGTGGGCACGACGGTCTTCAGAGCGGAAAGAAGCGGGACGAGAAAAGTTCCCGAACCCGGAATTGCTATGACGGCAATAGCGAGCAATGTGACCTGATTCTCCGCAGCAGAAGCAAATAGGTCGACGGTCGGCCATGCGCCACAGGTATGTTCGGCGAACTAGTGGTCGTCTCATGAAATCCCGTTGCCACCAAGGTACGGCTGCAGGTCGTGGCTCGAAGGGTGTCGCCACAAATGATGGTGGTGGACGACGGACCGCATCAGCGTAGCTCGCTGGATGTGGCTCAGGACTTGGCGCAGATGGTGTAACGGCTTGCTTCAACTCCTGGCGGACGATTTCAGCAACAGATGCGACGGGCGGTTGGGTAGGAGGGACGCAGAGGGCCCGAAGTTCCTCACGCAGTATTTCGCTAATCATTTGTCGCAGGGAACTTACACATACGACAGTGTTCTGAGCTGCAGCACTTACTGCCGTGTGGTTCGGCAGGCGGTCAAAGTGTCGGTATCGTTGTCGCAGTGCGCACTCGATGACAGTCGCCTCTCTTGTGAATTTGTCTACTGTTGTCGGTGGATTTAGTACGAGGCCCACAAACACTGGTTCTTTGACACCCTGCATTAGGTGACGCACTTTCTTCGCCTCAGGCGTGTCAGGGTCAGCTCGTCGAAACAGACAGATCATACCCTCTGCGTACATGGCGGCTGTTTGGTTGGGTTTTTGCACGCGAGCCTCAATCAGTTGCTGTGCGCGATCCCGTCGGTTCGTGTTCGGAAATGTGGCGAGGAGCTTTGGACGGAAATCTTCCCAAGATTGGAAAGTAGCTTCGTGGTTCTCGTACCACGTGCGAGCGTTATCTTCCAGGGCGAAATATGCACGGTCAAGTTTGTGTTGTTCGTTCCAGTGGTTAGATACAGCAACCCATTCGAACTGTTCGAGCCAGTCCTTGACATCCTCGTACTCTTCCCCATGGAAAACTTCAGAAACGCGAGGATGTTCAAGAGTCACCTGCGAAGGGAGAGTGGTCTGCGATGAAAGGGTATGAGCTGTCATGCTGGTAAGAGGCGGAACAGGTGCGGACTCTGGACTTAGGCCTTGTAGGCGCCTACTGAATTGGTGCACCGGAGTCGTGACTAGGGTCTGGGTCTCTGGACTAGGTGAACGGGTCCGAGCAAGACTGTCCTGCGTCCGGTTGTAGGCTCCAGAACCTCCACTATTGTCACGATGTCCAAACAGAGGTCTTGCCGCAGAGATTGAGACACCACAAGCAAGTCAATCTTTGTTAATTAGAACGCGCAAGCGAGTTCTTCTTTTTTGTCCATTTCGTAGTCCTTCGTGGCACATGCACAACTACGATCGTCTTTCTTGAGCAAGCACGTTCAATATGATGTGCTGGTCATGACAAGAATAATGTCACAATCCCGTCACGTACGTCGTCAAACACTTCCCGCCAGACTGTGGCACATACCCATGGGCGGGTATGTGATGTGCCGTTGGTATGCGGGTATGTGCCACAGGCGATTGACGCGTATTATGAAGCCAGCAACGACGAGAACACACATGGGCAATTTTAACTTCCGAGCGTTTGGAAATACCCGAGATTAGTAGCGTCAACTCGACGAAGGCCAAGAAGAAATGTCGAGATCCTAGCTGGAACCAAACCAGAGCATTCTGCATGGCAATGAAGCATTGTACCACAGAACTACGCCAGATCTCGGAACTACTTTTCAAATAGACACTAATCTTCGCGAAACGTCAATAATGGTTGCAATGCTGCTTATCCATTTATATAAATATTAGATATCTACAGCTTTGATACAGCCGTCACGTCGGGTTAACGTCAATTGTGGTTAGGCGCCATGCGCTGAAGTTGAGTTTTGTAGCAGTGTTCAGGACCAGCATCATCGCAAGCATCAGCGCTTCATATAAGCATCTGATTTTGCTGATACTCATGTTTCAGTCGGTATTGTTGGGCAAGTGCAAACAACTGGTTATATGAACATCTGCCACTCTTCAACATATGTCTGTGCGTGCAACATTTGTACATATATTTAGCGTCTTTACATGACGTGTCGCTCAATAAAAATAGCAACACGGTCATCTTCCCTCCGCATGCTTCGAATAAAGTTGATTCCTAGGTACGTGGAATCTGCTAAATTTTTCTATTTTGTGGGCTTTTATTAATAAATACGTAATAACACAAGATTTCGTGGCCGAGATTCTTATGCAAAATATCAACAGCGAATACAGCTTGGAAGACGTTTTTAAAAATTAGTTTTGAAGTTGGCGTGAGCCCTCGACTCCTTCGTGCCATTGACACCCTCGAAGGGGACCATTTGGAGACCCCCTACTTCCCTCCAGTCACCACGATGCAGTCATTAAAAGAAGATATGATGACGTCATAACCACCACATTTCTGTGGCCGCGTTTGTTCCCGTGGTCTATACTTCTCGGCGGCTGGTCTCATGGCCATGGCTTATGCTTTGATTGTATTGTTTGGCGACAATGCAGTCTCGTTTCCTAATCAAAAGTATTTCTTGTGCAGACCATGCGAAAGTGTGTCACAGTTGTGTGCTGACCTGGAGAAGAGCTGGACACGCTAGGTGGCGAGAATTGAACCCGCCGGCTTCTCGTGTTGGAGATCTCTCACACCAAAACGGAAACTGGTTGATAATGAGGGGCCGTAATTATCTGTCGCATGCTGCAGCAAACGATGTAGTGGGTCATGACTTACAGTCTTCCCCGCGACAACACATTGCAGCAGAAAAACACAAAATGAAAGCTTCTGTGTCAGTACCCTTTTAACAGGAAAGATTGAGCACGCAGTTAGTATGCTGTTGAAAGTAACACAGACAGAAGGCGTTTCAACATGCGTACATCTGCCTCATCGACAACTTGATAATCAGGACAGTGCTTCTGGAGTCACAAATATCACCTCATCATCAGCCGGACTACGCCTCTGCAGAACAAAGGCCTCTCCCATGATCCGCCAATTAACCCGGTCTTGTTTTTTCCATTGCCACGTTATAGCTGCGAACTTTTTAATCTCGTCAGCCCACCTAACTTTCTGCCTCCCCTTCGTGCGTTTGCCTTCTCTGGGAATACAGTGACTTGCCCTCAATGACCAGCCGTTATCCTGCCAACGTGCTACGTGCCCAGCCGTCGTGTACTTCTCCATTTCAACAAGATATCCTCTACCCTGTTTGCTCCCTAACCCACTCTGCTCACTTCTTGTCTCTTAAGATTACACCTATCTTTTTCTTTGCCATCGCTCGATATGTTATCCTCAATTCAAGCTAAGCCCTCTTTGTAAGCCTCCCGGTTTCCGCTCCGTACGCAAGTATCAGCAAGATGTAGCTGTTATATGCCCTCCTTTTGAGGGTTAGTGGCGGATTACCATTCATGCTATGAGAATGCTTGTCAAATGTCATTCACCCAATTTTTATTCTTCTGTTATTTCAATCTCGTGGTTCGGCTCCGCGTTTACTACCTGTCCGAAGTATGCATATTCTTTTAGAACATTCAGCGTCTCTGCACCTATCGCAAAGTGCCGTTTTCTGCCAAGACTGTTGCACCTTACTTTGGTTTTGTCCATAATAATTTTCAAAAATACTTTCCGGCTTTTTATGTCCAGTTCTGTATTGGGTTGTGATACCCTGAGTTACTCATTCCTGAGTTACTCATCCCTAATGCCCCTGAGTTACTCATCAAGGCAATGTCATCAGCTAATCGCAAGTTACAAAGATTTTCTCTAAGTCTTATCCCTAATAGCATCAGAGAGATAGTGTCTCTCTGCCTTACACCCTTCTTTCTTTGTATTCTGTCATTTAACAAAGAAAATACGGTGCCTGTAGATCTACTGCAAATTTCTTTCAGTATGTTTATGTAGGGTTCCTCGATGCTTTGATGCCGCAGTACGTGCATTACTGCTGATGTCTTGACTGAGTCAAATATGCCTTCTCGTAATCTATGAAGGCTATGTATAAGGAAGGAAGTATGTTTATTTACAGAAAGGCAGAGAGGTCGGCCTGAGCGACAGTTTGCTCTAGCCTGCTACTCTACACTGGGGGAAGGGAAAGGGGAAAAGAAAGAATAATGGATGATGATGGTGAGATAGAGAGGTGAATATGTAGTGTTCTTTCTAGCTGAGACACATTTTAGAGCCGCGCACATAGTCCAGTTGTTTCTAAAAAGTAATAACTGCTCTTGTGACCGCAGTTGCACTGTTGGTGTCTGGCCAAGGACCCAACATGGTCTCATCAGTTAATGACCTACTGCGATATTGTTCAGTAGAAGAAATCAGTGTTTGTCGTTCACGTGCGTATGCTGGGCAGACACAAAATATGTGCTCAAGTGTTTCTGGCACATCACAGTGTTCACAATTAGGACCGGTGTCACTGCGACCGATGATATGTGCGTAACGTCTAGTGTACGCTACACTAAGACGAATGCGGTGGATTATACTTGTGAGTTGCCGTTTCAATTTAGGAGGCATGCGGAACCTCATTTCCGGTTCCCATTTGTGAAGTCGCTGGTGTCGCCGTTCCGGTTTGGTCCAGTGCTGAAGTGTGTAGCTGCACATCACGCAGCGAAGCAGGGCGTTCGTGTCAGCTCGTGGAAACGCAATGCGTACTTCAGGGGCACTGCTTAAAGCATTTTTAGCTTCAGCGTCTGCCTCTTCGTTTCCCATAACGCCGCAATGAGCGGGAATCCACTGGAAAGTTATAAGATGGCCATTTGTTGAAGCAACCTGAATAAGTTCTGTGATTTCTATTGCCAAGCTGTAATATGGACCTTGCTTCATGATGCAATTAATGATTTGCAAAGCGGGTTCGGCATCACAGAAAATCGTCCAGGCTCAAGGTCGCTCTCCGGAAATAAACCTTATTGCCTCTCGGATAGCGACAAGCTCTGCGGCAGTTGATGTGGTTTTATGGTCCACTTTGAATCGTCGAGCGATATCCATGTCTGGGATGACAAAGGCTGCGGCGGAGGTGTTTAGCGTGTTGGATCCGTCGGTGTACACGTGCAGAGAATCACTGTACGTTGTATAAATGTGATATAGGGTCAGTTGTCTGAGGCCAACAGAAGAAATGAGCGACTTCTTCGTAATTCCAGGTATCCTAAAAGAGATAGGTGGTTTAGGCAGAACCCATGGTGGCACTGCAGGGGCATTTGGCGGAGAAAACCTTGGTGGTATAATATTTTCATGCCGCAATATTACTTTTGAGAAACTGCAATCTGGGTGAGTGGCGGGTAGTACTGACAGTGGGTGCTGTCTGTGTCTGCTCAGTAATCGTAGGTGAACTCTAAGTGGCTCGCAGAGCATGTATACACTGATGGGACAAGCCCGAGCCTCTGCAATCGTCCCATTTGTTGAAGTGCAGCGTGGTAGACCCAAGCATCTTCGTAAGCATTGAGCATGAACACTCTCGAGTGTCTTCACACAACTAGGTCCCATATTGGAAAGCACCGGCATGCTGTATCGAATGTATCCCACAAATAGAGCATTGTATAATTGAAGTAGCGATGATTCTGATGGGCCCCATCTTGCTCCTGCTACGTGGCGAAGAATGAGAGCAAAGCTCTTCAATTTAGATTTAAGTACGGCGACATGCCTCGTCCACGATAGATCTCTGTGTACGACAACCCCAAGGAACTTGTGGTGCGTTACAGCAGGTATCGCTGTCCCATTAATAAATATCGGGTATTGCGACATATGCTTGCGCGTGAACGCAAGCACTGCGCATTTGTCGATTGAAAGAGTGAGCCCCTGACGTCGTAGATACTTGTATGTGATCGTCACTGCACGCTGTAGTCGAGCTCGCAATTGCAGACGAGTAGTTCCGGATGCCCATATGCATATGTCATCAGCTTATGCAGTGATCTTCACCGTGCTGGGAAGCTCTGCTGCTAGGCCGATCATTGTGACATTAAATAGGATCGGGCTGAGAACTCCTCCTTGGGGAACACCGCGATGAACCTTATATCGATCGGTGTCTCCGTTACTTGTCGTCATGTAAATGGTGCGGTCCCTAAGGTAACTAAAAATCCAAGCGTACAGTCGTCCACTGATGTCAAAATCTTCCAGTGCGTCAAGGATCGCATAATGCAGCACATTATCATAGGCACCCTTAATGTCTAAGAAGACCGCCGCCACTAGTCTGCGTCGGCTTCTTTCCTCTTCAACGCTGGTGATCAAGTCGACCACACCATCAATGGCAGATCGGCCTCTTCTGAAGCCGTTCATAAATGCAGGAAAGGAGTTGTTGCTCTCTAGAAGCCACTCTAATCGTGCCAGTACCATTCTTTCCATCACTTTTCCGACGCAGCTGCTAGCGCGATTGGTCTGTAGGATTGGTCTGCTATGTATAGGGGTTAATTGTATTATGCGCATTTCTCTATCACCTGATTGATAGTATGAATACGGTCCATTGTTGAGTAGCTTGCAGGAAAACCTGCTTGGTCTTTTGGTTGACTGAGCTCTAATGTCGCCTTCATTCTATTAGGTAATATTTTTGTAAACAGTTCGTAGAGAACGGACAGTAAGCTAATCAGCCGGTAATTTTTCTTCGAGTGCTTGACGTTTTCTTTATCATGAACTAGGACAATGTTGCCGTTCTTCCAAGATTCTGGTACACCTCTTCTTAAGAGACACTTCCTATATAAGGTGGCCGATTTTTGTAACACCATTTCTCCGCCATCTTTCAAGAGGTTAGTTGTTGCGTTATTCTCATCAGCAGCAGGCAATATCTGGTTACCCTTCAGTCTTTCCTCTTTTCCTATCTCTCTCTTTCCTCTTTGAATTTCTTATAGGGCTTTCCTTACTTCCCTGTTACTGGTAGGATGTCCAATTTCTCTGGACTGTCATTGTCTCTCAAAATATAATCCTAGTTGTTTTGACTTCTGTACAGACGTCTGTAGAACTTTTCCGCCACCTCAATGATCCTATTCATATTGGATATGAGATTGCCTTCCTTTTTTCTTAATGCATATATCGCATGTTTACCAATGCACAAGTCTGCTTTTGCTGCTCTTAAGCTTATGCAGCTTTTTACAGCCTGCTCAATTCTCCTCATTTTATAACTTCTGATTTCGGCTACCTTCTGCCTATTGATTAACTTTGAAAGCTCCACTAGCTCTATTTTATCGGTTGCATTTAAAACTATTATGGTTGGTCGTCCCTTCATAAGATTTTTCGTCTCCTGATATATTTTGCCAGTGTCCTGTCTAGTGACTGTATCTCCGGCTTTCATTGCACACGCTTTAGTGATACTAGTAAGATGGGAGGAGGAACAGGAAGGAAAGGAAAGGCAGGGATGTCAACCAGTCCGGAATGACCGGTATGCTACCCTACACAGAGAATCGGGATGAGGAAGTTTGAAAAATGGAAAAAGGGAGAGATAAAAGAGCACGCACACACGTTGGGCTCACAAATGCTGATGACTTGGAACATGTTGACGCGCACTACGTTCCAGTGAATGATGAATACTTCCTTCACTTTTCAGAAATGATGGCGATTGTTAGCCATGTTTCTACTCCAGCGATTCAAGTATTGGGCTTAAGGTGTCCAGTACTTTGAGAGCGCTTCGAGAAGGCGTTGTCCTCATGCCCAACAAGATTTTTCGGATAGCATCCATGAGAAAAGAAAACATAGTTTTGACTGTGCTATATTTTGTGCGTCATCAGTGGTTGTTGAAGACCCTTGAGTGGACGTGGTCTTCTGACGTTCTATGGTTAGCGGATTACTTGGAAGAATAGGCCAGTCCTCTGTAGAGATATCCCTCTCCGCTGTCTTCTTTGAATTCGTTGGACCTGCTGCGGCTTGACCTAATGATGCAGCAGTAGAAGTGGCGCTGTAGTTTCAAACTTGCGCAGTCTTTGAGGTCGAACGATGGTGCCGCGGCCGATGCTGAACTGTTTTGGCAGCATTCCTGTGGGTCGAATTGTCTTTTACCATTTGCTTACACACCGCGTGCTCCTTCTTAATTCGAGGAGAGTCTTTCGACGAGGCAGGGGGTGAGCCATTGCAGCTACCGCATTTAAGAAATGTGGATTTACACGCATCTTGAGCAAGGTTCTGCGCACTGGGGGCATCGTAGCGAGTTCGGGCACGCGCCCTTGACGTGACCTAGTTTAAAGCACTGGTGACATTGAAGTGGTTTTTGCACAAAAGGCCGAAAAGTATGTCGAAAATATCCGACTTTAATAAAGCCCAGTGTGCAATCGTCTTTGAGACGAGTTCCACACAGCATGACTTTTCTAGGCGGTGTACCTGAGTGATGACAGTACTCTCTTTTGCCAGTTTGATGAGGGTAGACAAGTCAACGTCGGGAATCCAATTGTCTACGTCGTATATCTTACCGGCTATGCATGAGTTAGTAATCGTTATAAAAGGGCGCACTTTGATGCGGCCTATATAAGTCACTTGTTTGAGTGGTCCAAGCGAATTCACGTAAGTTACGTCTATGGCGAGTATATTTTTCCGCGTATTTACTCTGATTTCCTTGATTTTGTTAGGCACCACACGTTCCAAAAAAGCGGAGTGTGCTAGCCTGTTCAGCAGTCGCAGGTTTCCTGAGGACTCTGCTGGCACGAAGATGGTGACGTGTGGCCAGCGTTCATGTTTTAACTTCATAGTCATTGTACTCGCAGAAGTGGGCGAGGCTGTGTTGACGATTTTCCTTTTCGCCCTCTTGCTCCGGGCGGGAAAGAAATCATTGTCAGATGAGTCTTCTTCCGAGGTGGCTGAGTACAGCTCTGTATCTTCGCTGTGCCTGAGTGATGTTCCTCTCTTTCTTACGGTGGTAGGCTGAGATGACTGCTGGCCAGGTGGTCCTCCGGAAGGTCCCACGTCCATGGCCGCAAGATGTGAAGCCGAGACACCAAAAAAATCTGAATGTTTCACCGAAAAAATGGGAGAGCACACAGAAAAGCGCTTGGATACCCGAACAGTTCTTCGTGGTCTTTCCGAAGTAAGATTATCGTTCATTGTGTAATGCTAACGTCTGTTACCTAGTTTAATGCTTCAATTTAGTTTGAAGCAAAACTATGAATTCCTGTACTTTCCCTCTCACCCCAAGTTCAATATTTGGCTTTTTGCGTTTCAGTTTTTGTCTTTGATTTTTGAAATCTATTGGGATACAAGCTCTTACCATTCTATGGTCACTGCATCTGATCTTGCCAGCTAATGCATCCTGTGCAATGTCTGGGTGTGCCCAAAGAAGGAAGTTTATTTCATTGCTAGTTTCGTCATTTGCGCTTTGCCAGGTTCAATTATGGTAAGCCCGTTTTTAAAGAAGGTACTCAAGATCCGTGAAAAAACGCGTTCTGCGAACTCTACTAATACCTTACCTCTCGCAACTCTCGAGCCTATGCCATATTCTTCCACTGCATGGTCTCCGGCTTGTTTCTTGTCTACTTTGGCATTAAATTCACCCATTAGAATAGTATACTGTGACTTTACTTTATTAAAGGATGACTCCACGTCTTCATGTAAGGGATTGACCAAATGATTATCATGGCTTGATGTAGGCGCGTAGGCCCGTACCACCTTATTCCTTGACCTCTTCGTAAATTTAATTATAATACTTTTTAAAATGAATGCATGAATGTTTATTCTATTATCTATTTACAGATAACAAACACTTGTCGGACCTGTAGCCAAGGACTAGTTGATGGTCTGAAAATAGAATACCTATAGAGATGTCCTAGCACAGAATGAAAAAAATAAATAAAAAATGGTAATATTTCAAATAAACAAAAAACTTCAAAACTCTTTGATCAAATCAAATCTGGTAAATAATCATATCAACCAACAAGCATCATACAATAGAGTACCTAAGAACAAAGTATACGGGCTACACACAGATACAATAAAAAGATACGGCACCATTGATCAAGGCACTGTGAGATACAAAAATCTAATATAATTGAGTTCAAGGCAAAAATGACTTTAGTTGACCTGAAAAATGCGTATTTTATCAGAACCACACAAATATGATCATAATGCCACCTGGTGTTCTGTGCCAGTGAACAGTGAGCCAGTTCTGTGCCAGTGAACAAAGAAGACCAAGACGAGCACCCCGTGCCAGCGGAGACGTCTTTATTTGTGTCTCAGATTTCGACAGTCACGGCCCCTTGTACGTTTCTTCGAGCTCCTAGCGCGTAACAACTGATCGAGGTGCTGGGTACTCAGCACCTCCACCAGTTGTCACGCAACAAATGAATTCGGCAACAAATGGAATATTGTCGCAACCGATTACTTGACGCGTTACGCTGAAACGAAGGCATTGCCACGAGGGACCGCAGCTGTAGTTGCCCGTTTTTTTGTGCTACGGCATGGCGCCCCAGTGATATGTCATCACTGATCGAGGTACATCATTCACAGCGAAGCTCTTGGATGATATCTTCAGGTTGAGTTATACAACCCACCGAAAGACCACTGCGTTTCACCCTCAGAGTAGTGGTTTAACAGAAAGGCTAAACAAAACGCTAGCCGACATGATCTCTATCTACGTGGATGTGCAGCACAAAACATGGGACGACATCCTGCCGTACGTAACATTTGCGTACAACACTGCAACGCAGGAAACTACACGCTTCACGCCATTTTGGCACGTTTATGGTAGAGATGTCAGAACTATGCTAGATGACATGATTCCGGATGAGGACATCGACAAGTTCGACCAAGTAGCCCCCGACATCAATGAGTACATTCAGCACGCTGAAGAAGTACGTCAACTGGCCCGTGTGCACATCAGAACTCAACAGTGCGCAGATGCACAGCGGTACAACATCCGCCATCGAGAAGTTAATTATGAACCTGGTGACCAAGTTTGGGTTTGGACACCCACTAGGCGATGAGGTCTCAGTGAGAAACTCTTGAGAAAGTACTTTGGACCTTACAAAGTACTCAGACCTGTGTGCGACGTCAACTACGAAGTGGTTCCAGACGGATGCTCACCATCGCCTCAGCGCAGGTTACCACGCCCAGAGACTGCACACGTCGTCCGCCTGAACCCATACTTTACGCGGTGATGCGAATTTTCTTCGTGTACCAGTGAAATTTTTGAACAGTGAATGCCATTTATTTCCGATTGCCGGGCCCAAGACGCAATTTCTCTCGTGCGCTACTTTGTTTAATGTTTGCTTATGGGTCCTTCTTCGACCCACTACTATGCACACTTTTCTTAAGCATCCGGTCGATGCTCTCTTGGGGGGAGGAGTAATGCCACCTGGTGTTCTGGGCAAGTAAACAGTGAGCCAGTTCTGTGCCAGTGAACAAAGACGACGAAGACGAGCAACCCGTGCCAGCGAAGACGTCCTTCTTTGTGTCTCAGATTTTGACAGTCGCGTCCCCTTGTACGTTTCTTCGAGCTCCTAGCGCGTGACAACATGTTGCCTTTTACACAACACTGTTGCGTGTCAGTAATTGCACAGAAAGAACAGCAATCATATATGTATGTAATTAACAACCTTGTACAATACTAACGAAGCTTTTACAATTTACTCTCTCGGTAACAAAGAAAGAAATATTGTTTCAGGGCTTTAGGGAAGTTCGCCGAGTTAATGACTACCGTTGGAAGTGTGTTCCAGGTCTTTATTCCTGTGAACTGTAGCATACTTTCTCCATATATATTGTTACACGGTACGAGATGAATGTGTCCTGCAGTTACACTTCTGGTACAGTTCGGGGACGAAAAAAATAACGATGAGATGAATGGATAATTGAATCTCGAGACCTTACAAATGCACAATGATATACTCAGCTGTCACAAGCTTTCAAAAGGTAATATGTCATATTGGCTCAACAATGGGCCCGTGTCATCGTAATACCTTGAATGAGACAAAATGCTGATTGCATGTTTTTGGACTTTGATAACCGGATTTAATTAGGTTTTATACGCCGATTCCCACGAGTTGATACCATATCTCAAATGACTTGCCACCCTCTCACTGATGCTATAGTATTCCTCAATGTTGCCAGTGATATCGTGTGTATACAAATAATATTATAAAATTAACAAAGGTGAATATAAATAACACTGAATACATGAATGTCATCGAGGAAAAATATGGGCTAGGTTTGTTTGAGGTAACGCCACTCTTTTAATATTAAATGGCGCTCCGTGGTATCTGGAGATCCCTGTAGTGCAAAAGGTGCGTCTATCAACTACGTACATGAAATGTTCTCACTCAACACAGCTGTCACTGGGCCGAATGCTACCTCAGTGCTGCCTGAGAAACTACTCATTTTACTTTAAAGCGGGAGCATATTGAGCAACCAGCACACTACGTCGAGCTTCGCAAGCGCTGTTTGAACACAGTTACCTTAAGTTTACATCATGGTATGCTTGTTATTACGCCGAGAGTTTCTTCTACGTCATACACGTACTTCATATCGGACAGCATTCATTTTTTTGACAACACAGTTTCGCGAAGGTATCGAACCACGCACACCAAAATGCTGAAACCATAGCGGAAAATAATTGCAGGTATCACTGCTCGACCGCAGCGTCACAGTTGTCAGCGAAGTGTCCAAATATTCACTGTTCTTGCACGTTCTAAAGTATCTACAACACGACGCACATCGGGAAAAGCCGGGGTAATTGTCGCATGACATTCATCAAGCCTTTCAGCGTGCGACGTGTACGAGGGCACATTAAATTGTATCCTTAACACACATCGCGGCGGCTGTTTCTTATACTAGCTGGTTCTCAGCCAGCTCGCCAGAGTGGCGCATTGCCTAAAATTTAGGCATGCCGTGGATATTTTAGGTGCACCACTTCGGCAGCCCTGTCTTCCATGCTGTAGATTTCGAGACAAGACCTATACGGAGAGTGTCATCGCAGCCGTTTCTACATATGCCAATCGTAAGTAATAGGAAACAGATGTTATATGCGCGGAGAAGTATTAATAGTATAGCTTGCTCCTTCTTTTGTGCTCTTGCACTGTGCCTGTTGTCACCCCCATCCCCATGGGCTGTGAGAGTGATAGGTGTGTTTATAGTACGAAATGGATTCATCGGGACGTTTGCGAGGGCGCGAATGTCGCGACAAGAGTCCAGGCCACGCGAACGGTTTTGGGACGAACGTGGGAGCATAATCCATGTGTGTGGTATAGATCCTGGTATAACGACATGGAAATGTCACACACACACACAAAAATATACTTTCTCGCATTAAAGCAGCAAATCGCCACATAAACACCGATTGTGCTGTCTACCGCCGCTTTCCCAAATCCCTTGATCACGCTTAATCGATGGTTGTCGCTTTTACTTCGGGCACTGCTTAGTGTGTTTGCCAACAGAGATCACGCCACAGAACTTGCATTTACTTCATACTCGTACGCCTTATGATTATTGCGTGATCTTACTGCCATACAACGGACATTACCCAGTTTGGAATGAAGCCATAGCAACTAAGGAGGAGGCATGAAAGAGCATAGGAGGCTGGACGAGGGTTATCGTAGCCAAACACTCGCCAACAGTTATGCCAGCAAATGTACAGTGAGACTAAAGTGAAGGAAGTACACCGATCAGAGTGGCAATGCGGGCGCCGTTCCACAAGGAAGACAGAGAGAGCAATCATGCGAATGATGATCGCTCACATACGCTTTTTTTCTCCACACGTTCAGTGCCTGTCTGCTATCAATGGCAGTCACTGGTGGGTGGGCATATTGAGCGAGGGCTGGATGACGAGCGTGCTGCATGTGGTGCCCGGATCATACTTGCCTTTCTCGTTTAGAGGTGCGGAAGCTGACGCAAATAGGGCCGACTCTTGATATCTTCCATGCCTGTCGTTCACAACAAGCTTCCTGTAGTACTAGCCGAACTGGTTGAATCACACAGTAGAGAAAGTATTTGCAGAGTTATGACAAACAAAAAAAGAAAATTTATCTATTGAGCTGTATGGGCCAGTTAGTCTTCGTGAAGGTATGGGATATGGCACAACGGGAGCGTTGTCAACAAGGATAAATATATTTATCTATTTCCCAACAGTTTCGGGAGGGGTCCTCCTTTCATCAGGGGATGAGTTATACTGACATGAGCTTCCAAACTTTGTTGCTGCCGCGTCCCTCTCGCCTTGAAAGACGTTTGCGAAAGTGAGAGGGATCTAGAAAAAGGAAAAAAACAAAAAAGGGGGAGAAAAAAGAGGAAAAAAAAGAAAGAAAAGAAAGAAAGTAAAAAAGAGGAAGAACCACCGTCAACACTGGGAACGAAGCCAACTGTCCGTCTACATCCACATACGGTTCATATCCCGTGCTGTTCAGTTCTTGACGTGTGTCGCGCCACCCAAGATTGTCGCCATGGTGCCGGGAGGGTCCGTGACGGCGTGCGTAAAGAAAGGGGTTTCCCTGTAATGGGTCGGTCGGCGGGCGGCGGGCGGCGCGCGTAAAGGAAGGGTTTCTCGTTAATGGGTCGGTCGGCTATTTACCTTTAATCTTCGTCCATTTCCCTTCAATGGTCATGAAGTGGTAGGCGAACGTAAACACTTTGTATGTGCATGTGGAAAAAAAAGAAAGAAAGGACAGTGTACACGTACGAGTCAGTCAGAAAAAAGCATGGTCTCCAGCTATCAATCTTTGTCACCAATTTTCTCCTGGCTTACTTCTCGGAGGCAGTTGAGTTTTCCGGGGTACTCGTTGATGCCGGCTACTAATGTACGAAATTTGAAAATAAATATGCCTCACGCTGTTCGCGCTCGCATCTGTTTGAGAAACCGGACTGCAAAAGAGTTACGCTGATATTTTCAAAACTGTGGTTTGGCAGGCGCAGATGTCTAGATAAAGGTAGCTTCGGCAGTGAAATGGCGTGGTACCGGTGATTATTGAATTGCAGCCGAAATGGCGTGTCTGTTTGGCCGATATATTCTTGTCCGCAGATGTTGCAATGTAGCATGTATATTACGTTACTGGAGTCACAATTAAGGCTTTCAGTTATGCAGAATTTGAAATCCGAAAATTCGCTTTGTATTCACGTGTTGTGACCATCTGTGGGCATACCTTGCATCGAGCTTTTCCGAAGGGATGGCACCCTGATTGAATTTTGGGGGTGTTTGTTTTTGCTCTGAAAAGAATGTCTTTCAGATTTTTATCCCGGCGGTACACCACGTGAGGTGGCTTCGCGAAAATAGAAGTTAGTCGTTTGCTTTGCCTGATTATGTTGAAATGGCGGGAAAGTATGTTGTTGATTCGTGGCGCTGATGAGGAGTAAGCTAGTACAAGGTTCGTTTGGGAAGTTGTTTTAGATACTCTATTTTGTCTTTGTCCCTTAATCCCATATATATATATATATATATATATATATATATATATATATATATGATGCTACGATGGATGGGCGACGTGGCCTGGCTCATACGCCATGTTTATTCTGCTCTGACCTTTCCTTCCTCTCCCTCTATACCAACCATCACTTCATACTTCACATGATTCCCCCTTCCCGCGAAAGATGGCACTGGTTACAAACTATAACAAACTAAGGAAGTGAATGAACAAAACAATGCCCAAATTCACAGTTTTACGTCCAGACGGAGTTCCACAATCTCACAAAATCTTCAAGGCCGATTGAGCAGTCCGATGAATTTTATGACAACTCTGGTGGGCGAGGTTGACTGTTGCGTTCTGGCCAACTGAAGCACGCCTTGAACGTGGAAATTACTGATGACACAGCGATTCTCGTCATCAATGAACAAGGGTCGAAGTACTTGTAGTATTTGAGAGTCGTATGTCGTAGGCACGGAGTTCTCCGTCGTAGACGCTGCTTTCTGTGTCGTGGCTGAGACAGAACGAGTGCTTGCAGCCTGCATGTGCGAGAACTGAAGCTGATGGTATGATGCCTTTGTTCCTTCATTGTACACATGGTAGCTGCACGTCGCTTTCGTAGCTTTCTGTGGTCTGCTCTAAGCTTGTTGAATCGTAGACACGGCGTTGATAACTGGTGCAGAAAACTTTGTCGACGTTGCTTTCTGCGAAGATGGCTTAGGCATCGACTTCGTCTCTGCTTCTTTAATTGATGTTGTATCTGATGATCTTTCAGCCACAAGTGTACTCGTGAGGAGGTTTCACTTGATCGTTGTTCTTGTTCGAGTAGCCGTTGCAGTTCTTGGAGTTCGTGGAGTTGCCTTTGTTGAAATTGCTCGTCTTCTTGTGAAAGTTCGTCAGATGGGCCTCTTTCAGGAACATGAGTTTGCTTTTCTTTAGATGGTGATGTGATCAGTAGATTGTCGGTAGTCGACACTGTACTGCTAGGCTTGTCCTGCGATGAAAGCAGCGTGACAGGCTGATGAGAACGCTCCCAAGATGGTTGTGAGTCATCCTTGATTGTAAATGCTTCTGTCAGTTGACAATGCGCCGGCGTTGGTGGATTCGAAATTCCTGCAGTGCTTTGACTCACATGTGTGTTGTCACTTGACGATGAGAGCACAACAGACATGGCTTCAGGTGGTTCTGATGGCGTATGTTATTCTTTTTGCAGCGTAGTTAGGCTGACAGTGTCTGTCGAACGACCCTGGTCGGGAACGTCAGGGTGGGGGCTGGTATTGCGAGGATTCACCAGCTCATCACACGTAAATTCCGTCACACGCTCGAAACCGTTTGGGCCTTGTGTGTGACACGATGCATCAAGGCATTTGGGTGGTTCTGTAAAATCTGAAGTGTTGTGGTGCAGTGAACACGTTGAAAATGCCGATTTCATTGCACTTGGGAAAGGCGGGTTTAGGTTCAGTTTTTTGGAGAAATTTTCTAGATTTCTTTCGGTATACGGACGCTTTACCTTGTCTGTTGCGACGTGCAAGTTACCAGTCGGTGTTCGAATGCGTGACGTTTTTCCGGAAGAGTCATATGATGGTACAATGGTGGTATATTTTCTCTGAGATCTCGTTTGGAAAATAGGCTTACTGTGGGAAGACTTCGCGTAACTGTGATGGGTCAGTTGAAAAGCCTTTCGCTCATGAGGTATGAACAAGTCTTCATCGTATTCTTTGAAACGGGTAATCATCTCTTCCCTGATCTTTTGCCATGATTCGTCGTTTTCGAATATGTGTGTCAGGTAAAACTTGAATGCCTCACCGGAGATGTAGTCGGTGAAGTTGATGATCATCTCCCGTTCCGACCAGGGACCAGCGGCGGCGTGGGCATCGAATAGGTTGAACCAGTCCTGTACGGGTCCGTCGTCCGCTGATCCGGTGTACTTGGGGATGTCGAGCTCAGTCGATGGTTCTGTCATGGTGCCGGTAACTGAATGCACCTGAGATCACCTCTTCTGTGGTCGATATTCAGTTGAGGCGTACTGCAGGTGGCTTCGTGAATGATGTGAGGTTGATGAGTGGTGGCCAGGTCTTCATCCTGCCGACTCGTGTGATGCTACGATGGATGGGCGACGTGGCCTGGCTCATACGCCATGTTTATTCTGCTCTGACCTCTTCTTCCTCTCCCTCTATACCAACCATGACTTCATACCTCACACACACACACACACACACACACACACACACACACACACACACACACACACACACACACACACACACACACACACACACACACACACACACATATATATATATATATATATATATATATAAGAGGACGCCCTTAATTTTAAGTCTAGCAGGTCACATGCCACCAGTTTCCCACGAGGTGGGTGCCCTCCCAAGCGACTGTTTAACCAAGGCTGTGGTAGGTTAAAGAGCGCCCAGCATCCGCTTTCAATGCGGGAGGTACCGAGTCCCATTTCCCGTGCCGACCAAGAACCCACTGGCTTTTCCCAATGAGTAGAGGTGTACGCCAGCCTGGCGCTGGGTTATTTCTCGGTACTCATCGAAAAAGGCAGCCCAATAAGGTACTGCAAAGGCCCCTGGACGTACCTTAATCCGCATTTATACCCCTGCATTCCTGACGAAAGCTGGACTCTGGCCGAACCTCGAAATAAGCGCTTCTGTTTTTACTGTTCTCACAATATATATATATATATACAGAAGAATAACTTCGGTTGCCGCAAGGTTATAAATATGAAAGTAGATGCGCTTTCACATAACAACTGTTTAGTGTGCCGACGTTTCGACGGGAACCCCGTCTTTTTCAAGGCATAATGCCTTGAAAAGACGGGGTATATATATATATATATATATATATATATATATATATATATATATATATATATATATATATATATATATATATATATATATATATATATATATATATATCTATATATATATATATATATATATATCTATATATATATATATATATCTATATATTGGAAAGAAGTGTTTACTGACGGGCTCCCTGTTCCGTGTTTTTACCCAATATTCATGAGATCTAACAGACAATAATGCAAAGAAATGTAGAGGGGAAGTTATTAGACTCAATTGTAACGCAAATGTGAAGAAAGAAAAGTGGGTGAAAAGATAACTTGCTGTGAGCAGGAACCAAACCTGCGACCTTCGAATAATGCCGCGCTGGCTACAGGGGGTGCTGACCGACACTGCCAAGGTTAAAATCCACATATAAACGAAATGAAGTGGCTGGGGGGATAGCCGCCGTGGTAGCTCAGTGGTAGAGCATCGAACGCGTTATTCGCAGGTCACAGGTTCGGTTCCTGCTAACAGAAAGTTATCTTTTCACCCACTTTTCCTTCTTCATCTTTATATTACATTGGGTCTAATGACTTCCCCTATACATTCCTTGGCATTTTAAACGGCCGATCACATCCGCAGCACCCACCAAAGTTGCTCAAGATTTAGCGTTCATACTAGTGCAATTGTCGATTAAAGAGCAATTATTGCACATGTCAGGGGCACCATGAGAAGTATATATTATGCATGTGCGTCTTTTACTAAAAAAGGCATGCATAAGTAATTTTAAGGACCGTAGCACTTGTCACGCTTCACTCACCATGCGAAGCTTGCACGAAAAGGTGAGTGGTTCCATGGCTTTGCTTAGACGAAAAGGTTGTGGCACATACACGTCGCCTTGCTTTCTACACCTTATCACCTCTGAGACGGGCGCGCACATCAATCTCAGAGTCACGCACCTCGTTTTCCAAGAAAACTGCCACATTTCCCTCATGTCTCACGTGTGATGTGACTTGATGCGCTTGTTCGCCTCCGGTGCACGCTGTAGGCACTCTAACACAGCGCCCTAGAATACCATTCACCGATTTTTTTTTGCACAGAACATCAAATAAATGTTTTGTTCACTCTCTCCAGTCGCAAGACTATTGTCTTTGAACGACGTTTACTTATTAACATGCAGATACGGGGCAATTTTTTTCTTCAAGCGTGTGCAGCTGCCGAAGTGATTTCTGGAGGGCGGCACTTGGAATGCCATGGTTGTCCATCTTCTGTAAACCATAACTGGTCTTGCAAATGTGCGGAACATTCTGGAGGATGAAACTGGCTGTGTCGGGATGGTTGCTGAAAGTCTTGGTCACTCTGTGACATTACGTGGTGGGCGGCAGCACGTATGACTAGCGGCTGGCGCTTTTTCTACGTTTCCAGGTCAAGCTTTTGCCCCGCTGCGTCATCAATAACCACTACCCTAGCGCTGTACACGCGTGACAGATATGTCTGCCACAGAACTTCACGGTAATTAGAGGCAGACGACTAAGCCTGAGGTCCCGGTGGCTTGTCTTTGCTGCCTGCGGTCGTGTTGGCACTTTCAGCCTACTCAACGTGACGTCATTGAACGGGACGTGAACGTCACTGCAATAGCATTCTGGAGCCCATCTGGGAGATGCTGGAGCTATGGAATGCGGAGTCATGGCTGTGGAGGCCTTGCCCCGATTCACATATTTCTCAGGTGGAATGGCACCCGGCAAGTGGCGAGCATCCGCACACTCGGCCATTGACTGCGTCTCACTCTAGGGCGACGCGTCCAAGGTCCTTCGCGCTGACCACCTTAGAGGCAGGCTCGGTGGCTGCGGTAACCTGACGGTGATACCGATTTGGGTCATGTTCTGTCGGGAAGTGGGTAACAAGTTTGGATTCTCGGCCTCAAATAGGACGTCGTGCTCTCCATCGGTGTCTGTCGTGGTGAAATCCGCGCTGCTTGCCGTGAAGGAGCTGCAAGACAAAGCTGCACCATCAGGTGGTGGCTTCCCCTCAGGAGCTCGAAGCCCAAGGATAGGGATGTTGGTGGAGGGAACGGTGATGGCGTCATGATTGTTCCCTTGATCATGGTCACCGAGAGAGGGCACCTTCGTAAGGACTGATGCTGCACCATCAAGGTTGTGCGTCTCGCAGCTCCTAGGAGTCACACACTAAGCTTCGGTCGGGAAGGTGCTGCTGGCGTCTAACAGCGGACGAAAAACAACAATCAGTTTGACGCACCAATCTGGCCAGGATAGCTGTTTGACGCCTTCGTATCCATGCCATGCCTATATGGCCGCATCGCGAAGGCTGTCGATGGCAACTGCCCTTTTCTGGTGTTCCGGCCGGTCATGGAGGGTGGTGAGTGAGTTGACCTTTTTGGAGCCACCCAAAGATGTTACCCTGGATGCCGTAGAACAAAGGCAAAGCGCAAGGAGCCAACGAGGGTGAGACGGCCGGCGATAACCCGGAATGTGCCTGCGACAAGTAGCCGTGTTGCTCTGAGAGTTCTGTGAGGGAACGCCAGAGATCGCGATGGTTCTCATGTGGGCTGGCCTCAAGGTTTTGTGACGAGGCCACAGCCAACATGGCCTTAAGTGCGTACGAAGTTGGCAATGCGGCCGGTGACACCTTGAAACTGGACGCTAAAAAGGCGTCAGTCGTGACGCGGAGTTGTGCGGTGGGGTGCTGCAGCTCCGCGGCGCTGTCGGATGACACAAAGGGACACACAGGGCTGGCATCCACGAAGGATACAGTGACTCCGGTGCTCGTGGTGGTTGAATCTAGGACGAAGGACGCGTGCGCTGCGTCCCTCGGAGCTCCAGTAATGGCCAAATAGGGGCAATGAGATTCATACCCTTGGAAGCGCCAGTGGCGTTCCCAGGGAAGCAGACCACGTGTGAAGTCGTGTCGGGACCTGGAACTGTGGCGTGAACGAAGCGATGTTGAGCCACCGAGGGGGCCTAAACGACGTCCATGGATGGTGCTTTAAGCACCAACAGATTGTCAGGTATGGAAGAGGCATGTACGCCGTTTCTAGGCGCTAGGAGCCCGTGCGCAAGGTGGGCGCGAGGTAATGCGTCGCCGGACTGGTTTGCTAGAACCACAAAGGAGGTGGGGACGTCTTTTGCTGGTGGTGGAACCAACACTTGCCGTGACGGTCGCCTTGCCTAGGTAAATGCCTGTGTTTTAGCGCTGTTAGCCACCATAAATCTGCATCAAATCACCCATTTTTCATCATCTGTAACGCAACATCTTTTCTAACAAAAGTTTACGAAGACAGGAGGTGCGTGAATCTGTATGGGTGCGTGTGTGGTGTGTAACGTAACTTGTGGCTAAAAGCGTGACAACCAAGACATAAAGTAGAAGTAGACACGGCGCAACACTGAGTCCTTCCTGCCAATAGCCACGTTCTCTCCATATGCCTTGGTTAAATGCCTAGGTTTTAGCACTATTAGCCACAATTATTCTGCACCAAATTACCCTATTTTTCATCTTGCGTAACAGAACTTCTTTTCCAACGAAATTGTACGAAGACAGGAGGTGTGCGAATCTGTATGGTTGATATTGATATTGTCATATTTAGAAACCCCATGCGAATGCCACTTAGTGTTGTTAATAGATTAAGGCCGCTTAAAAGGAAGAGATGGAAAACAAAAGGCACGGATAATAATCAGTCTAGAAGGACTGGTATGCTACTTTACATAATGGTGTTGAGCCTATATAGCTGCTAATATTCTCTAATCAGGAATGTACTGCAAACCGGTAAAGCTTGTGAGGACTTCACCCATTGAACTACGTAAAGGTTGAACTAATTAGAAAAATTGTTGTGAACGTGGAGTGTGATATGGTGAGGTGTTAGAGCAAGCTACAGCAAATGTGCAAACTCCAGTGGGATTGTAGCACTGTTCAAATGTCATTGCATTTGAAAGAGTTCAAAGGCCAGAGTGCTGGACAATATGAAAGAAACTGCAAGTAAGCTTTTTTACAAGGTGCGTTTTCCAACGGAAAAAAATTACAGAAAGGTTTTCTCGTTACAACTGTGTTCGTCCCTACCCTCTCCCAATCGAAGTGAATATGCTTAGTACCACAAGGGCTTTTCGGACAAGTTACTTTCAGCGACCATATTCGGCGTCAGTTACTTTCAGAGACTCCGACTCGGAAACATAATCAGAAATGTGATGCCTTTTTGTCAATTTTCTCGTAAACTGCCCGGGCGGGGAGAAAGGTGAGCGTGTACGCACTGTGGTGTAGGGAGAGATTATATTCCCCCTTCAGGTTACCCTCACGGTCGAATAGAAAAGTGAAAGTTCATTGTATTCATCTCTCTGAATGTCTTTTGCTTAGCTTCCGCTGCGGCTTGGCAATTGATCCACGCCGCTAAGCTTCAAAGGGTGTCTCAGAAGCAAGAGGAGCATCTTACAATGAATATTATTTACAGTTAGATTTTTGTTTTTTTCTTTCCAGGGCAAGCTTGGCAGTAATATGCGTTCCGCCATGTAACGACGTTAAGTGACGTAGTGAAACCTCACGTTTTTGAGTTTACTGCTCACGACTGGTATCACTTTTCGTGGCACGCACCATGTCGTCTTTATCGAGGCAATGATGATCCTTGAGAAGTGTTGTTAATACCAAGAGGTGAACTTGTACTGGTGACACAACAACAACAAATGGGCTGTCGTGTAAAGGTTCTGTGCTGAAAGAGCGCACCACTGTAGTTTGGAACTCTGTTTTTTTTATTATGAGGATCGTGTTGTTCTTGAGGACTACGAATTCAAAACAAGCCGCCGATTCTTGCAGTTTGTAAGCCTTTTCTTCTGAATGAGCCCGCTGTCGTATCTTAGGAGTTAAGGTGTTGTGCTCCTAAGCATGATGGCCTGGGTTCCCTTCCCGGTCAAGGTGGCCCTATTTTGATGGGGACGAATGAAATAGCACCCGCGAACCTAGGTATGGGTAGACGTGCAATAAATAACCTCACTCAATCAAAAATAACCTTGAGTCCTCCCCTACGGTGTTGTTCATAATCACACTACGTGTTAGGCATGTAAATATTTATGACTTCATAGTTTTTCTCACAGCAAATTTCTGTCTTTTTATATTCTTTACACTGTGATGTTTCATTTGAGGAAGGGCGGTCTTTTCCTTTAGTTCTTTTTTCGGATCGCGAGGTGCGGATCCCCGCGATAAGCCACAGGCTTCGTTTAAGAAAATGATGAAGGGCGAAACGAAGGAGCATATTGGAGATGACAGCGTCATTGCTTTGTTTTGCCGGACGTGCACGAAATCGAAATTGACACACCACCTCACTTATTGATTCTAGGTTCACAAATCAGAAATATAGTAGTTGAACTCACTGCTGAGGCAGCAGTTTTTTTTTAAGCCAGCAATTATACGCTGATCCGACGATGGGACCTACTCACTCTCTCATGTAAAACGACCGCTATATGAAGAAGTTGAGAGCTCAGAGTTCTGCGTCACGCGCCAGCAAATGACGAAAATTTATTTTATAGACTCCGAAATGGCATTGCGTAGGTGGCAACCCAGCTGCTTCTCTCAAATGAAAGCTGCTAATGAACTCTCTCAATCGAAAAGCAAGCACGGATTTATGCAAAAAACAAGCAGCGTGAATTCTAATAGTCAATATCCTTTTATTGATAAAAATTGCTCATGCATTATGGTGCTCGGCAGCTTGCATCAGTGCACTCGACCGGCATCTTATTGAAAAACATCCATGCTGAAGATGACATTGCTTGCTTTTTCTTTTTTTTTTCAGGGATACCTCCTCCGCGACGTTTACTTTTTTATATATAGCGATGCATCAGTCTGCCTGGAGGCACGCGCTTCGAGACTAGCCGTGTGCTTATTTGTTGAAAGGTGCAATGCTTAGTGCGTATGGATGTGTTCCGAAAATGTGCAGGAACGGCTGCGTTAAGCATAATTAAAAGCGGTATTATGTGGCATCAGCATGCATGGTTGATTACGTAAATGTTGACTCAACCAAAAGAAATGACTTCGCTTTAGGCGCACAATTGAAACACGATTAGTGGAACAGAAGTGTTTGTACTAAGTAAGCTATCAGCCCGTTTGAATAGAGGGTGGAGAAAACTAGAGGGGGAAAGAGAGCACGTGCATACATATATTTCGCTGCAGTGAAGCACTGGTTAAGGTGCTCGTCTGCTGACCCGAAGGACGCAGGTTTGATCCCGAAAGCGGCGGTTGATTTTCGATGAAGGTTAAGTAGTTGAGGTCCGGGTACAGTGTGATATAAGTTATCACGCTAGAAAACGGGAGATTGTTAAAATCTCCGGAGAACTGTGTGTGTGTGTGTATGTGTGTATGTTTGTGTGTGTGTGTGTGAGAGAGAGAGCATGTGTGTGTGTGTGTGTGTGTGAGAGAGAGAGAGAGTGTGTGTGTGTGTGTGTGTGAGAGAGAGAGGAGTTCATGGTTCAGTTCAGATGTGCTATTTAATAACACCAGAAAAACTTTACTGAGAACGAGTTACTGCGCGAAATAAACTGGCACAAGGAAGACACACACAGAAGCATGTGACGGCTGTGTTCCACACTTTTGTGTCGCGTATTGCAGATCGTCGCTGCTCCGAGCTCGAGCTTTGTTGAAAATACCGTGTTGTCCTCAAAATGTCTCGCTCGGGTCTGGTCACGAGAAGTCAATTATATTCTTCATATCCTGATGCCATCATCTACAAATTTTACTCGACGCGTAGTTGAGGAAGCGAAAACGAGGGGCCCCAGACGTAGGTAACAAGATAGTTTATTAGATACGTATATAAAAACAATATAACCTGGGTTCGCTAAGAAATTATTCTCATTAAAAACATATGGCAGCTCCACTAGTGGAGCTACCAGTACAACGCGCCTGATGAAGCGCGTAGCATGGAGAGTCAGCAATGCCCCTTCGTAAAGTTTCTACTGATCCGTGTACCAAAGTGTCGATGACGCCAGGGTTTATGGTAAGCGTGTAGGGTTTTCTAGGCGTGAGTATATATAATCTCGTCAGTGAGATTCGCAAACACGGCACGCGATATGTGCGCCATCTTTGCTGGGCTTAATGGCCTTCGTGCTGGCACCGATAGTTGAGATACGTGGCGTCTGCAGTGAGTTCCGTAAGGTAGTTTTCTCCTTCAGACCTAGCACCGTAGCCAGCCAGTTAGATTAAAAATAATAAGCATTGCGAGACAGTGGCACCCTCTTTTGAGCGGCGCCGGAGTCGGTCGAACGTTTATCAGTTGTTTTAGAAAATTTAAGTTGATTATTGCGATTTGTTCTTGGTTTATCATATTAATTTATCATATTATCTTAGAACGTGTTTGTTCCTTTGAACCCGGTTTTTTGCATTCCTACGGACTCTTTATGGCCTGTATTGAGCGCTTTACTGTGAGCGTGATGCCGCATGCATGAGATCCATGGATGGGCGAAAAGCTGGGCTTCTAACGTGCTCCGCATTTGAAACCGGTGATGCTTTGAGTCGACTTATTTCCGTCAGTATGAATGGGGTGAAAGAGGGTGTTCTGTTTGAAGGCGTCCAAGGCACTGAGAGTGCCCACGCGGGTGATTCGCGTGACTTCCGGCATTCTAGAATATGACAGTGCCTTTAGCAGTGCTGCCAGCATTCCTGAGAACTATTGTCATTTTGTGCACGATCACTGGAAGTGCGCTAATGTTTACTACTGGCAAAGTTTTGCTATAACACGAGAGAGTTTTGTTTGTAACTGTTTGAGCCAAATTTTCACAAAAGTTTGGCTCAAAGAAAGAGGAAAAGTTTAAGAGCTGATGTGTGGCTTGTGAACGTTGAGCTGCGTAGCTTCTAAAGCTCAGTGCACGAAGCACTCCCCTCCCCTTGGATAACTCGCAGTGGCGTCTTCGTCTTGAAAAGATGGTGGTCAAGTTCATTTCCCCTCTCCCCCCTTTTCAAAAAAAAAAACACTGAATGACGGACGCAAAAAATCGTGAACTGTACACCAATATATATATATATATATATATATATATATATATATATATATATATATATATATATATATATATATAATTTTGGAAAATGAGAAATGTTGAAAGTTAGCGCTGTACCCTCATCGTTCCCTTCCGTCCATTGTTCATTTAGGGCACAAAAAGTAAGGATGATAACAGCAACATTCTTAAGCAGACAGGCTTTCAAGCTGAAACGATGCCCAAATAGGAAAAAAAAGAAGACAAAGAAAGCACCACGGCAATTCAAGCAAGTTTTGTCCCATGTAGGCGTATTCTGTAGGTATTATCGAGAGACAGAAAAACAAGATAACGAGTCAGGATGGAAAACTACGAAAGCAGGTAGAAAACGTGGCAGCTAGTTCTTCCCAACCCAAAGGAAAGCTAGCATGAGATTGGAGATAAAGGATATTGCAAACAGACAGCTCCTATACGCCTTATGTGAAGCACCTCAAGTGGCAGTCTGCTCGCGTCTCTCTGTCTTTTCTTTATTTAATTTCGTAACTGTATGAGTGAAGCTTTTATTTGTTTTGTACAATGTTCAGATTCTTAAGAAGACTTAGCGTAGGTGTCCTATAGGTTTTTTGCTAGTAGAGAGTGCTCATGTTTTGAAATTTTGAATTTGTGCGCAAACGTCCTTTCCTGGCGTTAGTAATACTTTTATGACACAAGCGGACTCGACAAACATTTACTTTCCGTCTACGCTAGCCACTGCGAAATTCTCTCCCGCTGTTTTTCTTCGGTACTGTTATTTATTATGCTTGCAGAAAAGTAAAAAATAAACCAAAACGCCCGTTTTTGTTGTCTATCTTTCTTCAGCTTCAAGTGTATCTATAAATGCGAAAGATTTCTTAGTGAACATCGGCAATTTTGAGCGTATCTATCCGGCCGCTTACGTTTAGGTGCTCTCGTAGTCTGCCCATTAACTTGGCGTGAAATAAAATTAGCATGAGAGGGTAAGATGCTTTGACAAATATGATGTGCTGGTCAAGACATGAATAATGTCACAATCCCCTCACGTACTCCGTCAAACACTTCCTGTCAGACAGTGGCACATACCCACGGGCGGGTATGTGCCGCTGGTATGCGGTTATGTGCCATAGGTTATTGACACTTAGTATGAACCTAGGAACGACTAGAACACACATGGTCAATTTTAACACGTGATCGTTAAGAAATACCCGACATCGGTAGCGTCAACCCAATGAAGGTATATAATAAATGTCGGGGTCCCAGCTGGAATCGAACCAAAGCATTCCGCATGGCAATAAAGCATTCTACCACAGAACTACGCCAGGTCTCGGAACTACTTTTCGAATAGATGCCAATATTCGTGAAACGTCAATAATGGTTGCAGTGCAGCCTACCAATTTCATAAACGGTACTTTGATACATCCGTCACGTTGGGCTCATGTCAATAGTGACTAGTTGCCATGCGCTGAAGTTGATTTATATAGCAGTGTCCAGGGCCCGCATTTTTGCGAGCATAAGCGCTTCATATCCGCCTCTGGTGTTGTTAATACGTATGTTCCAGTTGTAATCGTTGTGCATGTGCTAACAGCTAGTTATCTGCAACTCTTCAACATATATCTGTGCGTGCAACATTTGTACATATATTTAGCGTATTTTCATGACGTGTCACCCGATAAAAAATTGCATTACCGTCACCTTCCCTCCACATGTATCGCATAACGTCAATTCCCTGGTCCGTGGGATCTGCCGAATTTTTTTTTCGAGATGAAAAGTCGAGTGCTTCAGAAACATGTTTACTCCATCTAGTAGCTTACTGTTGCGAATGTAGGGACGTTTTGTTGGAAATATAGGAAGGAATCAGCACTGAAGACCATTTCGAATTTTAAAGATTCATAAGAGGCACCATTCGAGGACACCAATTTTGTGTATTTGAAATAATATGAGGACGATGTTGTTGGCTGAAAGCGCAGCTATCGCTTCTATATATGCTCGCAGCTGTCTCACCAGAAAGGTTCTTTGAGCGATCTTTAGGATACTCGGGCGATCACTTTTAAGTGCAACGCAGACAGCAAGCAAAGATGCAGCGTGGCAGAACAGAACAGAAGCCATCTTGTCTCTCGGCTATTAGGCGCAAGCCACTGCACCGAGGTTCGTACCTCTCGACGGAACGCCTCCCTTTTTCATGTCTAGTGTCCATAGGTGAGGCACATATAATTTACTACGCGTCATGTCGTGAGACTGGGCACTTCAGTGCTTCAAACAAATATACGCAGTATAAAATGTGTGTAAAATAGCAGGTATTTTAACCTAATTATTTTTCTCGTAGAAAATGTGAAAAATTATATTCTACACCATTTACACGTCAACAGCATCGCATTTGGCAAAAAAGAAAAAAAAACGGTAATATTTTGTGATTTTGATTAGCCCTAAGACATCAAACAAGTAGTCACGTGAGAATGTTCACTACGAGGTTAAAAAAGGCTCCAAAAACACTTCCCACTTTTATCAGTCACGTTGCATATTTAAAGTGCCAACAATTCTATTGTGCACTAAATTAGACCGCATGACCGCATCCCGCAGTATTTATTTTGTCTGCGGTATTGAAATTGTGAATTGGTGGCATGAAAGAGAAGTGGGATTGAGTGAATGCGATCAGCGGCAATATCAGCGCGCTGCGCCAGTGATATTGAACGAAGAGGCTATTCGTAAATGAGGTGAGTAGTGAAAATCTTTGCGGGCATGAGCGGTACAATTTATGCAAGCTTTTGTATGTGCTATTTCAGGTTGTAACGACTGTTGAAAAGACAGTAAAACTCAATCGTTTAGAGACCTTGCAAAATCTTAAGCGGGCAGATTGTTTTAGTTTCCCGAGTTGGCTTATAGAACTAAGAATCTCCCCAACTTTTGAAGCATCGTAATGGGCTTTCGAAGAATTGAAGACTCCTGTGCGTTCGCATTAGGAGCACAAGAAATTCTTTCGGAATAGTCTGTGCACAACGCACTTCTTTGTTTCACCACATCTGTTCCAAAGGAAGAGAGTGCACAACGAACAAAAGAGAGGAGGAGTGCCAGTGAGAAGTACAGAAGAGCACAGTTGTTTGGCGAGAAATGAAAAGTGGAGAAATATTTCCGAGTCCGCTGCTAAAGATCCGCGTGAATAAACGCGCGAACTTCTTGGTGGACGACGAACACCGTTGGTTGAATGTTAAGTACAGTCGAGTGCATAGTATTAGGGACCACGGGAGCACGTGCCGAGGCGCGTCGCTGCGCCTTCTGGCGGCTGCACGGCTCTGTCGGGGAGCGCGTACTGCGCACGCTCGTCCCGTATCACCCGGCAGCCTGCCTTTTCGCTCGTTTCAACGGCGCGCATCTCGAAACGATGCGGACGATGCAAGGTGTCACTTCTGATTGATTGATTGATATGTGGGGTTTAACGTCCCAAAACCACTATATGATTATGAGAGACGCCATAGTGGAGGGCTCCGGAAATTTAGACCACCTGGGGTTCTTTAACGTGCACCCAAATCTGAGCACACGGGCCTACAACATTTCCGCCTCCATCGGAAATGCAGCCGCCGCAGCCGGGATTCGAACCCGCGCCCTGCGGGTCAGCAGCCGAGTACCTTAGCCACTAGACCACCGCGGCGGGGCAAGGTGTCACTTCTGTAGTCGCTGTGAAGACAATGAAAAAAGCCGAGCGCTATTGTGACGACAGCACATCATTTGCGGGTTTCGGCGTGCTGCACATAGTGTACGTTACTCCTAGGTGATCCGCGGCGTGATCACAATTTGAATGTCGAGTTAGGCAATCAATAAGTTCAGCCAGCAGTGTTGCCTTTTGCGCGCTCATTCGCCGAACTAACGCACGTAGCAATACTCGGTCCAAATATCACGTGTCTATGAACATGCATGAAACCACAAAACGTCCAACACCTGCTAAAAAGAGCCCAGGAATAAAGGTGAAAACAAACTCGGTTTATTAAGGATAAATCCTTTATTAAGGCTACTGCGGTGGTGCAGTGGTTTCGGTGCTCGGCTGCTGACACGAAAGACGCGCATCTTCAAGTTTAGTCGCGCATGCCGTATTTCGATAGAGGAGAGATACTTGAACCTAGTATACTGAGTGGACGTTAAAGAACCCCGAATGAGCAAACATTCCCAAGACGTCAATTTGGTGGAGCTCTATGTCATATCTACATAATAGCCCCGCCGCGGTGGTCTAGTGGCTAAGGTACTCGGCTGCTGACCCGCAGGTCGCGGGTTCGAATCCCGGCTGCGGCGGCTGCATTTCCGATGGAGGCGGAAATGTTGTAGGCCCGTGTGCACAGATTTGGGCGCACGTTAAAGAACCCCAGGTGGTCGAAATTTCCGGAGCCCTCCACAACGGCGTCTCTCATAATCATATGGTGGTTTTGGGACGTTAAACCCAACATATCATTATATCTACATAATAAAATTTATTTCTCTCTCTATATCGTGGTTCTGTCACGTCGAGAGCCCGCACTTATTATTGGTAGGAGTCGAGCCTCGACCCAAGAGTTTGTAGGATTCGAATTTCAGATATTCATGTGTCATCTACTACTCGAACCATAAACCCCGATTGAAGTCAACTCATTAATTGGATGCTTTATAGTAGATTAAGACAAGTAAGCGTAAATTAATGCGGATTGAGACGTTCAAGAGATGTCATAGGCTTTCACTTTCGAGTTTTTTCATATTGTCACGGGCCCGCGACGTGGCCGAAGACAGGAGACTTTGTGTTGGGATTTAACTGTTTATTTGGGCGAACCTGTGCCTGCAAACGAAAAGTCCAATTACAGCAGCAGTCTTGCACAGATAGCAGTCTCGGACTGATAGCGGCGAACGGAGCGTCGGCCTTCGATCAACAACTGACAAGCGGCGAAGCGCGTCGGTATTTATACCATTGCCGTCGAATGTTCTAGCGTTATCGCATGCGGTGGCGTAGGTTCCAGAACAATGTGTACCGTTCGCACAGTGGGCGTGATCTTATCGAAATGATCTACTACAGTCCGGAACCTTCTCGAAAACTGCAGGTGCGGTTTGCGATGAGAATCGTGTGTTGCTTTGGGACGATAACAAAAACTTGGGAAATGGAACGTGGCATTGCCCCCCTCTGAAAAAAGGCATCGTCCCGATGCTTTAACTAAAGATAAAGGTACAATAATAATGCAAGAAAGTACAATGAATAATTAACGATATAGGAATAATACAAAAAAACACTGTTTCAGTTTGTTAACGCGCATGAAACGGCTTGAGGCGCACGACCTGGACGACTTCAGGTCGCGATCAGCGTCGTTGAGAGTTCGTGATGCCGTCGGGAACAACCTCGTAATCAAGTGGGCCGAGACGTCGAACCACCCTGTACGGTCCGAAGTACCGTCGCAGAAGCCTTCCACTTAGTCCACGTCGGCGTATCGGCGTCCACACCCAAACACGTTCACCGGGCTGGCATTCCACGAAGCGTCGTCGAAGGTTGTAACGGTGGCTGTCGGTCGTCTGTTGATTCTTGATACGGATCCGCGCAAGTTGTCGGGCTTCTTCGGTTCGTTGAAGGTATTTGCTCACATCGAGGTTTTCTTCGTCGGTGACGTTGGGTAACACGGCATCGAGCGTCGTTACCGGGCTCCTTCCGTAGACCAATTTGTGTGGAGATATCTGCGTCGTCTCCTGCACCGCCGTGTTGTATGGGAAGGTCTCATACGGAAATCGCGTCCCACGTCTTGTGTTCGACATCGACGTACATTGACAGCATGTCGGCGATCGTCTTGTTAAGCCGCTCGGTGAGGCCGTTGGTCTGTGGGTGGTACGCTGTCGTCCGGTGGTGGTTTGTTTGGCTGTATGACAAGATCGCTTGAGTGAAGTCGGCAGTGAATGGCGTTCCGCTGTCGGTGATAAGGACCTCCGGGGCGCCGTGACGTAGGACGAAATTTTCGACGAAGAACTTAGCTACCTCGGATGCACTGCCTTTTGGCAGGGCTTTTGTCTCGGTGTAGCGGGTGAGGTAGTCGGTAGCTACCACGATCCACTTGTTTCCGAAAGCCGACATCGGGAACGGCCCCAGTAGGTCCATACCAATCTGCTGGAAAGGTCGGCAAGGTGGATCAATTGGCTGCAGAAGTCCCGCTGGCCTTGTCGGCGGTGTCTTGCGTCGCTGACAGTCCCGGCATGTCCTCACATAACGAGTGACGTCGGTGGTAAGACGTGGCCAGTAGTACCTTTCTTGTACCCTCGCGAGCGTGCGAGAAACACCGAAGTGCCCTGCCGTCGGATCGTCGTGCAGGGCCTGCAGGAGTTCTGGTCGCAGAGATGAAGGCACCACAAGGAGGTACTTAGCCCGAAGCGGTGAAAAGTTTTTCTTTTGTAGAAGACCGTTTCGTAGAAAGAACGACGCAAGTGCGCACTTGAATACCTTCGGGACTTTGGCGGTCCTGCCTTCGAGGTATTCTATTAGGGCCTTAAGTTCCGGGTGGGCCCGCTGTCGTTCAGCGAAGTCGTCGGTAGTTATCGTTCCCAAGAAGTAGTCGTCATCCGGGTCGTCGGATAGCGGTTGGTCGACAGGGGCAGCGAGAGAGACAGTAGGCGTCGGAATGTTTTTGTCGAACTTGTAAATGACAGTAATGTCATATTCTTGAAGTTTCAGGCTCCATCGTGCGAGGCGACCTGAAGGGTCCTTCAAGGTACCTAGCCAACACAAGGCGTGGTGGTCGCTCACAACTTTGAAGGGCCTGCCGTAGAGGTAGGGGCGAAATTTCGACGTAGCCCAGATGATGGCGAGGCACTCCTTTTCTGCTGTGGACTAATTTGCTTCTGCTTTGGATAGCGATCGGCTGGCGTAAGTAATAACCATTTCAAGTCCGTCAGCCCTCTGCACAAGAACCGCGCCAAGACCTACGCTGCTTGCGTCAGTATGTATTTCTGTCTCGGCGAATACGTCGAAATGGGCAAGCAACGGAGGCGTCTGGAGGCGATGTTTAAGCTCCTGGAAAGCGTGTTCCTGTGGCGTTTCCCACTTGAATTCCACGTCGGCCTTGGTAAAGTTAGTGAGAGGATCGGCGATGCGGGCGAAGTTTTTCCCGAACCTCCTATAATAGGCGCACAGGCCCAGAAATCGGCGCATGGCCTTCTTGTCAGTGGGCGGCGAGAAGTCGGCGATGGCGGCTGTTTTCCGTGGATCGGGACGAACTCCAGACTTGCTGATAACGTGCCCCAGAAACAAGAGCTCCTCATACGCAAATCTACACTTTTCTGGCTTCAGTGTCCGGACGTCTTGATGGCTTGAAGTACAGCTTCAAGGCGCCGAAGATGCTCTTCGAAACTCGAGGAAAACACGACGACGTCGTCCAAGTACACAAGGCAAGTCTGCCACTTCAATCCTGCCAGTACTGTATCCATTACGCGTTGAAAAGTTGCAGGCGCTGAGCAAAGGCCGAAGGGCATCACCTTAGACTCGAAGAGGCCGTCCGGTGTTGTGAACGCCGTCTTCGTTTGGTCTCTTTCGTCGACTTCGATTTGCCAATAGCCAGTCTTGAGGTCTATTGACGAAAAGTACTTGGCGTTATGGAACCGATCAAGTGCGTCGTCTATTCATGGGAGAGGATACACGTCCTTTCTTGTGATTTTGTTCAGGTGGCGATAATCGACGCAGGAACGTAGGGTCCCATCCTTTTTCTTCACTAACACCACGGGGGATGCCCATGGACTCTTGGACGGCTGGATAATGTCATCCCGCAGCATTTCATCAACTTGTCTCTTCATGGCCTCACGTTCTCGCGTCGAAACCCTGTACGGACTCTGACGGAGTGGTCTGGCGTTTTCTTCTGTTATGATGCGATGTTTCGTGATTGGGGTCTGCCGAATTTTCGATGACGACGAAAAGCAATCTTCGTATTGCAGGAGCAGGGCCTTTAGCTGTTCTTGCTTATCGTTCGGAAGTCTGGGATTGACGTTGAAAGCTATGCGAGGGGCTTCATTCCTCTGAGCAGGTTCCGCAGAATCGGCGAGGGCGAAAGCACTGGTGGCTTCGACAATTTCTTCGATGTATGCGACCGTTGTTCCTTTGTTCACATGTTTGTATTCATTGCTGAAATTCGTGAGCATAACCGTTGTTTTGCCTCCCCGCAGCTCTGCAATTCCTCTTGCGACGCAAATATTTCGGGTGACCAACAGATGCTGACTGCTTTCAATGACGCCTTCCAAGTCAGGTGATTTAGGAGCGCCGACTGAATTATTGACGCTTGAGCGAGGCGGAATGGTGACTTGTTCTTCCAGCACATTCAAGGCATGGTGTCCTGACGGCGTGCGCGGCGGTAGTGCTTCTTCTGTGGATAACGTTATTTGTTTTTAGGTTGATGACAGCACCATGGAGGCATAAGAAGTCCATGCCAAGGATGACATCTCTCGATCAACGCTGTAGGACTACGAAGTCTGTAGGATAAATACGGCCGTTAATGGTGACTCTCGCTGTGCAGATTCCTGCAGGCGTTACGAAATGACCTCCGGCTGTGCGGATTTCAGGGCCTTTCCAAGCTGTCCTAACTTTCTTTAACTTCGCGGCAAACGACCTACTGATGACAGAATAGTCGGCTCCGGTATCGACGAGAGCGGTCACACTGTGGCCGTCAATAAGAACGTCGAGGTCGCTAGTTCGCCGTCTCGCATTACAGTTAGGGCGTGGCGTCGGGTCACGGCTGCGTCGGCTTGTTCCGCTGCTTCCATGTTGCGTCGTCAGGCCACCTTCGGTAAGTGAGCTTTTGCCGTCAGGTCTTTGCCTGGTTCGCGATGTGTTCGGAAAGCTTCGTCGCGGCGTCGTCGTCGTCGGAGGATCTTCGGTAGTTCATCGCACAGCAACCGTACCTCCACCGGTTGCTGCCCTTAGTTTCCCGGATACGAGCTAGGAGACCGGCCCCGCGTTGGGCCGGAGTACTGCTGGGGGTGCGGTGACATGTGGCGGCTGGGCGACGGCGAACGGGAAGGACTTCGGGGTGTCCATTGAGTTCCTGTCAGGTAGTCGGCGATGTCACGTTGCCGTTCCCCTGGCTGCGTTCGTGGTGCATCGACGGCGAAGCCACGCAGTCCCGTCTGTCGGTACTGGCAATGGCGGTAAGTGTGCCCGGCCTCACCGCAGTGGTAGCACAGCGGGCGGTGGTCAGGGGTGCGCCAAACGTCGGTTTTCCTCGGCGCACTGCGCTGGCCCGCTGGCGAACGGTAGGTCGTCGGTGGGGGTGGTGGTGGCGGTGGTGTCTGGCGACAGAAGTGCGATGGGGCGGCGTTTTGGCGTGCGCGTGGAGGAGGGGCGTGGCGGCGCGCTGCAGCAGCATAGCTCATGACTTGCAGCTGCGGCTCTTGAGGCTGAGGAACGCCCAGTGACTGCCGGATCTCTGGGCGTACGAGGTCCGCGATGGATTCCACGCGAGGCTGCGCTAATGGAAGTAATTTTCGCAGCTCCTCTTGCACGATCGCTCGGATCGTCTCACGCAAGTCAGTAGTTCTGAGCGCTTGAATGTCGGCGTAGCTTGTAGACGATAAGCTACGGTTATATTGCCGCGTGCGTATCTTGAGCGTCTTGTCTATCATAGATGCTTCGGTAATGAATTCGGCGACCGTCTTAGGCGGGTTTCTGATCAGCCCGGCGAAGAGTTCCTGCTTTACTCCTCGCATAAGTAGACGCACCTTCTTCTCCTCCGACATGTCGGAGTCAGCGTGGCGGAAGAGTTTAATCATATCTTCCGTGAATATCGCCACGTTTTTATTTGGCATCTGCATGCGGGTTTCGAGGAGAGCTGCGGCCTTTTCCTTGTGCACCACACTTGCGAAAGTGGTGAGGAACCTGGCGCGAAAGGCGTCCCACGTTGTGAGGCTTCGCTCTTGATTCTCGAACCAGGTCCGAGCAGCATCTTCCAAGGCGAAATACACATGCCGTAGCTAGTCTTCGTCTGTTCAGTCATTGAAAGCGGCGACGCGGTCGAACCTTCCGATCCAGCTCTCCGCGTCTTCCAATGGCGAACCGCGGAAAGTTGGCGGCTCTTTGGGTTGCCGAAGCAGGAGTGGTGCAGGTAGAACCGGCTTTGACATGGTCGCCGTGGTCGACGTCAACGTCTTGGTTTTCCGAGCCTTGTCCAGTAAAAGCCCGTACTCCGGTGGCAGACCTTGTTGCCTGCGGCTAACTCGCTGCTCGTTGCTGGCGTCGGTGTGTTCACGGCGTGGGCTGGGTTCACGGCTTGATGGAGGCGTCCGGTGCATGGAAGAAACAGCACCTCCACCAGATGTCACAGGGTCGTGACGTGGCCGAAGACAGGAGACTTCGTGTTGGGATTTAACTCTTTATTTGGGCGAACCTGTGCCCGGTAAACGGAAAGTCCAATTACAGCAGCAGTCTTGCACAGATAGCAGTCTCGGACTACTACAAAGAGAAGTTTATTAACTTCATACTCAAAAAAAACTCTTTACATCATTTTATACATACAGTGCTCGTTTAGACACCCCTCTTTTGCACTATGGGGCATACGAACTCCGTTATCCATAGAGGAAACTAGCGCCACATACACAGATATATATATATATATATATATATATAAGTTTGTGCTAAACTACGCATACATTCGTAAAAAAACCACAAATATATATTTACAATCATATATACATATGTTTACAACAGATCGTGAACATGGGTAGGCATATTTACAATACTTCGACTGGTGCTATACATACACTTGTAACACAATGTTTTTGGGAGAAGGGATTAATAGGGGATTGTGGGGGTACGGAGTTTCGCACCTCTGACGAAAAAAAACTTTGTGTGCCCGCGGCGAAGGAACTGGTCCTCCCCGCCAGCTTCCAGTTGCTTGGCCAAGTACTGCACTATTTTCTGCCTGATCATGGCTAGTGCTGGGGAGGCCGCTCTCAGTGGGGGGTTCTAGCGGCGAACGGAGCGTCGGCCTTCGATCAACAACTGACAAGCGGCGAAGTGCGTCGGTATTTATACTCTTGCCGTGGAATGTTCTAGCGTTATCGCATGTGGTGGCGTAGGTTCCAGAACAATCTGTACCGTTCGCACAGTGGGCGTGATCTTATCGAAATGATCTACTACAGTCCGGAACCTTCTCGAAAACTGCAGGCGCGGTTTGCGATGAGAATCGTGTGGTGGTTTGGGACGATAACAAAAACTTGGGAAATGGGACGTGGCAATATTTGGGGGTATCTGGGAATGTTTTTTATCGGAAACCAGAGAAAATCACGAAGGTTGAAAGGGGCGTCACCACTTTCAGTATTTTAATAGAATTTACCCATGACATATGCACGGAACATTCTCGAACGCGAAATAGTCGGGAATTGAGACTGCCTCCATTAACATCCGTCGCTCGAGCATCAGCGTGTATTCTGGTATTCTGGTCACGTTGTTTTGTAAAATACTGCAGTGAACTACAGGCGAGCACATTTCAATTCGAATTGCTCAAATGTTGGAGGCCCCACAAGGAAACAAAAGTTATTTTTTTAAGCTGTTCGACCTAATACCTCGCACGGTGGCACACCGCTCCTTTTGTACACATTACTTACTGCGCGGAAATGCGATTCTTTATTATAACTCTCTCAGAAAAAATTGGGCACTCAGAAGGTTCACGCGTGCTTGCGACTCAGGCGCAGTACCATTTTGTCATTTTTGTCAATTCTTTGCCTTGTTTTGTGGTCTTTCGGACTTCGTGTCGATAAGAAATTATCTCGTACAGCAAATGTTGAATGGCAGCATATCGCGGCACAGCCCAGCTATTACGCAGCTATTGGACAGTGCCATTCTCGAAAGAGTAAAAGATCGGGGGTTTCGAGGCCCCCACATTTGTCTTCAAAAATGTCGCCACGAGTACCAGCTGATGGAAGGAGACACATCGTAGAGTTAAGCATCCAAGGCTTTTCTCAGTGGGTCATCTGCCGGCTCCTCCAAAGGTCAAGAAATGCGGTGAGTCGTGCCATCCAAGCGTACCGACAAACAGGGGGGATCAGTGACAGACACCGTGCTGGAAGGTCAAGATGCACAGATGACGAAGTGGACCGGCTAACTATCGCCGCCGTAGCAGCTGATCCCCATATAACAGCGAAAGGCATAAAAGATGCATTGCATCTCAACGCGTCCGTCTGGACTATCCGTAGGAGGTTGGCAGAAGCAGGGCTTGCCAACTGCGTCGCAGCCCAGAAGCCCCACATCACGGACAGGCAAAGGTCCATACGACTGCAGTTTGTGCGTTCTGTGCAGACATGGGGATCAGAAGAGTGGGGAGAAGTCGTGTTCAGCGATGAAGGAACGTTTTCAAGGCGCTGGGATCAGGAACGGCGAGTATGGCCTCCAATGAACTCTAGGTAACATTTGCGATTTGTCTTCTACATTAATGTCGTCCTTGTGCTATTTACCATTGAATGTGTAGAAAGAGTAGTCCACAGGGTAAGTAACCGCAGCTGGTAAAAATTAATGGCAGGTCACCCACTACAGTGTGCTTTAATTACGTTGAGGTTAAGGCAAGTAAAGCCCAGCACTTTATTGTCTTCGAACTTGCTGTAGAACGTTGCTTAGCTTTGATTCTCTTTAAGCTGTGTTACTTCTTAATGTGAGCAGCTCGCCAAACTTAAGCACCTTAGCCAATGTTTGTATATTGTACTTCATTACTTTAGAAAAATACAGTTGAGTTTGCGAGGCCTTCTGGAAGGCACTGAGGGTGCCTTACCAACATGTCGAATATTTCGCACCATCTTCGAAATTTTGCAAACTTAAAATTTTATTACATGGATTTTCAAGTAAGACAAAACTTTTCGGGGATAAAGTGACTATGTGCCATTTTTGTTCTTATAAATCCGTGTAATCCATCCAGCATTTCCTTTCTCGCCACGTATTCACCACAGTACACGCAGTCGGTCTTTGCCAGTGGCCGATGCTCTGTGAGTGTCTGGGCCGTCATGACCAGGGAAGGACTTGGACCACTGGAGCTTACGGATGGGAACCTCTCAGCCTCCACGTACTCCCTTATAATATAGAGAGCATTGCTTCCTTGTGTCTTGAATGGGCCGTTAAAAGATGGCTGTTTCGTGTATCAGCATGACAGGAGCCCGATTCACACTGCTCGCAGTGTGAAATCTTTGCTTGAGAGCCTCTGTTCGCACATTGAAACGGTCACCTATAGGAGCGGACCTAAACCCTATTAAATACGTCTGGGGGTCTCGTGAAACGCCGACTTACGGCACGGAAACTTGAAAGTACAACGAAGGAGATATTATTCGCGGCCATACAGGAGGAGTGGGAAGCACTTCGTTCACGCCCCGAGATCGTAGCCGCGCTTTACGATTCGATGCCATCTCGTGTGGCGCAAGTGATTGCCGCCGATGGGCGTTTGAATAAATACTGAAAGTAGTGATCTTTCCTGGCTAGCAGTTATAGCTATCGCTTTCTTTTTTTGGCTTAAAAGAATAAACTGTTTTTTTATCGCGTTTCGTGGCTATTCATTTTGGACGCGCGATATTCAGTGGTTTACTGCATATCATTGCACGCCCGATACTCGCACCAAGAAATGGAGCTGGCATAACGTCTCCAAGACAGGGCACAAAATTCATCACTGCAAGATGAGCATATCACGCAACTCCGTTTAAGAAAAGCTGAGAAACTGCGTGTTTTCTGCGCTGCATCAAGGAAGAAACCGTATTACATGGCGCGCTCGAGCCATGCTATTACATTAGAGGCATTTTCGCCGCTATATTATCGCTCGGTAGTACCTTTGCTTGCACAGCGACTGCAGAAGTGGCACCGTCCACATTGTTTCGAGATGCGCGCGTTGAAACGAGCGAAAGGGCAGGCTGCCGGGTGATATGGGACGAGCATGTGCAGTACGCGCTCCCGGTGTTAGGTTTGGCCTGGGGATTCATCTCTCAATCCCTTCGGCGCCCAGTCTTACCGACGCTGTCAAGTATTTGAGTGATTGTCACGACCAGGCGGCGGGCAGAGGCGAGTCCCGTCCTTCAAGTGCGGACCCTTTGGTCGTCCCTTCGAGCAGAAGCGGTGACTAATGGACTCGGCGACTCATCGGGCGACTGCAAAGCTGGCGTGGCCGGCGCCGGAGCTGACAGAGGAGCGGTGCTCCCTTTTGATCCCCAATCACCAAGCCGACCGGGCGACTGCCTATTCTCGTCAGGCATTGTACGTGCTAGCCGGAGGACCAAGACGTCGTGTCGCCAAGACGTCGTTAGCCGTTCGAGAGAGGCCAACAGAGACGGCGTCTTCCTGAAAGAGACCGCGACGGACAGCACCGCAAATCACCCCGCTAATTGAGCGAACAAAATCGGCGGACCCTTTGAAGTATGCTGCCAGGATCGTGGGAACTCTCGAGTAGCGGCAACCACACGACGAGGACGAGCCCTGCTGGCGCCACCCCAGTGCAGTGTGCATGTGGACCGTGCATGCTCGCCCCCTCACCTGTGTGTGCGTGATTGGTGTTCGACTCGGAGAGGAGGAGCCCGACAGGGCATAAAACGAAGCAGCAGAGTGCTGGACGGAGCTCTCTGAACCTGGCTCTGAACTATGTAGTGTTCAACCACCACGCTCGTGGTTTGTGAAACCACAATCCCTTCTTTTCTGTAAATATGTATAAATTAATGTCGTAAACCCATGTTCTGTTTTCCCGTATCCTCCTGCGTTCCTCCTTTCGACCTGAACAACTGATGGCAGCGTTGGAATGCCATCACCTGCATCTTCCTCATATCTCTAACAACTGGTGGCAGCGGTGGGATGCCATCATCCTTGCGACCGTCCTTCCGACTGCTACAACTGGTTGGCAGCGGTGAGATGGACTTCGCGACATGGTGCTGTGCTGTGGTGAGTGCTTGGTCCTTGCTTTACTTTCCAGGCTTCATTTTGTGAGTGTGAATTGATTAGAAGCTGGATTGTGTGTGAGTTAGAGAGATCACCTATTTGTGTGTTCGAGGGATCCCCTATATTTGTGTGAGATGCAGGACCAAAGTACAACGGCAGTCATGTCGTGGAAGGCAATGCTAAGAGATGAACTTTTGAGTGTGAGTAAGCATCTAGGCATTGAAGTAGAGGAAGGAATGGGCAGGACAGCTATTGTGAGGCTGATCTCGCAAAAAGCCAGTGAGGTGAAGACACTGCTCAAAGATAGTCTTTTGTACATTTGTGAAGACCTTGGTATTAAGATTAAGGAAGGAATGGGCAGGTCCGAAATTTTAGAGCTAATTTTGCAAAACGCCAGTGAGGTGGATATTGGATACGCGTTAAAAGCTTTAAAAGGGTTGGAGGAACGGAAACGAGTGGAACGCGAACGAGAGGAACAGAAACGAAAGGAACAGGAAAAAAAAGAAAAAGAACGATTGGAACGACAGAAAGAAAGAGAGCAGTGGGAGGAAAGCCTAAAATTAGAACAGGAAGAGAGAAAAAAAGCAATACAGTACCTTAGATCGGCTCAAGTAAATTCGAGAATCCATGCATTCGAAGCGGGCGAGGATTTAGAGAGTTATCTAACCTCTTACGAGAAAGTTTGCAGGGAACTAGAGCTCGACGAGGACTATTAGTCTTTCGCCTTATCGAGTGTCCTTCCGTGCAGCTTGATGGGTAGGTTGCTATACCTTTCCGAGGAACAGTTCAATAGGTACGATGTAGCTAAGGCAGCTTTACTGCGGTGCTTCGGCATCAGAGTTGACAGGAAGCGAATTGAGTACAAGCTCACGAACGCTCCCGTGAAGAACGCGCGACGTTGTGCTGGTAGTAAAACCAAGCCTGAGAGAGGTCCGCGTGTCTCTTATAGCTCCAAGGTGGGTAGTGAGCGAAAATGGGAGATAGAAAAACGGGAGCGAGGTGACGAGCGTGAGCGAGCACTCAGCCTAGTGATTGAACTGTCGGAAGAAAAAGTCGAGGCAGGGAGGCGGAAGATTCAGCCATTCGGAAGTGAGGTGCAGTTGATAGCCGTAGATAAGGCTAGCACGTGTGAAGAGCGCAGCAGGTTCGCAGAAGAACCAAATTTGAGTGCTGCTAAAGATGCTGCGCTGCGTAGAGAGGCCGACGAAGGCCAGAGCGAGTGCGACGAGGTGCTGTGCCAGTTAACTGTTAGCGAAACAGCTAGGATAGCTGTAGAAAAGCTGGTACAGACCTCAACTGTGTTTGTCGCAACGGTGGATCTTGCAAATGTGGAAGTAATCAAGAACACCGGAGAAAGTTCAGAAGCAGCGAAGGTAGAGAGTGACGGTAACAGTGCAGTTGGCGATAGCTCCCAGGAGTGCGAGCGAGATGGTTCAGAGGGAAACAGCTGCATTGTTACGAAGTGTGTTGAACTGTCCGCTGGTTTAAAATGTGAAGGAGATGATTTTGTCGAAAATCATTTAGACTGCGTGACTGAGACAGCTGATGGAAGCTGTGAGAGGGCTCACGAGTCCGAGTTGCTATCGGAAAGCTCGGAAACAAGCCGCAAGAAGCGGCGCATACGCAGGCGACGTCGGAGAGTTACGGGCGAGACAATATGCACTACGGGTGTAAAGAAAGGCTCGACACGTTTGAGCGTAGTGAACAGAACTAGGTGTTCTGCATCGGCGTTGAACTCGGCTTGCATGCGTCCTAGCCACCCGAAGAAAAATACAAAGAAATCGGATTCGCAAATAGAATCTCGGGTAAAGCGGCAGTCTTCGGATTTTGTCCCCAGCAAGTCTTATGGGTTGCCTTTGAACTGTAACAATGCTGATGACTCAAACCGCGACCAATTTGAGACCAATGAGGGAAGGGTCGGTCGCAAACGTCGCCGTAAAAGAGGTAAGCGTACGCGAGCGACAAAGCGAAGGCATGAAAGAAGTAGCAATAAGCCTGGTGAACGACCGAAGAGTGGGTTGTCGGCCAGTTCGCCGGGGAGGCCTTTGTGTCGTGCAGCAAAACGCCAGCGGCTAAGCGGTAGGCCATGGCGCCAGTCCACGCGACGGTATGCGCGGGGGAGACTTAGAGCTTTTCACGGAAAAGAGTGTCGACGTGGTCCTAGAAGAAAGACCACAATAGCTAACCACCGCTCGGCTAGACCAAATAGGACACCATCACTCTTTCCCTTGGATTGCTCGGGTTCCCTCTGCCAGATTGACAAAAGCCGGCCGAAATCGCAAAAGAGGCGTAACGCTGCTGTTCAGCTGGAAGCACGTGCTCGTTGTAGACCCGGACGTCTCCGAAATTCACCAAGACCGCGGCCGCCGCGTGTACGACTGAAGAGGGAGCGACAGCTGTAGGCTGGAGAGTCGGACACAGGAGTTTTTTTTTGGAAACACATTTGTTTTGTTCATATTCGGTTTTAAAGTGGTGTTCCTGTGTCATCTCCACAGCTAGTTTGCTTGGATATTTTTTTTTCTTTCCTCTAGATTTTGTTTGTGTGTAAGCTTTGTCAAAATTTTGAGTTAAGTTCTTAAGCGGTATGCGGAAGCAATTACCCGCCTCGGTCAACTGACTGCGTGAAAGGAGTTTTTAAGATAAGAGCACGCATGTCGCAGACGAAGTTTTGGTACGCCCACTAAATTTGAAGGAGTGGTGGCTATAGGTTAGAGCGATATGACCTATGATAAGGGGTGCGATTGGTGTGCTAACGCTCTTTGGATGAGAGTATGATGTCGTGCTAGGGCGCACAGCAATGTGCGTTCTTTAAAAACATGGGCTGACATGAAACTACATTCAACTAATGAGCGTGTTAGTACACGAGTTGCATTTCCCTTGGTGATTTTAGTATGTGCTCAGGGATCAGGTGAAATTCTTTAGCTGAGCGTATGTTATATCGAACGTTGAGATTAGAGATGCGTCTTAAGGATTTACTCAGTTCGATATCTTGAGAAAATTTACGTTCAGATGAGGGTTTAAGGATACCTAGGTGAGAGAGATATCGCCTATGGTTAGGTGTTTGTTGGTATGCTAGCGTTCTCTGGATGATAGTATGATGTCGTGCTAGAGCGCACAGCAAAGTCATGTGCGCTCTTTAAAAACAGGGGCTGACATGAAACTACATCCAGCGGATGAGCATGTTAGCACACAAGGTTTTGTTAAGTGATTGTTTATAAAGATCATATGATCACTTGAGCTGAAAGCACTGCGTTCGCCACATTTTGAGGCTAGATACATTTCTAGGATTTAGAAGACGCAGTTTGATTTGATGTGAGAGAGTTTTGTTCGCGTCAGGGTGTCATAAAAATAGATACTCTCGACCACACCTTGCAAGTATGTATTGGGAGAATGAAGAAAGCGCCCAGATAACTTGTGTATAGGGTATGGCAGCATTGGTGTGAAACCTTTGCATTTGGTTGTGTTTCATGAAATTAGTCAGAAAATTAAATGTCAGTTACAACTTAGTAGTGCGGATGGTAGGAGAAAGCTAGTTTTGAAGTAGTGTGATTACGGTTTATGGGGCCAAATTGTATTTGCCTTTGTGTGCTTTTCTCACACGGCAATTTGTTCCATGTTTAGTAAGCATCTCCACAGCCATGATTGTTGTAACTTTGGCGGCACAAAATTGTTTCAAAATATTAGCGTACAGGTTTCTCTTTTGTTTGTGTTTTGAGAAGCCTGGAGGGTTTTAAGCGGGTCCAATGTGCTTGACTGCAGCATGGTATTGTGTTGTGTGGTTCGCCTTGCTGTTGTCGGTCATTGTGAGCTGGATTGGGAGTTGGTTTCGAGTATGCAGCTGGAGAGAAAGGCCAGGCCATCGTCCTCGTCACCACCCATTCTCTTCGTGCCCAGCGGTTGGGAGCGCTGGCCAGCCGAGATTTTCCGGGCGGCGGAGGAGCTGTTAGGTTTGGCCTGGGGATTCATCTCTCAATCCCTTCGGCGCCCAGTCTTACCGACGCTGTCAAGTATTTGAGTGATTGTCACGACCAGGCGACGGGCAGAGGCGAGTCCCGTCCTTCAAGTGCGGACCCTTTGGTCGTCCCTTCGAGCAGAAGCGGTGACTAATGGACTCGGCGACTCATCGGGCGACTGCAAAGCTGGCGTGGCCGGCGCCGGAGCTGACAGAGGAGCGGTGCTCCCTTTTGATCCCCAATCACCAAGCCGACCGGGCGACTGCCTATTCTCGTCAGGCATTGTACGTGCTAGCCGGAGGACCAAGACGTCGTGTCGCCAAGACGTCGTTAGCCGTTCGAGAGAGGCCAACAGAGACGGCGTCTTCCTGAAAGAGACCGCGACGGACAGCACCGCAAATCACCCCGCTAATTGAGCGAACAAAATTGGCGGACCATTTGAAGTATGCTGCCAGGATCGTGGGAACTCTCGAGTAGCGGCAACCACACGACGAGGACGAGCCCTGCTGGCGCCACCCCAGTGCAGTGTGCATGTGGACCGTGCATGCTCGCCCCCTCACCTGTGTGTGCGTGATTGGTGTTCGACTCGGAGAGGAGGAGCCCGACAGGGCATAAAACGAAGCAGCAGAGTGCTGGACGGAGCTCTCTGAACCTGGCTCTGAACTATGTATTGTTCAACCACCACGCTCGTGGTTTGTGAAACCACAATCCCTTCTTTTCTGTAAATATGTATAAATTAATGTCGTAAACCCATGTTCTGTTTTCCCGTATCCTCCTGCGTTCCTCCTTTCGACCTGAACAACTGATGGCAGCGTTGGAATGCCATCACCTGCATCTTCCTCATATCTCTAACAACTGGTGGCAGCGGTGGGATGCCATCATCCTTGCGACCTTCCTTCCGACTGCTACACCGGACAGAGCCGTGCAGCCGCCAGAAGGCGCAGCGACGCGCCTCGTCACGCACTCCCGTGGTCTCTAAAATTATGCACTCCACTGTACGTCACTGAGCGCGTAGTTGTTGAAGGGGCACTAAAAAGAAACCATAAATTGGCTTAGATTGACAAACTACACTCTGAAAACTGTAATGCTACATGTTTCAGTGCCAAACGTTTACTATTAGCGGAGCAAATCAACGTTCAAGTTTTATTTTCAAACTTCGCGCTGACATCTCCGCGTTACGTGAAAAAATTCAAGGTGTATTTTTCGTATTTTAATGACATTGGCTAGATGAAGTTTTTTTAAACAACGTATGCTAGCTCTATGGCTCCAGGAGATGATAATGCACTTCATTTTTATGGATTAGAAGTTGCGTATGACCTAGTATATGCTTTCAAATTTATCGACGTCATGGTGTTTGATGCGGGAATCTCAAGGTGTCATCTTCACCCGCATTTTCTTTTCGCACGCTTTCTTCCTTACCAAGCGTCGTGTAGAGTGGTGTTCTCGATATCGTAAAATTGTACTTTTCTAAAACACAAAAAGCGTTTTGCTCTTTATTGTCCCTTTAAATTCGTTCCTCGTGTAGGTAAAGCTCCCAAAAATATGGTGTATATTTTATTGTGATAACAAATATTTAGTCACCTTTGTCGGATTTATTCCCCTACCCCCATGTCTCGTATAAAATTGAAATCAATAACATTGCCCCGCGCATCGTATGTTCTACCCTGGTGTGAACATGCGTGAGTGCTGGCGACGAACGCTGCTGAAGCAGAAATGAAACAAGCAGGCCATCTCCGTCGTGCGGATGGCGCATGCGACGGATGCGTGCTGCCGCATGCATTCGTCGATCGCTTATCAAACAAAGAGAAAATGCTGGCTCGCCCTTCGTTCATAAGGAGCATGAAGTAACGCTAGAGGAGGGGGTGGTGTTGTGTCGTTCCAGCTGCAACCGCGAAGAAGACGAGAAGAAGGCGTTTAATGAGAAGGAGGAAAGCTGGCCTGGAAAGCGGGTTTCTAGCTTACCACTCCTCATGGGGGTAAGGGGAAAATTGAAAGAAAGATGAGGGTATGATGAGGGGCCATTGTGATATGGCACATTGAGTCACTGCACACAATGTCTCGTTCGGTGTAGGGCACGCACATAAGTCTCTACGTTAGCCGATGCTCTAAAGACGGGAATTTAAACCTGTCTTTCTGAGAAAAGCGAGCAGGCCCTTTAAGCTGCGTTAGGAGGGATCCACACGTTCCCAAGCACCCAAAAGTTTCTCTTCCGACAAGGGTCGGCAGTCTAGGTCATCTGTAAGGCACTTAAGAGATTGTCTTTCAACTGCGTATAAAGGGAACACACACAGGATGTGTTTAATAGTCTCTGGCGTGTACACAAGTTGCAGTTAGGATTTTCCTCTTATCCAACCTTGCATAAATATTGTTGCGCGAATGCAACACCCCGCCGCAGTCTATGTAGTAGCGTTTCCTGCTCTCTCCTCAGTCGGAATGGAAGGCGAAAAGCACGACAACAGTCAAGTCTATAAAAGCGCTCGTAGTGATAATCCAGATCATTCCATATTCGTTGCATAGATTTCCTCATGCCTTTAGACAGCAAGGCGTTGATGTCATATCGAGAAAAGTGAATTGATATCATATCGTCGCTAGTGTGCGCCTATTTCACTTCTGCATCAGCTTGTTCATTCCCAGCTATGCCACAATGACTGGGAATGCATTGCAACGCAACGGTATGTCCGGATTTATATGTATCATTCAACATATTCATTTTGTCACATACCAGAGGACTGTATGCAGTGTCTTGTTTCATGTAGTTTCTAATTAGCTGAAGTGCCGGTTTAGAGCCGCAAAATAATGTCAATTTTGCTGGACGCTGCTGTAAAGTGTAGCACGCAGCTTGTCGGATGCCGGTCAGCTCAGCGGCAGTAGATGATGTCCGGTGTGCTATGTTGAAGCGTTGGGGAATTCTCATTTGAGGCACACTGAAAGCTGCTGCTCAGGAGGTCTGCGTGAACTTTGATCATAAAGGTGAACGCTGGCGTGCGTGCTATCTCGGTAGACACCAGCTAACAGCTCGCATACCCCTCTGCGTACTGCATTTTCACCAGTTCACACTGAGACGACAGAACGGGTACAAAAAACGCTTTTCTGCTTGCAGCGCCAGTGTTTTTTACACATTCGTGTTGTTATTAGTTGTGAGCCCTACTTCGTATAACATTACAGTTTGTTGCTAGGATATTCACTGATATGCCTTTGTGGTGAAACTTTTATTTTTGTTTTTACTGATTTTATATTACATCAGAGACAAGTAAATTTGCTCATTGTGTTGAAGTCACGAGATTTAACATTGCGCATTTTACTTTTTGGTTGAATTAGCATTGCACGGATCAACGCAATTCCAAAAGTCATTGGGATTGCCCGTTTCTTGCATCCGCCAGGGAGAAGAAACTAATCATTGCAGCGCGATCGTTACACATTACGTCGAAACAAATGCTATTAAACTCCCCTGATAAATTTCTGATGACACATAAGGTTGTTCAATGACATTCAGACGGCATTTGAGATTTGAAAGCTGCTTCGAAACGCGAGCTCAGCTAGACATGCATGGGCGCAGCAGGAATCTTTTTTTTGGGGGGGGGGGTGGTAACGGGTTCAGTAAGTCAGTGTCGATTAGTGTTTCATTGGGTGTGGTGGGGCAGAAGCGCTGTTGGGGCTCTGAGGAGGGGAAGTCAACCGCCATCTTTGCATCTCTTGCCCACGCCAATGCAGTCCCCACAAACCAATGTCGTCGATTCGGCCGACCCGGCTCAGCCTCACCTTCGGATGTGTGGCTGTATATTTCGATATATACTACAAGCGTTGTACTGCTTGCATTTTTGACGTTTTATTTTCGCACTATCTACTGTACCTACTTATTGGGCACCTTCGAGATAAGCGAAAGCTTTTCAGCACTTACACTGTGGTCATAGTTTTCCCTCATCATGTGCCAATGACGATGACACTAAACAGTCGATAACAGCTTAAGAATGAATATAGGCACCACCCACGAGGCCGAATCTGCCTTGTTGCTACTTCACGCTGCGGAAACGATGCAGCGTGGTAAAGCGTTGCAAAACACTGGGAGCTGCTGCATCTTCGGTGGATCACGATCTTCAGCTGTATTGTTTGACGATTGGCGAGAATGATGCTGTGTACAGGTGGATAAAAGTTAATTTTCTTAGATGCGAAGCACGTAATGGTCGAGCGCAGTCTGGTGTGTGGCGTGACCACGCTTACTACGCATGCGCATCCGCTCCCCCTCTCTCGCCTCACAACGCCGACACAGGGAGCGTCTTCTAACCTACGCTCGCTCCCCCTTTCCTTTCATCTAGCCATTCTTCCCCACAGCGTCTACACACCATTGCGCATGCGCTCCCTTCCCCCATCTCGCCTCCCAAAGCCGATGCTGGCAGCGTCTTCTAGCGAGTTTCTTGATAAAAAAATAAACAGAAAAAGCAGTCTGCTTGCAGTGCACAACTATTCACTGGCCACCCCGCCTATACAGGCACTGGATTTTGACCACCAAGGTAGTACCGGTGTGAGATTTATTCTGTGCGTTAATTAACAATAAAATTCGTAGTGCGTGTGTTAACTAAGAGCGGACTGCGCGTCCCTGTGTCCAATCTGAATCTTCTGGCGCTCATCACCTGTTAGCAGTGATCGGAATGTTCCAGTAGGAAACACTGGTCCATCAGTGCGTGCTTCGCACCTCTCTTGGTTTCTCTCCTTCACAACGCCGCGATGAGCACAAGCGTCAATGGCGCTGCCAGTGTAAGCGCTCACGCCTACTGCTTCCCATCGAAAATGGTTCCTTTTAGTGGGAGATGGTGTAATATTTCTATTGGTTCATCCTAACCATTTAGTCATAGCAAAGAGCAGCTCTATTTGGACGCGCATAACATAAATAAATAATGGTGCACTTTATTTTACATTCTTAGCTTGTCAATGACTGTAGGGGCATGTTGTTCGCGCAGCCGTGTACAGACAGTTGCAGCTTATTTCCACGGTATTAAACGCAAGATGCGGTCTACTTACTTGATATGATTTCTTATAATTTACACTGATTGGTCCACTGCGATGGTGTAGCACTTACGGAGTTCGGCTGCTCACCCGAAGGCCGCGTGATTGCTACCGGCTGCGGTGGTCCCATTTCGATTGAGGTGAAGTGCTATAGGCTCGTACTGGGCGATCAAAATCAAACCAGCTGGTTAAAATTTTCGGAGCCCTCTAGTGCAGCGTGTTTCATAATCATATCGTGGTTTTGACTGATAATAATACAGATATTATCATTTTACACTTGTTACTGGGCGATCAAAATCAAACCAGCTGGTTAAAATTTTCGGAGCCCTCTAGTGCAGCGTGTTTCATAATCATATCGTGGTTTTGACTGATAATAATACAGATATTATCATTTTACACTTGTTGCTGTCTTGTTTCTTTATACAATGTGATAAGCGTACCTATGAGATTGCCGCACCTGAGAAGTATCTGATAGCAAAGTTCCTGCCACCACATACGAGTAGCACTATATAGGGGACACTGTGGATGCAACTCGTGAAAAATGGTGATCGTCAATTAATATTAAATATTTAGGAGAGCGTTTATACCTGGGAAATTCAGAAGCACGCCCGCAAAAAATATAGTCACTCGTTCCTCTTACTTCAAATATTGGTAAGGCCTCAGGCAGTCACAGCCATAGGGGTATACGCACAGAAGAGGGGAAGAGATAGACGTGCCGCTTCCTTCTTGAACTGATTCGTATTCGCCCTTTATTTTTATCGAAATGGCCTTAGTGGAAGAGGGTCAGGGAAAGTACTGCACAAAAATTTGAGGTGAAAGACGCAAAGGCAACCATAGATAAGATCGACAGACCCATATACAGGGAAATTCTTCTCTCTTTCCATGTCTTTATATGACTACATATTGTTTTTGTCTTCCGTCTTTCTGACTAAACGCGCGAGTGGGAGACAAAAAATTAGGTCGGCAGATGTGAGTAAGACGTTTGCAGGTATAACAAGGCAACAGAAACCACAGGACCGGGTTCGTTAGCGGAATATGAAACAGGCTTTTGCCCTGCAGTGGCCGTAGTCACGCTGATGATATTGATATATATCAATTTCCTTGATTCTACCTATTTATTTCTTTCTTTATATTCGTTTCTATTTTTTATTCTTCTCTTCCTTGCCTTCACATCTCTCATCACCCTTAATCTGTAGTCCACCCCCTTGCTGTACTTTACTATACAAGGCTATGGTATTCCATGCCAACGTACTTCAACTGGTATACAGAGTTCATGAATTGCACTGCTCAAATACCCTTTTGAAACACAGTTTTGTATAGGCTTTGTTTCGTATTGCCAATTGTACATTTATGGAAGCGGCCTTAAGGATTTTGTGCGCTGTGTATCTACGTAAACTTCATTTGCAATAAACATCATGTCAGAGGGGAAAACGTGCTTGGATAGCCTATTTTTTCTTCTTTCTCTTTTGTTTGCTGTTTTGTATAATCACCAACTATTTTGTATGACTCGAGTGGAGCTGCAAGATATTTAACTGCCGTTTTTTTTCATTTATGGCTGCAAAAATTCAGTGGTGGAAGGCCAAGATTCATGATAAAAGCTGGACCATTTACCCTAGTTTATGTGGCTTCCTGTAACTTTGGCGAAATATTTAGAAACTCCTTGTAAACTTTCAATACCTTAATAAAAATTACTACATATCGCAATATCCTCAGCATATGGTAGTAGTTTGACATTCGAGCAAATAGGTGGAAAGCAACTTATATGTCCATGTTTTCTAGGGCTACTGTATGTAACTGATTTTTTCGGTCTAAGCTACATTGGGTGTTTGCAACATTTGTGTGGGGGTCTAACAAGGAAAGGTGCAGATTCACGAATTTGTTTAGACGAGTGAAGAGTGGAGATCTTGGGCTAGCACATCTGTTCATCAAGCAGTTTGTAAACAGGTTTATCTCTTTCCGTGCGACAAAAGATCCTTTTCTGATAACAGTGAGTTAAACAAGACTTGGTAGGTTGTTGCCTCGGTTTGTTGTGAGCACTGAAGGTATGACAAGTGCAGTGAAATGCTTTTTGAAGGAAGCTGTCACCAGCGCGTGGGTTTTGTGTGTCCCTTTTTTGACTTGCAATACCTGTGGTCTGTTAGAAAAAACAACATTACAATGATTTATGCGGCACAGTGCTCCCCGTCCCACTGTAGGGAGCGCTGTATAGAGCACGTAAGGGCCATAATTTACTTAAACGAGTGAAGTAGATGCAGGTTAGCTCAAAGTGCAAAAACGCTGTTTTTTTAAAGCACACACCAGAATACTTCCAGTAAGAACTTTTCTAGAAGAGTACGGTTTTTATATGTCACGGGGATCTGACTATCTAATCTGCAACAAACGGGAAACAATTGACCACGTTTTCCTGCACAGTTACGAAGGGGTATACCGTTAGGATGTTTTACAGCAGACAATAAAAACAGTCCCGTTAGACCGTCATAGAATCAGGAACTTAGCAATAGAGAATGATTATGGAGTACCTTTAGATTTATTAATGATGACCGATGGTGCTTTCAAATGGCTGGAATTCACTTTTACCCTTAAAGGAGACCCACAAGGCAGTATTTTAAAGAAAGCATATCAACATTTCTCGAGGTATTAAGAACAAATATTGTGTTCCTTCATGGTTAGAAAGGGTAGAAGCCATGCTTAATATAAATGAATTTTAAGGTGTGATGTGCTTTACCAGTGCTTCAAGGTCGCAGTAATTGATATGTGATGTTTGAGGTGTATTGTAATACATTTACCTCAGCATCCTGTGTGTGAAGTTTAGGCGGAAATAAAAAAGAGCCTGGATAGCCCAGTGGTTACAGTGATCGCTCTCTGCTTGTGGGTCATCACCTTGTCATCTATTTTTCATAAAGAATTTGTTTTTTATTTTACCTCTTTCTATGTTTTTTATTTTACTCGTGCTCTCACTTATCTGAACCATTGCCTCACACTCCGGATAAGTTGGCACACATGTTCTGTCAGTGCAGCAAAATATAAAAAAGGCAAAGAGAGTGCATGCTAGCTCATGATCAAGATAGCTATTGTTGACGCGAAAATATTGGAAATCTCAATCGCTCGTTGGCAAAATGGGCTTTAATTGTGTCTCGGAAATTCCAGCTGGTTATTTATCTATCAAACATGCATTTTAACATATTTTTATTACTACATCATTATAATAATCAGCCGGACTACGGCCCCTGCAGGGCAAAGGCCTATCCCAATGTCCATCAATCACTTGCTTTTCGTTGCCACGTTATAACTGTGAACTTTTTAATCTCATCGGCCCACTGACTTTTTGTCTCCCTTTCGTGCGTTTGCCTTCTCTGTACATTTAGTCAGTTATCCTTAATGGACCGTGATTTACCTGTGTACGTGATATGTGCCCGGCCCTTGCACATTTCTTCTTCTTGATTTCAGCTATGATATCGTTAATCCTGGTTTGCTCCCTGACCCACTCTGCCTCTTCTTGTCTCTTAAGGTTACGCTTATCATTTTCCTTCCCGTCACTTGCTGCATCGTCAATTTACGCTGAACCCTCTTTGTCTAGGTATATGCTCCGTAGGTAAGTACCAGTAAGGTGCAGCTGTTATATACCTTCTTCTTGAGGGTTAGTGGCAGATTACAATTCTTGATTTGAGAATACTTCCACAATTTGATCCATCCCATTCTTTTCTTCTAGTTATTTGACTCTAATGGTCCGGCTGCGCGGTTACTACCTGCCTTATAAATAGACATATTCGTTTACAACTTGCGGCATCTCTCCATGCACCTATCGCAAAGTGTTCTTTTCTGCTGAGACTGTTGACCATTAGTTTAGTTTTGTGCAAATCGATTTTCAAAACAACTCGTCGGCTTTTCGTGTCCAGTTCAATAATAATGAACTGCAATTCGCCCCCTGAGTTACTCATGAAGGCAATGCCATCAGCGAATTGCAGGTTACTAATATACTCTTTATTAACTCTTATTCCTAACTGTTCCCAATCTAGGGTTCTGAAAACCTCCTTTAAACGAGTGGTGAATAGCATTGGAGAGATAGCGCCTACTGTGATACTGTCGTTTTCCTTATGAATAACTATTGTGGCAGTGGATACACTGTAGATTTCTTTCAGTATGTTTATGTAGGGTTTGTCGATGCCCTGATTCCATAGTGCCTGCATTACTGCTGATGTCTCGACTGAGTCAAAAGCCTTCTCATAAATAATGAAAGCTATGTATAGGGGTTGGTTGTATTCATTGTATTCCACGCATTTGTGAATTAGCTTGCAAGGTAGCTGACATCAGAAAATATATCATGAGAGAATAGAACTGGCTGTAAAAGTTAGCAGAAGCCTAGAAGCTGTGAAGGCAAACTTTTGCACAGGCAAAAATCGCATGTATTCATTAGGTTACAAGGAAGGCAGTATGTCCTAGCCAACGAATAGGATAGTTGAAGTGGTGGAAGAGTTCTACAGATAATTGTACAGAAGCCAAAACAACCAGGTTCATATCGTAAGAAGCAATAATAGCCGAGAGGAATGCGACATCTTATGAGTAACGACAGGGGAAGTATTGAAAGCCCTAGGAGGAATACAAAAAGGCAAAGCCGCTGGTGATTATAAGGTAACAACGAAACTGCTCAAAGGTGGCAGAAAAACTGGCAACCTTATATAACAAGTGTCTCTTGACGGAAAAACGCGAACATCATTTTAGTTCATAATAAAGACGACGCCATCGACTTGAAGAATTACAGACTGGTGAGCTTACTGTCACTTCTCTACACTCTATTAACAAAAATAGTAGCTAATAGAAATAAGGCGACCTTAGAGGTTAATTAACCAAAGGACCAAGGAATATTTCATAAAGGTTACTCAATAATAGACCATTATAATACTATTGTATCACTACAGTGCTGTAGTTCTAAAGCTTCCCACCGTTCGCACATGTTCTGAAGCGTGACGGGAGCATGTGTGGTCCACTCACTGGTGTACCATAAGAATGTATACTTTTTGCCTATTATGCACAAAGATCACGCCCCAATACTGTTTTGTTTGAGAAATTCTGTTCAATGTTGGTGTTTCAGATGTACTCCTACCATATATGTGCTTGTGTTTGTCAGCTCAGCCCTTGTCGAAATTATAATGCATGTGAATTTCAACGAAAATCTCAATATTCAGGTCAAATGACCAATTAAAGACTGCTACGAGAAATTTTGCGAAGCGGGTTCGCTATATAGTCAGAGATAGGTTAGACCTGCTGAAAAAACTGCGTTGCCATCAGTGTGCAGCTTCGTGACTTGGTCTGCACTGGGGGAAGCTGAGTACACCGATGTGGATGTTGCAAAACTTAAATAGCACTCCCAAAAATTAACACTGTTGAATGTGCGTAAGTCACATGGCCTTCATTTTGGAAGGCGTATACGATAAGAAATCATGTTTTTTCTTCCCATAGGTTAAGTTATCATAGTGCTACAGCGTCAGACGTTTAAGATCAAGAAGCTGCGCTTTGTTCAGCAACTGGTACAACCCCTTCACATGATGCCAAACAAAATGGGGTCATTGTATCTGAAATTCAAATGGTATTTAGACAGTGGACGAGCTGCTTAGACGTATTGTCAACATAGCATGCGAGAAAATTGTAAGAACCAAGTTAGCACTGCTTTTGCCCATTTGTATCTATGATAGTTATCTGAGCGCCATGCACCGCCTTGCGCAGTTCAAGTTATTTCTAAGGACATAAAGGACGTACAAAATGATTGATTTATTGATTGATATGTGGATTTTAACGTCCAAAACCACCATAAGATAATGAGGGGGTTCTTTAATGTGCACCCAAATCTAAGCACACGGTCCTATATTTTCGAGTACATACAGAATGAAAATGCTTGAGGAATAGCATCTAGTGTAAATGAAAACTTAAGAGAAAAAGCTTCAGAGATGGTGTGTTCAGGACACGATCTAGCCGTTCTTTCGCCCTCAAGAAACAGAATTTGTTGTGAAACTATTTTGAAACCAAAAAAAAAAAAAACTTTCTGAAGTGGTGTTTACGGCTACACAGGGAACCTGCTTCATGCATTATGTCTTATTGTCTGTACCTTACCGCTTCATTTTAAGATAGTTTCAAGCAAGGAAAGATTTTGTTGGTGCGTATATATTGCGTTACACTTTCATATGACCGGTTGCTCTCATTGTGTTACTGTTTTCTGGACTGCATTATTCGAGTTTGATATTATAGTGTTATCAAAATATAATAACAGCGAAGCTGTTTAAGCTAAAAAAACTCCGCTAGTCGTGAGGAACACCTACGCTATTATTTTCATAAACGAAATTACTCAGCCGGCACTCAGTTTCTACGCCCTTTTTTTTGCCTGCTTGACTCCCAGAACATGTCTGCCGATTTTTATGGAGTCGGATGCGATAACTCTCAGAAGCGAGGGAACCAGTAAAGACAGAGGTGATTGGAAAAGAGAGAAAGATTAATTTAAAGAGAGAGAGAGATAAAGAAGGAAAAAAGAGAAATGGAGAGAGCAAGAAAATTTGAATAAATACAGACAAAAAGAAAGAAAACAGAGAGAAAAAGATAGAAAGGTAGGAAGAATTAAAAATAAAGAGAAACAAGGAAGTCAGGCGGCCCAGCTCACTGCTCCCTCAGGCATGGAGCCCCTCTACTGCGAAGCTGCCTAAGTATTTTGGTCTCAAAAGCGAACGTACTACGTAGAGCGTATCTATGTTTTCAACTTACGCTCCAAGAAAACAATCATTTCCTTTTCGAAGAAGCAGCACACAAAACAACACCCCCCATAAACTTATAGAAAGACGCTAGTACAGCTCTTCTGATTGTGTCTTTTCATGTGTGCATGTTTGGTGTCCTTTTGTTCACTGCTCCTTCAAAATTATGGCTCACAAACTAACCTATCAGTAAATATCAAGCAAGTAATATTTTGTTTTTTTTTTTGGTCTTGTATGCTTCTTGCAGCCTTGTGTAGTACTTGTCTGAAGCAAGGCAGAGTTTGACCATCAAACCTTTACTATGCATATACATGCCAATACAGATGACTTACTCTTTTCGTGCGTGTGATCCATTCTACTTCATATATTTTATCAATACTTCTTTTCTAATATTACAGCTTCTAGGCTTGGGCTGCTAAGCATACATATAAAAATCATAGTTTTACGGTCACATAGTGATTTTTCAAACACTCATATCTTGTGTCTTGCTGATACTACCTGACTGATTCTTGCCATACTAATGAAGCACATGACTGTGGCGTCTTTTTGGGACTTGTATTTTATAAGTGTTGAAACAAATCGAAAGAAGGCAAGAGAAGAAACAGCACTTAAGGGCACCCGCGCTGACGTTTAGCTATACCTTTCTTGCCGCTATCACGCTCAAGCATGCATATGAACCATTAACACGTAACTGAAAAGCACAATCAACAAAACTTCGCGTTTTGCTAATTGACATTTGAAATAAAAAACGTGACTACATTTTACATTTTCCAGCAATGCCACGCCCACACATTACTTGAATTTATAATAATCAATCTCTTGACAGTATCCCGAACGCTTTGCGGGTGTTGATAAAAAAACTGTTCACGGAAAGGGACCTGACATATCGTTATATAGTGCTGCCCTATCACCCACATAAACTCCTGCATTGACGGCAGTGCAACTTATTAAAATGTTGATGGGAGCTGCAAGAGCCGCTACTGTCAACAATGTGATGTGTAATGTAGTTGACCCAGATGTTATAAGCAATTCGTGCCTTTGTTTGAAGAGTTTCATCAACCGTCGCAAGCACACCAGATCAGGGAGACTATTTAGGTAATAAATCAAGGCGTGCAATCGCTGGCGCTCCCACAAACACCGATGTGTGTCAATCACCCTGATTGTTCTTTTCAGTTGCAGGCTGATTGATCATGTGTGTCTCTAGTCTCTATACATGGCAATCTTAAGGTATTAACAGTTAAAGTCTCCACAAGTGCTAGTATTCTTTATTGCTCGCCTTGTTTCGCACTGTCTCATAAATTAAAATTAAGCAAGGCACATTTTGCCAAGAAGTTTTCACGCGTATATCTGCCATTAATTTTCTCGTTTGCTGTATTCGTTTCTTTTATTATTTCATTTATTTTTTGTTTTTTAGCAACCGCTTGTATTGAGCGAACAAAGAGCTATCATCATCATGAACTGGCACGCTTTGTATTCATCCTCTTCATCCTCTTGAACTTCAGCTTTGCTTTCAGAACACGTGCAGCGATTTATCAGGCGTGGGTTGGGATACATCTGATTGGTAAGGAAACGAATACAGAGGAGCAGGGAAATAATAATAATAATAATAATAATAATAATAATAATAATAATAATAATAATAATAATAATAATAATAATAATAATGGTATGCGAAGGATGCAGAGGAAAGGTGACCACGTTGCAATTTCTTTAATCAACGACACGTCATGAAATGACGCTAAATATATGTACAAATGCTGAACGCACATACAAATGTTGAAGAGCTGCAAATGTTTATATAACCAGTTGTTTGCCCCTGCCCAACGATGTGAATTGGAACATGCGTATTGGCTACACCAGCAGCTTATATGAAGCACTGATGTTCGCGAAGATGCCAGCTCTGGAGACTGCTACCTAAATCAACTTCAGCTCATGGCACCGAACCACAATTGACGTTAACCCTACGTGACGGCTGTATCAAAGAAGTACATATTTAATGTTTATAAAGTTGGGTAGGCAGCACTTCAACCACTACTGACGTTTCACGAAGGTTAGCGTCTATTTCAAAAGAAGTTTCGAGACCTGGCGCAGCTCTGTGGTAAATATTTGACTGGCACACAGAATTCTTAGGTTAGATTCTTGCTGGGACCCTGAAGTTTATTGTTTGCATTCGTCGGAGGGCCAACGCTGCCTATGTCAGGTTTTTTCTAAACACTGACATTCTATGTCTTCGTTGGGGCGACGCTACCGATGTCGGATATTGCTTAACACCCACGCGTTAAAATTGCCCGTGTGTGTTCTTGTCGTTGCTGGGTAGATACTAAGTGTCAATCACCTTTGGAACATAACCGCATATCAGCGGCACATACCCGCCCGTGGGTATGTGCCACTGCCTGGCGGGAAATGTTTGACGACGTACGTGACGGAATTGTAACAGAATTCATGTCTTGAGCAGCGCACCGTATTCGTCAAACCATCTTGCCCTGCCATGCTAATTTCGGTTCACGCCAAGTTAAGGGGGTGACCACGACAGCACCCGAACGTAAGCGAATAGATAGCTAGATAATTAGATACGCTCCAAGTCACCGAAGTTCGCTAACAAATGCTTCACATTTAATAAGAATAATAATATGCTTGTGAATGACACCGTAGTGGAGGCCTATGGGTATTTTGACCATTCGGTAATCTTTAACGTGCCCTGACATCACATAGTACACAGCCCTCTAGCACTTCGCCTCTATTGTGACCACCATGGCCGGGATTGAAGCCGTGATCTCCGGGGTAGTAGCCAAGCACCGTAATTTCCGCAAATTTATTTTCGCACATGGTATTTATCTAAACCGACTTAACACAATCCAGACATAACACAACGCATACAAGTAAAACGTACATCCTGGACGGTTAAGCATGCGGCCGTGTGAAAACATCCCCCCCCCACACACACAAACACACACAGACGCGCACGCGCGCGCGCTGAGTGAGACGACCATGTTCTGCGTACGCGTGGCGCTGAGAAGCGGAGACAGGAGTCGTAAAAAAGCTGCTGGAAGACCTCATCTCACCACCAACGCGGCATTTATAGGGGTGGCTGAATATTGTAGCGACTGCCCAGGCCGGAACGACTGTGCTATCTCGCTCTCTTAAAATTCATCCAGTCACTCGTTGAGAGTTCATTAGCAGGAAAACGTCCCCAGTGGTGCGATAGGAGACTCTAGCAGCAGAGGCCCGTTGATTGCTCACACCAGCGTCATGCGTCGTCGTCATCAGACGGGCACTTCGCGGTCTCCACGAATGACCTTCCCTCTTTCAACACTTCGATTTTCTTTTGACGGTTGTTTCTTTTCTTTCTCCTTTTCTAAACAACGTATGCGCGCACTGCGATCAGAGTCACAGATAGGATAGTCTCTTGTTCCTGAACGCACAGCTACCTCAAGACTTGTTGGTCCTTTTCAGTTGCAATGTGTGCAGTAGGAAATTCATGTTAACTTCATCCTCTTAAAATTATGAAAGCAAAAACAAGTGGTCTTTTCAGGCATCTATATTGAACCAATAAATCACTGGGCAAAGCAAATTGTGCTGTAGCATTTACGCAAAAAAAATGCAGGTCCATCGTACAGTACGAATCGAAAATTTGCGAAGCACGAATGAGGAAGGTTGAGATGTCACTTTAGAATAAGCGCAACTTTATGAGGTAGACGTAGGGTATGCAGTACATTCCTTCCACGTCATGAATATTATATTTGCACCTGACATCTGTGATCGTCGTCCATTCACGTCACGTAATACCAAATTAGGTATATGTGAAGCTAGCATAACGGCCGTGAGCGCGCTATGAATGTAGCTTCTAGTCATGTTTTACATGACACCCATGTCATGAATATCATGTTTGGACGTGTCATATACTTTCGTCGTCTATTCACATCACGTGATACTAAATTTGGTATTTGTAGAGCGAGCGAAACGGCCGCGAGTGCGCTAGGAGCGTAGCATTTAGTCATGTTTTACGTGACACAGATATCGTGATTATCATGTTTGGGCGTGTCATTCACCTTCGTCGTCTGTTAACGTCACGTGATACCAAATTTGGTATATGTGGAGTTTGCGAAATGGTTGGGATCGCGCTATGAGCGTAGCATGCAGTCATGCTTTACATGACACGCATTTCACGATTATCATGTTTGGACGAGTCATTTACTATCGTCGTCTACTCACGTCACGTGACATCTTATTTGCCATATATCGAGCTAGCGAAACGGCCACTAGCATGCTATGAGCGCAGGATGTTGTCATGTTTTCCATAACACCCGTGTAATGATTGTGGTATTTGGACGAGTCATTTGCCTCCGTTGTCTCTTCACGTAACGTGATACCAAATTTGGTATATGTGGAGCCAGCGAAACGGCTGCGAGTGCGCTATGGAGGTAGCATGTAGTCATGTTATACACGACACCCATGCCATGATTATCATGTTTGCACGTGCTGTTTACCTTTGTCGTCCATCCACATCTCTTAATACCAAATATGCTATATGTGAAGCTAGCGAAACGGCCGCGAGCGCATCATGACCGTGGTAAGTTGTCATGTGCTGACATGACACGAATGTCACGATTATCATGTTTGCTCCATTCATACACTTTTGTCATGCAGTGACGTCACGTAACACCAAATCTGCTATATATCAATCGAGCGAAACGACTGCGAGCACACAATGAGCGTAGCATGTAGTCATGTTTTACATGACAGGCATGTCAATATTACCATGCTTGGACGTGTTATTTACCTTTGTCGTCCGTTCACATCACGTAATTACAAATTAGTATATGCAAAGCAAGCGAAACGGCCGTAAACGCATCATAATCAGGGCAGGCAGTCATGTTCTTACGTGACACACATCTCATGATTATCATGTTAGCACTAGTCAGATACCTTCGTCATCCGTTCACGACCAATAATACATTATTTCCTACATCTGAAGCTAGCGAAATCACCATGAGCGCACCATTAGCGTGGCGTGTAGTCATGATTCACATGACACGGATGTCATGATTTCCAAGTTAGGGTCTGTCACTTGTGTTCGCCATGCACTCATATCATACCATACCAGTTCTCTAATATGTCATACGAATTCTGGTATCGATGCCATTATTAAACGGCCAGGAGAGCTAGATGTCGTAGGCGGCTAGATAGATAGATAGATAGATAGATAGATAGATAGATAGATAGACAGATAGATAGTTAGATAGATAGATAGATAGATAGATAGATAGATACATACGATCGAAGTCAGGAAAGTTCTCTAAGAAATGCTTCACATTTAAAAGATGATTAGCTATTTCCGGAAGATAATTTTAATATATATATCGCAACAAACTGCGCCTCTTTTTGTCGTTCGATTAACATATACTTTTTCTTTGTCGCGAGCTTACAAAAAAGGAAAAAAGTTGGACTTTCTTAACCGCATGCAGTTACACTCATTAGATGTGACAAATGTCGGATGGTTTGCCATTGGACGCTTCAGTAAACATTTTAAGGCGTGAAAACGTTGCATTGTGTCCAGAAAACAAGTGTGCACTTAAAGCAGCTATGACGCAGTGGCAATGCTCAACTACTGCTGGTGGGAAATAGGTGTCCACAGGGAAGATCTATTGTCTACCTAAAATAAAGCTTGCAGTATACGTGAAGTACAACTAATTGGCTTGTTTTCACCAGCATTGTAATCAATCAATTGATCCTTCACGCGCTTTCTTTGTCGGTGGCTTACAAGCTAAACCTGCGGTTAGCTCGGTGACAAGCTCGTTTATTCATTCAATTAATATGTGGCTACACGTGGTTCTCGTCGGCCAGACGGGCGTCTGGTCATATTGGGGGGCTGCCAACGAGGTTCTGAATGGCGTTTGAGAGATGATAGTGCCTGGCGTCCACTTCAGTTGGTTCCGTTCTTCAACGGCTTACCGTCAACTCCACTTCACTGGTCATTGTTCGCGGTTGATCGAACGACACCGCGCCCTTTTGCTGGCTAGGTAAGATTCGTGCGCTTGGCTTTACCGCTGTTAACGAGGATTTTTTTTCTATTGTTTCGCTTCATCACGTTTGGGATAAGGTGAGCTCGCAACTTCCCCAGAAAAAGAAAATTTACGAGCACCCGTCGGTGATGATTTTCTCTCAATACGCAGCTATGCCGCAGAATCCGCCAGCAAAATCTGTAAAGAAATTGTTTCGCCACTTTACGTACGCTAGTAACCAACACTTGATGAGATATCGGTGGAACCTGTTGGCTTCTTACTTTTTTAAACTGCACCAAAGAGGGAGAAACAAACAAAAATTATAAAACTTCAGCCAGCTCTGCTTCGCGCATGCTGATGAAACAGCGAAGCGGGGGGCTTTTTTCTTGTAATGCTATCGCATTTCTGTATTTTGCAAGTGTTTCAGATATGTTGCGTCATTGCTTTTTATCCCAAGCTTTGCGGTGGTAGTACTTTATTATTGCATCTTGCACAGTTTTAAGCTCCAAAACAACGTTCTTTTTGTTCTGCTGTGAAAAATGCTCCAACAATGCCTTTGTGGGCATCTGGATCATGTTCACCCTTAAAGTAAGCGAAGAGACTCATTTGCAATCTCCTCCCTTATTTGTTCGTGTGCTATAAGTGACACTTTAAAGAGAATGGTCTTATGCAATGAAGAGCCACGTCGAACCCCAGCATGTAGTTAGACAAAATGTTCTGTTGTTTACCATTCGAGAGAGACGACAGTAATCAGCTTAATTAGCTGTCCAGTGCAGCTGAAGGTTGCTACACATGAGTTAATATGACGCGAGTACCAGCTATATCATTTTCCTGTTAAAACAGCATCACCAGGCGGCAGCGTTTTCATTTTTGATGTACCCTGCCGTGTGGCAAATGACCTATTAATTTTTTCAGTTTTTTTCGTGTCTTTAGACTCACTGGTTCAAAGCTGAGGGTGCTTTATTTTCTTGTCCTCGGCTGCGATTTCCATACCTATTCTTCATGCGCCGGGAAAGTTGCCTAAAATCATGTTAGTGAGTAAAACTATGTCATGGAGAACATACAAAAGGACATAGCTGTAAGAATAGCCAGTGTTGTAGAAACCATATCAGAAACTTTGTACAAGGCTATAGAGATGTAACCTATGACATTCCACTGATCTGTAGAAAAAGATAAGTTGACAAACAGAACGATGTCTGTATATCCGCCTAAAAAATCATAGAAATCATCGTCAGCATATTACCCATTTAGGAAATCTTGCTTCAGATGTTTTGCAGTGCAAGTACCGAGACTAATTTGAGAAAAAAGTATAATAGTAAATGGGCATTTCATATGACGAGGTACATCACTGAAGCATACCCAAAAACGCGCGCACTAGCTGGATTGTGTGTTAGGGCATCAGATATTATCTTATCACTAAAAAGCGCAGCTAGTACATCTGCATTAATTGAGTTTATTTTGACTAGGAAGTGGAACACGTATCAGCAGTGTTGCGCATGGGAACGTTAAGACGCTCAAGTGTAATGTGGTTGCTCTTGCCTTTGTAACTTCGAGTCTTTATGTACACATGCGTATGACGAAAACTCTCAGAAATGAATTGTCACTAGTTTGCTCTTCGTGTTTTTTGTGTTTATAAAGTGGAGCGTCGCACTCAATTCGCGAGGGCCGAACAAGAAGAACACATGCACTAATATGATGTCTCGTCCTCGTCAGTTCAGTGCCGTGCTTTACTTCATGAATAAGTTACACCAACAAGGCCAACAAACTCCTCTTGCCGTGTTGTATGTGTTCACCTCCATCCCTAAGTTAAAGAGGTAATATCCGTGACAACGTTTCATCAGAAAGCAGATGCAGCACTCGAGGTATACTACCCGCTACTGCGCACTTTTATTGGCATTCACCTGTGATGGTGTTATGACAACTGTAACTAGAAGCACCAGCCAGGCGCTTCTGCTACAGTTGAAAAGAAATATGTTTTAAAGAATGGTTCAGTGCCATTTTGCAGTGACACCTGGGAACGCATAGTATAGACAAGCACTTAACAGTGGCACACAAAATAGTCGGGGAGTAAATTAAAGTGAATAAAACATGGACCAAAGTTGACTTTTTTTCCAGTTCTACCTTTGTGGGGCTATTCTGTTATCGAGATGAATTTAACGCCTGGCTACAAGGTAAAGGTGCATCCAAGCTCTACAAAGCCTTAACTACGGGTGCATAGTTTAAATACATAAAGTGGTTCACTGCTTATAGGATTGATGCTCGGATATTTCACTACCTGTTACATGGAAACAATGCAGCAGCAAGAACTGAAGCTTATAACAGTAGTTCTGCTTAGAGATTGAAGAAGTGCAAACGAACTACGCACAACGGCTTCAAGATGGAAGAAAAGGACGAGTGGAAGAAAGATATTCGTGTATATTACATAGCAACAAAATGGTTCCTATGCTCTTTTTGTTTCATTTGAGAAAGGAGACACAAAGGACTAAGCGCTGGGGCTCTTAGAAACAGCAGAATAGCCTGGGCGCGCGGAAAGGTTGAAGGGCTGCCAGAGACAGGCAGCCCTTTGAAAAGTGCAGTGTCTGCTCGCCATAAACATGCTCACAGTTCTCTCGATTGAAAGGAAAGGATGCAGTGCACTGGGGCTGAACAAGTGGAAATCCGGTTGTTCGTTTGTTGGGGTCTATGGTTATGCGCTTTTTTACGCGCACGTACGCGTGCTTGCGTCAGTGAGCGGAAGTGAAAAAGGCGTAACGTGTGCTGGATGGTGTTACTTGTCGCAAACACGCAGCAGACGACGCCGTTCTTGCATTGAACAAAAGAGAAACAAGCACAGCGTTCGTGCATATCTTCTCTGTTCTTGCACTTAGGATCCCGTCCCTTCTAAAAAAAAGCAAGCAAGCAAACAAGCAACCAAGAAATAAGCAAATAAATACAGAGAAAAAACCAAAGAAAGAAAGAAAGAAAGAACAAGAGAAACAAAGAAAATAAAGAAAGGAAGAAATAAATAAAGAAAGAAAAGTATGCAATAGGTTTGGGTATGAAAGAAAGGCGCTGAGGCGGCTATGTACCAGTTTCGCCGCTGCGGGTTTTCATGTACCTTTTCAGTGCAGCTCCGGGAACATAGCGAACATAACCAGGGTGGTAATGTAATTTTTCCTTCTGGGGCCCTTGCTTACTGTCACGGATATATTGATGCTTTGACAGCATAATAATTACGTGTGCTGAAGCAACACATCAACATACATGTTGATGTGTTGCTTCAACAAAATATATTCAGAAAACCGACATCATGAAATATTATGAGGTTTCAAGCGGCAGGCATGCTTATGCAGGGTTCCCCAGCTATTTTTAGCCAGAGTCTAAAATTGTGTCGACAGACGCAATTATCACACGACCAATAATGACACGGCATGTTGCTGACCATTGTTTTGAGTGAATCAGACTATTTTTGTGTTCTGATCAATTGTTTAATTACACCTTTTGAACTTACTTCTGAATGAAAGAAGATGGGTAAAAAATTTCAATCAGAAAGTTGTACATCGCTTTGCAAAACGTCCGATTAGACAGTTTCAAACATTATATGTGTTAATTATTAGTGTCTCTCTGCCAACTACAAATGCCTGCTAAATACGAAAAAATACCACGTGACAAACTCACTGGCCCGCCTATGCGCGCCGTGATTCAGGTGCTTCATAACGTTCCGCATATTAGTGATATGCTTCCTTCGCACCAGTTCATGAGAGTGCTAAGCAGTCAGAGTGGTTATCGCTTTTGTGGCCGATAGCGAAACGTGTTCACGCAAAGCCAACACCATCGTTTCGGCCCTGTCGAGACAGCAAAATTGGGTAAATGCTATTGTCATTCGTACGCTGAACGTTACGGGTCACTTGAATCATCGAGTCCACTAGCGCGCTAGCGGACTTTTCACGTCGTAGTTTTTATCTTTCGCGGGCATTTGCAGTTAGTTGGAAAATACTCAAAGTTAACAGATACAAAGCGCGAAACTGTCTAACCGAACGCTTTGCAAACCGATGAACAACTTTCTCATGCAAATGTCTGGTTCATTTTCATTGCTTGAAAAGTTATTTATTAAAAGTGACCTAATTAGGCAATTAATAAGAAAACAAAGGATAGTTTGACTTACTCCCGGCAATAGTCAGTAACATGCATTTCATCACGTCGTCATTGAGTGTGTCGGCATATTTTTAAACTCTGGCTAAAGTTAGCTGGGTCACCTTGTCTAAACTTTGACAGTTAAAAAGGACGGGAAAGCCACTTCACACGTGGCGACAAATATTGGGCTAGTTAGTTTATTGTCGCTGCTTAGCTTTTCATGACACGTTTTTTTGTAAAATTGTAAGGCGAGTATAGTAAGAGTCTTTCTGCGGAAAGAAGCATTGCAGTAAGAGTGGGTAGAAGGCAAGCTACGAAAGTACGCGTTCGCGGAATACTTCCAAAGGCGTAATACGCATTTGACGAGTCACTGGTGTGATCTTTGTTAAGCGGTTTCGTTGTTAGCTCTAATTCTAGTAGCGTTGAGGCATGCGCAAGAGTTGTTGTTGTTGTTTTAACTGTTTTGCTGTGGAGAGGTTGAGGAGCCTATTGCCTCGGCTACTCCATATCACAGAGTTCTGCAGCGAAAAATAAAATAATAATACAGAACGGTACCCAAAAATTAACAATACGGAAAAGGAAAAAAACACATAATAGCACACTGAAACCAGTTCAAATAACATGTCAATACACAGTTTTCTTCACGCAGTTCACACAGTCATAAACTACTTTCACGCACACCTTCCTACTCTAATGCCAGTATATACATGACCACACTTTACATGATACTCATTTCTGGCTGTCAGTCATAGGCGCTTGTCCAGTTCGGTCTCCACTAAAAAGTCTGTCAGGAAGATTATTGCCTTTTTCTGAAGATGCATCTCAGGCCATGGTCCAAGTAGTTTCTTTATTGTGAGGGGCCGTCTGTCCAAACTTGCTAATTTGTTCTTTAATTTTTCTCTTTCTTTCGCGTATTTAATGCACTCCAAAAGAATATGGCGAACATTTTCTTCTGCATGACCACAATGGCATTCCGGTGAGTTGGATCGATGGATCTTGTGCAGGAAGCTGTTTGTGTATGCTACTTCCAATCTAAGTCGGTGGATCAATGTCTCTAGGTGTCGTGGAAGGTCTGTCGCTATGGAAAATTTTCTGTGTGGATCAACTTCATAAAGTACCGTTTCCTTTGATTTAGGGCTCTCAAACCACTTCTTCATCGAACAATGGTTAGCTCCTTGCGATATAAAATGTCGAATATCCGTCCCAGATATAGGGATTGTACAATCCCGTCCTTCCTTCAATGCTTTCTTCGCGAGACTATCAGCATCTTCACTTCCCTTTATTCCAATGTGGCTGGGTATCCATTGGAATACGATGTTGTGACCCTGCGATGAGGCATATTCCACAGTTTCTGCGATACATTGTGGTATTTCACCATTTCTGTAAGGTGATCTCACATTTCTGATTAGCTGAAGAGCAGGTTTGCTATCAGTGCATATCACCCATTTTCGTGGACCTGGATTCTCGCAGATAAGCTTAACTGCTTCAAAAATAGCCACCAATTATGCTGTCGTCGATGAAAATTTGTGCGATAATTTGTACATCTTCTTTTCCTGAATTTCGGGTATAAAGACCGCACAGGCTGACGCTTCTTCTGTGCATGATTCATCTGTATATATCTTCGTTTTTTCGTTATGCATTACATGAAGCTGATGAAGTACCAACTGTGCCGCTACTAGAGGTGCCATGGCTGCTTTCTTCTCTATGCCGTCTATTTCACGGATAACGTTGAGAAGTGGCAGCGTCCAAGGTGGTTTTGAAGGTTTCCATTGTTTAAATTCTGGTACTACTGCTTGAAATGATCCTGTAGTCTCGTTGCCGTTCTTTGTGTTAGTGCACCAGATAAAAAATGACTTTCATGTTGCGTGAAAATTCTAAATAAATTTCGAGATGTTTCTTTAGTTCGCAGTACTGCCAAAGGTGGCTCTCGAGCCTCCGCATACACTAAATCACTGGAAGTTGACCGTGGTAAACCCAGACATACCCTCAAGCTCCTTGCCAATAACAAGTGAAGTCTCCTTTCGGTGGAGGCTGGGAGTCCGTGCAGCAGGGGCAGTGAGTAAGTTACGATGGGGCGTATCCAGGCAACATGTAGGGCTAATAACGATTCTGTAGTACCACCCCATTTGGCCCCGCAGAGATGCCGGAGGATTCGAATGGCCTGATTCACTTTTTGTTCCAGGGACTGGACATGAGGCGACCATGTTAGTCTCCGGTCTAAAATTACTCCCAAGAATTTATGAGTTTTAACCATTTTAATAGGCTGATTTTGCAGAATAATCTGGAAATTTCCAGGTCTTTTTAATGTAAACGGAAGTATGGCTGTTTTGGCCAGACTCAGTGCCATACCTCTTTGTTTTAGAAAATGGTCTACATTATCCAATCCTTCTTGTAGAGTTTGTTGTATATCCAAAAACGATGGACCAGACGTCCAAATACTTATATCATCAGCATATACTGAACATCTGATGTTGGGTGGAAGATTATACGGGAGCTGCGCCATGACTGTATTAAAGAGAGTAGGGCTTAGTACGCTGCCCTGTGGCACTCCCTGGTTGACGACATGTTCTGACGTTGGGCCCTCCTGCGTAACTACAAAAATTTTCCGGTGCTTCAGGAAGTCAGCGATCCAACGCAGTATCTTGCCCTTGAATCCCTGTAACGCCAGGCCTTCCAGAACGTGAACGTGACTCACTGTGTCGTATGCTCGGTGGACATCCAGGAATACAGCGACAGTGATGTTTCCTTGCGTTCGTTGGTTTTCCACATCTGTGACCAAATCCAGAATGCAGTCCATTGTGCATCTACCTCTTCTGAAGCCGGCTATGCTTTCTGGTAGAAGTTTTTTCATGTCTTGCCACCATAAAATTCGTTCATTGATCATTTTTTCCATCACTTTTGAAAAACAACTTGTCAAACTAACCGGCCTAAACGAGTCCAACTGCATAGGGCTCTTCCCTGGCTTTAGCAGTGGTACTACTTTTGATATCTTCCAACTTTCCGGAACTTTTTCTTCTTGCCAAATTTTATTATAGATGTCCAGCAGGTGTAATTTTCCTTTTTTGCACAAATTAGCAAGAGCAGCGTATGTAACTCCATCTGTTCCTGGTGAACTTGTTCGTTTTACTGAAGACAATACATATTGGAGCTCCTCTGGTGTGAAGCTGTCATCCAGATCTGATGAACTGATCGCAGAGGACTTTGTTACAACCGCCGAAGCTGATTCGGCTGAGGATTTATATTCGCTCGTTTGGGCGGTCTCTCCATTTCTCAGTATAAGATCGCAAAATTCTTCGGCAATCACCCGTTCGCTAACTCCTCGAGACAGCGCTAGAGCCTGTAGTGGTCTTGAGTGGACTACTGGCTGTCGGAGGGCGCGTACCATGTTCCACAGTTGAGTCGCCGAGGTAAATGGGGAAAGTGAGGCACATAAATCTTGCCACCTTTTGGTTGAAAGCTTCTGCAGTTGGTTACGCATTGTAGTGTGTACTTTCTGTGCAACCTTGAAATCTTCTAAATTACCTGACCTGCGATATCTTCTTTCAGATCGGCGTCGTATTGCCCGAAGCCTCTCATACTCAGCGTCAACACCCGAATACCCATCTGGAATGGGTACTGTACGAGTTGCTTTTGTTAGAAAATTTTTTATCTTAGATGCATACGTTTCTGCGTCAGAACAGGGTTCAAGATTTTGTCTCTGTAGTTCTCGAAAGATTGCCTAGTTTGTAATTCTTGTTGTGCGGTTATTTCTTGTTTTCTTCAACTTTGGGTGATATACGAATACTGGCAAGTGGTCACTTCCTCTTGTGTCAGCGTCTGCAGTCCAGTCTGCTCTAGCCGCTAATTCAGAGGAGCACACAGTAATGTCTAGTACGCTGCAGTAGTTATGCCCCCGTAGAAACGTTGGAGAACCATCATTTAGTATAGTGTAACCATAATCTTCGCATATTTTTACTATAGCAGATCCCCTTACACTACAACGCTCACTACCCCACAATTCATGGTGCGCGTTAAAATCACCACATATAATTATGGGATCATGATCAGATCTACACACTGCAGCCAACTCTGCGTATGAAACGTTTGCTTGAGGGTGCACGTAAACACTAACTACAGTTACAGTAACGTTACCAAACTTCACTTTGCATCTAACAAATTCCGATGCATCTGTTTTTGAAGTAGCCACAAGTGTCGACGGAATATCGCGTCTCACACACAACATCACTCTGCTTTTTGCAGCAGGACGGTCTGCTTGGTACACCACATAATTGGACAAGCGAAAGTTAGTGGATACTCTTGTTTCGGAAATACACAAAATCGGAAACCCGTGCTGAGCGACGAATTTCCGAAAATCTCCACTCTTATTCTGCAAACCGTTGCAGTTCCACTGGAATATTGCACTTCTTTTGTACCAGTTAGATAGTCCGGTAGCCATGATTATGACAAGAGAAGATGCTCAACATCTAGCAGCAATTTCACTTCTGGTAAAGAACCTGCTTGTGGCAGGGATCGTAGAATTGCTTTGAGAGCCGCAAAGATTATTGGCAAAATGACTTGCTCGCTTCCGGCTGTCTCCGCCGAGATCGCATTTCTCGAAGAAGTTTTACTCAGCAAGCTGCTGTGACCCTTCCCTTTGGTAGTCAGTGGCTCCTTGGCTGTGTCTGGCCTGGTAGAAAGTTCCACTTCAGCATGTTCCTGGGCCCGGACTTCTTTTCCAACGCGATGTTTTGGTGCTGAGCGCTTCAATACTTCCGAGTAAGAGTCGTGGCGCCACTGTTTTGCACTTCTTTGTGCTGCAGGAACCTCTTCGACTATATCCGCATTGGGTGCTGGGCCTTTTTGTATCTTATGGTACCCTTTTACAATTCTCTCTCTTTGTGCCGCTGATGCCAAACGGTTTCGAGAGCAGCCTGAGAACGACGCCGGATGTGGTCCAGCACAGTTTGCACACTTAGGTTGACGCTTCGAGGTGCATTCTTTGTAATCATGTGCGCCCGCACATACCTTGCATCTCTTGGTTCCCCTGCAAGTCTTAGCCTTATGCCCATATCTATGGCAGTTGTAACACCTTACCGCTGGCTCAATGTATTCCTCGACAGTGTGAACCGTAAAGCCGAGAGAAACTCTTTTTGGCAATGGCATGTCATGTCTAAACTGGAGTATTACATTTCGTATGGGCTGCATTGTGACACTTCCATCTTCATTTCTTACCCATCTCTTTTGTCGTGTGACCGAGATTACTCCAGCATCTTTAAGATAATCCAGTAGGTCATAATCACTGTATTCGAGTGGAACATCTCTTATCTTTGCTAGGGTCTTCATGTAAGACTGAGGTATCATTACTTGTACAGGCAATCCAGCCAGACTCTTGATCAGCAGTAACTTGTTTGCCGAGTACAAAGACCGTACTCCAACACAAAAACTTCCGTCTCTGTTGATTCTTGATGATGTCACTTTCTCATTGATAGCAGAGATTATCTCAGACGCTATGCGATTGGGATTCACCTTCCAGAAGGAGTCCTCGGCAGTGATTGGTCTGAATACCACCGGTATCCCCGTAGCTCTGTTCTTGTGATGGGTGACCACCGTGTAAGCTCCCTCGTCTTCCTTGGGTGCTTCTGTATCCATCTGTGTCATGTCATTAAGGGAGTACGTCAATGTAGCGTCATCGTTGTCAACCTCTTCCTCCTCTGTACGCCTCTTCTTGCACTGCGAGGCCTCGCTGCTCTCTGTAGGGGACGTCGATATTGTTGCTGAGCCTGCAGCAACTTGAAGTCGAGCGGGATGGATAAGTGGTGCTCCTCTTGGCGCTAGCGGCGTCTCGTTGTCCCCCATACCCGGGCTTTGCCAGGTATGAGGCACGGGCCCGCTAAGGGGCAACTCTGATCGCGATGCGTAGTGAAACTCCGACTCACCGATATTTAGCTGCCACTCTGGAGACAGTCCACCCACCGCACACACTGTAAAAGGATCCTGAACTCAATATAATAACTGAATTAAGAGAGCGAAATGAAGCTACGGGCTTCTTCCATTCACTTCTTCCTCCTCCCATGCGCAAGAGTATGTTTTGAACTACGATAGGTATTATATATAGGCTTCTTGCCTTTCCCACCTTCTTTTTCGTCTCTCTCTTTATCTTCTTCTCTCTCTCTATGAAGTGATATGACATACAATAGTTGAACCATCCCTCGACATTTGTTTAATTTACACACACACACACACACACACAAACGCACACACACACACACACACGCACACACACACACACGCACACACACACACACGCACACACGCACGCACGCATGCACACACACACACAGAGAGAGACAGACAGACAGACAGACAGACAGACAGACACACACACACACAGAGACAGGAGGCAGACAGACAGACAGACAGACAGACAGACAGGCACACACACACATACACACACATACAGACAGACAGACAGACAGACAGACAGACAGACAGACAGACAGGCACGCACACACACACACACACACACACACACACACACACACCACGCACGTGCGCACGCGAGAGAGAGACGTTTTAGCATCTATTGCATTGCGCGGCTACACACAAAGGTGCGAGTTCCATTTTAGGCCACCGGGGGCACCGGTTTTTCTTTTACAGAGGCGAAATGCAAAAACTCACGTGCACCTAGATATACGCCCATGTTAGCGAAATCCACCAGCTTAAAGTTCATCTGGGGTCCTCACCTGACTTGAAATCATATCGTAGTTCAGCCTCGTAAATTCGTCCAACTTGTTTCAAAAGCGAAACTGTTTAAGCTAGTCGCACATTATGTGAGTGGCGTACATCATAAAACGATCAGTAACATTAATAGGCATGTGCCTAAGTGATTGAAAACATCCCACTACTCATCAAAATTGAAGAAGGCAGTAGAGACGGCGGCAAGCCGAGCACCCGGAGTACTACAACAAGACGCTGCTAGGGAACAGGAAGGCCAACCGCTGCTCGTAGAATATACCCCGAAGTGATGGCAGGCCTATATACGATGATGCGACATGTATATAGTAGCGAACGCGTTATGTGTGAGTTTCTTTTTCTGAAGTTCGCACATCTGGGTCGGGTCTGTGACTGTCTGTAGTTTGAGTATAACCTCTCTGTTCTAAAATTACGTACATACAACCTAGCATCAGCTAGGAAATTCCTAGAAACAACCAAGAAGTGACAATATTAGCCGGTTTTTATGTTTGGAGCCTTGCATGACTTAGTGCCAGCTTCGCCACTTTTTTAAATGCGAAACACAAATATTGTTGTTATAACTAGTACTGAACGTGAGGATGCGTATACAGTGTGATAAATACCCATATTCCGCTTCACCCACTGATAATTGTGTAGTTTTTATTCCTGGCACATTCGAATGGTTGTCTCTGTTGTGCCGAATATGGTGGGGTGGGGTAAAACACGACAACTATACTAAAATAGTGAATGTTTAATTTTATTTCCTTCCTACAAGTAAACATAAATGCATAGATATTCCTTTGGATACAAGGTATCTGCTGCATAAATATCGCAATGTTGCCACCGTTCAAAACATTAAAATTTGAAATAATTAAAAATTCTTCAGGTGCCTCATTTTGCTCCAACTTGCGGGGCAAAAAAAGACGCTGGGGGGGGGGGGTGGATGCGAGACCGAGTGAAAAGAATCCATTGCTTCAATTTCTCCCGCAGGAAGAGTTGAAATTCATTTTGTAGACCCTTACATAGATATCAAGAGCCCAGTCTTTGGACTACATGCATTGAATCTTGGCAGAATGCGGTGTTGTATTGCTCCGAAACTCCTTGCAGATCAAACGCCACCATGCAGTCTTTCTCTGTACTAATATTGCGTTTTGTCGAAAGCTTGGACCTCACTGGATTATTGAACAATCGGAGGCTACACAAACTTTCACTTATCTTCTCCACCTTTTTTTCTCTGTTTTGATGCAGAACTGTCAGGGTTTTTAGGCTTTCAACATTGTCTGCCGGGCTTTGTCAGCCAATTTAAAACTGTGCCAGATTCAGATTTTCTAGTGCTCGTTTTTTAAATTAGGGTATTAGAAACATGTAGTTAAAATTCAATTCTTTGTGAACGACTTGGAGGTTCTGTCAATTTTTTATGCGTCACTTGATAGCACCCTTGGGAACACGCAAAGACCTCGATGCAGCACGAATGGGGGGAGTCGTGTGCTTAAACGGCAATTAGTGCTTTTTCATGGCATTTTTTCCCAGGAAGCTCTATATCATATTACCTTGTATGCCCTAAGTTTCCTGAACAAAAAAAACTGTAATATATAATAAGTCAAAGTTAAAGGTTCAACTCGTAGGACACTTTTTAAGGCAATAAGATGACTTTTTGTTGCGTTTTGCACCTCTAACATGCCAGATTAAAAAAAAAAAACATCGACTTCTTTTTTCCGACACCAAACGAAATAAAATTTTGGTGTTACATAGTTTGTAGTCTAAAGTAACAAAATAAATATTTACGTTGTTGTACTGACGCAGGGGTAGCTTCACGCACGGATCTCAAAATTTGGCCGAGCTGAATTTTGCCTCTTTTTGACCAGTCATGAGCACACGGGCACCAATCTAGTAATTTTCCCCGCGCGAACGCTGTGAGCAATCATAAACTTTTACACATAGAGAGGTAAACAAGAACGAGCACTTATCGCTAAAAAAACAAAGTAATTTTTGTATTAGCTACAGAGTCTGGCAAAGTCAATTTGTCCCATTTTACCTCATGTCACATTTTTTCGCACCTTACCCTAATTGCCTTCATTTTCATCAATTTGTACAACCACCTAACCAGTGTAACACCTTAACTGACTGCCTTGAGGTGTATTTATGGATAGAAAAATAAACTAGGACTCAATGTAAGAGGCTGAAACTGCAGACAAACTATAATGTTCTAGAGAAGAACTACTCCGTTTATACGTGTACTTTAGATGTTGAAGTTACTGCGTCGTTATTAGGCACACAAAAATCCGCGAGGACACGTACCATAGGAAAGTCGATACTGGGAGAGTAGGTACATGATTGAACGTGAGATAGAATAACATCTTCATCTAGTACTCAAATCCTTCTTGTTGAGAGCCACGTGAGTCGCTCAATACTTTTATCATCTAATGCAGGGCTCCCAAACTAAGCCGCTGTGCATGCTAGGTTTTCATAAAAGCGAGCTGTTCAAGTACACCTCCTGCTATTCCAATGAGGTACACATTTGTGGGTGCACTGAAAGGTTATGTTGGCAGACACATGTGGTATGGTATATGGTTGTTCCACAAGTTAGCTGGGTAAACATGTATCCTTATGCAGTGTGGGAAAGATTTATTCAAAGTAAAACACTTGTTTGCGAACTTGATCCACTTAGCCTTCTTTATCTATCTAGCCACTTACGCCTTAGCGCTCTTGTGGTCGTCACCTTATTTAGCACATTCCGAAATTGGGATAAGATTTGAGCTTACGATGAGCAGTATTTACAGTTGCGTTATATAAACCAGCGCATCGTGTGCCTTATAAAACTATTTTGCGTGATAACGTATGGTACATGCCCGTTTACCTCGGCCCCGTGGGCCATGGTAAGTGGAGTGTGTGACGCGTGACTGCTAGTATGAAGTGTGGCAGCTTGGGCTAGTTGGTATGGCATGACGATAGTTATAGCGCGAGAAAAAAACGACGACAAAGAGACAAGAAGGACACGAAAGACATTTCGTGTCCTTCTTGTCTCTGTGTCGTCGTTTTGTTCTCGCGCTATAACTATCGTCATGCTAGTATGAGCCGTGGTTGTTTGACAGACTGTATAACTGATAGTGCCAACAAACAGATTGTATAACGTGATAGTGCCAACAAAACCGTGCCACGGAAAAGGAGTCGCCAGTGTTACCAGTGAACGAAAACTGAGATAGCGCCAAAAATAAAACTCACGCTTTGAGCTCAAGTTTGAACTCTGGCATTCTGCGTGTCCCTAGGGTGTATTCAACTTCAGAGTCAAGCCTGTACTTGAAATCGCTTCGTATAAAGACCCTAGAGAGGCGTCATGTTGGAGAAACGTGAATAGAGGTTGCAGTCTAGGTAATAAATACTCTTTTTTACAATGTGTATATCTTGCGAAGCCATTTTTATAACTCAGGAAGTAGCTGTAAGCCGCTACTGGTCCCATTTTAAATACATAATGGAATACGGCTCGAGCTTCATTCGGATGATTGTCACTTGTGTCCTGTAAAGTGGTAAAGTGAGTAACGAATTGGCGTCAGACCATGTCAATCTTTGGGAATCAGTGTTGTGGAGATGCCTGGTAAGCCTACGATGTGCTATGCTAAGTGCACCAAGACGGCAATTCAACTCACAAACTTTGGCATAAGGGGGAAAATAGATGTGCACAAGCTGCTACTCACTTACTGCATCGCATAAGATTTCCTCACACAAGACATCTGCCGGATTTCTCTGAATATATGAAGCAGGACGGTATCAAACTGACTCACCTGGGGAACCGCAGACCCGAAATTTTCTACCGCATGCACTGGCACACTGAAGTAGGTTGAGGCATGGAAGGGGCAAATGGGAAGGTAAAGGGGGGGGGGCGGCGAGATCAAATAATACACATTTACTGACGCACAGCTTTCTTCTCAACAGTCGTCAGGATTAGGCAGTCGCACACCCTGATTTACGTGCACAGCTGACTGGATCTACCACCACGTCATAAATGGTAATGCTCACTTTATGTAGGAGCGCTGCTGATAGCAATTGTTTGTATAACAAACATGAGAAAGTCGAAATCTACTGTTTTGATGGTGGCCTTGCCGTGATGGTCCAGGGACTAAGGTACTCGGCTGCTGACCCGCAAGTCGCGGGATCGAATCCCGGCTGCGGCGGCTGCATTTCTGATGGAGGCGGAAATGTTGTAGGCCCGTGTGCTCATATTTGGGTGCACGTTAAAGAACCGCAGATGGTCGAAATTTCCGGAGCCCTCCACTACGGCGTCTCTCATATTCATATGCTGGTTTTGGGACGTTAAACCCCACATATCTATCTATCTGTTTTGATGGCGCACTCCACTTTGTGCATAGCCCAAGTGATAATGAAACGTCATTTGCCTCACTGAAGCAACGATTGGTCTCGCACGCCATGTTCATATACAGATTGATGCTGCTCTTAGGTAATCAACCATGAGAAAAATTTATTTATTAGGTGGCTGCCTAAACTGGTACTATACAAGCGTGATATCATAGTTGCTATACGATGTTGCACGTAGACACTATCTGAAATCACTAGCAGTTTCTGCAATGAACCACAAATTGGTATTGTAGTCAAACGAATCAGCAAAATTACTGACAAAAACATGAAGCTTAATAACGTGATAAAATATGAGCAACTACACACAAGAAAATCTAACGTAACAGCTGCGGTGGTATTCTCGGGCGCGTGCATTCGAGATATTTTGTGATACTCGAGACTAACTGAAACACGCGCCCACAGGAAAAAATATTAATTAAACGCGGCCAGCAGTTACTTCGATGCGTCCAATACAAATACCAATTGTGGAAGCGAAACAGTCGCATGCATCTTTCTAAAGGAATCGCCCGCGAACAACGCAACCTGAAATGCAAGTACGCTGTCGTATACGTTTAAGAAGCACGACATGATTTCGAGGCACGCTGCGGAGTAATATTGTGGCTACCTCGCATTTTTTAACCTGCTGCACATGCATTGTCATGCTGTTCACTTCCATTGGAGTGCGGCTGCCATAGACCAGAATTGAACTCGTCTTTAAGATAAGGAGCGGGACAGCATGACAAACCTCGTCAAAGCGTGTGCGCTGTTGTGCAGGCACATGTGGCGATCCCTTGCTCGTGGCATGAGGTGTTAAGCGACTCAGCCCCAGAGCGTGTACACCCTCGAACCCCAGGCCACGTACACCATTTACCACTGGTGGTACGCAGAGCTTTCAGGGGATTCAGCGTATTTTCTTTGGAGCACTTAAGTCTGGATTTCCATGTAGAATATCGCGCTGCTCGTGCTTCATTTCAGTCTGTCCAGTAAATGCGCTTTATTCAAAATGGTTTGCGTATTCGCATTGCGCATAAACTTTTGTGTAACTAAGCATGACTCAGGAATTTCCTCTCAAGGAAGGTCAGTAGCCGTCAGGACTACCCAGTGGTTGCTTTTTTCGGCTGTGCTAGCCTCAGTGTTAACGCATTAGCAAGGAACGAACACTGCGACTTAGCATGTATGCCACATCAGTGAACAAACCAAAGCCCTCCGTGTCATGAGAACTTCGATTCCTTTTTGCGCGATGCAATATATTCATGAAAAGACGTGGCAACTCGCACATTTCATGATCGCACATAGCGTAAGAGTAAGAGCTTCGCAATAATTTCCCTTGATACGTTTGTCTGTTAAATTTTATCGTCTGAAAATTTCTTTTGAAACTCGGCTCGTACATACGTATAGCATTATTCGGTGCTTTTGAAGTGCACCTATCTCGAAGCGTTCGCGAGTCCTGCGGACTCGAGCTCCGGCGCTCTGGCGCTTGTGTTTGCAAAATTGTTGATAGGTGGCAGCCCACTGACAGTGATTTACTTGTTGACTGGTTTGAGAGCAAAATGTGTTCCGCGCCCAGTTAACCCGGTGACATCGTGTGGTCGAAGTCGTTCGGCAGAGGAGGTTCTTCAGATTATTTTCAGCAGTGACATTGAAAGAAACCATGTTGACGACGTGGAAGTTTTCACTGGACCTAGAAATCTGTGAAAGCACCGAGGGGTACTTCGATAATGAGTGATCAGCTGTTAACTCACGAGAAGCGAGGTTCACTTCATGTCCACGTGACCGTTAATGTTATTTCACGTTCGTAAGTCCCTCTGATTCTATTTAATGTACAATAAACTTCAGTAAGATCAAAGTAAACGCAGTTTTCTTGTTAATTCCATGCAGCGCAGTTTTTGGGAATATTATGGAGCACCGCCTGTCGCGAACACGCTCAAACTCGAACAGCGAAGCGAAATGGTTAGAGCGATGCAACGTGCAGTCACGGCTACAAAACAGTCATATTGGCTAACTTCTACTGTACTTCATTGGTATCTTCTAAACGAAACTGTTCGACAAATTTTCGCAACGTCAAAGAGTTGAACGTTGTGAAAAATATACATGTGCATTTTTTTCGACGTTCACGTTTAGATAGTGCTGATCGGACCTGAACATACGAGTGCATGCAGTGAACTGCGCCTGGCTAGAGTCATGAGCATGGCTGTGGTAGAAGTGCTACTGAATGGGTTGTTAAATCCTGGTGTACCATTGAAGGAGCAACTCGCTGTTCCTTACTGCGCAAGTAATGACGAAGGCGTAATATATCCTTAAATTATGACCATGACCAAGTTAAACGTTTGGTCTCGTGCAGCGCCAATGACGCTACTTACTAGCAGGCTACTTCTGCGGCCATTCTCTCGGGCAGTGTAGGTACATGCTACCTCGGAGCATAATTTGGACTCATTCAGACTCAGATCAACCCTTGAGTCTGAGTCGTGAGTGAGTCCGGGTCAAGAGTATTTTCCTGAATCTGAGTTCGAGTGAGTCCATCCCAGAAAAAAATCAAGTGAGTGCGAGTCTGAGTGAGGCTAAAGTGCAAGATATATTGCTTGAGTGTGTCTGAGTTAGCTACACTTTCTTTTGCTCACCCATGGCCATATATCTACTCATCTTCTGCATTACTTCATATTCAGCCTTACGTGGACGCACGTCTGCTCACACGTATTCCAAAGCAGTGTTGTTCATACACCATTTCAATATTTATTAATCAGAAGTGCGGGTTAACTGGGAGGTGCCTTGATTTATCTTTCGCGAATTCTCCCGGGAAATTTTTCGATAAACATATCCTATGTTATCTCCTCTTCCAAAAAATTATCGTACTAGTTTCAGAGCACTCATAATTCGTATTCGAAGGTAATGTGTCAAACCTTGCCAAGAAAGGCACCGAGTCCCGCCGCGGTGGTCTAGTGGCTAAGGTACTCGGCTGCTGACCCGCAGTTCGCGGTTCGAATCCCGGCTGCGGCGGCTGCATTTCCGATGGAGGCGTAAATATTGTAGGCCCGTGTGCTCAGATTTGGGTGCACGTTAAAGAACTCCAGGTGGTCGAAATTTTCGGAGCTCTCCAGTACGACGTCTCTCATAATCACATGGTGGTTTCGTGACGTTAAACTTGACATATCAATCAATCAAATCAAGGAGAGCACCGATTACGCGAGATCGGTGTTGAAGAACATTGACACCACGTTTGAAAAAAACAAAACAGACTCAAGGCTAACGAACTCATCAGTCGACTCACTCGGACTCACTCAGATGAAGCCGTTAGTCTGAGTCTGAGTGTGGGTGAGTATTGTTTTGGTGAGCTTCAGTCCGAGTGAGTCTGGTTGAAGAAAATTCTGGTGAGGGCGAGTTCGAGTGAGTACGTCTCACAACAATTCTGGTGAGTGCGAGTCCTAGTGAGTCGACAGCACAAAATATATTTATTCAGTGAGTCTGAGCGAGCTGCAGAAGCTTTGCCGACCAATGCTTCGGAGTGCCGTTCATTTCATACGTAAATTCTAGGTTTATTACTTTTTTGTGGCACGCACAGGATTTCGCAAAGCAACGTTCATGTACGGTAACGGAACTGAAATATAACAATTTTCATCGCAGCAAGTAAATAGTTGGCGAGATTCTATGGTTTGAGAAAGTATGTTGGGCTTATATACATTTCAGTGCAGCTCATGAATTCATCTGGTGAAAGTGGCATGGGCCTACGTTTGCACATCCTACCTCTTTTACGCTAACAAACGGGTTAACCCTCCTCCAGGCGCCACCTTAAATTGTACAGCGAGCCACCTATAGTTCATCGACATTGCGAATAGTGGAAAGCCGGGTGTGAACTGTTCATGCACGCACCTGAAAACATGGCCGCACTGCTGAAAGTGGTTGCCGTCCAAGTGGCTATTGCGCGCTCTGTACCTCGTTATTTCCGCAGTGGCACTAACATTTGCTTTAGATTAGTTTTCTTAAGCATTGGTAGCAAGGTATTCGTGTCGATTCGGCATTGTTTGAGAAAGCCATACTCAAATAGTCAATGCTGTAGGCTTAGCTAGTGACGCTTATGGAACCGCGGACAACACAGATTACGCATTTGTTAGTTTTTATTTATCTTCTACAGCTGGTGCCACTTGATGGGGCGACAGCTGTGGTGCACGCTATCCTGTATTACGCTGCGCCTTTGCGATTCTGGAATACCAAATAAACTAAAAAAACACATTGATCACCTGCAAGTTGGTATTAAGGGCACGAGATTTAAAGTCTGTCGCCCATCTCGTTTTTTTTCCTGGAGTTGGCAACGCGTGCGCGCCTTCTCCAAGGTTTGCAGGTGCATTACCTCTGTTAAGTTGATGTATGGGCTGTAGAGAACCAGTGGCGCACACCTTCACACCATTGGCACGAAACTGAGGGAGACGGAGGGAAACTGAGGGCCACACGAAACTGAGGGAAAGAGTTTCATGACCCGCGAGACAAGCATGTCACGTTATTTCTATTGTGTTAGCCAGTTTCTACATATATTCATGTTCCTCTATTTTAAGTTTTGTAAGGTAACCAAAGGTAGATTAAGAGAGCGTGAAAACGAAGGCAGAAAGATAGACAGGCAGGTAGAAGTGGTCAAAGACGCTTTGGTCCACTATAAAATGTTTCGCATTTAAAAGAAGCTACAGGTCGGTGCCTTACTTTTTGATATACAAAGGAGACCACTATCGACGCACTGAGACAAGAAAATTTTGTGTTTTGTTTTAGAGCTGCCACGACGCATCGCACAGACATGCCATAGTCGCTGACGTAGGATATAAGCGATGTCGAACGTTTCACTGTGTTAGGTCCATGGTTGTGGGACAAAGATTATTGGTATTATTATTATTATTACTATTATTAATATTATTATTATTATTATTATTCTTGTTGTTGTTGTTGTTCAACTAAAATAATGAAGGTGCATACACTCACTAAAAACTTGTCGCAGATGATTTTCAGCCGAGGCAGATTTGTTGTAAATTTCCAAGGACAATGTTCTTCGACTGAACCATTTTCAAAGGGCCCTTTAGACACATCTGCTTACTTTCAGATGAGCTTGGCTAGGTACTCACTTATCATTTTCAGTTGACGGAGATCATATTTTGTTGCCTCACTATACCAAAAAGAGCGAAATCAGTGGTATTATTTTTACAGTTATATATGTGAGTGCTCAGACTGTCAGAAGAGCCTTTTTCGGAAGTAAGGTTAGATACGGATACGAACAAGTTCACAAAAGAAAAACAAAAAACGAGCTGTAGGTCTAATTGAGATTTAGTGAATAACTGGAGGTGCAATTTTATTAATCATTTTAACTGTTATCGAGTAATACTACGACTATAACCAGACAGAAAAAATTGGCACAAAAATAGCTATATATATTAGCCACAACTAAAGCCCACATTTTTCTTCACTATCATAGAGACCGCAGTTTACAAATTGTATCAAGCTTTTGCAATAAGAGCTCATGGAAGTTGAAGCAAGTTGCTAACGGCGGCCTGCTTGCTTCGTTCCATTTATCATTGGTAACATTACGCTACAAATTATACTGCAGAAAACCTGATTAGCCAAGAGTGATGATGCGTTAGTATATGCATGCAGTGAGGGGACATAAATTTTCATGATGCGTAAACTACGGGTTTCTCGAACACAGTGCATAATATATTTCACTAATTTCTCGACGTGTTCAAATAAAATGTCACGTCTTTATCTTAACTATCTAGGATAACAAGAAAGGAGCCAGATTTGAATTTATGTTTCTTTCTACTTTGTGAGTGTTCAGTTCGGTCCATACTTAGTAAAAGATCTTTTGGTGGCGATGGAGACTTCAAACTAATTTAGTATTTGGCATGCTTTAGTTGCGTTTGTTGTTACCATGCGCTTCGCATTAATTAAATTTTTGTAAGTGCGACGAGGCAGCGAAAGGGAAGTGCTAGAACCACCTTCTGTACAAAGCAAGCAATACAGAAGCATGGTGTCAAGTCTCACAGACGTAATCAAATTTTAAAAAAGCTTTGACATGCGCAGGAGCACGCCAGTTATTCGCCGAAACGTTCCATCAAATATTAATGCTTCTTCCGCGTTGCACTAGTTCGTATTTTACGTCGAAACTGCAACATTGTTTTCGCTATAGTACTTTAGTTAATTGGGTGATAGATCGTTCCAAGAAACGTTGCAAAACTACGTGAATGGCTTGCAAAGTTTGTTTCTGCATGCGTTATTGTACGGATGCTTTAGTGCAATGATTCGTTTTTTGTTGGACATGTAATTTAAAAAGAAGGCGTGTGAACCTTTCTCTTTCATCATTTACTCTTGTTATCTTTTTCGGCTTTGGTTCCTGTCGCTTACCTTTTCGTGTCGATCATGGGAGCAGCCGCCCCACCCTGGGCGTTGGTGGGTTCTATAGGCCGTAGATAGGCCGAAATTCATCACTGAACAAATGTCGCACGCCTACGCAGGTGCGCAGGTGCTGCCTCTTATAGAACATGCATTAGGTACGTGCATAATGGCGTGACCTGTGTCGGCCGCTGGCAACTACCTCAATTTCGAAATACGAGACCCAAACCGGGCAAAACTCGCTTGGGAAACATCTCTTTAGCGTGAAAAGTGTGGGCTGGCGATTCTTTGGCGCCTCACATTTTGTCCTGGTCAGGAGGACTCCAGAGGTATTCAGGTGACGTTATCATGCGCACTTTAGTAGTACAGTTGGACGCTTCACTGTTCTGGAGATAAGTTGCTCACGTTAAGAAAGCGCGCCTTTCACAGTGCTTTCTGTACATTTATATAGTGGCTAGAATGGCATCAGCTCATACTCTCTGTTGGGTGGTTCTGGCGTTCTTCTTGAGCACAAGCACCTTAGTACATGACATGCGCACTCGTGCACACATGCAGGTGCAACGATGCACGCATACACACGCTAACACACGCAAAAGCGGGCACTATTTTACCGAAATCATGGCTCATGTAAAAGACTCGACCAGGGCAAATCAAGCAGCAAAAGACTCCAGCGCAAGACTCCAGGGCAAATCAAGCGCAAGCCAGACTACATCGATCACAGCGCTCTGGTGACTTGACAAACTTCAAAAGTTTGTTTACGCTAAACAAAAACTGTCTTTTAATAAGAAGGCTGCTAAAGAACATGATCACAAGGTTACCTTGCCGAAGCCAATGGAAGCGAATTTTCTTAAAATATCGAAGGCTGTGCTACTATCTCGTTCTTCATGAGACACGATGACAATTAACTATGTTGCAGTTTCTGATCCAGCGATAATCGCTTCAGTCTTCAACACGTACACTTTCACTCAGTCTTTACGAATGACAACTCGGAAATGCCTGCTTTTCATTGAGAATCTCATCCTTGAATCGACGATGTGTCAGCGTCACCTGAGGGTGTATTGAACCTCATTTTAAACTTACACACCAAGACATCATGCGTCCCGAAGGCATCAGGACAGCTTTCCTAGTCAGATACGCTCTTTGGTGTAGCATGTACCTAACTGTTATTTCTAGGAAATCTCTATCGTTTGCGACACTTCCATTCTTGTGGAAACATGCTTCCATCGTTCCCTTATTTATATCAGGTAATGTTCAAATATTAAGCAATAATAGAGCCATCTATAGAAGCACATTTCCGTAAAATGCTAGAGCATATTATATTCAAACACATCACGGAATTATTTGAAACAAACGAGATTTCGAGCACTTCCTAGCAAGATTACAGACGTAGTCTTAGCACCATTACTCAACTGACAAAATTCGCTTATACCATCAGCAGCTCTTTAGACAAAGGTGACAAGGTTCATACAATATTCATTGATTTTGCCAAAGCCTTCGGCGCTGTATCTCATGCTAAACTATCGTGCAAGTTGTTTGTTATCCTAGAGAATGCATAATAAGTTGGCTGGATATCCGACTTCATTTTGCAGCGTTCACAATATGTGGGCTTCAACACTAATAACTCGCCTCCGATGCCGATCAGGGGTTCTCCAGAGTTCTCTGTTAGGACCCCCCCCCCATTCCTGCTTTATATCATCAACCTTCTTTTGAACACTTCTGTGAAAATGCGCCTTTACGCAGATCACTGCATCCTGTCACATACTGTCAAACTTCAACTAGATGATGCCATTGTTAGCAATTCATTTTCTTATTTTTGTAGCTGGTTTAGGTTATCTACATCGTGTGCTCAGTCTTTCTCCTCAAGAAACCAAACTGCTTACCTACGAAACTCTTATTCGCCCCATTCTTGTATATGGCAGTGCGGTTTGGAAACCCCCTTAAGAAATGTAACTTCAAGAAACTAGAATCCGTTAAAAAAAGGTGTGCACTTTATATGCAAGAGATATTACATGGATTTGTCTCCATCGAATTGCCTTTCTTTGCTAGGTCTTACTACAGTTTCGAAGCGTCGCCATGTTGAATGCACAAAATTTCTGCACAGTTTAGTTCTTCTCGCTTCCGAACTCCTCTCGCTTCGGAACCTTAGAATCATGTCTTGAATTTTCCAGATCTTCGTCTACGAGGAGTGACCATGCCCTAAATATTGCAACTTTTATAACCTTCACTGACATGTACAAATACAGCTTTTTCCCTTCAACTACAGAAGCCTGCAATTCGCTACCCGGAAGTGTTCACTCTTTACTCTTTCAAGAATTTCAGGGAGGCTGTTCATGAATGTTGGTTTGTTCTTGTTTTTGTTTTTTTCAGCTTTTGCAATACCCTCAATGAGGCTGAAGTGTGCCAAAATAAAATAATAAATAAATACATTAGTGTATCTCACCCCTGAAAATTGTGTAACGCGAATATCAGGCGCCAAAGCTGTTGCGAGCTGTTCAAGTCTCTGTGGCTGTAAAGGCGGTTTTGTACTATAGACGACTACGCAGGCTTCTGTGACATGCACGAAACTACAGTTTACTGTACCTCTATTGCCACAAAAGTGGCCGACGCATTCGCAAATCAAACCTGCAAGCATATGTTGAATAGCTCAAGGACACCACCACTGAACCACTGGTGTCATGGAAAAAAACATAAACGAAAATACCTGTCAACAGCGGACACAGAAAGAATGAGATCACAACAAGATTCACCTGTACCTTCGTTGTCCACCGTCACCGGTGTCCGTAACCACTATCGCGCGAAATATGAAAAAAAAAATTCCGCCATATCCACGAAGTGAATGATGATGAGTGGGCGAAGCTCCGGAGGTAAACCTGGTAAACCATGAATCCTCTGTACATTTTGCCCACTCGATTTTATTACATCGCTCCCCCTAGCGTACGTCGCCGCACTAAATCGAACGATTGCCTTCAACCAATGACACGCGCCATATGTGACATCTTTCCTATTTTATAAGATCTCGCGTCTTTCATCAACTACAAGTACCGCTTTCTAGTTTATAACATCTTGCATCTTTTCATCATCAGCTACAAGTACCACCATCTAGTAAACACTACAAGAACTAAACGAGAGGCGGCTACATGGATGGATGGATGGATGCTATGAGCGTCCCCTTTATAACGGGGTGGTGACAAGTATGCCACCAGGCTCGACAAAAAAAAAACCCTTTTTTCTTTTTTGATGTTGGCCTAATGCCTCTATTTCGATAAATTCTATCTTAATGGAAAAAAAGGTAAATTTTCAGCTTAAGTTCTCTGCCATTTACGGCACACTGTCCATATTTTATTTTTCCAATATTTATTTTTGTCCTTTCTCTCTAATTTTCTGCCACCAATACTCTAACCGTCTCTTACTTATTTCAATCGCGGGTGTGTTCAGCTTTCCATTGTTGTCCCTAAAACCCAAGGCTTCCTGTAGGCTCGTGCCCAAACGTACACCTGGGTGGATATCTCCACATTCAATCAGAACATGCTCCGCCGTTTCCTTATCTTTCCCGCAGCATGTGCATTGTTCTTCTTCTTTACTGAATCTTGCTTTATAACTACGCGTTCTAAGGCAACCCGATCTCGCTTCAAACAGTAAAGCGCTTCCCCTTGAATTATCGTAAAATGCCTCCCTCCTTATTTCATTTTTGCCCTTTCGGTAGCTACTCAAAGCCGGTTTTTTCTCCATAGCTGCCATCCAGTAAATCCTCTCCGCCTCCCTGACTTTTCCCTTAACGCTCTTTGTTGACATATGGCTTACAATACCAGCCGTATATTTACTAGTGAGTCTTCTAGTTCTTTTTCTCCACTGTGTGTCCACGCTCTTCCTATACAAATAACGGAACACCTTCTCTGCCCATCTACTCTCCTTCATATTTCTTAGCCTTTCTTCGAACCTTATTTTGCTCTGCGCTTCCCTCGCCTCAAAACCTGCCCACCCCATATCGCCCTTTACAGCCTCGTTTGTCGTCTTCCCGTGAGCACCCAACGCGAGGCGTCCCACAGTCCTTTGATTTACATCCATTCCCGATTGCACCTCTGCCCTCATGCACACCACTACATACGGGAGACGGTACCGCCATCTAGTGAACACTGCAAGAACTAAACTAGAGGTGGCTAGATACAGGGGACGGTACCGCCATCTAGTGAACACTGCAAGAACTAAACTAGAGGTGGCTAAATACAGGCTACAGGGGACGCACAGCCCACGCCCTAAGGAGCTTCGCCCCTAAAAAAAGCTTTCATAAATAGAAAATACCAAGGATACAATTAGATTCGAACGTTGGTCCCCAGCGTGCCTGCCCAGTATTTAACCAATGAGCCACGCCGGTGCTTGCAACTCCACATCAACGGGCCTTAAGCAGGCTTGATGTCGAAACAGGAATCGCGTTGGCGTGAGTAGTATAGCGTTTCTTTAGAACAGCAACAAGCCCCGCCACGGTGGTCTAGTGGCTAAGGTACTCGGCTGCTGACCCGCAGGTCGCGGGCTCGAATCCCGGCTGTGGCGGCTGCTTTTCCGATGGAGGCGGAAATATTGTAGGCCTGTGTGCTCAGATTTGGGTGCACGGTAAAGAACCACAGGTGGTCGAAGTTTCCGGAGCCCTACACTACGGCGTATACCATAATCATATGGTGGTTTTGGGACGTTAAACCCCACATATCAATAAATCAGAACAGCGACAAAACAATCAGGCGTCACACAATGCGAATTGCATAACGAGTGGGCCGTCGAATGCAACAACCCATTACAAAAAGTTCATGCATAATTCTTCGTTGTCATCAGCCACAGAATGAAAAAAGTTGCAAAAAGCTCCTTAGAAGTGTGTATAGGGTACCACGCTTCTCCGAAAAATGATGGAGGATGTCATAGCAATTGCCTCCCTACTACAGAAAAAGTCGGAAGAACCTACGTACCTTGGTGACTTGATGACTGTATCGTAAGAGTACATAAGTAATGGTTTTAAAATTGAGTAGTCATCACCGCATCCTCAATTGACGCTTCACAAACATAGCAGTCTATTTGAAAAGCAGTTACGAGACCTGGCGTGGCTTTGCGGTAGAATACTTGGTTGCCATGCGGAATGCTGGGGTTCGATTCCTGCTGGGACCCTGACATTTTTTTCTTTACATTCGTCACATGTACGCAGCCGATGTCAGCTTTTTTCAATGCTCGCGCGTTAAAATTACCCAAGTGTATTCTCACCGTTAATTGGTAGATATAGAGTGTCAATCAGCAAGGGTACATACTCGCCAGTGGGTATACGCGCGACTATTTGGCGGGATGTGTTCGACGACTTACGTGACGGGATTGTGACCCTAATGGTGTCATGTCCAGCGAGTCATAATTGCCAAACCATGTTACCTCCTTCTACAAATTTAGGCTTACCCCAGGTTAAGGACGTGAACGCGAGAGCACCTAGATGTAGGCGTCTATAGCCCCCTACGTCTATCTCTATCGTCTATCTACGTATCTATCTGTAGATATATACGTATATATCTGTAGATAGATACGCTATGACGATTTATGGCGTAGTGGGAACCCTTCAAGTGTGTTTGTATCAGTTATGCCCAAAGAGTGTTAACAAAGGCTCTGAAAGGCCTCTCTTCCAGCTTTCACTCTGACTATGCTGCGCAGTCTGTGCAGGCCTGGCCTTCTTGTTTTTTTTTCGTAATATGAGTAGTAGAGGTATGTAGTCTGCCCGGCACACCGGCCCCGCCGTGGTGGTCTAGTGGCTAAGGCACTTGGCTGCTGACCAGCAAGTCGCGGGATTAATTCGTGGCAGTGGCGGCTACATTTTCGATGGAGGCGAAAATGCTGTAGACCCGTGTGCTCAGATTTGGGTACACGATAAAGAACCCTAGGTGGTGGAAAGCCCTCAAGTACGGCCTCTCTCATAATCATATGGTCGTTTCTGGACATTAAACCCACATAATATAAAAAAACTATCCAGCAGCCACTATAGGAAAAAAAATTCATTGCCTGTACCGGAATATCGGGCGTAATCTGCTCACGCGTGCGTCCGGAAAACTTGGCCGCACTGGTTATAGTGATTTCCTCCCCCCTGGAATCTATCACGTGGCTGTCGTGCGCTCTGTCACATAGTATCTTAGATTATGGGCTTTTAATTGCTAGTTATCATGTCTTTAAGCTTCGACAACAAAGTATTAGTGTCAATTTGACACTGTTTTCGAGAGAATTACTCAAGTAATCGATTATGTAGAATTAATGAATAGTTCTTCCGGAATCTCAGTCATAGAATACGTGTTTGTTAGTTGTCTTTTACCTTTCATAGAGGGCGCCACTTAACAAAGAGGCAGCTACGAGACACGTTATCGTGTAATACGTCATGCTTTCACGCTATCAAGATACCGGAATGACAAAAAAAACCTGTAAGTCTTGCTTCCTAATGCACGGAGGTTAATCTGATGCATGTCTTTCGCTCTTAGATGTGAAAAAGTACAGAAGAGGTAGAAACGAAAGAAAAGGCAGAGAGCAAAGCGAAAATCGAATTTGACGCTCTCTTATCCTTTTTACGTCCACCTCAAGGATCTGTTCAAAGAGAAGTCGATTAATTTAGTTCGGCGTGATGAAGCATGTTTGTGTGCTGCGACTAAAGGAACCACAGCGATTGATGAAGTTAAACTTTGTCTCTTCGAAAAATTTTGAGCATAACTCTGTCATTTTCGTAGCCCGCAAACGCAAACACATCGTGTGATGAACTTGGTTGTAATACTTGTCTTGAATGAACGTTTGCCTGTGAAGATTTTAGAAAAATGGTGCCGAAGTGTTCATTGTTTACTACCGTCTACTAATCGTTGGTGTGGAACGCTACTATGTCAACAATGTTCAATCATATCACTATAGATATGATTTTTCAACACGCTTGACAGCATTTGTATTTCGTATTTTGCACTTGGGGCAGATCAGACAAACCCTCCGGTTCTCGAACGGACGCTGGTCGCTCGCACGGCGCTGCCTTATCTCAAGCGACTCCTTCATTTCTACGCGCTCGTGGTCTTCAATAACGCGCGAACTCATTTGGTGCCCCCATACTTCTCCCCATATGTAGAAGCATTTATAGCGTTAGGAAGCGCACATGACGGGGAGCGGACACTTTGACGCAGTCTCGAGCGCGACAGATTTAATTAAAGCCGAGATCGCTCAAGTTGCCAAAAAAGGCGACTCCTGTGGGAGTTTCAGATGGCAATAAAACATAACAAATTATTTTCGCAGATCTAATTTTGTCGAGTACCGGACTGAGTTTCGTCAAAGCGTGCGAGCAGCTTCCTTAAGCCACAGGGGAACGACACTGGCAAGCCGAGAAAGAAACGTCGATTCCTTTTAAAGCGGGTTTTGAAGGTCGCAGCTTCGCAAAGTTTAATTGTCAAAGAGCCTTGGAAAAGTCGTCCCCAAGGACGTTAAACGCGACCACCTCTTCACACGTATGTGATGAGCCTCATGTCGAAACAATGGCACGAGGTGTTCTCACAGGGATAGCAGTGACGCAAGAGGTCACTAGATTTCACTTTCAGAAAAGGTGGCTTTGGGCAAAATTACTTCACTTTTGGCTTGCCAGTCGAGAATGAGATTGTGCATGAGCACACTAGTGCGCACTGCGCCAGTGTACAGTGCCGTCGTGAAACGACTGCTTTGAATAAAGGCGTGGCCTTGCTAACCTAACGCAGGATTAGGTATGAAAAATCTAGTCATAGATATGCTGGTGCGAACTTTGGGCGCAGTTGCCTCGTTTTAATCTCGGATGATTGTATTAGCTTCTGACGTTAGAACTTCTGCAGGTCACAAACAGGTAATCTCGATAAAAAGAGACATATGCATTCCTGTGAGGATCATGAAAAATAATAAATGAACAGTGATATTGATGAGTATGAACTTCAAGACAAGCTAGACAGGTAAAAGGCAGAGTTGCGGCTCATGGTTTGGTGAAAAAAAAATACCAGGTTGGCTCCACGTCTACTTCCCTTCAGCTTCGAAATTTTATTTTGGCGCGTTTACGAGGTATTTTTATCATTTGCAGATGCAATAGCGAATAGGTGTGATATTACGTTTTGTGCACCAGCGTCTCTTTCATGTTACCCGCTGTGTGCGTGCGTTCTTATCACAGTATCAGGATGGTACGCATCAAGGTGTCCCAACAAAGGAGGTGGCAGTATTCTGAGGGCTGATTCACGGCTGCAGCGACAAATTGAACTCTTGTGGGACCTCTACAAAAAAAAATGCCAGGCCTGCACGGTAGGCGCAGTACAGTCATAGTGAAAGCTAGAAGAGCGGCTTTCAGAGCCTTTTCAAAACACTCATTGGGTAAGTATACTGCAAGCACACTTGCTTGGTACGCACTAGGGCATTATTAATAAGCTTTTTCTTAGTAGGCCGGCATTCGCTATGCTATTTTTTGCCATTCTTATGAGAAGCGTGGTATCAGCTATACACTTGCAAGGAATTTTGTGCCGATCATCTATGCAGTGGCTGATGACGATGAGCAATTGAGGCTGAAGTGGGTACGCGCCACAGTTAATAACAAGAAGAAGTTTTTGTAATGGGTTAGTGCATTGGATGGCCCACTCGTTATTCTGTTCACATTGTGCGACCACTGGATGTTCTTGCGCTGTTTTAAACGCGTTATAAATCGTATTACCGCGACTGCTTTCCCGACATCAAGCCGGCATAAGGTAAGCTTGCCAACAAGTCAGAAGCACCAGCGTAGCTCAGTGGTAGAATATGACGCTGGTAACTTGCGGACCCTCGTTCAAGCCCCACTCTGTCATTCGTGCAAGGTTTTTTTTTCTAATTTCTCGAGATGTGGGTACGGACACCGGTGGCGGCGGTGGAGGCTGCGGTGGACAACATGCAACTGCGCGTGACCCAAAACGTGATCCCATAACAACTTTCCCTGTAAAACATAAATACTCAGAAAAGACGGCGTAGCCGGGCAGCTCATCGGCAACCAGAATTCCCAAATTGAAGCTTTGCTGATCTGCTGGCAATTCCACCAATTATATTCAGTATACAGGGCTGTCAATGATTAACGCTCATGTTGAGTTCTTGATGTGAATGCGCTAACTTCGCTCTGATGAGAACTCTCATATTTGATATTTTCTTATCCCGGCTGCGGCGGCTGCATTTTTGATGGAGGCAGAAATGTTGTAGGCCCGTGTGCTCGGATTTCGGTGCACGTTAAAGAACCCCAGGTGGTCGAAATTTCCGGAGCCCTCCACTACGGCGTCTCTCATAATCAAATGGTGGTTTTGGGACGTTAAACCCCACATATCAATCAATCAATCAACTGATATTTTCTTTGTGTAGGAGCACTTACCTTGTAATATTTTAATTATTTACATTTTACATGAAGCCCGAAGACCAACCAAGAGCAATATTTGCGCTGTTTATTTTATCACAATAAATAGTATATTTTTTCAGTGTGTGTTATTTTTCAAAATGGTATAATTTAGTGCTTGATTATAAATTTGTTGACTATATCGCTTTTGTGCTTTCGGCTACAAAGTTGACGGTAAGATTAAATGTTGTAAAGTACGCTAATTACAAGCTCGCGTTTGGTTCGCAACAGACGCATTTTAGACGCTAGCTTTCTGATACTTTGCTGGTGTATGACCCCCGGTGATCGGGGCCACGATAAATGATTGCTCCTTTCAGACTATAAAAAAAGATAAGGAACATGCTACCTTGTTATTCTAACAAAGTTTATTTTTCTTTATGTATTTTTCATTGTCTCTATAGTGCAGTACAGGAACTTGTCCGCATCTTGCAAATACTTTAGATTCGACTTAACAAAAGATCGACCATTTAGTGTACTAACTTACCAGTTTCCTTGAACTGTTATGAATAAGAATAATCATTCAAAATAATACACGAAATTACCAACAACATCAAAAGAAAAGAAAGTATTGACAGGTGAAAATGGCGGTAGTCAACCGAAGCTCACGTTGCAAGCTCCAACAAGATTGAATGCAACACAGAATGCAATGAAATGCAAGGTATTGCTAGATGCATATTGCTGACCTCTTGAACCATGCGCATGTGCGGCGGAATAAGAGATGGAAGATTTCTCTCTGCTCTGGCTCCGGGCTGAACCAGCCAGCACTGCAGCCGCTGCAGTTAAAACGCACCTCCACCAAATATGGCACGCGAATGACGAGCCTGCAGACTATATATAGTCTGTGGTTCAAGAGGCTGGCAATATGCATGTAGCAATTTATACGACCATTCCCACTTCTTATTCCCTTTCACTTAATAATCAGAAAATATCTCTCACACCAAAAAGTGGCCTCTTACTTCATTCAATATCACATTGTGAGTGAAATTCACGTGGACTACTGTGAGCATCGTCAGTTGCAACTAGTCTTTTGTCTGCATATATTTCCAGACGGATGATATGCGAAATTTTCCACATACCGGCAAGGCAACGTGTAAAACAGGTCGGTGAAAAGTTCCTGCAGGTGGTCACCGATAAGCACGGCATTGATCCCACCAGCAGCTACAATGGAGACTTGGAGCTGGAGCTCATCAACGTGCATTATAATGAGGCTTTCTGAGTCAAATACGTGCCGCGTGCCGTCCTCACGGATGTGAAGCTGGGCACCATGTTCACCGTGTGGTCCAGACGCTTCGGGGCAGACAATTGGTCAGTGGAGCTCACGTAACACGCTAGAAATACCGCTTGTTGCTACCATGCCTGACAAGCTGTACAACCTCTCTCGAGCTAAGTGTCATGCCGAATCTGCGCCGAGGCAGCATCTCTGTAGCCTACTGATTGAAATGATTGACATGCCCGCAGAAATCTTGAGGAAGTGAAGGTACTGTATTTATTGTGTTTTATTCACGTGATTGAGTTCTTTTCGCAGAAATTGGCGTTGGCACCGTTGATTGTGAGCGAAAAATGAGCTTTGTGCGTGACCAAAACACAGAAAGACACATGACATAAATAATAAATATATTTGCTTCGAGTGAGAATCCAACACACTGCAGACAGTCTGCTTTACAAGCAGATGTTTCACTACAGAGCCAGCACTTCAAACAGTTGCGGAAAAAAACACTACACGAATGTCATGCAGCAGGAAGAGTATCCTTATAGGGCCACTTAACAGGCACCCAAAATACAAAAATAGCGCAATATTCTTTCCTGATGTTTCGTCCTTCTTGGCGCACTACTTTGACGTAGAAAGTAGTAGTAGGCGGCTGCCGATGACCTATGCCACTAAATAAACAGTCCTGCTCAGGCTCTCGACAACGTTTTCTCGAAGCGGAGTCACCGTTTGTTCGGATCGTGACGTAATTTATAAGTGCATGCCCATTCGTGCGGGCTTGTGTGCATCCGCCTTCGCGGAGGCAATGCCACTGACTCCTAGAGTTGTATATGACTACAGTGTCTTGCAGTAATGGTACTTGTCGCAATTAACAACTATAGTCCGGCTTATGTGAAGCACGCTATACAAAGATTGCAGTTTGCAAACGTCTGGAGGTATTCTGGTTTGGAAGAGTGTGACTATTATAGCAATCGCATATAAAAAACTCGAAGGAAATATCACTTTTGCGACAAAAGCTGCTTTCAAGACATGTTTTGGTGCTGAAGCACGAGTCAGTGTGCCATAAATAAAGTGATGTTATGCTGAAATTCATTTCGTGACGGACGTCATATAGGCGGAGTCAAGTGCGCTATCTCTTTCGACGTGCTTTAATGAACTTTAATTTATATAGACAGCTCATTAGTAATAAATACAGTTGAAGCTTACGGTAGCTTAAACTGTGTTATATGTCCTTCGTGGCGTCTGAGTATACCGTAAGCGCATCGACAAGCAAACAAGCTCAAGGCTGTTTGTCAAAGCAGATCTCGTATATGGTCTGCGCCTGACAGCCATGGTTGTGCAACGGTTTCAGTTCCCGGCTGCTAACCAGGAGGTCGCAGCTGCGATCTCGGCCGCAGTGGTCGCATTTTAATAGGGGCGAAACACTGGAGCAATGTGTGCTGTGTGATGTGAGATCAAGCTCATGAACACGAGATGGTCGACATTTCTGGAACCCTCCACTTTGGCGTGCCTCGCAATTATGTCATGGCTTTGGGACACAAAACCCCAGGTGTTCCTATTATTTGGTGTACACGCCTCAAGCATCGCTGACGCATAAAAAAGAAGCCAAAGCTCTGACGCAAAAGCGGAGCAATGAACGCTATAGCAACAAATCGAAAGGTCACACGCAGAATGGCAAGCAGATCGAAACGTGCCCGGCGTTTCTCACGCACAAAAGACGCACGAAAAGTAGTCAGAGGTACACAAATGAACGCGAATAAGCGTCTCAGTTATTTTGCTGCGTCTGAAACGCGAGCCTTTTTCGCAAACGGAAGCTGTGCAATATTTGCAGCAACCTTTGTGCGTCCTGTAACTGGAACAGAATTGTTCCAGTCAAGCCTCACGCGAGCCAAGACGTATGATCCTCTCCACCGGGAGATAAGGGCACTCGAAAGATTGTCCACTCTCTTACTCTCCGCGGGCCAAAGTACGCGTGAAAGATGATAGCCGCCACGCGCTCATAGCAACATATTACTGAAAATGATGAAAACACGATAGTCCCCCCCCCCCTCTTGAGATGCCCGAAAACAGCGGTAAGTGGTAGATATGAATAGCTTGCCGTTTGAACGTTGAATGGCGTACCTTCGGTGGCTCAGTGGTTAACGTCTCGCATTCCATGCACTGGAGTCTTCTGGATTTTTTTCTTTCTTGCATATATATATATATATATATATATATATATATATATATTGTTACGCATGCCTTGGAAAAAAACGAAGATGGGTGAACATGCTGACTGCCCCAAGCTGGAGGAAGAAAGAAGACGACGAGACTGCGATCATCAACCTGTCGGCCGCTCCGGCGCTTCTCTTCGCGACCAAAATAAACGGCCCCCTTCAGCCGTATACGTCCTGGTCCTCCTTGTGCGTAACAGATTGGTGGAAGCGTGCTGGGTAAGACAAGCCCAACGACGGGAGCTTCACTACCTGGACTACGCCGCAGCCGCCGCCTTGCCGGACTCCCACCTGCGCCGATCGTAATGGCCCAAGATCAGCCATCTAACGCTTCAAGGCCAACTCCAATGGGTTCCGTTCCCTACTACCGAGTCCTGCCAACCTTTGGAGGAAAATCGGGAGAGGATGTCGACGCGTGGCTCGTCCAGTACAAGCGAGTCAGCAAGTCCAACGGCTGGGATGCTGCTGCTCAGCTCAGCAATGCGGTCTTTTGCCTTACGGATACTGCGCTCGTGTGGTACGAAAACCACGAGGACACACTGACGACGTGGGACGTTTTTGTTGCAGAGCTGAAAGCGTGTTTCGGCGACTCGAGCGTCAAAAGGAAGCGGGCAGAGCAGACATTGTCTCAACGCGCGCAGCTTCCAGGTGAGACATGTACCACGTATATAGAGGATGTGCTGAAGCTCTGCAAGGTGGTCAATGATCAGATGTCAGAAGACGACAAAGTAGGGCATTTGCTGAAAGGCATAGCCGAAGATGTATATAATTTTCTAATCGGAAAAGAGCACCTGAGCTCGGTGTCCGACGTGATTCGGCATTGCCGAACTTTCGAACAGCTGAAAATGCGCAGGATTGCTCCAAAGTTTGGCCGCCTCACAAATGTCACAACGGTTGCCAGCATCGACACGAGCACCTACCCAGCACCTCCACCAATCTGTTACGCACAAGGAGGACCAGGACGTATACGGCTGAAGGGGGCCGTTTATTTTGGTTGCGAAGAGAAGCGCCGGAGCGGCCGACAGGTTGATGATCGCAGTCTATCGTCTTCTTTCTTCCTCCAGCTTGGGGCAGTCAGCATGTTCACCCATCTGCGTTTTTTTCCAAGGCATGCGTAACAGGCATTGACCTCATGGGCCCTTTTCCAAAGTCGGCTAAGGGCAATCGCTGGATAATTGTATGTGTCGATTACCTCACGCGCTACTGCGAGACGGCAGCCATACCAACCGCAACTGCCAGCGACGTCTCTGTGTTCCTGCTGCAGCACGTTATCCTCCGACATGGCCCACCTCAGGTGATCATCAGTGATCGTGGGCGACAATTTACAGCAGACATAGTAGAAGAGCTGCTTCGATTGAGTGAGTCCCGCCTTCGTCACTCGTCGCCATACCATCCGCAAACAAATGGGCTCACGGAGCGCACCAACCGAACAATTGTAAACATGCTCTCCATGTATGTGGCATCCGACCACAAGAACTGGGATGACGTGCTACCATTTATAACGTACGCGTTCAACACCGCTAAGCACGAGACAACAGGCTATAGCCCCTTTTTCTTGATGTACGCACGACCGCCACGGCACACACTCGACACAGTTTTGCCATTCTCGGCGCACGAGAACCTCTCAGTCACCGAAATCCTCTGCCTTGCAGAAGAAGCGCGTCGTATTGCTTGTCTACGCAATTTGGCATCACAGGAAAAATCGAAGGTACGCTATGACGTCCGCCACCGGCCTGTAACTTACCACCCAGGCGACTTAGTGTGGCTGTGGACTCCGGTACGAAGACGCGGGTTATGCCAAAAGTTCTTGGCCACATACGACGGACCGTTTGTCGTTCTCGACAAAATCACGGAAGTCACATACACAATAGCTCGCCTCACGAGAAGTGGTAGAAGAGCCGCTAAAACCCAAGCAGTCCATGTCGCTCGACTGAAGTTGTACACACCAAGGTGAATCGGTTACCTCGCCCGGCGGGCTTCGTCTGCGAGGGGAGGAATGTTACGCATGCCTTGGAAAAAAACGAAGATGGGTGAACATGCTGACTGCCCCAAGCTGGAGGAAGAAAGAAGACGACGAGACTGCGATCATCAACCTGTCGGCCGCTCCGGCGCTTCTCTTCGCGACCAAAATAAACGGCCCCCTTCAGCCGTATACGTCCTGGTCTTCCTTGTGCGTAACAATATATATATATATATATATATATATATATATATATATATATATATATATATATATATATACGATGCTTAACATAATGCCGACGCGAACCATATAATCTAATCACTATAAAAGAAGAAAAGAACGACACCTTTAATGCAGTGCCTCAAGTCAGCTTTTGTCTGCGATCCTTTATCCACTTGCTATATATATGTGTGCCGATATGCACGCTTTTCTGCAGCTAGTTTTCTAAGCGAAACTAGATGGCCCCACCACACCGAAACACCATGGCCTCCTTCTCGGCAGTGTGGCCACGATGTGTCGAGTGGCGGACGTTGCCCTGCTGCCTATACGGCACGAAACGCGGGGCACAGACTATGCAGGTGTGAGAAAGCGTCGCAAGAAAATATGTCTCATTATATAAATGGCTCTTTATTAGGATGAAGAAAAGATGTAAGACGCCTCTTTCTGTCTCCCTTATCGGGTACAAGGCTAAGTGCCTACTCGTTAGCAGTTTGCCGAGCCCGGTGCGCTGCCGGGCGACGATGGGAGAGTACATGAAACACCGGCGCTCAACGCACTCTCTGCTATGTGAACATTTAACCCTATAACCACTGCGCCAGCTTTGATGGCCTTCGACCAGAAAGTGGCGGCGGTGGCGAATCGGCCGGCTGTCGGCGACGGTGGAAAGAAGAAGGCATGGAGAAGGCCCTTAGATCACGTGTTGAAACGTGGCAGTGCCTGTTTGCCGCTGCTGGAAAGGGTCTAGTCGTTGACAAGCTAAAAATAAAAAAAGTGAAGTGTACTATTGTCTGCGCGTAAAATGCGTGTCATATCACGGCCGTTAAGAAGAAGCAATGAAAAAATGCAGTGTCAAGTTGTTTGATTAGACGAGAGGTGAGGCACCGCTGCACTCGTAGCAATCAACCGGAATTTCTCCCTATGATTGATTGATATATGGGGTTTAACGTCCCAAAACCACTATATGATTATGAGAGACGCCGTAGTGGAGGGCTCCGGAAATTTAGACCACCTGGGGTTCTTTAACGTGCACCCAAATCTGAGCACACGGGCCTACAACATTTCCGCCTCCATCGGAAATGCAGCCGCCGCAGCCGGGATACGAACCCGCGCCCTGCGGGTCAGCAGCCGAGTACCTTAGCCACTAGACCACCGCGGCGGGGAATTTCTCCCTATGTGTGTTCCTTCCTGGTATAAAAGTTTTTCGTATATTGGTGTTCACAAGTATAAACTGTCACCGTTTATGAAAGGGAATCATGTCGTGGTCTTGGTAACCCATATACCATTATATTCAAGGGAACATGTGAGCGCATGGCCTGCACTCTGCGGCGGCTGCCTACAGTTTCGTCAACAGACAGCCAGCGGCGAAAGCATGCCTGCTTTTGGCGTCATAATTCCATTGGCAAAATAAGTAGTCACTACTGGTGAACAAGTGATATATATATATATATAAATACACACACACACACACACACACACACATATATATATATATATATATATATATATATATATATATATATATATAGTACTTTGTGAGAAAAGGAAAAACCGGTGATGGCACAGGTGGTCTCGGATTATTTCCTGAAAGTGGGCGGGACCATAAGCGAAATGTCACGGGGGCCGAGATCAATAAATATTACCGCAGTTTAAGAGTACCATACCATTTCTAAAAGGTGTGTCACAAAGCGTAGATGAATATATTTTGATGACACATGCTTTAATGTTATGTTTGCATGAAGCCCCCTAAAAATGAGACAGAGAGATTTAAGCAGGCACAATTGAGTGCCTGCTGTCGAAGTTACACTGCCGATTCAGTGGTTATACTGCTAGAAATATCTCTTTAGTTGTACAGGGTGCTCCCCAATAATGCTCTACTGCTACAGCCGATAATAACCACGAAGGTTGTAGATAGACACGCCATAAATTGCAAGTCTGAATGTAAGAATAAAGTTAAAAAATGCAGGATGTTGTTGGTACTGCTACATCCGCAAGACCTCTCAGGTGGTTTTCACTACAGGATGAGTGGTCCTGCATAATGTGATAGCACGTCTATGTTACGGGGCGCTTGGAGTGATAACGTTGCCCCGCCGCGGTGGTCTAGTGGCTAAGGTACTCGGCTGCTGACCCGCAGGTCGCGGGTTCAAATCCCGGTTGCGGCGGCTGCATTTTCGATGGAGGCGGAAATGTCGTAGGCCCGTGTGCTCAGATTTGGGTTCACGTTAAAGAACCCCAGGTGGTCAAAATTTCCGGAGCCCTCCACTACGGCGTCTCTCATAATCATATGGTGGTTTTGGGACGTTAAACCCCACAAATCAATCAATCAGTGATAACGTTCTGTTAGCGCCATTTAGTGTCAGGCATAAGAACACACATATTTTGGCAGCCAATGGAATTAATCTCATATATAGTTTGAGCTTGTTATGGCATGTGATTTAGTGGACTGTTCCGCCTTGAAAGCTTCTCATGCACGCTAGCCTCGTGAAAAAAATTGATACTACAGGAATTCAGTCTATCTAAGCACTAATCATCACATCTGACGCCTTCGGTTTTTCTGTACCGAGACCATTCAACCAATCGGTAGTGCTCGTTTCTCACGGTATACTCCAGTGAATGTATGCTTCTAAATAAAGCATTACCGTACACCCGTACACTTCTTGGGGCGAGTTTGTTCACCCATAGGTTAGTCATTAGAGCACGAGAGAACACGAACAGAGCAAAGGACAGGACAGCTTGAGCGCTAAATCACAAATGGTTTATTGGGTTAACCCAAGAAAGAAACAAAAGCGGGAAAACTGAAACGCAACTTTGACAGTGAGACATGCCTTCCTGACTTTTCCTTTTCTTCATAGAGAACATGCTCGAGTGCGCTCGACTGAGTTTCAGTTTGCTTGCGCTGTTCTGCGGTTACCCAATTATTCAGTTTGAGAGTTTGTGCTCCTGCTGTCTGGTCCTCTTTCTCCCCAGTCCGTGTCCCTTCGCATTGCAATGACTTGTGTATGTTCATAAAAAACCATAGGCTAGACTATAAGACTACACAAAAGCTTACAATAAATTAACAATAGATGAAACATTCAGTCCGATTTAAATAGCAATAAGAATGGAAAATTTACGCTTTAGCAAGGTAATCCTCTTGCGTAGAAGTTCGAATGCGAGAACATCTCCGGAAAAATGTTCAAGCAAGGGAGCTAAAAAAAATCAAGGTAAGAGAAAGTTCAGCAACATGTCCCGTAATAGCTTATTTAAAACGTTTCGCGCTTCCATCATCATTTGAATTTCTTACCTTTGGCATTAGCTTGTCTGTACTCTGCGGAGCATGCTGTAACGGCAGTGTCGTGGTAAACTATTTCTCTGTTTGAGCTTTTAACGCCGCTAACGCCCACTGAAAAAGAAAATTCTCAGTTGATGATGAATCAGCTACAGTAAAATAAGATATGAAAGTGCTCATAAATTGTTACGCATTTTTATTGTCAATAAAATGAAACGTATGACATGAAAAGTATACAACGCGAATTGTAGGGTAATACGAGCTGAAACCCACGATATGATTATGACGCCTGCCGTAGTGAAAGGCTTCGAAAAGGTAGACCATGCGGTGTTCTTTACCGTTCTCTGACTAGCTGTGAAAAGAATCAAAGCATGCATGCTTATTACACAAAAATCAGCCTGGACCCGTATACACAAAAATACTTGCGCTTTAAAGTACTCCTAAGAGAATATTTAAGCTAATTGAGATGCTGTACAGGTCATTATAGACGTCGACTGAGCAATGGGGCACAATACTTATGAAAGGGAAGTTTGTGAATTTGGCTCCTGGTATAGTGAAGGGTGCGGGGCTATCATGAGAACGAGAACGGTGGTCAGGGACAAACGAAATTCACGAGAGGATAGTTTCTGAGTACTGAGAACATTGTCTGGCTCATTGGCTTTCGAGAAGTACCATGGCAAAATTATTGCAGGTACGTTGCACTGTATTGTGGGTTAGTTACTACTGCGTCTGAATATTTTTTTTTCAGTACTGCCACCTATAGAAGCGCCAATCCCAAAGCCTGGTTCGAAATTTACATTACTATGACCCATTTTAACAAACACATTACTAATATATTTTCTATATATGTGACTGAGTTAATTCAGCAGTCCACGAAAAATTGTATAAGGCAACATAAACGTTTTACAAACTCCTTTGGATTGCCTGCACTGTTGGAAAGTTGACCCAAAGCGTCTGCATATCTAACACTTGCTCACGAATCCTTTAGTGTACTATCTAAAAGTTTGTTGTTCAACTCTTCATTGTTGAGTCGCTCTAAGGTCTCTTTCCGCATTAAAAAAATTGACTGTGCTTCCAGTTCAGAAGTACATGTGGTATCACTCTCAAAATTTCCGAGAAAGCGGGACTTGTGCAACCTTCCTTGAATAGTATGGCAGCGTCATTCAAGCACAATATTTGCAAGTGGAGGAGAGCTTACCTTTAGGGCACATAATATCAGAAAGTGTGGTCGCCCCACGAGCCCACACCACGCCCAGGAACTATAAGGCGTTCTCTGTGACTGATACCGACAGGAGAACGAGCACTCACACTTCCTGTTAACGGCACCGTGGAGGCGCATTCACTCACAAAAATTTTGGTTTTCCTCTAAAAATACAAGTACGGGGTCTTTTGAGCGTTAAAATATTTGAAAAACTGACTGCAAGAATACTTCATGGCAAAACAAGCCTTCTAATGACCGCCTATGAACTCCGTCTGCCACCGGCGCCCGCCAATTTGCCATAGCGTGTGGGACGTTATGTGCTTCACAGATTAGAGCTGTCATCTTCTACCCAAGTTTCAGCCACTGCAAATCGTCAAGATTTCATAGTCAAGCTGAAGAAAGCTGAACTAGCTTTATTGTACACACCACTGACCCAGACACAACATCATTGGCCGGAGTTCAGACGTCCACAAAGCAAGTGGCTCAAGCCGATCGCGCGTTTATAAAATAAATATTCATTACAAACTAAGTATTCCACCAAATTCACTGAACATTTTACAGCTTCTTTGTGAACACCCATAGATTTGCGCATATCTATTAACCTATGATACAGACATAACTAGGCCTGTGCTTCCCACAAGAAGCCTGACGTTGCTTTAACAGTTTACAGCACGGCGAGAATGAAAGTGTAGCATGCTTGCAAACAGGTCCACAATTCTCGTCTAATGCACACAAAAAGAGATGAATCGAAAGAAACAAACAAAATGCCGAGCTGCAGATTCATATTCTGGCAAACAAGCGAGCACCGAGGATGAAAACGTGCCCTAAAGGTAGCAATAACACGTATATGCATGTAGGTTATAAGACCAAAAGTAAAAGAGATCGATTCCAAAGCCCAGCAATGTCATCGCTGCGCAGGAACAATGTGAATTAAACCCTGCGCATCTTTATTTTGTGCACTTAAATAAGCTTCAAGCAGCCAAAGAATCTTTGAGACTTTCAATGCAGGAAGGTACGTACAAATGCTCGAGAATTGTTAGCTTGGAGTGCCGCATCAGTACCCTTTGTCAAGACGCTTAGATTTATTTGATTGATATGTGGGGTTTAACGTCCCAAAACCACTATATGATTATGAGAGACGCCGTAGTGGAGGGCTCCGGAAATTTGGCTTGATTCAATTTGGCTTGATTGGAAATTTGGCTAAATGTGGCTTGATTAAATCGTTAGGGATTATCAGCTGAATGGCTCAGCGGGCCAGCGGGCCCTGCAAATGAGGCGAAGGCAAACTGCACGTGCGTGGCCCGCTGTGCGGGCCAGTGATTTTATGGAGCGAGCCGCTCATTTCGTCCCCTCGGCTGAGCGTGCGCAGCGAACCAGCGTTCTTGAGGCAAAGCCTCTGCTCCATTGACAGCTTTAACCGTGGTCAACAGGTGGCGCAGCAGCGCGTTCCGCTGTGTCCGCTAAACAAGCGGAGCATTCGGTCGGCTAGTAATCTTCAATTGTCTTGCGCTCCGCTGGTTCCTCTGCTCCTTCGCCGGGCCCGCTGACCAGCTCAGCCACTTAGCTATAACTCTCTATTCAGGTAACTGCATGTCATAATTTGAGCTATCTGATAAGTGCGGCATGTGGGAAAAAGAGAGCAATAAGCGTCCACTGCTGCCTCTAAAAAGGTGACTAGGCACTCTTACAGCAGTCTATATACCTCTATGCGGAACCGTGAAGACGGAAAAACTTTCCTTGCGTAAATCACGCCGTCATTGCTTTCGTCGCTGTCCCGTCACATCAAAACTTTCCCAGGGCCATCCAAACAAAGTTACTCTGACCTCCCCCCCCCTCCCGATAGTAAGGCCAGTGAAGAAATAAATCTATCGTTTATTTTAGCAAGCCGTTTGGAGCTAGTTAGCTGGTATAACCAGTATATGCTCAGTAAGCATTAAGAAAATGGGTATCGATGTTCGAATAAAAAGAACGAAGGAAAAACTGAGGCAGGAGTGAATTTTTTACTGTCTTGTATTCTCGTAGTACTTTCTGTGAATGCTAAAAGATCCAGCTTTTTACTCGTCTGCGAGGCTCTTACTTTGTGTTGGTGTGGCATTCGAGGAATATTTCTTGCTTGCACTGCTTGGCGATGACACTCGGAGACTGAGCTTGTGCAGACGTAAGTGCGATCTACATAAAAGAGAAGATGAAAGGCAGGAGGGTTGACGAAGATCCTCTTTTTTTCTTACAGTTATACGAACTTGATCTTCTCAGCAGGTTTTTGCTACATATAGACAATCGGTAGGGCAATCACCATAATTTACTCAGTGCAGTTGGGCTAATCAAGTAAGTGGAGTGACAACACTACAATGGTCGATTTTTTTGTGATCGTATGCTTGCTGGAAAAAATGTTGATGCTGAAACGGTGGCAAGAGCACCATACAGTTCTCTATGATGAAATTCAGCTGCGCACTCAATCGTTAGGGTCCTTCCTTCTGCCAGAATTTCCTGGAACCTCGCTCAATCTCGCGACGCTGGTATGTCAGGCGCTCTTGTGAGGCTAAAGTTAGCTCACTCTCGCGCCTTTAGGAATGTGAATGGTTCACTGCAGCCTACTAAAAGCCCGCACAGAACGGCATAGCTAACTTCTCTACGCAGGGGAAAGAAGAACAAACTCTTGCTCCCCTGTGTCCATTCAAGATCAAACTGGTGGTCTCTCATGAAACAACATCCGTGGCCACCCGCTGAATTGTCCGGAAAGAAGCCTCAATGGGCCAATGACATGAAGGGCGACAGTGGTAACTGCAGCCCTAATTGAGCGATCAATCCCCGGATTTCGCTCTTCGAGGCCCGAAAGACTGCGCTCTTTTTTTGATCGCTCTCTGCTCGTTCGATTTCAGTGTCTAGTAGAGTGTATATTCAGCTAGCGCACCGTCTACACGTGCAGAATAGTATGTCGATTTTTTTTTAAGTTGAGCTTTTGAAGTAACTGCATATAATGCGCGTTTGATGCTTGGTTAAGCGCAAGTATGCAGATTGATTTGGAGAAATTTTGACTCCTTCTTTCTTTATCTAGTGGAAGTTCGTTTGGCAGATTCTGTACAATGTATACTGATTCAGACTCAGGTTACAGCAGCGGTAATGTCTCAATTAGGAACGGCAACTTTACCAAGGTTTTTAAGTAAGGAAAACGCCATTTTTTTTTCGCAAAACGAGAACAGGCAAAAGCAGCGAAGATTTTCCAATATTGTTGGACTATTATGAACGGGTAAATATCATTGGATATATATATATATATATATATATATATATATATATATATATATATATATATATATATATATATATGTGTGTGTGTGTGTGTGTGTGGTGTGTGTGTGTATGTGTGTGTGTGTGTGTGTGTGTGTGTTGGGAAGAAGTGTATACTTAAGGAATCGTTTTTCCGTGTTTTGACACAATATTGATGCGATTTAACAGACAATAATGCCAACGAACGTAAAGGGGAAGTTATTAGACCGAATTGCCCCGCTGCGGTGGTCTAGTGGCTAAAGAACTCGGCTGCTGACCAACAGGTCGCAGGTTCAAATCCCGGCTGCGGTGGCTGCATTTCCGATAGAGGAGAAAATGCTGTAAGCCAGTGTGCTCAGATTTGGGTGCACGTTAAAGAACCACAGGTGGTCGAAATTTCTGGAGCCCTCCACTACGCGTCTCTCATAATCATATGGTGGTTTTAGGACGTTAAACCCTATAAATCAATCAATTATTAGACCGAACTGTAATGTACATGTGAAGAAGGAAAGTAACTTGCCATGGGAAGGAACGAAACCTGCGACGTTCGAATAACGCGTTCCATGCTTTACCACTGAGCTACCACGGTGGCGATCCCCCCCCCCCCCCCCAGCCACTTTATTGGGTTTATATGTGAATTTAACGTGACAGTGTCAGTCAACGCCACCAGTAGCCACGGCGGCGAGTGTGGCACACTCTTTTTAAGCCTGTTTGGTGCCACGTGGCACGCGAACTTATTACGAGTTTGCAGCTCAACAATAGTCCCTCGTATACAACCTAACGGCACCAAGTCTGCCAGTACGAGACCTTCGTTGATGAATAGTGAACGAAGTGTATAATTAAGGGCTCGGTTTTCCGTGTTTGACACAAGATTATTGAGATCTAACAGACAATTATGCGAGGAAAAGTATAGGGGTAGTTATTAAACCGAATCGTAATGTAGATGTGAAGAAAGAAAAGTGTGGGAAAAGGTTACTTGCCGTGGGCAGGAACCAAACCTGCGCGTTATTTGAAGGTGGCAGGTTCGATTCCTGGGAGAATACACACACACACACACACACACACACACACACATATATATATATATATATATATATATATATATAAAGAACGAACTTCTACCTTTTTATACAAGAAGCTAAAGCTGACAAAGAATAGTTGTGTTTCATGAAGCATGGTGTATGATTTCGCTGTTAAGTTGTCAAGATGAAAGAAAAGCCGCGAAAACTTCAGGACACCATGCTAGAAAAGAGAGCAAGTTGAAGGATAGCGTCTATCCTTCCAGATTCCAGAGTGCTTTCTTATCGACCGCCTACAAAAGCCACGGGCACAAACTTGACAATCGTGGCATATTGCGTTCAGCGAACGTACAAACTTCTGATCGCCAAAGAAGAACAAGAAAAAGAACAGGAATAAAAATATAGAATAGCGCTTGCTGACAGTAGTAGAACCGAGAAGGCCTTGTGATGTCTATGATAAGTATTCGATGGCCGAAGCTTGTGAGCACGAGCGCGATGCCGCCCCAGCTGACATCGATTTTCTATAAAACGAGCAGCCAAACTTGTTTGTTCTATCTTCGGGCTTTGAGGTATTTTAATTTTTTTGCTTTGCGAAAGAATTCGCCGACTTGGACAAGAAATCAGGCGGGAAGAAAATGAAAGTAAAATATTGAGCTCGAAAGAGGAGCCTGACAGTTGTCAGTTCCGCGTTGGAAGCCTAGTTATCGCGACGCGTTCTATAAAAGCTGGCAGACGGATCCGAAACAGACGGTACTCAAAACAGCGACCAAAATTCAGGGCTACATCTACATAGAAACGATCTTGCCTTTACTTAACTTGCAGGCGCATCAGCGTGTCTGCTCGTCACAAGTTTTGGCACGATACGATGCTAACACATTGAATGTGTGGTAACCACAATAGTCAAGTGGCATAATATATATATATATATATATATATATATATATATATATATATATATATATGTATATATATATATATATATATATATATATATAGAGAGAGAGAGAGAGAGAGAAAAGCCCCGCAGAATCTCCAATTTTCACTGCCATGGGGTTTGCCTCCATTTTCTTTTTGCACTGCAGATAATTCGGTATGTAATAGCCGCTTTCTGCCGATGTCACAAGGAAAGTGGTTATCACAGCGCTAACGCTAGGTACTTCTTATTTCATAACAATGCGGTACATCCTATGGCTAGCACTTCTTATTCGAGATCTGAGCCATAATTCCCATACTCTTTAAAACTTGAAAATCAAATTTTCCGGCTATCGTGCAAGCGCAGGCATGACGTCTTTGTCTTGGCCACACGCGACGCGGCTCCGCAGCGAACAGTTTTATTGGCTCGAGACCATTCAAACATACCTTACTTCACAACTCAGAACCCACGTTCTCGCTCACAACCCACATTGGCACCAATGCATCAACAGAGTCTAGCCATCTTGCATACTGGCCCAAGCAACGACCACAGGCATCTTTCTTCAATGATGTCAGCTCTAATCGTTCCTTCCTACCCTCCCGCTTTCACACCCTCGGCATATTGTACGTCAGCCTTGCAGTGCTCACGGAAACGCAAAGGGCACTTTTCCTCGGCAGGAATAACAAAGAACAGGGACCTTTCTTCTTTTAAACTTGAGGCAAGCTGCCCTAGATTGTTTACTTTCTTTCTATATTGATCGAATTCACGTCTACAGCGATGAAATTATCATTCAGGCCAGCTCCGCCAGGCAGCTGTCATCGCATCAGAAAACATGAGGCTCTCTTACAAACGTTGTCATGTGACAACAACGATCGGTTGGAAATTTGTCTTACTAGACACCGTCGACTATATTTACCAACAACCGGCTAATCGATGGACAGTATTCTGCGACTCTGAGGCGGCCTCACAATGTTTTTTTTTCCTCAGTACTTCGTGCGAATTCTGTGCGAAACTTGTGTCAGAGATATCCAAAACGCATCATCAAGTGATTGAAAAAGGACACGACGTCATTCTTCAGTGGTTTCCCAGTAACTGTGGTATCTCCGGCACTAGCTTCACCGATGAAGCTGTCAGAAAAGCACACAATGAAACAAACGTTGCTTATACGCCGTTTTCAAAGATTGTCGTGGTTGACCACTTAAGTAAGATAGCGCACAGCATGACGTTGCAGAATTTGCAAACACCTCAGTTCACTAACCTTCGATAGCACTCCTTAGCACCATCACTTCGATTGCGGCTTCTACCTGATATTTTCCGGGGGGGGGGGATGGTGGCAGACAAAGTATGCTGTCTGCGCCTAGGTGTTGCAATCAACGCATTTAATTTGAGATTGAAATGTGTGACAACGCAAGTGCAAAGAAAAATCTCTCGAGGAAACTATTAAGTACCGACGACCCAATCAAGGGCTTCTCCATCATAGAACTCTGCATTGCCTAAATGGAAACGCCTTCGCCTTTGACAAGATCTTAGGACCATGGGAACAACCTTAACAAAATGAGCCAGTAATTTTGCATTGGATTGCGCGTCAAAGTAGCAAAAAGCAGTGAATGCGCTGCTATACGCCTTATTGAGCATACCGTTCCCATCAATAGTTCGTGATGTCAAGCATGGAACTGCTAATGCATATGTCTGTGGCTATAGCAGTGGCCTTTATTTCCTTCTCTCACTATGTTTTTACCTTTCCCGCATCCCCAGAGCAGGTTAGTTCACTGGGCTTAGCCCTCGTTAACCTCTTTGTCATTGTTATTTTTCTTCTCCTCCTTCTTTCTTGAAGAACATTTCGCGGTATTGAAACTGGTGTGCGAGCATCTTCGTTACATGAGCGCCTTTTTAGTAAATTTGAGATGGTCCATGGTGGCGACCATCTAAAAGACTATTGGCTTAGGTTTGACGGACGCGCTCGTGATCGAACGGTTAGAGTAACCTTGGTTATAGCACGAGGTTGCTCTACTAAGGGGACAACTGCACAATGCAAATTTTGTTCGTTAGGTAAAGAAAACCAGTGCTTCTTTATGTGTGAGATTCTGTAACATAGCTACTAGTAGCACAATTAAGAAAATCCTGCAGGGTTCTGAAGGAAAGCCTTGAATAAAAATTGTCACAGCTTTGCCGCAAAGGCAAAACAATGAACGCGATAAAAACAAATTGGAAGGTCACGCGCAGAATGGCAAGCAAATCGATACGTACCCCGCGTTTCTCACGTACAAATTACGCACGAAACGTACTCACAGCGACAAATAAGCGCTAATAAGCGTCTCAGTTGTCACTTCGCTGTGTCTGAAAAGCACGCCTTTTTCGCTAACGGAGATTGTGCAACGATTGCAGGGACCTTTGCGCGCCCGGTAAATACAACAGAATAGTTCCGGTGAAAGCCCAAGGCGTACGATTGTCCCCACCATGAGATAAGCGAGTGCATGCGTGAGCCTCTCTTCTCCATGGGGCAAAGCACGCGTGGGAGATGGGAGCTCGCGCCGATGCGTCGTGATGATGTGGCGACATGCGCTCATTGTGCCATCTCGCTAGTAAGGCTGAAAACACGGTAGTTCCTCATCGAGATGCCCATCACCAGTGGTAAGTGGTAGATATAAATAGCTTGCGGTTTCAAAGTTGAAGGAGGTGCTCCTTTGTGGCTCAGTGGCTAACGCCTTGCACTCTCAATTCAGAGGTCCGACGTTCAATTCTGCGTGGCGAAGTCTTTTTCTGGATTTTTTTTCTTTCTTGCGTTCTAATATATATAGACAAGTATAAATATATGGTCAATGACGGCAACGCCAATGCCGACGCCAGCGGCAAAATCCAGCCGAGTGTGTCCATAAATTGCTATCGCAATAAAAGCGTCGCGTTCCGCTCATAAATAACACTATGGTTTTCCAAGTACGCAGTCATACGCAAGTGTCAGTGATGTAGCCTGAAATTTTTCTGTGTTGGAGGGGGGGGGGGGGGAGTGTGACCACACACACAAGCGCGGGCGCGCGAGTTCTTAATTATCTTTATCCAAGTAATAAACATACGTCGACACACCCTATGACCTACGACGACGCCAATAATGCATGTTGCTAAGAATTGCATGGAGTAAGACTTACTATTCTTGTCCAACTAACTGGCTGATTACACATCCTTATAACTATCTTTTTGAAGCAATTAACAAAGCTATCCAAGAATTGTACATGTGCAGAAAAATTGTAGATTTGAAAAACGTCCGATTTGACACTTTCTAACTTTATATCTGGTAATTAACAGGTGTTTTTTTCTCATCTACAGGTGCACTCCGAACTAGAACAATATACCATGAGACATGTATGCTTGCGCACCATGGTTGTAGTGCTCCTTAAATTTCCGCGTAAAAAGATACCGTTCTTTCGCGTTACTTTATGACAGTCATAGCAGACGAAGCGCTCATCGGTTGTGTTGCCGTTTGCAAAACGTGCGTAATGACCCAGCCACCCCACCGCCGATGTCCTGTCGAGGTAGCACCGTGGGAGCGCGCCCAGCCGAGTGATATGGCTGTTTTCTAGCGGAACGCTGGACGCACTGCCATCACTGTGACCATAGGTGAGGAAGCGGGCTTGTCACGTGTTACGTTTACAGCGAAAGCTGTATATGACTAGAAGAAACGAAAAACTGTCCGGCAGTAGTTTCAGGAGTGGTCTGCATTGAGTGTCCTATGAGTTACGTCATTCTCAGAGTCGTACACAAGCACGCGTGCCATGGAATGCGTTGTCAGGGACCTCGTTCATCTCGTCGCAGCCGTTGCGCTGAGCACGCGTGAACCAGTTTTTCCTGAAACCTTCGGCATGGGTTTGCTACGGACAACTCCAGATGAGCACCGAGAGTAGAGACGTGAGAGAGCCCCTATTCACTTTGCCGATGGTGCAATTCGGGCATAAGAAACAGGCCTGGGAGGCCGATTGCCAGCAGCAACTGAGTACCGGTGATCCGGCAGCTTTCCTAGGCACGTTAAATTGCGAACGAGAATGCAGGCGCCGGTGGCAGTGCTTTGCTTATCCTGCGAACAACGCCCCCAAGTTAGTTCACAATGTAAACGCTTGCAACAATGCCGTTCCAAACAACGAATGCGTGCTTTTTGAAAAAAAAAAAAGAAAAGGACACCTAATTTATTTCTGCCTATATTGGCGACACGGCGGAATGCCTACGACGAACAAGTGGCGTTGCGGCGTCAACGTAATGATTGCGGGAGTGCGTTCGTCGGTGCGAACGCCTGCTTTCAGCGAGAGATTCTCCAGCAGAACTTTGGCTTAGGCAGCGACGTCTGTGACCACCTGTGGTTCGAGAATGACCACTGTGATTAGGACATTTCGAAACGCATTTAACAACTGAGTCCACTCTTCCGTGACCATGATCATGTGAGGCACAATGTGCGGTACGTGAAATAAACACTGTGATAAAACCAAGCTAAACGTGTGTATAACATTTTTAAGAAGAACGAACATCTAACCCCTAATTAGGGAAGGCTTCAGTGCGACGTCGGGTCGAATTCAGTGCTGAAAACTGGGGCCGCACGTTTCAGCTTTCACTGGTTAACATTTGTACGGAGTGTTCAGGCGCTCTTTTTTGTATTTTGCGCCAATCTGATAAGAAAACAAAGACTAATACATGTAGGCGTCCACAGAATTCTGCTTCAGAGGGGAGAGGGCAAAAGTTAATAGAAGAGCCCCCTACCAATTAGGTCAATGTATGGGGCAGACATTCTGACCCCCCTCCCCCTCCCAGGTCACCATGCCACTCTCCTTCCTGTTACGTCACTATATGGGGCTGAGTTTGCGTGCCCCTCATAGGTGACAAGAAGGGGGCGTTAACATCGCCGCAACGTTTATTTCGAAGCTATGTCCTGGCAGGGGTGTGCAAAGATGCATAATTGGAGAAACGTCTATGGTATTTTGTTAAGAATTGTTTTAATAAATCAAAGTAAACATATTATAATAATGTATTTGCCCGTTTTTGGAACATTTTTGGGTCTAAAGAGATGTCGTACGGAACTTGCACCTGTCATACTCTCATGGAAAGGAGCGATGTCTTCGTTGTCAGCCCACGTGGCACACGGTCATTTTATTGGTTCATACCTCTGACCCAAGGTGACTCTTAAAGTCTTCTACGGGGGCAGGGGAGGACTTCTTTCAGAAAATCGTCCATTTGCAGTGACGCTCAACAACGCAGTGCCTTCTTCCCCACAATGTTTTTTTTGTGAAGCAGATTCCGCATTGACTTTTCGAATGTGAAGTGTGCGCTAGCACACAGCTTGCACAACTCAACAATGCACTATTTCAACGATTGTTACGTGAGTGTTTCATAATTGCTTTTTTAATGAGAAAAATATGCGTGAGCACCCGAAAATGTACTGCCTAGGCAGTGATGTCACCATTTATACGCCGGCATTATGTCGCTAGATCTGTCATGCCGTAATTTGCTTTGTAAATATACAGTGTGATGCATTATAGTCTGCACTGTGGGCGCCATCAGTAAAAACCTCAAATTCAACATCGTGCTTTCTTTAAAATAATTTTTCTACTGCTTATTCATTGAGCAGCGCTTGTATTTTTTTCTCTCTGTTTCTTTTTTTGATGTGGCTCGCAGAGAAAACACCGCTAATCACGGAAGAACCACGAATCACCAAAAAAAAAAAACTTAGCGCTGTACCATGCGTTATTGGCGCAACTTTTCTGGAAAAGGTTCTTCAAAGCAACGAAATCTCCTTACTGTGAGGCACTTTGCCTCTTACCCGTGTGCGATGATTATCACGTAAAAAGAAAAAATTGCCCGCAGCTTCCCTCGGAGGAACACTGAGGAGGATGCGGAGCATATAATTGGTTAACGGGGTGTTAAAGTGCAACTTACTTGGGTCGATGGCTAAATTGGTTGACGTGGTTGTGAAATGGGGTGTTAAATTGCGACTTACTTGGGTCGATGGCTAAATTGGTTAACGTGGTTGTAGGAGGGGGTGTTAAATGAGTGAACACGTACACACGTATGCGAAAGGGCGGCGATGGTCGAAGGGACGTCGATCATTGTGTTTGTGGATTCGTTGGAATTCATTTCACCGCGACCTAGGACGTCGACGCGCCGTACAAACCAACCGACGAGCGGCAACTGAGCGAGCGAGCGCCGACCTTGAGTATATATACAGCGCGACGGCGCATGCACTGTCAGCTGTCGAATGTTCGAGAAGGGGGAGAAGCGCAACGGCGCATGCGCGCGCGTCAGCTGCCGATGTTCTCGAAGCGCGACGGCGCATGCGCGCGCGTCAGCTGCCGATGTTCTCGAAGCGTGACGGCGCATGCGCGCTACATTACACAGCTAGCGAATGTTCGTGAAGAGGAGAAGCGCACGCGGTGTGTAGAGGAGGAAGGGTGCACAGATGGTGGAGGAGTGAAGTGCGCGCGGTGTGTAGAGGAGGAAGGGATGCACAGATGGTGGAAGAAGGAGGAGGAAGCTTGCAGACGGCGCCGCACTACAAGCCTCGAGTATTAGATGCTCCGCATCTAAAAGTCTGTGTCGAAGACGACTGAATTTCCGCTGTCCGTACAAGGAGGGGCCAGAGAGCAAAATGTCCCTGGCCAGTTGTCAGAGATGACAACTAACTGTCAGGGCCCTCTGCTAGCACTATATGATCCTTTCTTGTTCAAGACATCACCGCCGCAAGCGTGTACTTACACTGCCATTACTATCTCAATCCCAATCGTCTGCCGGTCAACATTATTTTCTCTTTCGCGGTAGCATGGCAGCATGGGATAGCGGAGCCTGTCAATCAGCGTATCGCAGCGTCGCCATATGGCTGTCCACGGCACTATATTTGCAGTGAAATTTTCGAAAGTCAGGTGCTAAGCAGTCACTTACAAGACCAGTATGGGTGTAGCTAGGACTGTCAGCCCAAATTAGCAATGTTGGCATTGAATTTTCTCAACCACTGTGAAAACGAATTCTTGAAAAAAATGCACATTTCGGGCGCGAAGGCCTGTTTTGGCTGGCGGTACATGATAGTACAAAATGTTTCGTGGTGAAAGTGGAGAGCGTCTTATCTCCCGTTGGAGAGGATCATACGTCTTGGCTGACGTTGGGCTTGACTGGAATGGTTCTGGTGTAGTTACTGTGCGCACAAAGGTCACTGCAATCGTTGCATAGCCTCCATTTGTGAAAAGGGCGCGTTTTTCAGACACATCGAAGTAACAACTGAGACACTTATTCGCCTTCATCTTTGTACCTGTGAGTACGTTTTGTGCGTCATTTGTGAGTGAGAAACGCAAGGCAGGTTTCGGTCTGCTCGCCAATCTGCACTAGACCATCAAATTTGTTACTATCGCGTTCATTGCTTCGCTTTTGCTGCAAAGCTGTTACATTTTTCCAAGAACACACGCCCATTGATTCGCGTGAAGGTTGTCAAAAGTCACCATGTTGCCAAAACAGGCCAACAGAAATCGATTTAGGAAGTTGGGTGGCTGGACTAACTACTAAAAAGTGCTGGATGCACGAGAAACAGATTTGACATCCTGAAATTGACGATCCGAAGCATCGGTCACTATTGATTGATCTGTATAGGCGTGGTATCAAAAGAGCTAAGCAAGTCATAAGCACATTGCTGCAAACACAAGAAATACCACCACCACCGACGTGGTTGCCACAAAAATTTGATGGACCCCACTACTTAATGCCGGTCCACTAAAGATGAAGATGACAAGAGGCGAGCGGCAAGCAGCAAATGACATTTTTATACAGACGTCACCGGCAATTCATAAAAAAAGCTTTAATGAACCGTGAGCTTTAACCAGGTAATAAACATCGAGGCCACACGTTTCAGCTTCGCTGAAGCATCGGAAAGGAGTGCTTCTGCGGTGCGCACAACGTGACAATACTAGTAAACAGTAAAAGCGACAGCGGCGGCGAGAAGACCCCGATGTGAAGCAAGCCCTACGAGAATGCTGACGTGTCCTTTGATGCACGGTATGGGCGAACGCATCTCCTGTACATCACTCCACGCACAACAACGTACATGGAATTACTAGGAAACAGTAAAGGCGTCAGTGGCAGCGTGGAGACCCCGAAGCAACGCACGTTAAAATACTCGGGAACAGTAAAGGCGACAGCGCGTAAAGCCCTACGTGAACGCCGACGTGCCCGTTGATGTACGAGAGGTGCGAACGCACCTCCTCTAGACCACTATAGCTGGTGTTCAACAACGTACATCAAAATACTAGGGAACAGTAAAGGCGACAGTGGCAGCGAGAAGACCCCGAAGTGAAGCGAGCCCTCCGCGAATGCCGTCGTGCCCATTGATGTACGGGAGGTGGGGACGCTCTGTATCAGTGCGAGTTTCGGTCTCCGTAGTTTTGACGACCTTGTGGTGTATCCGATTACCTGTGGTTTGGCCCAAACCTCTCTATGCTGAGAAGCAACCTAGAAACAATGTAGCATCAGCCAGCTAAAGCCTAGCAATAACCTTGAAGCGATCACATCAGAATTCAGCATCGTCCAGCTTCGCCATTTTAAGCCTTGCGTGGCTTAGTGCATGCTTCACCCCCGCCCCCTTCTTTTTAATTTTTCTCAAAGATGAGTGCAGCCTACTTGAAGCTTATACATACGCCGTAATTCATTGCAATGGCAAAGGCGGTTATTCTATGTGTAAACCAGAAATGAGTGAAAAACATGAGTCAGTCAACAAACTTTATACGGGTCCCAAGGAACTACATAGTCTTATCAGTTTCGATATTTGCGCACACGACTAATTTTTTTCCTTCTCATGACAATTATTATTGTAATACATATAGGAAAAATGGCTCTATTGGTCTCAGATTTTTTGTGATGAAAGAGCAGAATATCTCCATAACGCCATGCTGTTGATAAAATCATTGTGGGCTCCTTTGTACAAAGCAAAAAAAAGTAAGCAGCAGTATGCAGGAATCACTGTTGTTAGTCGTTTTGTCTCCACATTTCCGTCTATCTCATGCAAAGAACTTCTTACGATGGTCCTTTCGACGATAAGTGGTTTGGCTTTCGGGCTTTGTGACAAGAATTGTCGCAGTACAACAAAAAGCCGTCCAAGTGCGTGTCATTCGCTTGGAGTCTGGACCGCCGGAAGCGCGGCATGACAGCTGCCAGCGGGACACCGCAATCGCTGACCGGAAATAACAGCCAAGCTTAGCTCAATCTACTTTCACTGTCAAAGAAACCTTCGTCGCCAATGGAGGCCACTTCCGTTTGCGCAAATATGCTGCGCCTGTCCCGGTGGCTTCTGCTCACCCGCTCTTTATGGCATCATTTTTGTTTTTTTTGGCGAGGTTTTGAGAAAAGGTTCCTAGGTAAGTATCAAAAGAGGATTTATTCTGCGTACGGAGCCTCACTACGTTCTGTTCCCACCTTTTCGCGGGATTATTTTCCAGCTGTGTTTCTTTTGAACTGACCCACAGGTCACGGGATCGAATCCCGGTGGCGGCACCTGCATTTTCGATAATGGTGAAATTGCTGTAGGCTCGTGTGCTTAGATTTGGGTGAAGGTTAAAGAACACCAAGTGGTCGAAATTTCCAAAGCCTTCCACTACAGCGTCTCTCATACTCATATGGTAGTTTTGGGACGTTAAACTCGACATATAAGTCAATCAATCGTGGTTATTATCAAGGCAATAGTGATCATTCGGCTAAAGTGTCCGTGGTTTTGATGCAAAGCAGTTACCTCAGTGTTCCTCATAGCCTTCTTTATTGATAATATTGATAGACATGTCAAAGGGCCACTTCCGTATGTGTTTGCTTGGCTCCTAATGTGTAAAGAAGTTTGAGGCCTGCACATATTAACGAGGTAGCGTTAAAGAGCTTGTTTTGCAGAAATTCCACTCTTGGCGTCGGTGTCTACATCAGCATCGGTGGCTGTGAGCGAAAAATAATCATCTTATGCGTGACCGAAATTCAAAAACAATGCAAATAAAATAAATAAATGTGAAAGAATCCGGGAGAAGAGTGAGGACCGAACCAGTGTTCTTTGGATCCAACTAGGGATCAAATTCGTGTTGTTTGCGTGGTCAATGGACGTTCTACCAAACGACCACGCCTACGCCTTTTTTTATAATACATAAAACCATTACCAGTAATTGTGAACGACGCAAAACATAGTTCATCAGAAGTGAGGCAAACACACGTAGCGTCCAGAAGGAGAAGCCACTCTGGAACGGGGTCAGAAGTCTCAACAACACTGCGCACTTGAGCAGTTTCTTCTCAAAAGACGGACCTCGTCGACCATGGTGGCTCGGCGTGTCTACGAATCATGCGACTTTTCTATAGTCTATAAATTCCCAACAACATAAACAGGTTTTATGAAGCATCATCAGTCAGGCTCTTTTTGAATGGGAGGAACATAATACCATGACCTGTAATGGGAAGGTCTTTTCCTATTGTTTTTTAGAATGTCCCAAAAATAAAACAGATCATGAGAGTTATTGAAACAATGCTCTATTGTCTCAGGTTGGTTGCAGAGTTTACAATTTTCTGTCCAGGGCACACATACATTGATTTTTTACTCAGCCACATTTTCACTGGCAATGTAGAAGTGTGCAACCTAAAGAAAAATGTTTTCACTAAGGAGATACCCGCATTCTATGTACACGAAATAATACATCGTGATCAGACAAAAGAAAACAGGCATTCGATAAATAGGTTCTGGAAAATGTTATTTACAAGTGCAGTGGTTAACTTTATTTTGTCAATAATAGACAAAAACTCTAAACTAAATCTTACTTTCGAAAAATTTACAGTATCAAGAATTTCTTTTAGGAATTCCCACAACGGCGATTCCTTAGCTATGCCTGTTGTGACATGAATAAAAGGAAGGTGGTAACATAGGTGGTTTCGAAGAACCGCTAAAAGAACGGCGTGGCACACAACCATGAAGTGAAAAAAAATCGCTACACCATCTGTTGCACAAACAAATAAATGCCCCAGGCTGAGGCCACCCTTTTCAAGCGGAAGAAAAAGATTGTCTGTTCTTATGGGTTCCCAAGAAGAGCTCCAAATAAAGCAGGCAAATATCCTATGGAAGGCTTGAATGTGCACACGAGAGTTGAGCAACACCTGCAGAACATAAATGAGCCTTAACGCAAGGAATATATTGCACGCTTTTTCTCTCGCAAAAACGGGAAGCTCTTATCTGTTCCAAGTTGCCACCTTTCAGCGGATCGCAGTTATCGCAGCGGTCCTTGTAAGGCGCTGTTACCATATTTATCGAAAGGCACACCAAGGTACCTCATAGGAGTCGCATTCCAATGAATGTTTGCGAAGACCAAAGGACTTAAGACCCACATGCAGAGCCAGAACCCTCTACTTTTATTAAAAATTATGTTGGCACCAGCAACTTCACAGAAACGTAAAAAAAATTCCGCCATATCCACGAAGTGAATGATGATGAGTGGGCGAAGCTCCGGAGGTAAACCTGGTAAACCATGAATCCTCTGTACATTTCACCCACTCAATTTTATTACATCGCTCCCCCTAGCGTACGTCGCCGCACTAAATCGAACGATTGCCTTCAACCAATGACACGCGCCATATGTGACATCATTCCTATTTGATAAGATCTCGCGTCTTTCATCAACTACAAGTACCGCTTTCTAGTTTATAACATCTTGCATCTTTTCATCATCAGCTACAAGTACTACCATTTAGTAAACACTACAAGAACTAAACGATAGGTGGCTACATACAGGAGACGGTACCGCCATCTAGTGAACACTGCAAGAACTAAACTAGAGGTGGCTAGATACAGGGGACGGTACCGCCATCTAGTGAACACTGCAAGAACTAAACTAGAGGTGGCTACATACAGGCTACATGGGACGCACAGCCCACGCCCTAGGGAGCTTCGCCCCTAAAAGTGTTGACTGCTTCTTGAACGGTGGGTTTATTCCTGCAAAAGAAGACAATGTCATCTGAATGAGCTAGAACTTCAACTTCTTCAGCATTATCTTGTTATTCTCTTGTGCCAAAATTTAGAAGCACACCTAATTATAATGATTCCAGATAAATGGCAAAAAGCAAAGGCAAGAGTCGACATTCCTGACGTACACATGAATTTAACTCTATTATAATAGAAAGTGTGCAATTTACAACTAGCCGGGTTGTGAAATTCATATAAAATTTTGAAATACCTTTGTACAGTACATCACCCAAGTGCACGTGTCTTAGGAGCCGGAACACGAACCATGCTGTACCGTATCAAGGGATTTAGCAAGGTTTGATTGGAAGAGGGCTATTTGGTTCATGCTACCATGAATACTTAAAGGCTGACCGTACAGTATGAATGTTTTTCTGTATAGAGCGACCTCGACATGTTTGGTGGTCACCTACACATCTTGTAATCACTGTCTGTAGCTGATTTGTCAGTAATTTCACAATTATTTTGTAGTCAACGTTACATAACGATATAGGCCTATGAATGTTAACTCTCTGTATTGCTTCAGAATAAGTACTTTTCGGAATGAATGTTGTATGGCCATCATAGAAAGAAGAAGTAAGTTCACCACGTCCATATGCCTCTTTAAAATGTTGGTCAAGGAAAGGTATCAAAAGTTCATGAAATGCTGTGCGAAATTCGCCACTAAGGACATCTGGGTCAGCATTTTGGTTCTTCTGCAACGTTTTGCTAGTCTGATTTCTTCCTTGATTATGGACCTATCCACAGTGAGTCTGTCATCTTCTTGTTAGTGGGGCACAAGGGCAAGAAAGTGGTCAGCTTCTTCCTCAAAATTCTCCTGAAGCTCAGCCGCGGCGAACAAACTTTGTGGTAATCTTCAAATGCGACTCTCATTTCACATGTCTCTGTGCCAAGTCAACCCTGTGACTCAATTCGTAGCATATATTTGGAAAGCGCATACCTGTTTTCAGCCCCGAGGGATTTCTTAGAGGGTTCCTTTTCAGTGAAGAAGGTAACACGTGAATGAATCATTGTTTCTGTGTATAAATCTGTACCGTGTTTTTGTATCTTTGCTCGAATCACATTTATCTCATCTAAGCACTGCTGACTTTCAAAAGTACAAACCTTATGAAAAAAAACTCATAGAGATAACGTTTTGCAGCTTTTTTTATTCGAGCTATTTGACAAAAAATAATAATCGCCTGATACCTAACTCTTTCTTCAAACCTTTCCCATTGAGAGAAGATTGGCAGCTGTCGATATTGTGTTACCTCTTGTGCCAATTCTAACACTATTTTAACAAAAGAATTCTCGCGCAACAACTGTACGTTAAGCGGCCATAGGTCCCAGTTTAGAGGCACCTTACAAAAATCTTCAGGACCCCTGGAAACGTAGACCAAGCATCGGTCTGAAAAAATATAGATTTCGTAGCATAAATAAGAAAGGGAGACCATAGGCCTATGGATACATACACATGATCGAGCCAAGCATGAGAGACGCCCTGAAAGTGTGTAAACTTCACAGAGGAAGATACATGCGCTCCCACATCTATTAAATTGAGGTCATTCAATGATTTCTGCGGTAGGGTTGCACTTGAATCATAACGAGTTGTTATATTAGAAAGATTTCTCCTGTCACAAACACAAAGTCTCCAAAAACTATCAAAGTTCTGTCAGTGCTTAGCAGCGAAGTTAAAGAGAGGAAAAAAATTCCTGTTATTTACTTTGGAGGGAGCATAGACACAGGTTAACCTATAATTATGAAAATTAAAAGAAAGTCAAAACGAATGAGGCCTCCTTCACCATCAATATGTATACTCACGTCGAAGTATAATTGAGGCGCTTTCTACCTAATAAAAAGCATCCAGTGGAAGCACCACGTGCTTTGTTGATGTATAAATTACAATCTCGAACAACTTCCAGTGCATGATGGGTGTCACGAGCAGCCGAAATCTTAGTCTCTTGCACTGCAGCTACGTCAACATTGCACTGCTCAAGCACGTGGTGCAACCACCACTGACGCATTACATTCCTCAAGCCACGTACGTCGAGTGTCGCTACACACATGGGGAAGGTTACATTCAATTCGATGCAATTCAGCTTTATTTCAGTTGTACTTTGAGCAGACAGAGTCTAGAGGCATAAATTGCCTGACAGTGGCCTCTGCCCCCCCCCCCCCCTCTGGAGTTCGGAGCAGGTGCACGATCCATAAAGGAAAACAGTAACGCTAAAAACCAAACATATACAAAAATAAATTGTTTACAAATGAAGTGGTGATGAGCCGCTACGACAGTGGTGATTGTTACAATGGTACAAAAATACAATGCTACAAAGCCATAATGTTACAGAAACTGTTAGAGAAACGCAGAGTACATATGAGTTTATGGCAAACGAATAGCTAGCAACTTAAAATAGTGTATAAACAGTTAATCACCGACTCTAGTGGTAATGAGATGTCTTCAATTTATGTTTTATTTTGTTTGCGGAATTTGTCCAGCAGATAATGTTTTTGTATTTATTCAGGAAATGTGCAATTTGGTAATGTATAGTCTGACACTTTGGCAGCAGCAGCGGATCTGCGCACAGCCTACTGAACCATTGCATATTGTTTTTACAGCGCATGTCGTCGGTGCACTGCCCCGTGTCAAGGGAAATACGGTGGTCATCGTGGGAGTGACTGCTGACCTTTCAAATAGCCTCGACGCATCGCCCCGTATCATATCAGGGCACGGCTGTGATCATCGTGGTCGTGTTTTTGTTGTGCCCCGCTGTGAGCGCCACCTGGATAGCTGTTCAGCTCGGAGCATCTCCGGGTGTACTGAACCACACTTTGGCAGCAGCAGCGGATCTGCGCACAGCCTACTGAACCATTGCATATTGTTTTTACAGCGCATGTCGTCGGTGCACTGCCCCGTGTCAAGGGAAATACGGTGGTCATCGTGGGAGTGACTGCTGACCTTTCAAATAGCCTCGACGCATCGCCCCGTATCATATCAGGGCACGGCTGTGATCATCGTGGTCGTGTTTTTGTTGTGCCCCGCTGTGAGCGCCACCTGGATAGCTGTTCAGCTCGGAGCATCTCCGGGTGTACTGAACCACACTTTGGCAGCAGCAGCGGATCTGCGCACAGCCTACTGAACCATTGCATATTGTTTTTACAGGTCAGTACTATCGTTGTTTCTTTCCTTAGTGTTTCTGTTGCTTTCTGCTGCTGCTGCTGCTGCTGCCATAGTGTTTTTTGATGTCGCCAGCCGAAATGGAAAAACATTTTAAAGAGTTGAAACAAGAGTTTCGCGAAATGCGGACTGCCCTGGAGAGAGAGCTGCGTAAGGAAATACGTGATGTGAAAACAAGTCTAGACTTTTTTAATAAGCAGTTTGAAGAAATTTCGGCTCTGTGCTCGCGGCTTGAAAAAGAAAACGGTGAGCTAAAGGCTCAAAATGATGTTCTGAAGACTGATTGCAGTCAGCTGAAGCAGGTCGTTCTCAACAATGAACGTAGGACTACCGCCCTAGAACAGTACTCGCGAAACCGAAATATTGAAGTGAAAAATGTTCCTTTCGTGGAGGGTGAACGGTTGACCAGGGTCGTTCAGAAGATTGGTGAAGCTGTCGGCGAATCAGTGAAAGAAGATGACATAGAAATTTGCCATCGCGTGACTGCTAAGGATGCATCTTGCCCTCATATTGTTGTGCAGTTCAACAACCGGTCTAAGCGAGACGCAGTTCTGGAAAAGGCGAAAAAGTTGCGCTTAACGACAGCTGATATTGGTTTCCCAGGAAAGACATTTGTCTACGTCAATGAACACCTATGCCCACAGTTAAAAAAACTACTGGGACAAACTGTAGCGCGCAAGAAGGAAGCCGAATGGCGATTTGCCTGGACGAAAGGCGGCAAAATTTTTGCGCGAAAGGATGAGAAGTCGAGGGTGCTTCAGATAACTACTGAGAGCGATCTCGAAAAGATTGTTTAAATTTGTTGAGCTTCATCTTTTTAGCAAAAAAAAAAAAAAAAAGCTAGAAGAAAAACAGGGCAAAAAGAAAATGGCTGCAGACTGCTTAACGCCACACCAGTTGAGCCTATTGGTATCTGGTAGAAAACACCACATTTCCTACCTTCATATAAATGCGCAATCAGCCAGAAACAAGGCAGATGAGATAGCAATACTGCTTGAATCGTTTGAGTTCTCCTTTGACGTCATCATGGTTACTGAAACCTGGTATCGCCATGAATCCGACGTTCTTCGTATACCTAGCTATGCCACGTATTTCTTGAACCGCAGTGATAAATTAGGTGGTGGTGTTATGCTCCTGGTCAAAGATGTGTTTGAGTGTGAAATACTCGAGGCTTTTTCTGTGGTTACTGACGATTACGAGATTATGACTGTAAAATGTTCTTCGGGTATTTTTTCTGTGGTATACCGCCCCCCCAAATGTAACATGTGCAACTTTTTTACGTTTCTAGACACTTTCCTGTCGTGGGTCAATGAAAATGGTTACAATCTTACTATCGGGGGTGACCTAAACATTGATATGCTAATTTCCAGCCCCCAACGTCTTGAACTTTGCAATATCATGGAATCAAACGCATTTAAAAATGTTATAAAACACCCCACTCGATTTCATGCCCAATCCTGCACACTTATCGACGTCATTATAACAAATAGCACAAGTGCACCTCTTTGCTCGGGTGTCCTTAAGACACATATTAGCGACCATTTGCCTGTTTACTCAATTTTAAGTCAAAAGAAGCTTCAACTTAGGGATGCAAAGCCACCGCCTACCCCATTCCGGTACATATGTCCTAGCACAATTGATATGTTCGCTGCATATATATCCAAGATAAAATGGGACGCTGTTTTCCGTGAAACTGATGCAGACACAGCGTATAATGTTTTCATCGAACGTTTTAGTGAAGCCTACAACAAGTGCTTTCCGCTCAAAGCAAAACGCAGACCACGCAAGGCAAGAAAGCCTTGGATTACTTCGGAATGCCTTCAAGCTATAAAAGTAAAAAATGCACTTTACCAGAAATTTCTAATATCTAGAGACAAAGAAGACTTGAAGACATTTAGAAAACATAGAAATACTACAAACTCTTTATTAAGGAAAAGCAAACTTGAATATTTTAGCAACCTTTTCAGCCCTGAAAAAACCAAAACGTCCGAAGCCATCTGGAAAAAGTTAAACATGTTGCTCCACCCACACTCGGATGATAGCACATACCCGACTAAACTCATTGTAGACAACCGCGTTCTAACTGGTGATGACCTTGCTGAAGCTTTTAATAAATTCTTTACCTCTATTGGAGAGAGCTCGCACGACAATAATTTTGCGCGATTCATGGGTTCGCAAGTAGGCGAAAGTGCATTTCTATTTCCAGTGACTACACAGGAGGTTACGGCAGATTTCATGTCACTGAAGAATAGCAGGTGTTGTGACGTAGACGGCCTAGAAATCCGTCCAGTTAAGCATGTTATTCATGTCATATCTCCTATTTTAGAATACATCATTAACTTAATCTTCTCATTGGGCACGTTTCCTAGTCGTCTTCAGATAGCCAAAGTTTCTATTATTTTCAAAGGTGGTGACAAAAATAGCATGACCAATTACAGACCAATTTCTATTTTACCTGTATTTTCTAAAGTAATTGAAAAGTTGTTACATAAACGAATAGTGTCATTCTTAACCAAGCACCACATTATGACGCCTTTTCAATTTGGTTTCACAAAGCAGCGCTCAACAGAAACTGCCCTACTAATGCAAAAAGAAATCATACTCGATGCATTTGAAAAGGAAATATATACACTTGGAATTTTTGTAGATTTCTCAAAAGCATTTGACAGAATCAACCACATTACATTAATTAAAAAACTAGAACACTATGGTTTTCGGGGGAACTTTATAAGTGTCATAAAAACCTATTTGAAATACCGACAGCAAAAAGTAGATATTAATGGCTACGCATCTAGTTTTAAAAAACTGTCACATGGCGTGCCCCAAGGAAGTATTCTGGGTCCCCTGCTTTTTAATCTGTATGTGAACGACTTGACAAACATCGATAACAATACAACATTTATTATTTATGCAGATGATACCAGCTTATTTTTTAAAGACTGCGATTTGCATAAACTAGTTGACAAAGCAAATAGTGTCTTGAAACTGCTGCACATTTGGAGCATAAGAAATTCGCTAATTATAAACACCTCAAAAACAAAATCTGTGCTCTTTCGTCCAATAAATAAGCCCGTAAACTGCGATTTATCATTAGTGATTGGCTCAGAATCTATAAGGATTGAACCGATAGTGAAAACTCTGGGAGTTTTTTTCCACGAAAACATGCTATGGAAGGATCAGGCTGAGTTTGTCCATGCTAAACTTTCTCGTACTGTAGGTATCTTATCGCGCTTACGTTTTCTCTTGCCACAAAAAATTAAACTCTTACTATATAATTCGCTATTTTTATCTACATTAAGCTATTGCTATCTAGTATGGGGCACCACATCGGAAAAGAACTTAGGCCGAATATATAGATTACAGAAAAAGGCTGTGCGCATAATTACAGGTGTTCCTCGCGATGAACATTCCAAACCCATTTTCGAAGCTCTTAATTTACAACCAATGCCTGAGATATACAATACAATTTTAATGAAGCGATATCGTACTTCCTTAAAGAATCACGACTCTTTTCTTACTGATTTAGCGCGTTTGACACCCTATACCTGCCCCTATAGCACACGAGCCACCGATGACTGGAAAATTCCTTACACACGTACTAACTATGGTCGCCAGATGATGAGCTACTTACTGCCACTAACCTTAAACAGTTTCTTACAATAAACCATTTATACTGCTCCGTTCTGTAAATGTTTTTCAACGTGTTAATAAAATGCAAATCGGCATGACCTTGAAGTACATGTTTTTGATATTGTATAATAACTGATGATCTCATGCTGCTGTTGCTGTTGCTATGTTGTCGAATGGTGCGAAAGCCTTCGTCAAGCCTTAATGGCTTTTTGCTTTCGCCCCACAGCATCACTGTTGTGACTTTTGTAATGTCTCCTGTGATGTCGGAATAAACTGAATTGAATTGAATTGAATTCTATAATTCGTCCTCACTTTCGGCAATTGACGCTGAATATTCCTTATACATATATCAGTCTGTTTTAGTGTATATGTTTTTTTAAAGGCATTTTTATTGTGTATATACAGCATTATTTATATAAATTGAGCTGGTTGGGATTGAGTATGCTGCACTTTATGAACATTTCTCGCGTGCGTAATTCGCATTTGTTTCCTATATAATTTTCAAATATACGCAGTACCCTTTTTTGTCAAACTAACAACCTATTGTAATTTGTGTCCGTTGTTCTTCATCAAATTAGAGCACAGTATGTCAGTTTTGAATACACTAGTGAGTAGTAAAGTTGTTTTCTTAACCAAAGTGGTATTAAATTACTAATTCGCCGAATGTTGCCTATGGTTTCGGCTGTGTTTGCTGTCAAGTGTGGAATGTGCGTATTCCATGTTATGTTTTTGTGAAGCGAGACTCCTAAAAATTTCTTTTCCTTTGTTCGTGTAATTCGGGCAGATCCATTTATAATTACTATGTCACCTATATTTTGCTCATTTGGTAGTGCAAATAGTATGTACTGTGTTTTAATCGCCTTTACCTTTGACTTATTATGATGTAGCCATATAGTTAATTCTTCTAGATAGTAGTTTGTCAATGTTTCTAACAGGTTCATGTCTATTGCAGTGAAGGATACGATGGTGTATACGGTACACATTACGATGTCTTGTTGAATACCTACAACAGTTATATTATTGGTATACAGCAGGAATAAAGTGGAACCGAGTAAGGAGCTTTGTGGTACTCCGGTTGTGACATATATTCGGCTGGATGAAAAGGTATTTATTGCTGTAAATTGGCATCGATGACGTAAATAATATGTCATGAGTTCTAATGCAATGCCCCTTATCCCGTATTGTTGAAGCTTCAGCAACAGCACTTCGTGATGGACAGAGTCAAAGGCCTTTCGTAGGTTTAAAATTCATTCAAGTGTGCAACAATTTTGCTCAATTCTTTCAAATATTTTCGATTTTACATATAGCAATTCCTTTTCTGTGAAATTCTCGTTTAAAAACCTATACTGGGAGTTAGATATGACGTTGTATTTGTGTAGAAACTTCGTCAGTCTCTCGCTTATGGCCCATTCCAATATTTTTGAAAAGAGTGGTAAGACTGAAATAGGTCTATAATTGGCAGCTTGATTTTTATTTTCTCCTTTGTTCATCGAAGTCACCCTTGTAGTCTTTAAGAAATCTGGGAATATGCCTTTTGCAAACATCAAGTTCAATATGTAAGCCATGATTGGTGCTTTTGTACTAGCGGCATGCTTGACTGGTTCCGCTTTTATTTCATCGTATCTCGCTGAGACGTCAATTGACACTTTGCTGACCAGTAGTTCCACCTCTTGCGTAGTGACTGCCTTCAAAATTATAGTGTTTGATAAGGAAGTAATAACCTGCAATGACGGCTCACTATCTATATTTACACTAACATGCTTTCTCGCATTCACGAAATATTCATTCACTGTGTCAACCATAGCTGCACCTGTTACGACGCGATCATTAATCACTATCTTTTGAAGAACTGTTGGCCCCGCCGCAATGGTATAGTGGCTGAGGTACTCGGCTGCTGACCCGCAGTTCGCGGGATTGAATTCCAGCTGCGGCAGCTGCATTTCTGATTGAAGCGGAAATATCGTAGGCCCGTGTGCTCAGATTTGGGTGTAAGTTAAAGAACCCCAGGAGGTAGAAATTTCCGGAGCCCTCCTCTACGGCGTCTCTCATCATTATATGGTTGTTTTGGGACGTTAAACCCTACACATCAAACTATCAATTGAAGAACTGTTAGTGTTGTAATCCTTCCGGCGATTTCATCAACTGATCGCTATACTTTATTGTTTGTTTGGCAATGTGCGAATAGATTTTTGTAGTAGGTATCCTTTGCTTTTTTCAGGTCAAAGTTGAGGTTGTTTCGCAATTTTTGTACTCTGAAAAAAGCTCAAAGCTTCTACCAACCACAGAAGCATGATACCTTTCCTCTCTTATTTGGTAGTGTATAGCATGAGTAACCTAAGGTTTTCTTTTCGCCCCTTTTGGTATCTTAAATGTCTTAGAGGGAATGAGTTGTCGTAGAATCATTTCAATTCAAACAAAAATATGTCGTTTGCTATGCTTGGATCGCATTGTAAATATACACTGGACCACTGAGTGGAATGAATCATTTCACGGAAAACATCGAAAGATCTATTTTTTATTTGCTTGAACAACTTAGCGCTTTTAGTTTTCTTGGAGAAAGTGTTAATTATGATGCAATACTGCGGTAACTGATCACTTATTTCACAGGTAGTTACGCCTGAGCTGAGTTGCTCTCTTTTCACATTGGTATTACAAACGTCTATGCAGTTTGTGCTGTTTACCTCTATGCGTGTTGGCACGTCAATGACGTTTTGCGAGTCATAAGCATAAATAAAATTCTTGAAATCGCAAGTATATGTTTCATTACTCATCGTAATAATGTTTATATTGCCAACAATAAAAAAACGGTTCTGACATGTAAAAAATTAAGATTTTTGATGTAGTAAAAAATAACGCTTTAAATCAATTGGCCGACTATAAATAGCAGATAGCTGAAACTGTGTCGTGCAAAGCGTAAGGCATTCTATGTTGGTGCTTGAAACAGTGTAATCATCTATGACGGCATAGCTGTAACCATATTGAAGGTATATTGTCAAACCGCCACCCTTTTCTTTTATTCTGTTGAGTCATTAGCACGTGTAAGCACCAAAAAAGGCAACAGTATCCTTTTTTGTGAGCCAAGTTTTTTGTAAGCCAAGGCACGTGATGACATACATCAGTGTCGTCTTCAAAAATTTCCACACTCAAAACTTGGCATACCTTATGCACAGCAGTGAACGGGTCAAGCTCATCAGACACACCCTTTATCTCGAGGTTGCTGCCCCTTTGGTATTGTTCCATTTCTGGAGCCTGAAGTTTTAATTGCTAATTTTCTACTTCTAGTTTTTTATTCGTAGCAGTAAAGTGCGTCATCATAGTGAAAAGTTCTTTTATTTCCTTAGTCATTGCTTCCACTTCATCGCAAGTGTCACTGCAGTACTGAATTGATTGTTTCAATCTTCTCAATTCGATACGCAGTTCTTCTTTGAAGTCATCCAAAGTGACAGCAAACTTACTGTATTTATCCTTATCCCTCCGGTCTTTACTCATTTCTGCAAGGTTGAGATCAGTTCACGTGCAAGTCACTCAAGTTCAAAAGTAGCACATACAAACACAACGTAGAATGTTCAGCAGCAGGGCAATTCTAAATCTAAACCATTACATGTAGAACTTTGAACAGTTCTTACCTGCAAGATTGCAGTGAAATATTAGCCCTTTTGTAGCTGCTCTGCGCTGCTGCCAAACTGATCCGAGGCCGTCCACGATGTGGTATTTGTAGCCGTCGATGTGAGCAGGTGTACCACCCCTCGGAGTGTCCTCAGGCACGTGGCGATCACTTGTGGTATTCCTTTTAAGCAGTTTATATTGCAGGCAGTCCGGGAAGATGCGCGCGGCGCTTTCCGGTTAGGTCAGCCCCCGGCACGGTACTTTCCTGCAAGATTGCAGTGTATTAGCCCTTTTGTCGCTGCTTTTCGCTGCTGCAAAACTGAGCGCGGTAGCCATTTTGCTCTCTTAAAACTTTGTTGGTCACCTTTATCGACAGGGTAAACTGTGGCTTTACCTCCTTTCCACTTTTTAGGAGCACTTTCTTGAGGACGGTGGCATAGGCAGCGCGTCCCTCGGTCCCCATAGGAGGTGACACGTGGACCACATGAAAGATACTTCTCTGTCGTATCTGGCGCACTCGTTGTTGCTTCATCGTTGACCGGTGCCTGACACTTCCTTGTTTGACTGCTATCCATTGCTTCTTGTTTATCATTGCCAGGAGGCTTGTCTGTAAGGTCTTTCATGTGGTGTTATCCTGCAGAATATGTTGCATTCATTTATACTTTCACTGGGGTCTTCAGCGATGTTATTTTGCGAGCCGAGGGTGGTCACCATATACATTTGTTCAGCTTATTTTGAGTCATCTTCAGCTCCTCCCGCTGTTTTTCCTGTCGCATCATAACTGCCTCAGTGGCATTCACAAGATGGTCCAGATGTGGCTCTTCTGTGCCTTGGCCAGAACAAAATTTGTTGGCATAAGTCGACACGCAGGCATCCGACGAATGATCAAAATGATCAAATCTGTCACTGCAATCACCTCAATGTTTTACACTGTCGACGGACTTGCCCCACTCGCTTGCAACGAAGACACAGTGGAGGCCTACCAGGAATAAGTACGAGGCATTGGTGATGGTAGATAGACATAAGGTGTGGTATTGAGTCACAGTGATGGTGTCCTTGAGCTCCAAGGCAACGTCCGTGTTTGTTGTCATTCATTTTTCTATTCCTGCACATTTTCATGTCTCTCTCTCTCGATGGACTTCACCACACCGTAAGCTTGGAACGCTCCTTCAACACGCCGTGACTCAAGATGAGGTGGAAGCCAAAGAAGTTTTAACCTAATATTATTTGTCTCTTGATATTTCACCTTGCACTTCCGGCTTTTTACATGGAGCTCACCACAAGTGACGAGTTTCTGTTTCACCATCCTGCTTGCACACGTAACAATTCATACATTGCTCATTTGATACTGGCCAACTCCTATGATGTCAGCTGTGCTCATCACTTTAAGCAGCGCGTCACGGAAGCCTGGGGCGCGATACGGCCTACTACTCAAGGCGGATTGAAGGAAAACGGAATTCAAAACATCGTTACTGCTTCATGAAAGTACAAGGACGACTTTATAGCTTGAGATCTCATCATGAAACGGAGTCGAAGATCCTGGGCCATTGGCCGATACGGTGTTCCCAGCACAGAGAATATTTAAATACAGCCTGATGATGATGATGAAGATGATGATGATGATAATGAATCCACAGCCCTGGCTCATACCCACACCGGGGGATTGCCCATGAATCCATTACTTAATTCAGTGAGACTTTTTCTATATTCAATATATATACCCCCCCGAATGGATGGATGGATGGATGAAAAACTTCATTACCCCTCTTTTTATAGGGGATAATATCGGGCCGCTCCCAAGTAGACAGAAAGGTCTAGCCCTCCCCGCCGCGCCCACCAGAAAAATAAAAACCCCACATAAAAGGAGTGCGAAAATCGTTCATTATTTGTTCCGATCAGACAATGCATTCATTATCTTGGATAGGAATCGGCATGGTTAAACAAAACTGCTGTTTATGTTGAAACATTTCTGCAGAAATAATGCCCACGCAATTAAAAGCTTAACTACTTTAGTTTCATTAGGTTAATTACGAACTGCATCAAGAACATTCTCGTGGCTGAAACCCAGATCCGAAGCACCAAAGAAAAGTGTGTTCTCTTTTGTGAAGTTCAGGCCAAGGCTAGCGAATGGGATGACTAAAATTCTTTGTTAGCAATCTCTATGGGTGACATCACAAAACATAGTGCTTTATTGTTTGTGATTTCGAATAAAATTTGTATAGCGGTAATATACCCAGACCAGCCCTATGTAAATAGAAGCTTAACTGGGAGATCCGACTTTGAAATTTGGTTATTATGTCTTCCAACTGTCTTGTAGGACACCAAAGGATTTGTCACAAAAGTCTTAAAAGAGTAAATTCTGGTGATGACGTTATTGCTTCCATAGCGTCTGGGCGAGGCGAGTTTTCTGTATGTTCTCGCAGTTATTGTGGCCACTTCAGGAAGGACCGATAATACAGGATCATCCAATGCTGCTCGTGCTAGAGAGTCGGTGATTTTATTTACTTCTAATCCACCTTGACCAGGGGCCCTTACTAATTTCAGTAGCTGCAGCTGAGGAGGGACTAGCATAAGGAGTGTCATTCAGGCCATAGATTTTGTTGACGCCGTAATGGACGTAAATACTGACAGAAAATATGTGATTAGGATCACGTTGTGGGCATACGAAGGTAGCTTTCGCAGTGCTAAACCTACTGCCAACAGTTCGGATTCAAAAACGAAGGTCCAATTCTGTAGTCTTCATGAAAAAGACCATACAAGCGAGTGGGAGTATATACCTATACCTGTCTTTTCATCCGTTAGTGAAGCATCTGTGGCTATAATAATATTCGTTGTTGCGTGCGCAAGATAATCCTGCAGCCAACTATTTAAGACCTAATATGACCACAATTTGGGCTTAGAAGGGAAAATCTCATTGAATTCTGTCTTAAGATTTTGATTTAAACCTGCGCTGCCAGCACATCTCCAATTTTTACATCTATTTTATCTAGTTGTTTCTGGAAAAAAGTGATCTGAGGTGTTTGAAACCATGGTCAATGGGCAAGAAAAAAGGCGTCTGGGTCATTTATAAAAGCATAATCAGGTTGTCTTAGCGCATAGCTATAGAATTTCAAAAAAAAAACCCTTACCTTTAGGGTACGGAAACAACAAAGACATGTAGGCAATTGTGCTTCCTGATATTAAATATTGTTCGTGACAAACCTAGGAAGCCTTATACACAACCTCAGGTCTTCTCGTTCCAGCATCACCAGACGCTTTATTTTGTAAGCAGGGCCACCTGAGAACAGTGCGCACTCAAAATCCAGTATTGGTTGCTTATACATTTTATATATCATCACAATTGTGCTTCCACGAAGACGATTTTGACAGCTGCTCAGTCTGCTAAGAATTCCTAAGGCACGTTGTGTTTAGATGCCATACTATTTTTGTGGAGGGTCCAGTTTAGGTTGCCAGTAAAAATGACTCCCAAATATTTAAGAGATTCCACCTGCGGAATGGCTCTTGTTTATACCATATTAATATTTAGATGAGATCTGCCAACAGAAATATCAGCAACGCACTCTTATTTACATTTAAGGTCATGCAGATCGCCTCTATCCATCTGTCCTGCATATTCATGTATCTCTGTATATTTTGATATGAAGAATATATGTCACTATGTGCCTTGAAAATGTAATAGCACGGGCATATACAAACACTTCAACGTCCTAGCCATTCGTGATTGTGCTCATTAATATGTTAAATATAACTGGCGACAATACAGCTCCTTGTGGGACACCACGAGTTTGCACTTTGACAATGTGTAACCAGTGCGGCTTCTTCTTCTCTGCTTGTAAAAACAGTGAAAAGAACTTCTGCTTGGAAATGCAGTGAAAGTAGATTTTATGCTTCATAAACACACGCGTCATGTTTCATAATGGATGTTTCATAATGCATAATGCAGGTCAAATACATGTTTCATAATGCAAAGTGAAATATTGCGCAATAATGCGTGATACAAGTGTTCATTGCCAACGGGCATCTGAATATGGGATTGTCATAAAAGCTCCACAGTTGAAAGACGGTACCCCACTACAAAAGGCACACATGCTACTACGCCTATGTACTTAGAGGCCAACTTCGACAATTTTTAGACCATGTCAAGGTTATGGCGTTTCTATGTTTCTGAGACACTCTTGTTCCGAACCCAATAGCTGAAACGCTCAGGAAATTTAAAAATAATTTTTAATAAGCAAAACTGTGCAATACAGAAACCTAAATCCAACCGAGCGCCGTGTGTGCGTATGACGTACTATTTGGTAGAGCCGGAGGCCGTATACTGGTTCCGTCGGTGCGTAGTATGAAAACTGTGAAAGCCAGTCCAGTGAAGCACCTGCCAAACACCACAGAGGAAGGAATAAAGCATTCCCGTGCTATACCCGTGCCAAAGACTACCGCCGTCGCCTTGTGAAGAGCACAACCAACCAATTAGAGGCCAAAGTAGTGATGGCATCGGCTGCGTCACTGTCGTTGACATGCCAAACATGACGTCGCACAGACAGTGTTGCCAATATTTTTGGCAATTGATGTGAGCTTTTTGAGCCAATCTTTGAAATTTATTTGCAAACGATCAGTGCATCACTCAAACCAGGGAATTCTCATAAAGGACTAAAATGTGCAAAGGAACATACCCAGCGAATTTCAATGAGATTCAATGACCTCGAAAAATACCGGAATTGGCCTTTAACGTTTCGTATAGTGGGTGCATAGCAGATTTGAAAAAGGTTCGTGCAATATGTGTTTGAGATACGCACTAGGAACCCAGATCTTCTTAGTAGCTGGTGCGTTCGTGCCTGCGCCTGCGTTCGTTGTTCCATCCTCAGGGTTGCGGTCAAGTAGCCGGCGGTTACTTTTATTTTATTAGATCTACCTCTTGTTCCGCAACTGTTTTAGTGCATTGATAAGTGTAACTTCTTCTTATTCCATGTCTGTTTCTTCTCCGGGCCAGAGGCCTGCCCTCTGGTCAGCCTCTGTTCCTCCTCAAGATCTTCCCCTGGAGTTGTTTCTCTACAATGGAAACCGTAGCGTTGCTGTCGCTTTGGTGCCGACCACCGGTGGGTTCATCCGCATGAAAAACCCCAAGACAATCCAAACGGCACTTCGTGCGATCACTCCCCACTCTCTACTGATAACAGAGGTTCGGCAGTTTGGACACGGGGGGATACTATGCTGCTCACCAGACAAGGCTTGCATCCAAGACCTTCTGAAGTGCACTACTTTTGCATCACATTGGTGAGCTCTTTTATCCCAACTCATCTAGCTTGCTGCAAAGGATTGGTTTGGGGGGTAGACGCAAGCCTAAGCCCAGCAGAAGTCTTGGACATCTTTTCCCCAGCAGGTGTTATTTCTGTTTACCGCTGTACCAAATAGGAAAACCAACAGAAAGTTCCCACTGAAACTGTAATTGCCACATTCGCTGGAACAGATTGCCCTTCGGAGATCAAGGCATGGCCGCTTATCTAAAAGGTCGAAGATTTGGCTCCCCGTCCGCTGCAATGTGCTAAATATTGGCGCTTTGGGCACAGTACTAGAGTTTGTCAATCGGAGACTCGATGCCGCATATGCGGGGCCATATACGGGGCTGGTCATAGTACTGCTGAGTGTCAATCAGACAATAAGACATGCTGTTTGTGCAAGGCAAATCACGCTACAGACGATCCTAACTGCCCTGCAAGATCAAAGGAACTTTAGGTGATTGAAATCATTGAAAGGAGACGATGCTCTCGTAGAGAAGCAATTGCATAAATTCAAAGCAGGAATCAGGGTTATGCCGGCATAGCAGCTCGTCCACCTCTTTCTATGGATGCATCACTTTCTCAGTTCATTTCTGCTATGGTAGAAAAGGCTGTAGAAAAAGTATTAGAAAAATTTTTACTCAATGTTTCTGACTCACTCAGTAATATTATGGATTCACAGTTGTCGGGCGCATTTGATCGAATAACTAAGCGTATCCAACCTCCTAGTGCCTCAATTAATAAACCTGCTGAACATCAGTCAGATGTCTCTATCGATAATGAGGCAATGCCTTCCAGATCTAACACAACTGAGCAGGAAGGTATATCTGATTCAGATTCAATAAGTAATCGGGATGTAGATATGAATGCTCGCCTTTTGAAACGCACCAGATCACCCACTAGCAAACTTATTAATTCTTCTCATCCAAAAACAAAAAAAGTGTGTAGGAACCTAGGACTAAAGCGGACTTTTTAAAAGATAGTATTTTAGATCAAGCAGTTGCTGCTGGTTGCTTATCATCATAGGGTGCCTTAGACTTCACTTAGTACTTCAGTGGAACTGCCGTTCAATTCTCTCTGCAACTACAGACCTTATATACCTAATTTCTCAACAATCTCCAGACGTCATAATATTACAAGAAACTTGGCTGTCTGCTGATCAAAACTTCTATCTAAAAAACTATCAGTGCTTTCGACTGGACCGAGACACACGTGGTGGAGGATTAATGTTTTTCATTTCATCCAAAATTTGTCATAAAGCACACTTAGTTTACCAACAAATATCATACGATTATGAAGTATTGGTTCTGGAAATTCACTATCCAGGATGCGCGCCACTATCTATAGTCATTAACTACTTTCCGGTTCGAATACAAGATGAAAGAGCCCTTGACGTGACTGTGAGTTTTTGCAGAAACAGTACACTATTTGCGGGAGACTTCAATTCCCATCACGTTTCATGGGGATTCCGCACTGATTCATCAGGAAAACGGTTGTGGGACTGGACTAATCGGAACAACCTTATTTGTTGGAACTCCAGAGTTTCGACATTCGTTCGATGTAATTCGAGGTCCGTCTTAGATTTGACATTTGCTAGCTCAAGTGTGACAATATCGTCTTGGACTGTTCTTGATACTGCTACAAGTAGTGATCACTGCCCCCTGGTATTTGAAGTCAGCATTATTTTAGTGACGGTAGATCGCCAGGTGAAAAGTTTTGTAAACTACTCTAAAATTAAAAAGAACTTACAGTCAACGCTGTCTTCCTTGCACAATATGGAAACAAATATGAAAGCTATGAGCCTTTGTTCCACCCTAAAGCGTACAATAAAAAAATCCCAGTTCACTATATCTTCAACAAAGGGAAAATTCATATCTGCCTGGTGGAATGTGGATTGCGCCAGAGATTATAGACGCCGCAACGCTGCATGGAAAAAACTCCTTACTAACCAATGTCCGACTAATTGGAGAAATTATTTATTTGCTAAAGCTACCTTTAAGAGAACAGTTTCATTAGCGAAAGACGATTGAAAAACGGTACAGCTATCTATCCAAGAGCGGCAACAAGAAAGCTCTATTCAGATTTCTCCGTAATCGTAAAGCTATTACAGCACACGTAAATATTGACTCAGTTATTTTTTCTCCAACTGAGTTAGAAGATACATTAACTGAAATTGCGTTAGGATTGGAGAAGAGATTTACATCACAAATCAAAATAAAGTGTGCAAAACCGACATTCTGAAATGATTTTATTGAAATAAGTAGGGATGAACTTGCGCACGTCGTTCGTATTCTGCCAAACACAAGTCCTGGACCAGATGGCGTCACTTCAGAAATGTTAAAAATATTATTCTACATCTCTCCTGAAGACCTCCTTAACGTTGTCAACTATTCACTTGAAAATAGTTGGATACCTCCTGATTGGAGACTTGCAAAAATAATACCGCTTCTTAAAAAACAGGGACTAGGAATGCAGATAGATAACATTAGGCCAATCGCTTTAACATCACACGTAGTTAAGTTAATAGAAAGAATACTTTACATTAGAGTTACGAAGTTCATAACAGATAATGCGATACTCAGTGCGTGCCAGATTGGATTTAGACCAGGTTACTCTATATAGTGGGCGGATGTTGATTTAGAGGCTCGTATAAAGCTTGCTCGGCACAGACGACAATATGCGGCCCTAGTAATCCTTGATTTAGCCAAGGCATATAACAGTGTTGAACATCCTATTCTTATCAATGTCCTAAAAGAGCTTACGTTTCCGCAGTATATAACAAATTGAATATACGAATTTTTAAAAGACAGAAAATTTTATTGCTTCCAACGAGGTGTTTCCACGCCGAAGTATAGCCAAACGAGAGGTGTTCCTCAAGGCTCTGTTCTATCGCCTGTGCTATTTACCATTTTGTTAAGTTCAATACCACTGAGTGATAAGGTACAAGTATATGTACATTCAGATGATATCACGTTCTTTGCATCTGACAGCGATATTTATTAACTACATTCGACTTCATAGTGTTATTTTGGCAACATTGGAAACCTGGTTTCAGAAAATTCATATGAACCTGAACGTAACTAAAAGTGCAGTAATAGTGTTTCCATTGGACGCACCAGTTACTATTTCTCTTTAGTACCATCAAGAAATAATTCCCCAGGTTAACTGTATTAAATATCCAGGTGTACTGTACGATCAAAAACTGAGCTGGCGTGACCACATTGAATATATTAAAATTAAGGCTACACGTGCTGTTGGAATGATAGGTAGGCTTGGCCGCCTCCGTTCCGGTCTTCGCAGAGATACGTTGATCATGATTTATCGCATTACGTTCGTCCGATTCTTGAATTCGGATGTGTATTATTCTCTGGTGGACCAGCATACAAAATAAACCCCCTGATTTTCTTAGAGCGGGAAGCTCTACGTAGTTCCTTAGGTGTGCCAAAATTCACAGCTAACAATGTTTTGTATCAAGAAGCTCGGATACCCACCCTTGCTTGCAGATTTCGTATTTTAACAGTAAAAACCTATTTAAAATTTTCTGAATCCCCTTTAAGAAGGCGACAGTTTGTATTTTTTGCCGAGCCTGGTGTCTTTTTCAATGAGCATTGGTCCCGTGTATATAAACCCCAAGTGCTATTTGTTCAAACACTTCTAGATGCTTTAAATGTTAATATATTCGAGATCACACCATCTGTCAAACAAATCGGCCAAGTGCAAATAAAATTTGTCGATATCTTTCCCATGAACGCTAAACACTTGCCCTCTAAATATTTGATTGGATTATTAGAACAACACCTGTCTCACTTAGGTACTAATATAGTAATTGCAACAGATGCATCTATGAGTGGCGAGAAGGCAGGTGTGGGTATTTTTTCTCTCTCATTATTCTGGTCATTTTTATTACGCCTCCCAGATTATACACCAATATTTGAAGCGGAAATAATGGCCGTTATACTAGCTATTCGTAAACTCACTGCGACTCAATCGACAGCTGTGATAGTGTCTGACTCGTATTCCGTGTGTTCATTTTTATCATCGTCGTCGACATCAGCAGTACTAGAAACTTTTGAATCAATAATTCCAGCAAACATTCGTCTGGCGCGAATGATATGGGTGCCAGGCCATCGTCGTATATTTATAAACGAGATGGCTGACACACTTGCGCGAACATCTCTTGATCTTCCGATTGTGCCAATCGTGCCTCCTACAGCTTATGTAACAGCAGTGAGGTTTAGAAAACTTTCCCTTCTTGAAGATTCCTCAAAAATCATGATACCGAATCCAGATTTCTTGCACCTGAACTTCACATGGAATAATAAATGGTGTCCACGCGTAAATTGGAAGTCTTAATAACAAAATTACGTTGCCGTGTACCACCTCTTAATTTCTACTTAAACAGGTCTGGTCTGGTGCCATCCCCTCTGTGCTCAAGCTGTAACGAACCTGAACATATCGACCATTTTCTTATCACATGTCACCGTTTCAAAAATCAAAGAAAAAACTGCTTCGAAATTTTATTGAAAAAACTAGGAATATCACTTAATACTCCCAATATTTTGTCTTTTGGGGCCACTTCATTGGGACACAGCGACAAGAACATCTGCGGGGCTCTCTGCGAATTCATATATAGCACAAGAAGATTACCTTGCTGAGTCAGTGATCAGCTCTTGAAATTTACTAGCCACACTACCACTTATTATTTAGCTGATACACTGCAATGACTCAACTTTCAGGAGAATTTCATATAACGATTCCACCTCAGATATTCAACAAATTCTATTATTTCTCTCCCCCCCCCCTTTTTTATCTTTTTTTTCTGTGCGCCAAATAATTTCACAGTCAAAACACACTAATTATATTCCCCTAGTCTAGAAAATCTAAAGGTATTGACTTGCATTAACCACCGGCTTCTTGGCCTATCCCCCTTAGTGGGTGAGAGCCAAAAAAGAAAGGAACAAGCAAGCAAGCAAGGATGTCCCTATCGCGTTCAACTCTTAAAGGCGAAGCTTTAGGGCACCCCGATTTTTGTCAAGCTACGTGCACAGTAAAAGGTTCGGGCGTTTGTTCATCGAATGTTAAATGTTGTCAATAAAGAGCGTAACCACATAAGTGGAGTAGAGTGGATGCTCTGTAGAGCTTGCCTTTTTTTTTCATTGATGGACAGCACAAGCTGGAGCGTCCTAAACGCTAAAGCTCAAATGCCCTAAAACCCTTGACGCTTGAGCTTGAGCTTTCGAGAGCATATTCGGGCACCGTGTGCACTGGGTTCCCCCATGAATAAATAATTGTTTGTCCTAATAACATTGGCCCTTTCAAACTGTCCCAGAGTGTCTACTTGATGTACAGCTGCTAAGTCCAATTTTCACTTCAAATAAAAATATTATTTGCCATTTGCTATCTCTCCCGAGTCTCAAGTCACACGATGATTTTAGCTCACAACCAATGACGCCAAGGTCAACACCACAATTAGAGTGAAACGAGCTTTTTAACGATATTACGTGAAAAAAGAACCAGAGGAGTGCTGATCACTCCAAAAAAAGTCTAGGTTTTGCAGCTGGAAGGCCTTTCGCACCTATAACTCTACACGGAGAGTGATTTATCAAAAGAAAAATATAAGTAAATAAAAATTATAAAACAATTTCACTGATCGATATGTGAGATTTAACGTCCCAAAACCACCCTATGATTAGGTGAGAGGCCGCACTGGAGGACTCCGGAGATTTCGACCACATGAAGTTCGTTAACGTGCGCCAAAATCTGAGCACACGGGCCTACAACATTTTCGCCTTCATCGGAAATACAGGTGCCGCAGCCAGGATTCGAACCCGCGACCTGCGGGTCAACAGCCGAGTACCTTAGCCACTAGACCACCACGTTGGGGCGGAACATTTTCACTAACAATTCTGTCAGTGTGCTATCTTGATAAGGCATAGGCATGCAGGGAGGCAACTGCAAGAAAGCGAAAGTTGAAGGACACACAGCAGGGCGGTGAACCACAGAAAATCTCCAGTTGGTTAGTCTGTACTTGCGAAGTGGAAAAGAGGTACAAAATAATGAAGGATGGTAATAGTTTATGAATGCAACAAAAAGTCCTTACGACTATTTCCATGTCCAAAAAGTATGCAAATAACATTATCAATGCTCAGTCGCAAAGTGTTCTTCATTCCGATAGCTCTAATGAAACGTTGCAATGCCTTCATGATGATTGGCATTGAAGTCCTTGAAAGCTGTCGAAGGATTTTGATTTCTGTGGGCGGGAAGTTGTTCGGTCGGCCTATAGTGCGGCTGAATGTGGATCTCATTGGCAGATAAGATGGGGGCGTTAAAAAGAAGAGAATCCAAGTGATTGTATTGCTGCGCTTGCTGTAGTTTCCAGAGCCACTCCAACAGTAACGAAATAAGTGTTTGAGAAGGCTACTCCAAGTTACAGACCAACTAAAACGGTTACGTTGCGTTGTGGCAGAGGTTGAAAATAGTCCAGTAGTTGAAGGGGTGCAAGACGTTGCAGGCTAGCGTCCAAAGTGCAAAGGCGTACGCTTGCAAACATGAGCAACTTTCACAAGAAAATGAACACCTGATAAACACTCGATTCACCGAAAAGTTTGTAAGAAGAAGCTCTTGGCGCCAATGTTGATGACTGAAAAGTTGCAGCCACACTCTGGTAGTCAACGCACCTTTTCTTTGACTGCTTGGCCTGTCTGGTATAAGCAATAGCTCGGAACCTCCGGATGTAAGATGGAAGTTTCCATAAAATACCAAATCTTTGCTTCAAAGAAACAAAACTACCTTTAAAAAACGAACTGTGATAGTGATACCGGCTGTGATAGCAAAGCAGGTACGTTGTGTGCTTCTAAACTAGAGGGTGCACGCTGGATTATTGACCGTGGCAGCTAAAATTTATTGGGAGGAAAGGGGGCACCAAAACAATTGTGTACCTTAACATAGAGCAACAAATGAAGGTTTATTGGGCACACATCTGAAAACTCCTGGGGATAATGTTATTCCAGCTTTCCCCGCGATTGCGTGCCTCATAATGATGTCGAAGTTGCCTCACGTAAAATACGAGACATTACTATGGTGCATTACATATGTGCCTGATATGTTGCTTTTTTTAACGCCTGTCTTTTGCAATGGTCAAATACAGCTGAAATGAAAAGCAATAAACAGTTGGCCCAATTTGTTTTACAAAGTAAAAAAAGACGACACGGTGGTGGCACCTACCCTTCGCCTTGCGTTCTACACATTATCACCTCTGAGACGGACGCGCACGTCCGTCTCAGAACCACGAATTTCGTTTTCCAAGATAACTGCCAGATAGCGCTCATGTCTCACGTCTGACGTGGCTTGGTGCACTCTTTCGCCTCTGCTGCACGCTTGAGGCCCTCTAACGCAGCACCTCCATTATACCATTGATCAATTTTATTGCGCAGAACATCAAATAAACGTTTTTTTAAAATCTCTCCAGACGCAAGACTATCGTCTTTTGACAACATTTGCAGATTAACATGCACATATGGGGCAATTTTTTTTCCTTTGCAATTTTTTGTGTAACCTCTTCAACCTCACTTCTGTGACAAAAGTACACCAGTGGAGTCGTGGTCGGCTCCGCCATAAAACACTTTCGTGTTAAAACAAGACAACCTGTGTTTGGAATTCACCGCACTTCTGTTTCTAATATGAACATTTGGCAGAAGTCTGCCTGGTTGGGAAGGAAATGAGGCATAAAGGAAACTTTAACCAAAAATTGTGGTCTAAACACTACGTTTCGAAGTCAGACCGGCTTTTTCCTCACGGGTGAGAAAGCCAGAGATGTGCGGCGCTTATATGCGCTTGTCCCCGTCGAGCATTGATACTCTGTTGCCAGGGTTTGGAACAGGTCGCGGCTAGCTTTTCACGCAATGCGAGCAAGAGTACATATAAGCGCCGCACATCTCTGGAATTATCACCCCTGAGGAATATTTAAAAAACAGTTTTTGGTCGGAGTTGTCTATTTGCGAGACTTCTGTTTCTTTATATTTCGCACACCGCTATTACTAACTTTGTTGGACTGGTTTTAATACGCTTGCAATGGCCTTGGCAAATTATGTCTTGCGCTTTTATTTCATGTTAGACTTTATTTGTCCTATTTTTCTACTGTATGGTTTGCTCGTTGATTGCTGCCTTATATTTCTGCTCCCCCTATGACAAAATAACAATAACCGCACCTAACAGCTGCGTTGGAAACAATTACCGGGCACGAAACCTACTGATATTATTAGCAGAGGGTGTGGCCGCCGACGTATACGCTGGTTAGCACGGCGTAGCACTGCAATAAAAAGGTACCTGGTAGACATCTAGAAAGAGCTAACGCGAACAATGTCTGCTGCAGATGCTGCCACATACAGTGGTCATAGCACGTGTTAAGGCAGTCGAGACATACTCCTAAGACTCACAAGACAGTTGTAAATGAGTGGAGAGGTGAAATAAATTATTGCGAGCAGGCACCAGGAAGCGAAACGAGGGATCGTAAATAAGACTTTTTGATATTTATTGTCACTACATGTACGTAAGTTGTAATATTATTAGTCACACCGTTGCTTTAAGAGTCGCTTTGCAATGCTGCGGTTTTTCATTAAATGTCATTTGCTAGCGTCACTGTGTGAACATAACATTCCTGTCTCTTTTTTTATCCAAAGTGCGCATTGTACAAATATACGAAGTGGAGCTACGCACGAATCTGTCAATACAAAAAAAACAAATTCAGAGAGACAAATAAAAGGCCGTCGTTTAGCGAGTTATTCGCTCCCCACTGTGTATGCTTTCTGGGGCCACTACGGGGCAACAAACTGTCACCCAAACTTTGTTGGCTTTATCGACGACATTGTTCCGCCCTCTGGCTGAAGCTACAATCTTCCTGTCTTTTAATATCTTGCGTTTCATTAAAATGAAGTTATTGCTGTTGTCTCTACGAACTGTTCGGAATGTTTAGGTGTCACTAATAAAGTTGAGCGAAGTCGGGGTGCAACGCGCGTGCTACATTTTGATGTGTTTTATCGACTTCCCGCCTACTACGGCAGTTAAAATACGTGTCGTCAGCAGCAAGTTTTATCTAGCAGATGGAAGGGTGTAGTGGGGGAGCCCTCTTCTGGTCAGTGCAGTAATCTACCACGTCTGTCCGAAATATACATGGGAATCGTATTTTAATTATTATAAGTGCTTGTTGGTTCTTGCTGTTAACTATAGCAGTTGCTTGAACTAGACGTTTGTGTCACGTCACTTCACCGCCTCTGTTAAGAGTTTTATTAGCCCCGAGAACGAACACTGCTGTCACTGCAGTCGCGGTAAAGTGACGTCACGGCAAGGGCTCGCCTGCTCCACCGCCGACGCATGTCGACGGTCAATTCTTTCCGAGCCTACCCTCTTCAACGATACTATGGTGGTTTCTGTTTAATTTAAAGTAGTAGATCACTCAAGGTACAAAGTAAAGGTATTTATTCCTGTTAAAAGTTAACTAAGCTGCACAAAGTATAGATTCGCTTTGAAAATGAAGGTGCAGGACAACGAGGCATTAGTTGTTTTCACCATGCATGTAGTCGACGAAATCAATGCTATGAAAATCTTCATTCTAAATAGGTCTGACTTTATTAAAGCTTGACATAGACTACGTGATTAACCATTTGTGTCGAAGTATTACACATGAAATTAGGACGTTTTCAGTTTAATCACAGCATTGCAATTTACCGTGCAACTTATGTCTGGCTCTGCAATTAACGTAGCACATTAGACACAATTCCACATTGGGAAGCGGGAAACGTTAGAAGCATCTGTTTTACGTACACAATCACTTATACTGTGAGAAAAGAAAGTAACACTGCAAACCACAAAGTGGTTTTCGAAATTCGGAGATGGTCGGATTTTACGAACTGATGTCTTCTGAACAGTCGCCAGGATTACGCAGTCGCATACCCTGATTTACAGGAACAGCTGACTGAACCTACTGCCACGTCATAAATAGTAATGTTCACTTTATGTAGGGGCACTGCAGGTAGCAATTGTTTGGAAAGCAAACGACAGAAAGTCGAAATGAACTGTTTCGATTGCGCACTCCACTACGTGGCTCACGTGATAATGAAACACCCTATGCCTTAATGAAGCAGCGATTGGTCTGACACGACATGTTCATATACAGATTGATGCTGTTCTGAGGTAATGAACCGTGGGAAAAACTATTCATCTGGTGACTATCTAAACTGATCCTTACAAGCATGACAGCACAGTTGCAATGATCTCGCACGTATAGACACTATCTAAAATCAGTAGCAGTTTCTGCAACAAACCTACATTTGTTTTCCTAGTGAAACAAAGCACTGAAATTATTCCCAAAAACATAAACCTAAATAAATTGATGAAATGTGAGCAAGTACGCACAAGAAAATCTAACTAAACAGCTGCAGGGGTATTCTCGAGCGAGCCAGTTCGAGTTATTTTGTGACACTGGACACTAACTTGAGCAAGAGAAGCGGAAATGCTGTAGGCCCATGTGCTCAGATTTGGGTGCACGTTAAAGAGTCTTAGGTGGTCGAAATTTCTGGAGCCCTCCACTACAGCGTCTCTCATAATCTGATGGTGGTTTTGGGACGTTAAACTTCACATATCAATCAACTAACTTGAGCACGTGGCCAAAGGGAGGAAAACACTGCCAGCGGTCACTTCGATGCGTCAGAAAAAGACCAATTGTGGAAGCGAAACAATCACGTTGTTTTAAAGGAATCACCCACGAACAACGCAACCTGAAATGCAAGTACGCTGTAGTATAGGTTTCAGAAGCGTGACATGATTAACAAGCACGCTGCATAGTAATTGTGGTCACCTTGCATTTTTTTTAACCTGCTGCACATGCATTATGCTGTACTCCGATATGGGTGCACGTTAAAGAACCTCAGGTGGTCAAAATTTCCGGAGCCCTCCACTACGGCGTCTCTCATAATCATATTGTGGTTTTGTGACGTTAAACCCCACAAATTAATCAACATGCATTATGCTGCTGTTCACCCCTATCGGACTGCGGCTGCTGTTGCCGAGGATCAAATCCATCTTCGAGGGAAGCAGCACGACATTATAACAAACCTGAATGCGGGCGTTAATCACTGAGCCACCAAGAAGTACCTATAATAACAAACCTCATCAAAGCATGTACGCTGGAGCGTAGCCACGGGTGATTTTACTGAAAAAATGTTTATTTTTTCATGGTTTTACCAGAAACATCATCTATGCTGCTTTTGTCATTTATTTTAAGCCTAAGACAATCAAAACGTGAACGCCGGCACCACAACGGCGTTCGAAGCGAGCGTCTGTTATGTATACGTGCGCCACGGAAGATTCGAAAAGTCGTTGCCGTCACGTCATGCAAGCCTCCCGCCACGCGGCAACACCTAAACTTCTCGGGGCTAATAGACATCAAGACGCATGGAAGCGATTGTATCCTATGCATGTTGCCTTACATCATAGGCTTCACTGGTGGTCATTCACCAGACACAATTAGAAGAATTCAGTGGTCAGCGTTCAGATCCAACATCGAAGATGTCTGTCACGGAAGTCTCTCTGCAGACCTAAAGCAAGTGATCAAGGAGGCAGCGCAGGCTGCGATGCACACGCTGGCTCACCCCTCAAAGCATTCAGAAACTGACGTAGAGTTGAAACGACTTCGTGCGATTCGTCAACTTGTGGAATGAAGGTACACCTATGCACGAAATAAATTCATGATCTAAGGACAGCCAGGCACTTATAAAAATATTCAGCGTCATTTATATAAATTGGAGTGTTAACGCTGGGCGAAGTTCTGCGAGTTCCTAGACTAACAGTAACTTGTATCCCAAATATGGCACACCATGCGAGGCTTACAAAAACTTCCCGAGAGCACTTTTCATTCGAAGCTCTGGCTTTTTTTCGAAGTCCACTGGTTGTAGAGGTTGCTGAAGACTTCTGAAAGAAGATTTCGGGCCATTCGAAGTACGCTGGAGCCCTTGCTGCTTATTACACACCACATGCAATATTCTCCTGCATGGAGATTCCTTTTACGATAGAGGAGCTAGATGCGGCTCTCACATTGTGCAACTGGTCGTCGTCTCCTGGTCCAGATGGCATATTCTACCACTGGTAACCTCCACGAGCAGGCCCTAGAAGCCTTGCTGGAAGTGTTAGACCACTCTCGGCGAGGTGGGCAAGTGACACAGGAGTGGAAACACAAGCCGTTTAGTTCCATTCGGAAAATCCCCACCTAAACTAACGTCAAACTGCCGAATAGCACTCGCTAGATGTGTAGGGAAGTTGATTGACAGATTGATTCTTGCCAGGATAGAGTGGTTCCTGGAGCGCTACAGCGTGTACCCAAATGCTATGGAAGTTGATTGTCAGAATGATTCTTGCAGGGTAGAGTGGTTCTTGGAACGCTACAGCGCATACGCAAATGCTATGGTTAGTTTTCAATGTGTTCGATGCTACATTGACAGTGTCATTATTCTGCTTACCTATGTACAACATCAGAAAGTAGGCCGACGGTTATCCGTCACACTATTCATGGGTGTCATGGATACGACAACGTTTCTCATGAGGCCATATTTGACGCCCTCTCGTCGGTTGCTCTTTGTGGACGACTGTACTGCTTAATATGTTGCTTTTTGATCGTGACATCATTCTTTATGAAAACTGATGATGGGCGAAGCTTACAACTTCTCAGAACTACACACATCGAGGCATTCCCGAAGGCGGTGTCCTAAGCTCCACAATATTAAACCATGTAATAATCGGCCTAGTGGACCGTATACCGAGTTCAGTTCACATATATATTTATGCCAATGTTATAAATATCTGTTTGGGCGTCAGGTATAATATGGCCTCAGGTGCGCGCAAGGCTCTAAAAGACAGCGGCTTGAATATTACCATACTTTAGAGAAAATGCCTTGAGATTTCCCCTGAGATATTTGCGTTGGTCGCGTTTGCATGAAAGCCAATGACACCTTATGCCGTATCTATTATTGGGCAAAACATTTGTTACGCCCGGACGCATAAATTCATGGGCGTCATCTTCGACAGGGACCTTTACTGAAGTGCACATGTAGGGGGTCATAAGAAGCACCTGACAGCCATCTCACATCTCTCCAAGTTACTCGGAGGTAAACTGTGCGGTACGTAGGTGCACGCTATGTTGCAGTACTACCAGACTCTGTTCCTTGGCTACCTGAGGTACAGTCTACCGGTAATGACTAACACCTGCAAAAGCATTAAAAAGTGCTCAGGTTACGTCTCGGTCTTGCACACAGCAAGTAAACAGTGGAGACCATTGCCATTGTAAAGAACCATCTCGCCAGCCCTCATATAACCTTTTAGGTACTTAGAGCACACATTAGACACCTACTGGCATCCCGGCCCCCCATCTCACCTTCCCGAATACCGGCCCTGTGCCTCCTTTTGCATGGTTATTTCAGCTTATTGATAGTGCCTTCCAAGAGGCTACACACATGCTGAAAGAATTCTGACGCCTCTTTGGTGCCTGGATCAAACGAAACTTCATCTGAGAGGGCCAGGGATTTGTAAAAAGACGGAGCTCTCGTCGCCAGCTTTATAGCAGCTGTCTTTGCTAATGCTAAGCGAGGAATACACAGTTCACACTAAACTATACACGGATATATCGACAACAACTGAGGGACCTGCAGGAGGTGAGAACTTCCCAGCCAAAGGCGAAACGTATTAATTTAGAACGTCTCACAGGACTTCAACGACTGCTCTGGAGCTGGTTGGATTCCGAAGTGCACTTTAGTCGATTCAAATGGAGCCACCACAAAAATATGACATGTTCATGGACTCGATGTCAGCCCTGCAGCAGTGTCTGTCATTAGCTTTGCGTCGTGGTATACAAGACCAACTAGTTTTGGAAATAAGAGACTTTTATCATCAATTGGAAGCAAAGGGCACGAAACCATTTCCCAGTGGCTTCCAGGCCACTGTGCTATTGACGGCAAGGAATGCCGATAATTCTGCCAGGAAAGCTCTTGAAAGTGGTGTACAGAAATTCATTTCATTATCAAGAACCGATGCAGAATCAAAGATTCGCTTGCGGGCATGTGATATAACACACGCAGTGTGGAACACGACTGGTATTCTGCATATCCGCCGACACTGTTTAGATCCGTCACTTCAACTACAAGTTCCATCCGGACTATGGCGATCTGAAACAACAGTTTTCTGCCACCTTTGTTTTGAAGTGTCATTCACGAACAGTTTTGCTTACCGAATAAGATGAATGACAGTGCTGCGTGTGACTGCTTTGATTTCTGTGGCACTCAGTAAACCATTGCCTACGTCCTTTGTGACTGTCCCCATTAGTGCTCACAAAAACAACAGCTTTCGGCAAGGTTTGCACAGATTAATGAATGGCCACTTTTCGAAAAGTCAATCTTGGAGTTCCGGAACGTTCGACCTTCGAACCAGAAAGCGACGAAGGGGCTGCAGTTTTTGTGGTCAAAAGGACTCGTAAAACGACTGTGACACTCTCGTGCTTCAGTGTGTGCGCGTTTTATTTTTTATTTATTCATACCTAGGACCCCATAAAAGTTTAATTCCATCATTCATCCATCCATTCAAACCTAGGACCCCAATAAAAGTTTTTCATTCATCATCCATCCATCCATTCATACCTTCCCTCGTTTTTTCCTCCTTACCATTCACACCCATTTTTCTTTCTTCAGTTCAGGGTAGCCAACCGGACCTTTTCTTCTGGTTAACCTTTCTGCCTTTCACTCAACCTCATTCTATCTTATGTTGGACTTTGTTTATTTTAACCACGTTTCGATCACCCATAGCCAGGCCCATTTTTAGGCCTGTGTTGGGCGCTTTATTGGGGGCGTGATCACGCCACATCAGATCTAAAGTTGGACCAGCAGCTGGGGCTCTAAAGAGCTGCCTTCATAAAACGGGTTGCCAACTCACCTTGACACGACAAAAGGTGCCATTGTGGCTACCAACCAATGACCACGTCACAAACACGCCCTTGTAAGCGTATATGGATGGTTGTGCCACGTGCCCCGTCGCGGTGGTCTAGGGTTCATGGTGCTGGACTGCTCAACCGAAGGTCACGTGATCGAATCCCGTTTGCAGCGGCAACATTTTTGATGGAAGCGAAAATGTCTATGACCCTTGTACTTAAATTTAGAGGTACGTTAAAAAAACACTAATGGTCGAAATCTTTGAAGCGCTCCACTCGGTACCTCTCATTATCATATCGGGATTTTGCGATGTTAAACCCGAGATATTATTATTATTATTATTATTATTATTATTATTATTATTGTGTCTCGTCAACGAAACTTGTACTCATGCACGCAAGATCCATGCAAACGAACCTCCATGTAGTCGCATTTTTGAGAAGTCTTTTTTTTTAGATTCTCGCTCATCTCATCCACTGAGGGGCCCCTGCCAGCGATATAGGTGAGCAGCGCTGCACGAACCAATTAGAAACAGAGTTTAAAAAACGAAAGAAAAGGGGAATAGATGCAAAAAGGAGTATCTCTGTTTGATGAGTTCGTTAAGCACGTTTTGTATGTAACAAAGCTTTACTTTTAGGATGTAAAAAAAACTAAATTAAACTAGATTAAAAAGTTGTGTTTCATGAACACAAAAGCGCTCTCTGAAGCACTATCTGACAAAGTGAGAATTAAATTTTTATAAGGTGTAAGCCTGACCACGAACATTCGTTGATTCGTGCTTATTGCCCCTCTACTCCCTTTTGTTTTTTTTCGCTCTTTCTGCACTACTTAGCGACCGCTCTTACGACCAACCACTTGAGGACCACTGGAGTCGCTAATGACTTCTTTGCAACGCGTTAAAAGGGACCCGACATTGTTAGGGATACCTAACGGATTTCTGCCAAGACCTTGTTAAGGAGCCAGAATAATAAATCCTACGAATAGGTGGTGGAGGATGGCAGAACGTTAGAAGATTACTCGGTGCGTTTACGAGCTTCGGTTTTCCTGTTTCTTCCACCTTACTTTAATGACGTTCTTGCACATCACCAAGAGGTCGTTCTCCTTGTTCCTTCTTTTTTTTCAGGCGAAGCTGTGTCTTAAAAGACTATGTCCTACAGAATATAGAGGGGACAAAAGCAAAACTGGGATATCATATATGGCGGCAGAAAAGCCTTGCCATTGAAGAAATGAATGAATGGCACCCATCATGAGATATCAATAAGATATTGAAACTCATAACAAATAGCCTTTCATAAAGTGTTGTTGAGCCAAGAGAAACGCTACGTGCTCAAAACTGTTTTCAAACAAGTTTTCTTGTTTAGGTGTTTTGTGTGCTTGTGAAAGGCATATACACACACATATATATATATATATATATATATATATATATATATATATATATATATATATATATATATATATATATATACATATATATATATATATATATATATATATATGCAGGCATGGTGGTTGAGTGGCCGTAGCGTTGCATATAGTCCAGTAGATCCTCCGTGAGCGGTCACAACGTCGAAATAAACCACGTTGTGAACGCTCACGGAGGATCTACTGGACTATATATATATATATATATATATATATATATATATATATATATATATATATATATATATATATATATATTTATATATATATATTTGTGTGTGTGTGTGTGTATGTGTGCTCAGATTTGGGTGCACGTTAAAGAACCTCAGGTGGTCGAAATTTCCGGAGCCCTCCACTAAGTCATCTCTCATACTCAAAGGGTGGTTTTTGGACGTAAACCCGACATATCAATCAATCTATCAATCAATACATATGTTTTATTAGGACCTTGTTTATGTTCGATGAGTTGCTCGTGAAAGTTGATAATGGTCGGCATTTTTCTGGTGGTTTAGAAGAGTCTGGCGGTCCAGAGATATCGCTTTTTGATGGCGTTATCAATGATAGCTGGCGGGTATCTTTAATGAAGGAGCACTCCGCGCATACGTGTGCTGTTTTTGTGCAAGTCTTCGTGCGCGAGCAGATTCATCTGAATCTGTGTGCTTGGGTATAGGAAATGCTGGTCTTGCGGTGTCGTCGGTGGCAGCTTTTGAAGTGCAGGTATCGTTGCTTGTCCGTAGGTTTTTTGCTTGGATATGCGTCAGTGTTGTGGGTGCCATATGATTGAACAAGTTCCTTTACTCTACACAAATATCTATCCCGCATTACGATGGTGTAAGGGCACTTGGGCTAGATCACCTCTGAAGAAGTTATATTCTGCACGCACACACACACACACACACACACTCACACACACACACACACACACATATATATATATATATATATATATATATATATATATATATATATGCGAAGAAGAAGAAGAAACTTTCACAAGAGGATGAACTGATGGAACGAACCTCAAATGCGTGGATGCGAAGAACAGCTCTGTCCACTGAGCACTTCAGACACCCGTGCCTCCGAAGAACAATAAATTCTCGGACACAGGCTTCAACCAACGTCGCTTCGAGTGGCTTTTGAGACGGTATTGTGCTTTTCAGAATGTGTCAGGTTCTCTTGACATACTGTGAACTTTTCGGACGGCTCGGCGGCTGACTGAGGGCACTTGTAGATTTTTAGTTTGGACCTTTCATGCGTTTCTTTACATTCTTTTCGTATCTGCTTCGCTTTACTTCACTTTCATTGCAGACTACCCTGTTCCCTCTAAGATTCCTGTTTCTGATATTTTATTCACAGTACCTCCTTCTCTTCAACCTCAAAACCTCGGTTCACCCAAAAGCTAGTGCTTGAAGCCTGTCAGTACCTTTCCTCCCTTTAAAAACAGCGTGTGCTGTAGTTCATACAATGATTATAGTGAGCTTACTAAGAACACCTACCAGACGCTATTGTATCCCAACGTATAGATTAAATCCGAAAAAGGAAACGTTTACCATGAACTTCATACTGATGGTTGGTTAGTTGAATCAATCGATCGATCAGTCGATCGATCGATAGAAAGATAGATAGATAGATAGATAGATAGAATGATAGATAGATAGATAGATAGATAGATAGATAAAATTTTCGAAGCAGAAAAACGAATTTTTCAGTGCAGTGCCACTGTGTGAAACGTACGAAATAAGCCACATAGTATACGGTTTTCACAGAACTTACTACGCGGTGATCATGATATAAAGCTCGAAGTTTGATGTAATGATATTCTAACTTGGCGAAGGCAACTATACAACGTTGATAACGTCAGCACCAACAGAAACTAGAGCGAAAATTATATCAAGTCTGTTATAATTGTTTCTGTGATTACTACTAATATTATTCCTGTTATAATTTCTTTTTTACTGGATAAAAGATGACGTTTTGTTTTATGAAACTAAGAGCAGATTGTCGTGCTTTTTACACCACACACGAATAGTGTCGCCTTTCTGTTGCGTTCTTGAAAGAGAGAGCATGTATAATTGCGTGAAAGTTACCTGTGCATATATTTTCCTCGTATACGTGATTGCTCATCGTCTGGCCAGACGTAGAAAATATTCCGACAAACACGGTTGAATGTACTGACGTAGCGGACGTAGCTGCTGCGGCAATGACGTTGCTGCTGTGGCAATGTTGGTAGGCTGCAGATGAATACCCATGAATACAAGGTTCGCGTGAAAATACCGTGCTTTTTCTGAGCCAAACTAGCTCAGAGCCACAACCTCAGCCACGGTGGCTGCTTTATTCCATGATTGGGGCGAAACGCTGAAACACTTTTTCCCTCTTCTTAAAATACTGATGTATTTCAATTATTGTATATGTTAAAGAGTTTTCTTGTAATTGTTATCTTGTGCATCAACATGCTCTCCTGTTATGTTTACTATTCACTGGTGCCACCACAATAGACTATTTATTTTTAAATAAATGTTTGTAAGGTGAGGTTGATGCCAAAGCGAGGTCCTGGGTACTTCTCTTAATAGTGACCGTCACAAAGTAGAAAAGTATCTTTGAAATAATTAACAGGAACAATATGAGCAGTGAAAAAGATCAAATTGGCACCTGAACTATTAAAAAATGTTTTGCTTTGTACATCCACTGTTCGATCGAGAGCAATATTAGACAGGCGGATGTTTGCAGCTATGTTTTATGCATGAGTAAATGTACGAAAGCTTAAGACTATATTGCACTGAAGCACCAGTGAACACATTCTCACCGCATTGGGCAGATATAACAGGAGTTCGGCAACGTTAATAATTACGACAAGTGAATAAATCGTACACCCATGGGCGGGTGCACCAGGGGGAGGGGGTGGCGGTGGGTGGCTGTTAGGGTGACTGCCTCAAAGGCACCTCAAGGGGGTTTCTAAATATGCTAGGTACTTTTACTGAGTCGCATCGTTCACGTCTTTTTATTCGAATCATGTTTTTTTTCTAGCGACAATCAAGTACCCTTGATTTTGCATTAAAAGAGCTAAAAGAGCTAGAAATCAGAGAACCAATGGCGGGTCCTTGTGAGAAGTGCGTCATCACTTCATTTTTAGTGTTTATTCCGTCCCGCAGCACAATTTCATTTGTACTCTACGCCCGCTATGCAGACGCAATGCGTTTTCTTTGGAAGCCTGCGAACGCCTGCGCGGGAACCTTAATGTATTAGTAATTACGCATATTTAATTGTGGAGACCATGATTTTGATACAGTTCCGCAAAAATCAGCAGATTTACGATGCAGTGACTAAGACATCACGAATGTCACTGTCTGCTCACCTGTAATATTCCAATTTCACCTTAGCACATTGATTTGAGCAGATTTCTCTCGTCGGATTCTGAGCAGTTTGAGAGTGACGTGAACATAAAATCCTCGACTGAGCGGGATACGCAAGTCCAGTTGAGAACTATGAAGCAAACGGAAAATGAACTAATGTTAGGAATTGGATTGGTTTGTTTCTCCTACCCCCTTTCGCCGGCTCGTTTTTATTTATTCGTTTTTCTTGAAAAAAAAAACTTCTATAGCAGCCACGGCCACAGAGGTAGCTGGCTCTTTTGTGTGCTTCAGAAAATCTGTCATTTTTGTTTACTAGAACACCAAGGACCAGTGTTTCGCAGATTACACTCCGTCTGACCAGTCACTGGTTGCGGATTGATTTGTTCACACTGCCGGCAGCGCATAGTAAGTTCTGCGCGGCGGTCGGTTCGGGTGTAGCCTGCTGAGCGTCGTGCCCCCTATGTTTCACTATTGAATATTAAAAAAGAAACGAGTTCAGAACGCTTCCACATATAGCAGGACGCTGAGCTTATCTTAAAGTTGGTATGTTTTAGTGTTTCAGAGCAAAGAGCTTCAGGAAGATTCTCAGATATCAATGTTGGTGCCAATTCAATACGAGTGACAAAATGCTCCCATTTAATTGTGATTTTTCTCAGTTAAGAACAAAAACATCCCCTTTCCACGAGTGACTCTGTTGTTGTTGTTGTTTTAACTGTTTTGCTGTGGAGAGGTTGAGGAGCCTATTGCCTCGGCTACTCCATATCACAGAGTTCTGCAGCGAAAAATAAAATAATAATACATAACGGTACCCAAAAATTACCAATACGGAAAAGGAAAAAAAAAACACATAATAGCACACTGAAACCAGTTCAAATAACATGTCAATACACAGTTTTCTTCACGCAGTTCACACAGTCAAACTACTTTCACGCACACCTTCCTACTCTAATGCCAGTATATACATGACCACACTTTACATGATACTCATTTCTGGCTGTCAGTCATAGGCGCTTGTCCAGTCCGGTCTCCACTAAAAAGTCTGTCAGGAAGATTATTGCCTTTTTCTGAAGATGCATCTCAGGCCATGGTCCAAGTAGTTTCTTTACGAGTGACTCTCTTAATATCACCACACGATCAGGAAAGTGCCAAAATTCTCAAAAACTAAAGCCAGTTTTACAATAGTGTAACCTGAGAAAAGAGCGGATTTGGAAAGCAAGCACCACCATGTACCTGGCGAACAAAGATTGAGTATTAATCTTTCTTTTCTTTTCTCTTCTTTCCTTTTTCTTTCTTTCTTTCATTCTTTCTTTCGTACTTTCTCTTTTCTTTCCTTCTTTCATTTTTATCTGTTTCTATAGTAGCCTCTCTTCTGCTTTCTTTTACCCTTTTTCTCATGCCACTACCCCTCGCCTCACTAAACCTTCACACCTCTTGCTCTGCTATATTTTGCTCGGCTGTGCCATGGTGAACGCTCTCATTTCCTTTTTTTATTGCTCGTCACCCTTACATTCTCTGATCCTCAACCTTACTTCTCTCTCCCAAGCCCTTGCTATGCTATATTCTGCATGGCTATGCTATACTACAGGAGCTCCGTGACACAATCCGCTTCATGCGGCGCATACGCGCAGATGTTTCCGCAACGTCGGCCTTACTACGAGCCTAAACAACTCCGCTGTTAATACTTCAGATGTGAACATTCCGCCTAGATGGAACTACGAGGTATATTTTGTACGCCGCATACTCGAGCGCAAATGCCCCGCCGCGGTGGTCTAGTAGCTAAGGTTCTCGGCTGCCGACGCGCAGGTCGCAGATCCCAATTCCGGCTGCGGCGGCTGCATTTCCGACGGAGGCGGAAATGTTGGAGGCCCGTGTGCTCAGATTTTGGTGCACGTTAAAGAACCCGAGGTGGCCGAAATTTCCGTAGCCCTCCACTACGGCGTCTCTCATAAACATATGGTGGTTTTGGGACGTTAAACTCCACATATCAATCAATTAGTTTAACACACACACGCGCGCACACACACACACACACACACGCACACACACACACACGTGCGCGCGAGCACGCGCGCACACGCAAGCGCGACAGTAATGGTACAGGTTTTCAAATTATTTATTAGTACTGTTATAACAACTTCATGAAACTTCATGGCTTCTTAGTTGTGGGACACTACTTGACAGGAATGTCCGCAGGCACTCATTGATGAGCAAGAGTGTGCAGTGTGCCCACTTTCCTCTGATAGAACGGCGCTCTGCTCTAGTCTATACGCATTTTCCACGATGTGTCGCAGATGGCACACAGACACACACACACACACAATCACATGCACACGCGCGCGTGAAAATGGTACATAGAGGCTTTCGATCTAAAGCAAGAGTAGCACGGCCTCCATGATATTCGCTGCGCGCTCTCCATGTGGGAGGCATAAAGAGTCTCACAATGCCTCACAGATGGTAGCACATCATCTAGCATTTGCTGTTTGCTTGATCGACGCTTCTGGAAAGGCATGATAAGTTTTCCTCTAGATGGACATAGCTGTCCATTTTTAGAGCTGTTTGAAAGTTCCTGTGCGTTCTCAGCGGCGATGGCTGCACTATCCCGGCCTTTTTCGACGTAGTTTGAGTGCTTCCCGAATGCGCCTAGAAATCGCCGAATGGGCTTGTTTTCGTCGTGACGCCTGTCGAAGAAAATGACTTAGACTCCTTCCACTACATGGCATTTATGTAGCGTTTTCTCCCGAAGCAGCTGCAAGTAACATTGTGGCTTTGTGGTAGGACACCACTTGCCACGCGAACGGCCAGGGTTAGATCCTCAATGGGACCTAAAATTTTATTCTTTGCTTTATTTGCTTTTTCTCTCTGTTTTTTGCTAATGGAATATTTTACGCTCACAACAACGGTGCCGACGCCGACGGTGGAATTTCTGCGACACGAGCTCTCTAACGCTATCGTGTTAAAATTCACTCCCAAAGTGAAGGCTAGGCGCGCTGAACAGGCTGCATTAGTTGTTCTTTATCGAAGGCGGTGCATTTGGATACTTTCCTGACCTACGAGGGCTGTCGAACGCTTTCACCGCTAACGATCATTCGGATGCATTCTTGCTGAGGTTTGCAATACCACATTTGCAAACAGACATCACATTCATCGGATTGTCAAGGCAGCTTTAAAGTCAGCGGATAAAATGATCTTCTCTTAGTACTTGTCACACTTACGTAGCAGGCAGGTATCGTTTCTTCTTACCTTGCAGTCATCTTCTGCAGTGATGGCTCATAAAAGTAAGTAAAGGAACTATATATATATATATATATATATATATATATATATATATATATATATATATATATATATATTTCCAGTCTTGTAAGCGTGAGGGATCATTCCTCAAGCAACTGCATCTATGGATAGAAACGTTGCTTGCCGAGCGAGTTGGAACAAGCCAATCATAATGTAGTGCAGCGCAAAAAAAACAGAGTTCTGTATATGTACGCGCGTGCCAATATAGCAAACTTAATTTAGAAAAATGTGCTGTGCCCTCGTTCTCTAGCTCGTTTGTTGTCTGTTTTTTGCACTGCACTAAATTATAAGGGTAGAAAGTGTACCTAACAGCCTAACAGTAACAAGATTTCTTAAGTGGTAGACAGATAGAATCGTCCATAAGCAGAAATGTTGGCACGCCAGGAAGAGCTGTGCGAGAAGGTGACATGTAATAAAGAAAAATGTCGGTTCAGGTAGTGGATCTGCAATAGCTTCCAAGAAGATGTCTGTGACTGCCAAGTTTAGCGGGATTCCCAGTGAACTCTCCTGCGAGTCTATGAGGGGTGGGAAATGGTTAAGCTTGGTTCGGCAGACGTAGAGCCCAGAACGTCTTCGATGAATCCAGGTGGAAAGTTGTGGCCTCTGTCGATAGGTAATTGCTTTTTTTCTAATGGCGTTAAGACCACGTGATTTCCTAATTTCTGTGTCCTTCATCATTTTGAATTTACTGTGATGAGCACTGCCGACTCATCGCAGGAAAGGCGCCATCATCTCCTAAACCTGCTAAATATAGAAAATGTAATTGATGCGTGAGCTGATCATAATTCTTGATCTTAACGTCGCGTCGTTAGTGGCTGTTATTTATCAATACTAAACTGGGATCATTACAAAAGTATGTTCCTAAGCTTTTAAAATCACTAATTATTTATTTTTTCAAAGGATTGCAGTGAGGATAACGACATTTTAACGTAATTGTTGCTGGAACCCGTCAATACCTTTATTAATACGCGTCTGAATTTTCACTCTTTGTTCATGGATTGGATTTGTAATAGCATAATACATACACTGTGTATGTACCCTAATTTACGCTTCCCCATAAAGCTTATACTTTTGTTTTTGTAGCATATTTCTTCAACCCACATCAACTATGTTGGAGCACGATATTAAAATCATTAGTGCTGCTGCGAAGCGGCGTTTCTGTACCCTAGAAAAAATCTAAGCTAATAAGAAGACGGCGGAGAAATAATGAAGAAACATTGTTACACAGGACAAATGACGTATAGCTGCAACATATCTGGTTATTTATGCTCACATCAGCTCTTCCATTTTTTCCCGTTCGTTCATCCACGTGCTGGTATGGAAGTGCATGTCGTTAAAATTGGTTGCCTACTTCCCCTGTGGTGAGGCTACCTGAGCATAAATTTAAAAGACATATTTAGCTTTACATGCAGAGAGGTCGGTAGAGATGCAGTGAGTCGTGGCAGGGAGATCTGGCTTGACGACAGCGCCTCCACATTTTGGTGACGTATTTCTGGTTGAATCCGTCCTAAGGCATATATGTGGGTTTAAACGTGGGAGTTTTAGTCAGCACCACAACCAGGTACACGACGACGAGAGTCAAACATACTTTTGTGCCTGTTGGCATCGCGCAGCACTAACGCGTGATCTTATGACGGGCTAGCAGCTGACCAATATTTTTTTGCATAAAACCTGAAGTCTTCCAATGGCAGGCTTGTTAAGGACTTGTTCTGCAGAACGTTCTCATTCTGCGGATTGAGACCATAACTATGAATGAAAAAAAGAAGTGGAAATTTAAACGCCAACGCCGACAATTTTTTACATCAATGGATCTCAATGAAAATTACTAGGAACGTTAATCTGCACGTTTGCGCCATTCATGCCATATTACAGGCTTGAGAGCTTCGCATATTCCCTTCAAATGAACTTTATAGCTTGCCTCGAAACACTCGCCTCGCTTGCCATAGCTACGGAACACATTGTGTGTCTAAAGTTGATTTTTGCATGGTGCAAGTGACGGAACCTAGGTGCTACTGCAGCGTCTGCTTGTCTGCTGTGGATTTTGGGGGTTTGGCCAGCGCTGCGTTGGTTAAGCATTCGGTTTCTTTTTTCGTTTTGGTGGGTGTGCGATAGGTGGTGAGTAGTGTTGCGGTGTGGATCGCATACGATTAAACTTCAACATCATCATCATCATCATCATAATCATCATCATCATCATCATCAGCCGCAGCAGCAGCAGCCTCACCACGCCCGCTGCATGGCAGAGGCATCTCCCATGATCTGACAATCAAACCCGTCTAGTGGTTTCGGCTACCATGTTTTGCCTGCGAACTTTTCAATCTCATCGGCCCACCTAGCTTCCGACTCCCCTTCGTGCGTTTGCCTACTATGGGAATCCAGTCAGTTACCCTTTATGACCAGTGGTAATCTTGCCTATATACGTGCTACGTGCCCAGCCCACATTCACTTCTTTTCAACTATGATATCGTCAACCATGATTTGTTCCCTAACCCACTATGCTCTCTTCTTGTCTCTTAAGGTTACACCTATCATTTTCCTGGCCACTGCTCGCTATGTCCTCCTAAATTTAAGCTGAACCCTATTTATAAGCCTCCGGGCTTCTGCTGCGTAAGTAAATACCGCTAAAATGCAGCTGTTATATACCTTTCTCTCGAGAGTTTGAGGCAGATTACAGTTCATTATTCGGGAATGGTGGCCAAATGTGACCCACCCCATCCTTATTGTTATTTCACTCGCATGGCTCGGCTCGGTGGTTACTACCTGTTCCAAGTAGAAATATTCCTTTACAACTTCAAGCGCCTCTTTCTCTATTGCCAAATGCTGTTTTCTGCCGAGACTGTTGCACATATTTTTTTGTTTTGCCTATACATTTTCAGACCTACTCCTCTGCTTTCCGTGTCCAGTTCACTAATCATGAGCTGTAACTCGTGCCCTGAGTTACTCATCAAGGCGATGTCATCCACGAATCCCAGCTTACTAAGATACTTTCCATTAGCTGTTATCCCGAACTCTTCCCATATTGGCCACATGTTCACCATAACAGCGTGAGCGTTTTAGCAGATCGCCGCAGACAAAAACTTGAATGGCCTGGACAATTAGTGCCATCTGGTGGGGTTATGCGCAACCAGGCAGGTTCGGGTAATATATTACGTCATACGTAGTAGCGCACTCGGTTGGCTTTTGTTTTCGGTAGTGCGGTTCTTTGCTAATTAAAGTTTTTTTTTTTAAATTTGTTCACCATTCAGTTATCGGGCGCACAACAAACAGTGTCAGAGAAATATGAAAGCACTATTACTATGACCTGGTCAAAAATCGCCGGAGTCAGCCACTAAAAGATGGTTTTTGTTTGACCTAATAATAATGAGAACAAATGAGGTGTATAACGCATTTAGGTGCGTTTTAAGGTTCCCTCCACCGCTTTCATCTTTTATATTCACGCTTTCTAAACTACCTAAGAACTATGAAGAACAAAGTAGCAAATAAGTGTTATCACTCGCTAGATTACCTTCACCGATGACGTTACATCAAGCTCTTTTTGCATATACGGCATGCTAGCGTCCAACTTCTATTCTGACAGCGTATCGAAGTAGCTCGTTGTGATTAATACTGTAACAACGTTGACACTTTGGGAAGCTGCTAAAAGAACAAAGAATTAAAAAGAAACGAAGACAAATACAGAGACGAGAACCAGGTTTCAGTTTTCACTCTGCTGTCAAACACGCCAAAACGACAAAACTGTACAGAATGAAGTTATTTCAAGAACACAGAAGTAAAGCACCAAGCACGAGGGAGCAAGAAAAAGAAATGAGGTAGTACAGACAAGGAAGTGTTGTAGAAACTCACAACGATAGACTGATGAGTGATGACAAGCAACATACCGCTTTTATGAACTTTTCATGCGACACCGAGCCAATTTCTCATTGTACAGTTACAAGACAGTGCCACGTCGTATGATAGTTTCAGTTCGACGAAAATTAAGCGACAATACCTTCGGATCATGGTAAGTGCGGCCTGCGTTCTACACGTAGTCGGGGAACCTTCTAAAGGGAGAAAAGAGAAAAGAAAAAAAAGGAGAAATAAAGAATGAAGCGAACCTTCCGAAAGAAGGTACATTTCGGAAAATTGCAAATATATCATATTGCACAACGCTGGAAGCAGATTTTGATTTGAACCACCGAGAAAAGCTTCATAAAAAGGCAGACGTACTACATAGTAGAAGATACGAAAAGAGACCTTCAAAAATGTCGATTAAAATATCGTATTTCGGAGCTCTGGAAATAGCTTTTCATCTCAATCGTCGATAGAACGGCGTCATAAGAAAAAGGGGGGCACTCGGGAAAGCGTCAATTTACAAAAAATGCTAGATCGCACGTCGTCCGCGAGACATAAGTGACGCGACTCACAACACTTTGTTCCTCATTCATTTCCCCCGGGTTTGAGCACAGTTGCACCACTCAGTTTCTTGATAGTCACCCCCACATTTACGTATAGGAGCAGAGGTGACCGCAGTGACAAAGTGTGCACGCGCTGCCAACGTCTCATTCTGCATTGCAGCCGTACTCGACGGAAGAGTGATAGTTTTGCATCGCATTCTCCTCGAGACGAGATGGCAACATCTTTCCAGGCACTTTCCCCAGCAGTTACTCGGCCGAATTAGGTGCTATTGCGTATGTTCTCTTTCCCTCTATCTCCTGCGACCTTTAGGTCTGATTGAGGAATGTGCACGTGTACGAGATTTCTTCGCGGAGCGACGTCAAGACAGAAGCCAATGGCTAAACTCGCAGAATTAAGGAGGTAAAAGTGAAGGCTAAGATGTGAAGTGGGTATTTCGCTTTACTTCACCTCAGCACTCTTAAGCCGTGTCAGGCTACCACGTACTTAAGCTTCATAACAAATGTTCAGTTCCCACATGCGCGTATGCTGTGTACTATAAAAAGAAGAAAAGTGATTTAAACAAAACAGCAACTCTCTTTGAAGTCGTTTCCATGGCGGAAGCCTTTAAAGAAATGTCGGTATGGAGCGAAGAAAAAAGAGAGAGGAAAAGAGATGACAACACATATCGCTCGCGATGAATGAAAAAAAATAATCAGAACACAATGATCCAGGTGCTGTACTTTTCTCAAGCTGGCGCTACTCTACGCCCTAGAGATGAATAGAACCAGGGTGAGATGAGCGAAAAGAAGAGGGACAGAACGTACAGGGTGTTGCTCACTGTCACACAAGAGGAGCGAACCATCAGTCATTGCGGCCTGTGAACTCGACTGGAAACTCGTTTATCTTATACGATACCAGGCTGGAAACCTTTGAAGTTTCTTGTGCGTTATTTTTGTACTGTCTTTTCATTCGTCTATCGTCCTTACTTATTTTATGCCCATTACGTCAGTTTTTAGTGTTAAATGTTTTTGCCTGTGCTTTTGAAGAATGTAAAAGGAGAAGCGCAAGATACAAGGCCCGGCATTACCTTCAGCATGCAACAACCCCTTATAAAGTCAATTCGCCTTGGCTTCCTTTTCGTGAATGAAAGGTGACCGTCATTTACATCTACCTCGTTGAGGAATCGCAGAGTGCACGAACGGCATCACGGACAGGCCCAGAGGTAGAAAGCGGCGGCAGCAGCACTCGACCCAACACAACTCGGGTACCAGTCACGTCGTGACTCCCGAGCTGCCGGTTTGTTCTGTCTGACAGCGCTCGAATCAGAGAACTCACGTACCGCTCTTCTTTGTCAGGAGTCACGTCTCGTTGGCACACGGCTCCACTCTTGAGGCTCCTTCCTTTGAGTGTAAGGACACGAGGCATCGTGCGTTATAAGTTTTAAAATCTTCAAACAGGTGGCTATTTTTTTTTCATTCCGGAAATAACACCACAAAATCGCTGCTCATTTCAGCACTCACTTCGAGGAGGAAAATGAGTAGTCGCAACGTTATGAATTCATGAAAAAAAGGAAAACCAAGTAACCGAAATGAAAGTAAAGTAATATTTATAATAATCGTCTTCTACAACGGTCGTTCCTCGATTAAGTTCCCAGAAGGAGTCAGTGTGAACGCAAGATGTCCGAGATACTTTCTAGTGACAAAGATTTTGGTTTACTCTGCTAAATAAACAAAGATGAGTTACGAAGTTGGCGGTGCAACCAACTTGACACTGTTTACACTGGTCCTCATAAATCTGCCAATACCACACACTTACGAATAAGTTGTGTCCACATCATGGAGGCAGAGCCAAGCATAAGCTATACACCTTCATTCATAAAATAAATCCACATCATTTTTATATAAAAAAGTGTAGTTTGAGTCTGTGGTGACTAGTAAGTTCCGAAGATGCTTCTTTAAGGCTGCAGCTGAGTTGTAGACCATTGTCCGTGTAATTTTTGTATTATAAAAAAGCGCTTGTGCACACTGAGTGTTATTTTAACGCGATAACGTGAGAGAGCTCAATTCGCGAAAATTGTGGTGTGGGTGTGAGCGTCGTTGGGTGAAAGTGAAAAATCCACGTTGTCCAAGAGCGAAAACTCATGATAATTGCAAATAAATAATCAATAAAAATCTTTCGTTCAAGTGGGAATCAAACCCATGCCTGGCAAGCTCGAAAATTTCTCTGAGTGTAAGCCAATGCTTTATTGAAACTAGCCCCGTCAAGAGCCAAATTATGTGACTTGCACATCCACTGGGAGGCTCAAAGGTCCGCTTATTTGCCATTAAAAAGTGTTTAAGCATATTGGATCATCAGCAATCACGTTTTTACACAGTTCCGTCTGAGATAATTGTTCTAAGCCAGTATGTGCCTCGAGATATCTCACTGGGAAGTTTTATTGTGGTTTGCACGACTAGACATGCAAAAGGGGGGGGGGATAGTGTTCCTTCCTGAATTAGCGAACAGTCATTTCTTGCTATCATCAGCTGGTAAAAAAAGTGTAACTGTCATTATTTTTGCCTTTAATTGGTACATTAGAAATGAGCTTTATGCCTATGCACAATCTTGCATCATAAATCATGCAAACTGCACTCCAACTTTGCATTGAATTTCTCAGAGCATCCACATGCTAGAGCAACTTTTCCAAGGAGATTGTGTATAAAGGAGACAGCTTTCAACTTTTTAATGCAAAAATGCGCGCTTGCTGCAGTCGCTAAAAAGCTAGCTATTCATGTTCAGTAATTCAGCGGCTGATAGCGATATTCAATATCTCGCTTTTTGTATTCCTGGACACATAGCCTACCTGCAAATGTGATTTTCTTGTTCCTCGTAGTGCTATAGGTTTAGAAAACCATCAAGCTTAATTTTGAGCACCCTGTATATTTTCTGACACAAAAACTTCCAACTTTTTATGATTATATTTACCGATTGCTTACGTCAGTCTCATTACGCGGGTCTACAGCACCTACAGAGCCTGTAGCTTCTTGTGTGTGTGTGTGCGTGTGTGTGTGTGTGTGTGTGTTTGTGTGCGTGCGTGTGTGTGTGTGTGCTTTCAAATGGGCAAGTATCAAATATTGCAAATTATATCGCCACCACACACGCCATGATTTCAACTAGGAACACGGTGGCTTGATAACTATTGCAACAGACCAGGTGATGTTATGTCCTATTTATTGCTGATTGGTGAACATATGTAACTTGAATAGCGTTCAGAAAAACTATATAAATCCCATCATTCCGTGATTCCCTAAACAGGCTTCTCGAAATCTAATCACAGTGACCCAGCAACCTCAGTTAAACATTGCAATACGGAAACCCAATGAATGCGTGTTCACCTGTCGATGGCTTGTCAACGCTTTTTTTAAACAGTGAAGCTGCTTGTAGTCGAGGCTTCCATATCCGGGAACCATCGCAGATCATAAACAAATGTACACAATGCGAATTCCCCACAGAAAGTAGGTAAATCTCACCATTGATATGTGCGACTTCTCCCATCACGCCCTCTACTCTCACAACTCACCACTGCACCCACTAATGCTCCCGCCACTCCTCCCGCCTCATGACCTACTTCTTGCCACGTCATCCCCACTTCAATCTTACTTCAATCAACCCACTTCATTTCCCTTAATTCAACCCCACTGCAAGCCACCAGATTTGATGCTTCATCAGTGTCCCCAAACCATAGCTGGCTGAATTTTTTCTCGTAAGTCTGAAAAAGTAATACTAACTAGTTTACTCAAATATTGTTAGCAGTTGAAATATATAGAAACAAACGTAAAATAGTTGAACACGCTGGGCGAAGTTCACCTGTTTTAGGAACACGAGCCTTGTCTGCATCACCTGAAATCATTGCATGATGTGAGTCAAGTCTTTCTTTTCGTTCGCCCAAATGGCACGAGTAACGTTAAAAAATAAAAAAAACTGAGGACGACACGATCACGGTGATGACTCAATGAGGATGACTATCACCGTCACCGATGACGTAACGAAAATGGTGGATTTACACATAACCAGTTTGTTGGTTTCAACTGTTGTGGCAGTAAAATGTCACGATGAACGTGACGCCGATGAACCTATCCGGTTTCAGCATTTGTCGCATTTATGTTGGCGAAAAAACAAAAACACTTCAACTTGAAGACAGGATGTGCACGGAGTGAGTCACGAGAACCCTAACTACGTGGGGAGCTTTATTAACTTAAAACTGCACATTAAAACCGCATTAAAACATGTTTACGCAATACCACTCTATTGTGGTTGCAGTTACTTTGACCAAGCATGATGATCTCCAACTGAAAGATTGCGCATTCGACTCCGTTGTCACGGGTTACCAACGACTGCTATACATAGCAGGCAGGCAAGAAAATTGCCCTAGTTAGTAAAAAAAAACTATTCTTCTGGGGAACTCACGCCCCGTATAGCAAGAAGGCATAAGAGTAGATGGAGGCAATTTTCGGACCTTAAAAAACCAGCGGAAAGCAACACAGTGAACTTGGCGAGAAAAGCGGCAAAGGCCAATTTCTATCTGAACTAAGGAGGCCTCAAGCTTTGTATCAGTATTGAAGTGCTGTTCTTCCCTAATGCATTCCACTGAATGTTTATTCTCGTTTCCTCTCTCAAATGTACAGGGACTGAACGACATGCTATGACCAAGAAACATGATAAGTATCAGCTAAAAAGCAATCTTAGCTCAATAAAACTGACAATTGAGCAAGTTGGTACTGATGCATGGATTTAGAACACAGCAACAAAGTAGACAAAAAGACAATTGATCGCACCAACACAAGCGCCGCATTCGGTGATCAATAGTCCCTTTGTCTGCTTCTTTGTACCGTTCTAAATCCATGCCCAGTTTATTGATCACATTCATTCGTCAACTCAGCTTGAATGCATAAGCAGGGCTATTGGTTTCGTATTGTGCGCTATTTGTTTGCGCACTTGTTAGATGATAATACTCACGAAGTGTCTTAATAAATATTATTGCCTAATAATGTAAATGTTCTTGTCTGATGTGAATTGTGCCTTCAATGAATAAGCATGGTCAGTCGAAATTGATCTCCCCATTATGGCGTTCCTCCGGAAAGTTCCGGGGCACCAAACCACATAATTTAGTTTTCATGGTACACTGACAACTAACCCTGTGGACTGTTCCAGACATTGCATAGTTTAGGTAAGGATCTTTTTGTGTGCGCAACTACGTTAAAACAAGGCGTACGTGCCTTGTGAACTTAGAGTAGCAATATAGTGAGCTCTTTTATCACGTTATCGACCAATGACTGTAATTTATTAGCCTATTTTATTTTTATGTCAACGTGCGAGCTCGACGGCACACTGATTTATGTAAGTTTTTTATAATGTCACTGGTGTGTATATATGTGGGTACAATATTCTAGATGCATGAATAGAGCGTTATCTTAAGTATATCTCACTGTTTGACAATATTATAAAACGTGTATTGAGCGTACACTGTAAGCTCACTTATAAACTGTGCGGCAGCTTGAAGTTTCGGATCATCCTAATAATGAATGGATACGTATTTTTTTCTCTTGCTGTTCGTGGTTTTAAAAAGCTGTAGTTAGGTATTTCATTTACGGTTGAAAACTAATATGAAAATGAAGAAATCTTCGGTGAACTGCGATGCAAACTTGTTTTTTTTGTTGTTGTTTCGTTCTTATTCACGTTGTCTGCGAAATAAAAGTCTGGTTTGCAAACTCATAGAACTCACTCACGGGAACGTACTCACTTAAGATATCTTTCTTTCATTCTTTCTTTCTGTAGGTGCAGCCAATATTTTGAATTATCTACACTTCAGTTGATTGTTTTTGCATATGTCCTTGTCAGTCTCGTGGACAATTCTTTTTGTGTCTGGGTGAAAGATTGATTTATTGATTGATATATTGATGTGTAGAGTTTAACGTCCCAAAACTGTTATATGATTATGAGAGATGCCGTAGTGGAGAGCTCCGGAAATTTCGACCACCTGGCTTCCACGTGCACCCAAACACATGCTTTAACGTGCACCCAAATCTGAGCACACGGGCCTACAACATTTCCGCCTCCATCGGAAACGCAGCTGCCGCAGCCGGGATTCGATCACGCGACCTGCGGGTCAGCAGCCGCGTACCTTAGGTTTGTCACATAATGGTTTGTCACATAAGTTACAACCCTCTTAGTAAGTGCAGTTAGTAACGGCCACGGTTGTAAATGTCCCTACCATTGCTGTTACTAACAGCATATAGTAACTGTTACTACCCTAGCCAACACTAGGCATATTTAGCAAGTTGAAGGTTTCAAGAAAAAAAAGTAGTAGCCGATCCTACCGTGTTCACAATGCCCAATTACTTTTTATTGTTATTGTTCGTTAAGTTAATGCTTCATTATACAGACGTTCAGGTAATCGTGAATGGTGTGACGTGAACGTGAAGATTACATGAACGCAACGTGTTCACTACGATAAAATGCTAAGTGAGCAACTCCTGGAGTATTCATAGCCTCTACATTGAAGACACAAGTCTGGTACACGTGATCACATGGGTTTAAGAATTAACTATAAAAAATTGGCACATAGAGCAGTACACGTACTTCCTCATTACCTGTGTTTGGGCACTTAGCACAAGTCTTTTATTGAGCCTTATTTTAATAAAATAATGATATGTCACATCTATCTATTATAAACGTGCCACGAAGAACATTATGTACATAGGCCGAAACAAGGTACCCAATTCGGTGACATATTGTCAATACCTTTGGAGAGTTCCTTGTGCTCATACATGGACAGCTGCTGACCCACAGGTCGTGTGATCAAATTCTGGTTTCGGCGGCTGCATTTTCGATAGAGGTGAAAATGGTGTTGACCCGTATGCTCATATTTGGGTGTACAATAAAAAACCCTGGGTGATCGAAATTTTCCGAGCCCTTCATTACGGCGTCTCTTATAATCATATGATAGTTTTGGGACGTTAAATCCCACATATCGTTCAATCAATCAGTCAATCAAAGGTAATAATCACTTCGTGGATTTACTTGCTAAAACCACAATATTAATATGAGACAAGCTATAGCGAGGGACATCGCAAAATTTTTTACCACCAGGGTAATTTTGATTTGCCTGTCATGTAAGTTTTTGTGATTTATAATATTGTAATATTCTACTAAAACACAACTAGCGCATGCTTATGGTTCATTAACTTGCACTTCTCCGTTTTGACAATTGTATGAAGATGTTTACACATTTTGGTTGCATAACTTCACAATGGGGTACTTTTCCTTGATTCACGTACATCTTCTGCGTCATTTTTTTATTATTTATATGTCGAGAGCATTTCACTCATCAATTTATACAGTATATACTATTTACCTAATATTTTACAAAAAATAGTTAACGGCCGGGTAGCAAAACGGTAGTAATGATGCAAGAAAGTAATGACAGGAGTTACTACCTGTTTGATTTCTGTTACTAGCTCTGTACTAACGTAGGTAGTAAATAAATAGCAAAAAGTTAGTAACTTTTCAAGAAAAGCGGTAAGAGCAGCAGTTACTACGTACTTGCTTGTGGTTGCTACCTTTTTATCACTTTTTTTAAAAGCGACCATACATATTTTTGTCAGCCCGTGTGCACAGAACATTTTCCCATCAACGGTGGACAGATTACGCGTGCTCAATGAACGTTTTCTCACATTCATACAACACTACAGATGTTTAAATGTTTCACTAACGCATATGCCACTTTTTTGTCGATATAAAGCGCTTCCGTCAGCTCTCTGACTGTTTTTACGTTTTTACTATCAACGTTAACTCGCACGTCCAAAAAGCATGGTCAACAAGAGCTAAAGGGCACTTCCTATATTTCTCAGGCAAAGTTAGGCCCTCTTTATCTTGATAACAATTTCGATCAAGCTCCCTGATTGTTGAGAACACCGTTTATGATTCCTGTTGTAGGCTCATTACACAGCTCGATCTGCTTGCTTGGTTGCTTGCTTACTTGCTTATCGTCACGTGGCCAACTTTTACAACGATGTCCTTCGGCTATTCAAAATTTACCTTCTTCCCATTTATTTTTCACACCCTTACTAGATTTATATTGCCATTGCGGGCAGTATACACAATGAATGAACGATTGAATGAATGAATCAGTGAGTGAGTGAGTGAGTGAATCCCACAAATTTCTGTCCTGTTCAGCTGGGCGACAGAGCTCCTTTATCCTAGCACGTATTTTTTTGTCTGAGTACGTCCTTGTGTTGGATACAGTACATGAGCTTCAAGTTGTAGGCCGAACCCACAATCACCGCTGCTTGAACACACCATGTCGTTGCTAAGTGTGTCGTATGTCGGAATTCCTTGGTGCTCAACAATTTTCTTTAGACATCCCCTCGTCCACAACAGCGTTAATTTTGTTAGCCACATTGATGTGAAATTAAATTGACCTAATTTCCTGTTTGAGCTTTGATAATTAAAAAATCTATATAGTGGTTAATGTTTTTTTTTGTTCTTCTTACTATATACACCGGTGTATGCAACATTACAAAGATGAGTCTGGCCGACACGTTACTCAGCGTAGCAAGGGCTGAAGTGAAAATGCATGCTCTTATCACGTGTAAATTCACTATCGCATTTTTCTCATTTTTCACATTTACTGCATTTCTGCATTTCAGGCCTTGTTTTCTTGCCTAGTAAAACTGCCGGCGCATTCAAAACTTTCAAATGCGTTTTCATATACATCGATACCATATACTTTGCTGGGATGTCGAAGTAACCAAATTTCAGCTACCCCATCTCGTCCACCAGACTATTAAAAAAAACATTCTCATCAACGTATTCGCCCATAATAACAGCTGTTATATTAGGAATCAGTGGTTTGCTTTATTGTAGCTTATTCTATCACTTCGTGTTGGTATCAAAATGATATCTGTTCCAATAAATCTACTAATTTTTTAGAACAGACAGTTTCGACTGAATACTTGCTTTCTCAGTGGTAGCTTTGTTTCAAAGTACTGACGCGTCATGCTTACAGCAGAAATAAATTTTAATGTTTTCAAATGCTCGCTTTCTAAATAATAAATATTCTTTACAACTCACAAAGCTGCTAGGTCAAGTATGAACGCTCGAAGATGAGGTAAGTGACAGAAAGAACAAATAGAACAACTGTCTTTGAATACTTTATCAGTGCGATGTTGGCTTATATATACCTCTCTTTGAAAATACATGACAGATTTTGAAACCATGGTACTATCTCCAGAAAGTCGTCGCCGAACTATTTAAACGAGAGCTACCATGCTTCCTTTAAAGATGGCTGTATTTGTGACAAGCCAGGACTCACTCACACACACACACACACAAAAGGAGCAACAGGTATACTGCACGAGCAAGAACCACCGAAAAAAATGACAGAACTCACGTAAAGTGGGAATCGATGATATGCGAAGCACAAATGAAGAATGTTTATATGCCACTTCAAAATTAGCACAACATTACGAGGCCGTTGTAAATTATGCCATACATCACTTCCATGCCATCAATATCATGTTGGCGCGTGACATTTGTCTTCGTCGTTCATTCAGGTCACATAATACCAAGTTTATGAAGCTAGTGAAACGGCCACGAGCACGCTATGAGCGTAGCGTGTAGTAATGTTTTACATGACACGCATGTCGTATTATCATGCTTGGACGTGTAATTTACCTTCTTTGTCTATTCACGTCACGTGATAGCGAATTTGATATAAGTGGAGCTAGCAAAACGGCAGTGAGCACGCTATGAGCATAGCATGTAGTCATGTTTTACATAACACGCATGTAAAGATTGTCATGTTTGGACGTGTCATTTACCTTTGCCGTCCATTCACGTCACATAATACAAAATTTGGTATATGTGAAACTAGCGAAATGACCACAAGCTCATCATGAGCGTATTGAGATCTTGTGTTCTTACATGACACGTATATCATGATTATCATGTCTGCTCCAGTCATATACCTTCGTTATCCATTTATGTCACGTGACACCAAATTTCGTATATGTGAAGCTAGCGAAACGGCCACGAGCGCACTATGAGCGTAGCATATAGTCATGTTTTACATGACATGCATGTCATGATTATTATGTTTGGTTGTGTCATTTGCCTTCGTCGTCTGTTCGCATCACGTAATACGAAATATAGTATATGTGAAGCTAGCAAAACGGTCGCGAGCGCACAATGAGCGTAGCAGGTAGTCATGTGTTAGATGACACCCATCTCATAATTATCGTGTTTGCACATGTCATATACCTTCGTCATTCATTCACGTCACGTAATACCTAATTTGGTATATGTGAAGATAGCGAAACGGCCGCGAGCACACCACAATCGCGGTGTGTAGTCGTGTCTTACATGACCTGTTTGGCATGATTTTCACGTTAGTTTGTCACTTATGTTCGCCATGCAGGCATGTCATACTATACCAGTTTTTCAATATGTCATATGAAACCACCGCAAGAGCAGCAAGACCATGGACTTGAATCATGACATACATGTCCTGATTTTCATGTCATGTCTAGTCAGTTATGCTCGTCATACAGTGATGTTATAGCCTACCAATTTTGATATAGATACCATTATCGAAACAGCCCGGAGGGTTATAAGTCATAGATGGCTAGATAGATAGATAGATGATAGATAGATAGACAGATACGGATAGATAGATAGATAGATAGATGGATAGATAGATAGATAGATATATAGATAGATAGATAGATAGATAGATAGATAGATAGATAGATAGATAGATAGATAGATAGATAGATAGATAGATACGGTCAATGTCACCAAAGCTCGCTAAGAAAATTTTCACTTTGCGCCTGTCGTTACACTAGAGAAACTTTCAAGGTAGTAAACTGAACAGCACAATTTTCCAGTCTGGTGTAGAACTTGTGCCTTTGCATAAGACAGACAAACGCTAAAGACATCAACACTGCGCATCTCTCTTAAATTGTGACAGCACTTCCAAGTACTTGTTCAAGCATTGAAGCCCTTGATTATCATTTCACACCTGTTGAGCTAATAAAAGTGGAAAATAATCAGAGCGACCTTTCTCATTCGTTTCTTCGTTAATGCTTCCAATGCAAGTCTACGTTGGCCAAGGGAATCTCGCGATTATGTAGTGCAAGGATGCTTTCCAATGTACACAGTTGATGGCGAATTAAGTTATCGACAGAGCGTAAACATTTGTCATCAATGATGCTTGGAGCCGCAGGTCAACTACCCACAATTCCTTTCGTGCCCGCTAGTAAGACATCAATAAAATCCGATGCGAAATAACCATTAGGAAACAAGTTCCTTCGCGTTTGCCATAAATGCGTCGCACTCGTAGCGCGGTCCCAAAACGTGATATGTTGGCAGCTTGTTTACACTTGTCATTCTTTTTTTTAATGCAACCTCTGCATCTTACTTCACAGCCCCGTCACGGTAGTCTAGTGACTAAGGCACTCGACTGCTGACACAGAGGTCGCGGAATTGAATGCCGGCTGCCACGGCTGCATTTTCGACTAAGACGGAAATGTTGTAGGCCTGTGTGCTCAGATTTGGAAGCACGTTAAAGAAACCTATGTGGTCGAAATTTCTGGAGCCCTCCACTACAGCGTCTCTCATAAACATAGGGTGGTTTTCAGACGTTAGACGTCACATACAAATCAATGCTCCTCATTTTAGCCCCTAGGGCAATGAAGTGCAATAAACTGCCACTGATTTGTTTGTTGCCTCTAAAGGGATCAATATACTTTTCCTCGCCTTTGCTAGGCTTTATAAACCCGTAGGCCCACCGCGCCTCGTTGAGTTGTCCGTCGGAATACCACATAGCCGGGTAAGCTCACTCACTTCATTTCTTGCCTTTGGAGGCTTTCGCATGAGCCCCCAAGCTGACCAGCTCAGATCGAGGGAGGTAGGTGATTCATGCCGAAGTTGTTTGATCTCTGTGAGATTTTCTGAAAGCTGCCCCTTTATCACAGCGCTCAGCCCCGAGGAAACATTGCTGTGTCATGAGAAGACTGATCACCCTAGGCAGATGTTCGATGGCCCGTCGGAGTCGTCTTCATTTAAAGCCATTTCGCTTCATAGTGGCTGCACTCATGCTGTAGTGGTACTAAATAGTCTTGAAGTTGTGAAACTTTGGTTAGTCTTTCCTATGAGTCATTATACACAGAAATCCCCTAAAGCATTTCTTTCTTAACTGTCTGCTGACCCGTACGTAAGAGCATTTGCTTTAAGCAAAGTGGGAAACGTTCCACCGATAGCGTTAACATTGACCGGCAATGACACTAACTCCTTATTCTTCACGGTAAAAAAAACACAAACACTAGTAAGGTGCTGCAGTCTTCCTAAAACTCTACACTGACTTTGATTTTCGTGAGTAACGGGCTAAATTAATAACGCTGGTCGATGGCTTATAGTCATGGGGCCGTACTTGGGGCCCAAAAAATGGTTCATGTGCATGCATTCTTGCAATCTAATGAAAAACTTGTCTCCGTATAGTGGAACTCCAACGCTGGGCAAGCCTGCTGGTAAAGCGAAATTCCGCGTTATCTGTACATTCAATTAGAAGCAGTTAACGTGTCAAACTATGTGTCGGCTGTGAAAGTCTAACAGATAGTTTTGTTTTAAATTTAAATAAGGCAGATTCGCCCTAGATGTGCCGGGTCTGAAGGTATAGTGTTGAACCTTGGGGTCTTTCTCTTTTTTGTGGTTTTTGCTTTCTTTCTTTCCTCTCTCTTTCCAGCGAAGCTGTATAAGCTGTCGCTAACTTGTACTTTATCGTAAAAAGCTGATGATAATGATAGTGATGATATCCTCTTGCAGATGGCACTCACCCACAAGAATGGAATGAACCAAGAACCGAGTGGCAGGATCTTTGGATCACCTATAAAGAAACACCTGAATCTGGACAACAAACACTATAACTTTAGTCTAAAAGAACATATAGCTAAACAATGACAATTTTTCTAGAGGGAACAGCCAGACTTACAGATGAGCACTTTCGTAGAATTCAAAACGATCTGTAGCTATTAATGTTCATAGGCAACTATACACTAACATTGTAATCTTTTTGTTTTATGTAGGTTAATAAACCCGGCGCAGTACAAACCCTTGTGACTATCACGTAATGTAGTTCTGCAAAATGACAAAATTAACCCACCACTCATTCATAATTCTAACTTTTGAAGGGGCACGATGACGTACCTCTTTATATGACGATCATGAAGGAGCACGCACTCTTTTCATTCTAATTATAGCAAAGTTCTTTCCATCGTGCGAAACTCCTCAGGTGGGTATGTGCCACAGAACTCAGCAAGTCCCATTGCCGTGTATAGACCTGGTGGTAGTGGTTAGAAGAGGAAGATGGCGCCTAATTTCTGCAGCCTGGTAGAGAGCACGGCGCAGTGCCTATAGACCTTTTCACTCAAGGCTTCCTAGTGCCACCAAAGTCCTATCTGCGCTGTTCTTTATGCGCGTGCCCCCCCCCCCCCCCTAAAAAAGAAGAACTGACGATGCTGTGACATCGGCTTTTGTACTCTCATGGAAAATCCCAGAAGGGAGAAAATCTTCCTCGCAGTAAAAAATGTCTTATATGTCAGCCGAAAACGAACACCTAAAAAAACAAAGAAATAAAAAAAACAAATAAAGATAGAAAGAATGAAAGATAAGAAAGAAAAAAAAGCAAAAAGAGAGAAAGAGGCAGAAATAAAGATAGAGAGACAGAGGAATACTTAAAAAGTAGAAAATTTTGAAAAAAAATACACGCGAAAAAGATAGAAAGAAATCTGAGAGTGGCACAAAAGTAAAAGAGACATTGGTATAACGAGAAACAAAGAAATGGAGAGAAAGAAGCAGAACGAGACAGAAAAAAAGGGAAGCAGCTAGAAAGAGAAAGAAATGGAAAAGGTAGATAGAAATAAATACAAAAAGACATGCAAGAAAGAGTCAAGAACAGAAAGCAAAAAGAAGGAGAAAAGAAAAAGAAAACGTGGCTTATCTCCCTATATAGAAATTGGTATAACACTAAATTGAAATGTGTCTTTACAGAGGTAGTTGAGCGTTTATTGTGCATCGTTTCAGCTACCGCAGCTCATTGCAAAGTCACGTTAGAGTAGGCAAGAAGCTTCGAACTTGCTGTTCTAACTTCAAGCAGAAAGCTCGCATGAAATCACCATACACAGGACGAGCCCGCACTAACAACTGTCACACCTGGACATTTAGAGCGCGCTGTTCAAATAGAAAGACGCATGAAACGAGCTCACAAGTATACGCAGAACAAGAGTGAATTACTGTCTCAATTCTTCTAGCGTGGTGTGTCAGCAGCGCACTCCTTTTGTGAACGTGGCAGCGCCAGCGTGCGCAGTGACAATCGTTCTATCCCGAATACAAGTCAAATACGCACACGTGCAGGAGAGACAACGCACCGTGGAGGCGGCGCTTCGTGGAGGCGACGGCCTTAAGAGTGCGCCCAACGCTAAAACCCTTGATCTAGGAAAGTAGCAATACTCTCCTCCGCGCGCGTTTTCTCCTTTTATCCTCTCCCACCTTCGGCGTGCGTAACATGCGGCGCCAGTTTTCGCCAAGGCTCCCATGAACGCACCGCCGAATTTTATGAAGGCGCGTGATGTCATGACACTTGCGCACCTAAGTAGTGTACTGAATAAAAAAAATGGTGAACATAAGATGGAGAACACTGCAATAAACTTTTAGATTAGTTTCTGCCAAAAGCCGTGTAAATATGGCATGCTACTTTAAAAGCAGCTTCATGGAGAGCTCTATGGTGCAGTTTCTTTTTTTTAGATGATAACATAATTTACGTTCGCATCACACATAGTTTTGCTTGTGGCAACTGCTATCGACGGGAAAGGGAGATGTAGCAGCAGCGACTCGCTACTATAAGATGGAGGTTAATGTTTCTGCTAAAGAGGCTTTTTCACCTTCAAGGCAGGGTGGTGGAAAAATAATGTTTGAACCTGTTGTGACGTCAGTAGCGGGGTTTGTATGCATGCTCTCAAGATACTGCCAGTTGCGCATGCGCCGAGAGATAGCGTGTGTACATATACTGTCCACAGTATCTGGAGGGGATCATTCTGTTTTGTACTGCTTGTGTTGAGGCTGGCAGTGTGCGCCTCAGTAATAAAGATGTTATACCATGTGCCCGGTGCCCGGATATAACAACTGGCGACGAGGGTGGGACCCGCCGCAGGCTTCTAGGAATCACACTCTAACCAGCTTGAACTGAGTATGGCGTCCACTGTCGGTAAGTTACCCGAGTTCCAACAAGAGGACGGTAACTTCGAGGTATACCTGGAGCGGTTCGAAGTATTTGCCGCGGCCAATGACATCGCGGAAGACAAGAAGCTTCCAATCTTTCTCACGGCTATAGGTGAGAAGGCCTACGTCACGCTTCGGAGCTTACTGCTGCCTAAAACACCAGCTAAGGCGTCATTCACGGAAGTTGTTGACGTTCTGAAGAAGCATTACGCTCCCAAGCGCTCCGTGGTCACCGAAAGGTATCGTTTTCACCAGCGAAAGCAAGAGCCTCATGAGACTGTCGCAGACTTTATAGTCGAATTGAAGAAACTCGCGGCAACATGCGAATTCGGTGCGTTTTTGACCGAAGCATTGCGTGACCGGCTCGTCGCTGGAATACGTACCGAGGGAGTACGGTGCAGGCTATTGGCAATGCCAGACGAGGAAGTAACGTGGGAACGCGCATGCAGCGTAGCCATGGCCATGGAAGCGGCAACACAAGACACGAAAGAAATGCTGCAAACCAGTTCTAAAGGAGCAGCTGTAGAAACGGAGGACATCTACTGGCAACGGAAAATCTCACAACCGAGTAAAGCACCTTCGAGGGATGCGCCGACGCAGTCCAGCTGGGACAAGGAAAATGGGGCAACGAAAGAACAAACGAAAAGAATGTGTCATCGTTGCGGAGGACAGCATTCACCCGTGAGTTGCCGATTTCTGAACAGTACCTGTCATAGGTGTACAAAAAGGGGTCTTGTTGCTAAAATGTGCAAATCTAAGCTTGTAAATAGAGTAGAGAGCGAAGAATGCGAGAAAGAAAATACTAACGAACTGCTATCTCTGTATAATACGAACCACAAAGAAGGTATGCCCGCCATTGTAATCAAGGTTTGCATAAATGATAAAGTGATACCCATTGAACTTGACACGGGCGCAGCGGTGTCAATAATGTCAGAAACAGAGTGTACTAAACACTTCCCAAACGCCTCTTGCAGGCAAGCAAATGTCAAACTAGCCACGTACAATGGCACGACGGTCCCTACTGTTGGTATTATGGATGTAAAGGTGCAATACCAAGACCAGTGTTTCGAACTGCCACTTGTCATAGCGAAAGAAACGCAGGGTGCTAGAATGCCCACGTTGTTTGGCCGAGATTGGCTTTCTAAAATCAAAATAAATTGGCAGGAAGTATTTTCAGTAAATGTGGTGGCTAAGGAGGCATTGCTTGCTGAGAAATTTCCCGAAGTGTTTGGCGCGGGTTTTGGTACAATTAAGGGATTCGAATGCAGCATTGAATTGAAGGATGACGCGCGCCCTGTCTTTATGAAAGCGCGACCAGTGCCATACGCTTTGCGTGAGCGCGTTGAACAAGAATTGGTCAAGCTAGAAAAAGCTGGAGTCATATATAAGGTCAGACATAGTCCATGGGCAACGCCTCTTGTGATTGTTCCAAAAAAGAACACTCAAGAACTGAGATTATGTGGCGACTATCGCGTCACAGTAAACCCAGCCATCAAGGTCGATCAGTATCTCTTGCCACTTCCTGAAGACATCTTCGCAAATCTTCAGGGTGGAACTGTGTTTTCTATCATAGACCTCTCAAAAGCGTACTTGCAACTCGAACTAAACAAACAAGCGCAGGAACTGCTCACTATTAACACCCACCTAGGTCTGTTTAGATTCCGCCGCTTGCCTTATGGCGTAGCGTGCGCACGAGCTATTTTCAAGGCGGTCATGGACCAGATAGTGCGTAATCTGCCTGGAACCGCGTGCTACATTGATGATGTAGTCATCGCTGGTGAGAACGACGGGCAGTGTTATGAAAGGGTGGAGCAAGTTCTTCAATGCCTAAGTAAACACGGCGTAAAAGTGAACGCAAGGAAATGCAGCTTCTTTCAGCAACGCGTCACATACTTGGGACACGAGATCGACAAGCACGGCTTGCACCCAACAGCAGAAAAAGTTGAAGCTATCAGAAAAGCGCCAAGGCCCACTAACGTGAGTCAGTTGAAGGCCTTTTTAGGTTTGATTAATTACTACGGAAAACTTTTGCCAAATTTAGCATCGATCTTGGAACCACTGCACAACTTGTTGCGAAAAGAAACTACATGGCACTGGTCACGCGAATGTAATGAAGCATTCGAAAGATGCAAAGAACTGTTGACTGATAAGACTGTGTTGCATTTGTATGACTTAAAAAAAGAAATCTGGATCACATGTGACGCTTCTGATTACGGGTTAGGGGCTGTGCTATCGCACTTGGTGAACGGTGAGGAAAAGCCGGTTTTTTTTGCTTCGCGGTCATTATCAGCGGCCGAACGTAACTATGGGCAGATTGAGAAAGAAGCACTTAGTATTGTGTTTGCTGTAAAAAAATTTTATAAGTACCTTTACGGACGGCCCTTTAACATAATAACAGATCACCAACCTTTGACAATTTTGTTTGACCCTAAACGGCAGGGCAGTGCAGTAGCCACGGCACGAGTGCATTGTTGGCTGACATTTTTGGCCGACTACACCTATAGAATCAAACACAAACCAGGATCAGCTATCCAGCATGCAGACGCATTGTCCCGTTTACCGTTACCTGACACAGGTAGCAAGTGCGAAGAAATCTTCTACTTTTCAGCACTAAACGACTTGCCTTTACCGTCAAATGATGTCAGTCGAGAAACAGGATGCGATAAAGTGCTGAGGGCTGTACGCGACATGATCTGGCATGGATGGCCCAAGACCGTGTCTGAGCAGCTAAAGCCGTTCTGGGTACGCCGGCTCGAGCTCAGTGTAGACAACGGGTGCGTTATATGGACAAACAGAGTGGTAGTACCGGAATCATTGCACAAGGATGTTTTGCAGTTGCTGCACGAGCAGCACTTGGGTATAACCCGAATGAAAGCATTAGCGAGGTCAGTAGTATGGTGGCCGGGAATGGACAAAGCCCTCGAAAACACAGTGCGCAAATGTACAATATGCCAAACGGTTCTCCCTGTAGCTCAACCCGTACCCTTGTCCTCGTGGCAAATATGCTAGAATCCGTGGGAGCGTGTGCATTTAGACTTCGCTGAAGAAAAGGGAAGGATGTTTCTCCTCGCTATCGACACCTATTCCAAATGGCTTGAAATTAAGATAATGAGTGTAACCACCGCGGTGAAGACCGTTGAAGTAGTGCGTTCATGGTTCGCGGCGCATGGCCTTCCGCTGGAGGTAGTGACGGACAACGGGCCGCAGTTTCGGGCAGCTGAGTTCAAAGAATTCCTTCAAGCTAATGGTGTGAGGCACACACTAACGCCGCCGTACCATCCGCCGTCTAACGGTGCGGCGGAGCGCGCAGTTCAGACAACAAAAAAAACACTGCTCAAACAAGTGCTAGAAGACTCGGAAAAGGGCACAAACAGAACACTGCAACACAGAATAGATAACTTTGTGTTTTGTTATCGAACCACACCTCACACTTTCACGGGAAGAACCCCTGCTGAATTATTTGTGAGAAGGAAGCTGCGGACCCGATTGTCGCTGCTGCGCCCGGACGTAACAAATCAGATGAGAGCTAAGACCGCAGAAATAAAAAAGTCTGCTGACAGGCTCCGAGGTTCACCTCGAGTGTTTGCTGTTGGTGATCGTGTACTGGTGCGTTCTGTGCGTGGGCAACTTGTGAACTGGTGGCCTGGAGAAGTGACGTGTGTGAAATCTTCTTCGACGTATTTAGTGTATGTGCGAAACAAAGTGCGGTTTGTGCACGCGGACCACTTTCGACCATCGGACATCGAACCGACGGCAAAACAGGACCCACCACCGGAAGTGGAACTACCACATGCATCGGACATCACAAATGCTACATCGACGACCAACCAAAGCTCAGATTCGTCGTCACCCACGAGACTCTCACTTCCCGGAAATCGTGAGCAGCCGGTTCCCTTATGACGTAGCACAAAGCAACGGCGCCCACCTGAGCGCCTGACTTATGATAGTTTCTAAAATTGTGCGTGAAGAAAGTGTTGTGACGTCAGTCGCGGGGTTTGTATGCATGCTCTCAAGATACTGCCAGTTGCGCATGCGCCGAGAGATAGCGTGTGTACATATACTGTCCACAGTATCTGGAGGGGATCATTCTGTTTTGTACTGCTTGTGTTGAGGCTGGTAGTGTGCGCCTCAGTAATAAAGATGTTATACCATGTGCCGGGTGCCCGGATATAACAGAACCACGTCGAGGTTCAAGTTTTTTCCCCAAATTGTTGCAAAATACGTCGCTCAGAGTAGTCATCAATGGAATATAGCAACAACGCATAGAAAGCAGCTGATGTATAATTTTGTTTACAAAATGACAATTGAGTAAGACGATGCAGTTTTAAATATTATCGGTACAGAACTTCTCTGAAATATTACGCAACAATTATCACCGTAACTGACCGCTAAAGCTTCGTGGCCATACTCATCAATGCTATAACTTGGGATCGTGTTACATATAGAAAAAGATTACTAAAAAGCCCCAGATGGGTGATACTAAAGCACTTGCTGAGCTAGCGAGAATTTCAGAGCCCTGCCTCAAAGTTGATATCACCAACAAGCGAGAATAATCCCGTGAACACCAATTGCTCGTCACACGTCTGCGCGAGAAAAATAAATATTAATCGGTGGCCAGTAATACGCGCACTGACATCCCAATTCAAAAGTTAATTCATAAACTAAAGAACAAACGCAATTTTCGGCAACTGACTCTGCTTATCAGCAATATCACGGGCTTGCTTACAGTTTGGTAGAAAGCCTTAGGTTCTTCATCAAACGCAAAATACGACTGTCGGCGTTTCGCAATCGACAGGAACAGATGATGCAAAAATCATCACGCGATGACGTCCCCATATGACAGAAATTCATTACGTGTCGAAGATTCTGTGAAGTCATAATGAAGTCACAGTGCCGTTACGTGACTTACGCAACGTGACAACGGCTCTTTTTCGCTATCAGAAAGTTATGGTTTTTCTCGCCAAATTTTTCCGGTAGTGCTTGTTTTTTATTTTTTTTTGCAGTGCCAGATCACACTTTTGCTATAATTTTGCGAGTGATTACCCACCTCCTCCATAAAAAAGAATTCTGTTTGGCGAAAATCCCCAGTGTCAACACGATATATTCCTTCATTAACTCATTTTTTCTGCATTAAGTTTCAACAGCTCCTAAAGATCATCATGAGTGCAATCGAGAAGCTGTATCATAGCAGTTTCACTGCGGAAAAGTTTTTGTAGTTTGTTTCAGACGAAACAACAGTTGCCAGCGTGCGATTTGATGGAGTCTCAAATATTCAGGACTTTAAGGAGAATCCTAATTTCACGAAAAGGACAGTTTGCTGCACAAAAACCGTGTTTATCATGCAGGAAAAATACTCAAAACATACAGCATTCAGTGCTGAATTCGTTCGAGAAATAAGAAAAGCAACGTAACTCATAGAAAACATGTTCTTTGACGGAATTAAGTTCTTTTAGCTCATGTAGTGCAGTAACTGTTTCCTACAGAAGCAATGGCGGTGCTCAAGAGAGGAAGCTTATATTCACCGAAGAATCCCTTAAAGCGGCGTCTTAAGCATAGTCAAATATCAGTGACACTTTTTCTGCTTGAGTATTTTATACTAGTTGGCATATCTGCCTGCCATCATCACCTTTCTCTGTCTTGACTACTTGAACTAAGTTAAAAGTGCTATATAGGCCCTCTGAGTCCTTTATGCATTCTGAGAATACCAAATAAGCTCGCTGAAAACCAGACGGTTTTCCCGGTAGTCTTTCATCAGCAATCTGCAGTGTAAAAAGAAGAGCCGGGACAAATTCTGGCTACACACTGAATTGCCTGACAATATATATATATATATATATATATATATATATATATATATATATATATATATATATAACGCCGGGGACCTTGACGTGGATGAAGGGAGCAGACTGGAGGTCGAATATCAAACTGTTTAATTGGGCCGAACGTGTCGCCACAAAAAACAAAATCCAGATTACAGAAACACACTGGCACTGACAGCGGCGAGCAAAGCGTGTGTCCGCATTTATACACTCGCCATTGAATATTTTAGCGTTATCGCTAGCGGCAATGAAGATTCCAGATTAATCTGTAATATTCACGAAGTGGGCGTATTATAAAAAAGATTTATTGCAGTCTTGAAGCTTTAGAACACTGTAGGCGTGGTTTGTGCTGAGAATTCCTGACAGCGAAATGGCGATAACAGAACTTGAGAAGGCAATGCGGCATTGCCTAAGTCTCCAAAAAAGGCATTGTTCCAATGTCTTAACAAAAGACGAAAGTACAATAATAAATACTATAAACAAAAAGTACAAGCAAGAAAGCACAGCAAAAAGAAAAAATACAGCCCTCAGGTTCGTGCAATAATGGCTTAAGATGCACGGCATGGTCGACTGCTGGTCGAGCATGGCGCCGTCGAGAGTTCGTAATGCCGTCGGGAACAACCTCGTAGTCAAGTCGGCGGAGACGTCGACCTATTCTGTATGGTCCGTAGTATCGTCGCAAAATGTTTTCACCGTGTCCACGTCCGCGTCCATATCTAGATACGGTCCCCAGGCTGGTACTCCACGAAGCTTCGTCGAAGATTGTAGCGGCGACTGTCGGTCGCCTGCTGATTCTTGATGCGCAGGTGGGCGAATTCATGAGCACCTTCCGCACGCTGAAGGTAGACGTTGACGTGGAGGTTTTCTTCACCAGCGACATTTGGCAGCAGCGTTGAGCGTCGTTGTAGGGTTCCTTCGGAAGACCAACTTGTATGGTGACATATGCGTCGTCTCTTGCACTGCCGTGTTGTATGCGAAGGTCACGTACGGAAGGATGACTACCTACGTTTTGTGTTCGACGTCGATGTACATTTCCAGCATGTTGGCTATGGTTTTGTTTTCCCGCTCAGTGAGGTCTTCGATTTGTGGACGGGTAGTTTGGCGATGATTTTTCTGGCTGTACTTCAAAATCGCTCTAGTTAAGTCTGCCGTAAAGGCCGTACCTCTGTCGGTGATTAGGGCCTCCGGCGCACCATGACGTAGAACGATGTTCCAACAAAGAATATGGCTACCCCAGATGCACTGACTTTGGCAAGGCTTATGTCTCAACGTAAGGTGTGAGGAGGTTGGTAGCGACGATGATACATTTGTTTCCTGAATTCAAGGTGGGAAACAGCTTTAGGAGGTCCATGCAGATTTGCTGGAATGGTCAGCTTAGTGGTAGTGGCTCGATTGGCTGTAGAAGTCCAGCTGGCCTAGTCGGCGGTGTCTTCCGTCGCAGGCAATCTCAGCAAGTCTTCACGTGGCGAGCAAAGTCGCAAGCAAGGCGACACCAGTAAATATTTGCCTGTATTCTGCCGAGCCTGTGGGAAACACACAGGTGTCCGGCCGTGGGGTAGTCGTGCAAGGCCTGGAGTACATCTGGTCACAATATGCAAACGAAAAGACGATAAAGTACTTGGCTCAACGTGCCTAGAAGTTTTTCTTTTTGACAATGCTGTTTTGCAAGACAAACAACGTCAGTGCCCATTTGAATACCTTTGGGACAACGGCAGCACTGTACTCTAAGTATTCCATAAGACCCCTGTATTCCAGATCAGCTCGTTGTCGTTTAGCGAAGTCGTCGGTGTTTACGGTTTCCCAGAAGCAGTCATCGTCCTGTTCATCCTGCAGTGATGCGTCGGCGGCGGCACGAAAAAGGCAGTCGGCGCCGGAGTGCTTTCTTCCGTACTTGTAAACGATGGAAATTTCACATTCTTGCAGTCTTGGACTCCACCTTGCGAGACAACCCAAAGGGTTTTTTCAAGTTTTTCCAGCCAACATAAGGCGCGGCGGTCACTTACAACTTTGAAGGGCCTGCCATAAAGGTAGGGGCGAAAATTTGATGTAGCCCATAAGATGGCACGGTACTTCATTTGTGTTGAACAGTAGTTGGTCTCTGCCTTCGATAGAGACCGGCTAGCATAACTGATGACCCTTTCCTGTCCGTCAGTCCGCTGCATAGGAATGGTGCAGAGTCCTACTCTGCTTGCGTTGGTATGTATATCTGTTTCGGCGAATTCGTCGAAATGGGCAAGTAACAGATGCGTCTGCTTGCGTCAATTTCTTTCTTGAACTATTTGTTCCAGCGGTGTTTCCCTCTTTAATTTCATGTTGGACGTGGTAAGGTTAGTGAGTGGCTCAGTGATCCGGGCGAAGTTTTTGATGAACCGCCTGTTATGGCGCAGAGGCCGAGAAATCGACAGACAGCTTTTTTGTCGGTGGGTGGAGGGAATGCAGCGATGATAATTGTCGTCTGCGGGTCGCGGTGTACACCGAGCTTGCTCAATACGTAGTGCAAGAACATAAGTTCATACGCGAAAAGGCACTTCTCTGGAGAGCAAGTCCGGAGGTCTTGATTGTTGAAGTACAGCTTCAAGGTGGCGGAGATGCTCGTCGAACCTCGAGAAAAACACGACGACATCGACCAAGTACACGAGGCAAATCTGTCACTATATTCCACCCAGTACAATATCCATAACACATTGGAAAGTTGCGGGAGCCGAGGAAAAATCAAAAGGCATTACCTTAAATTCAAAGATGCCATCTGGTGTTTTAAAGGCGGTCTTCTCTCGGTCTCGCTCGTCAACTTTAGTTTGCCAATAGCTGGTCTTGAGGCGCATTGACGAAAAATACCTGACGTTGTGGAGTCGAGCGAAAGTGCCGTCTATCCGTGCGAGAGGATAGACATTCTTCTTCGCTATTTTGTTGAGGTGACGATAATCGACGCAGAAGAGTAGTAAGCCGTCCTTCCTTACCAGCCCCACAGGTGACGCCCACGGACGCGTGGAAGGTTGTAGGATGTCGTTGCGTAGCATGTCGTCGACTTGCTTCTTTATTGCCTCCCGTTGTCTAGTCGAAACTCTGTACGGGCTCTGACGGAGTGGTTACTCTCCTCTGTTATGATGCCATGTTTCGCTATTGGTGTCTGCCAAGTTTTTGACAGCGACTAGAAGCAGTCTTCGTATTGCCGGAGAAGGATTTTCAGCCGTTCTTGCTTATCCTTCGGAAGTCTCCGGTTATCGTCAAAACTCTCGTGGAGACCTCAATTCATCGAAGCAGATTCAGTAGACTCAGCGAGTTTTAAACATTGCTGGCTTCCACAATTTCTTCAAAATAGGCACCAGTTGTGACTTTTCTCTCGTCATCGCAATCGTCGCTGAAGTTCATGAGCATTACTGTTGATTCACCCTCTCTTATCTTGGCTATTCCTGTTTCGAAGCAAATCTCGCTGTTGATTAACAGCTACTGGTTGCTTTCAGCGACCCCTTGCAGGTCTGTTGATTTTTGCGAGCCGACGAAAATGTTGATGCTGAAACGAAGGAAACGGTGATTTGATGTTCGAGTACATTCAAGGCCTGCTTTCCGGGTGGCATGTGCGGCAGTAGGGCTTGTGCTGTTGACAGCGCTATTGAGTTGGATCTCAGATCGATCACTTCACCATGAAGACTTAAGAAGTCCATACCAAGGATCACATCTCTAGAGAACCGCTGTATAGTACTAGCTCGCGGGGTAAACCCGGTTGTTAACGCAGACTATTGCTGTACAGCTTCCCTCTGGCATTACTAGGTGGCCTCCAGCTGTTCTTATTTCGTAACTTTCCAAGGCGTGCTTGACTATCTTTATTTCGTGGCGAACGAGTGTTCGCCACTGATGACAGAATAGTATGCTCTGGTGTCGATGAGAGCTGTCACAATGAGGCCGTCGATAAGAACGCCAAGGTCGCTAGTTCGTCGTCTCATGTTACAGTTAGGTCGTGGCGTCGGGTTACGGCTACGTCGGATTGTTCCGCTGCTTCAATGTCGCGTATTATTCTCTTTCATCCAGCAGCTGTGGTAGTGAGAGCGGGTGGAAGAGTGGCACATACATTTCAGGGCTCCTTTTTTTGTTATACGCAAGAATATAGATGTCTAACAGACAAATATGCTATAAAAAGTATAGGGTTTGTTATTAGAAGTAATTGTAATATAAATGTGAAGAAAGAGGAGCGGACGAAAAGGTAACTAGCCGTGGGCAGTAACTCAACATACGACCGTTGAATAACGCCTCCGATACTCTGAACTACCTCGGCAGCTATCCCCCGTCCACGTTTGGGGTACGTATATGCATTAAACATAGGAGCGTCAGTCAGCGCCGCCCATAGTAGGATGTATCTAAATCTTTCAGTAAATTCCACTACAGTCTACGAGTTATGATGGTCCCTGGAGATGACAGCCTCGACCAAGGACAGCCTCTTTGAACAAAAATAATAAAATAAAACAAACAAATAAACAACACACTGCTGTCTGAAAATATAATCAGTGTTAGGAAAACCGTAAGTTTTTGCGGAAATTTGCCGGTGGAAATTAGACTTCCATTTGCCCTTGAATGTTGCCGCATTATCTTACCCGAGGTTCAAAAATGTCGCTCTTTTACTGCTCCTAATATGAGAGCGCCCATGCGTTTAGGGTTTCGCACCTGAACATCGACGACACATTACTGGAATAACCAAATCAAGCGTTACGCCGGCCACCCACGCCGTCTGGTTATGATGCACACACGCACAACACGGCTTGCAGTGTCCATCGCCTTCACAGCCGAAAAACGTTTTACTGTTGTCGATGCTAGCGACAGAATTGTCGTCCCTGAATAATGGGCTGGCAAAGCATTGAGCTCCCGCTGAATCCCAGAGCCTGGAAAAGGCTTTGCGGACAGCGCCGCCGAAAAAGCAGGCGCCGCATTTCGGGCGCCGCAGGTTCTTCGGTTTACTGCCGTCGTTTCAGAAAAATTTGAATCCCACACGCGTTTCACAAGAACTTCATCCGAGCAAGCCGAAAGTGCGTATACATAGCATCGGGATGGGTGACACCGGCTCTTTGCTTTGCCGTGCGAAATACAAAGGTTCTGTATTCTCGCATTATACCCTCTCTATAAGGCAATATCGCCAAGTTTATAATAACCTCGGCTGTGCTTTAGCTTCAAAAATAAAGAAATAAAAAGAAAGAAAAATTAAAAACAACATTGAATTCTCTAGAGCACGGTAGTAACAATATACGACTTGGTTCAAAAACGAATGGACTTGGGCGCACCGATTTACGCTGTCGTTTCTGCGTTGTATATATATTCTTGTTATTATTTGCGAGTAAACGGGTATACACCACGGGGAACAAGGAAGGCCACGTGCGTAGTCTGTATATCTCAATAAACCACGTAGTACTCGGCGCACGATTTCTCCTGTTTTGCGTTTGTTCTGGACATAATAAAATCACGTAACGCGAGTCAATACATGCTCACGCTGGCATTTCCCGTATTTACGACGAGCTCGATATCAACTCTCTTGTTTATGTCGATTCGAACGCTTCTCAATAGGAGGAAGGCAACGTTTCCGTAGCTTAGGTGGCCTTTATATTACATGTCGTGCTCAACATATAATGTGAGGCTATTTCGACCCTTCCCTCCGAAGGCGCAAATATGCAGCTGTGTTGGACGTGAACGTAATGCCTACGAGTGGTAAGGAAATTATACGTTTTTGATATACCGGTGAAAGTAATACACGTTTTGTGTTTTGGAGGTTGAATGAAGATTCGATGCAGCAAAAAACTTCTAAGGAAATAGCCGGCAAACGAAGTATGCTAGTTCATGGAAAATAAATAATAATTTCAAAAATGAAAATCGACGTTCACACCAAATGAGCGTGGTAAAACGTCGCCTCTACAGAGGGTGAAATGGCCGGGAGTCTCCTACAATGAAAACTTGTTTCTCTGGTGGCGCAGCAATCGTACCACTAGAAATATCTGCGCTGCCATGAAGCAATAAGAACCTGGAACTTCCGAGCAACAAACCATGCATATACGCACCTATAGGTCCTAGTGATGAACCAATTGATATATATGTGGGATTCAACGTCTCAAAACCACCATTTGTTTATGAGAGGCAGCGTATAGGGGAGGGTTCCGAAAATATCGACCACCGGGGGTTCTTTGACGTGCAAGCAAATCTGAGCACATGGGCATATATAATTTTCGCCTTTATTGAAATTGCAGGGACCAAAGCAGGGATTCAATCCTGCAACTTGCAGGTCAGCAGCCGAGTGTACCTTAGCCACTATACCACCGCTGCGGTGCCACAGTGAAGGGTTGATTGATTTAATATGTGAGGTTTAACGTCCCGAAACCACTGTATGATTATGAGAGACGCCGTAGTGGAGGGCTCCAGAAATTTCGACCACCTGGGGTTCTTTAACGTGCACCCAAATCTGAGCACACGGGCCTACAACATTTCCAACTCCATTGGAAATGCAGCCTCCGCAGCCGGGATTCAATCCCACTGCCTGCGGGTCAGCAGCCGAGTACCTTATCCACTAGACCCGTGCAGCCGGGCCACAGTGAAGGGTTGAGTGAGCGTAAGAAAAGGTGAGGAGGATGAATTATGGGAGCTTGACTGTGGTTGCGGAGTGACGTTTCATGATAGCCGATTGATTTACTACCAAGCAGAGACAATTATGCGGCGAAAATAGTGTAGGAAAGCATTGGTTTCCAGTCTTCAAGTACTGAAGATTCGCAAGTTGGCGTATGATGAAATCGCAAGAAAGCTCTTATACTGAGAGCGCCGCTCTGTTTGAGCGTGAAGAAACAGAAACGAATGAAAAAAACAAATACAGATGACAAGATGAGCGATATACTTCCAACTTTTGTTTAATGCATGACCCTACAGCACAATATAGAGATCACCTGGTTGAACACGTGTACCACGCACATTACAAACACCTTTAGCGTGTGATGCAGCCCACGTGACAGAAAATGTAGCTTGAAGCAGACGGTCAAAATAACAACTCTATATCACTACGTCACTACCCACGCCCAAGAAAAATGAGCTCTTTTTCAGATAAGGCTACGATCGGCATACTCACAGACAGTTTCGCACATTCTTCGATAGATTCGCTTAAATAATTTCTCGTGTCAACTGGTTATGGCTGTGGCCCAAAAAGATACATTGGTACAACAAGGGAGTATATACACTAGTCTTACAATGCAGAGCCTGAAAACTACCAGAAGAAACGTTCTTTTTCACATTGTGACAATGCTCGCACAGACGATCATTGGCACACCTGCCAGTCTGTCCCATCTAAACACGTCGTATGACAGACGGAACATATACACGACAGCTAATCACTGAACAAACCTAGTCACATGCTCCTTCCCACAGGTGGGTTGCGACTCCTTCTTAGCATTCGTAAGTTTGCATAGTCGACTTAGTTTTTCTAGGGGCCGAGAACACTACGTGAAAGTATTCTCTCAGGGCTATCTTTTTCAAACGGTGTGAAATGTTGTGCACATACGTAATGACAGTAGTTCCTGCAGCGTCGGGCTCATGGCCGGTACGGCATCACAGCATCAGTCTCACGGCGGGTACGATCGCAGGAGAATGGTCCTGCGGCTACACTCACCTACATGGACCACGCAACAAGCGCTCAGCCACTGAAACTTGCACTAACACCGAATAGCCTGTCGTGGATAAGCGCTTGCTTTGTCCTGCAAAACGAGCAGCCAAAGCGGGGTGGAAGACTTCATCAGGGCATTTTTGAAGCACAGCCTGGTCATTCGTAGTTTGATTAGGTTCGAATGCGCTAAATTAAATTGCAGGAGAGGCTTTACCGAGTGATGATCATAACACCAGCAAGTATGTTCTAATGAACAGAACTGACGAAGGACGAGAAAGTGGATTGTGCCTTTTTGCGCTATTTCACACGCGACGTCAAGTGGTACTGGACACTTCTTAATGACTGGCAGAATTTCTTCTACCTGTAGTTCAACGTCAACTGAGGCACACTCAATGATGAACAAAAAGCATTGCGCACTCTCGTCTTAGTGAGTTTATCGGACAGAATATAAAGTTGGGCGAAATAAAATTGCTGAGCATAGGTGCAAAGCACCAACCTATGCATACCCCCGTCTTTTTTAGATAAATGGCATCAATCTATTTAATATCTTTGATTCCTGATCATCTCTGTTCATTAGAACATACTTGCTGGGGCTATGAACCTCAGTCGCAAAAGCCTCTTCTGCAGTACAATCCAGCCAAATCAAAGCTAATTAAATGAGGCATTGTCAGGTTGTGCTTTGTGAATGCCCTGATGAAGCCATATGCCATGACTCTATGGCTGCTCGTTTTGCGTTAGAAAGCAAGTGCTTATCCACGACAGGCTATTTGGTGTTAGTGCAGGTGTCAGTGGCTAAGTGTGTCTTGCATGGTTCACGTAGGCGGGTACGGCCGCAGGACAATGGTGAGCCCGATGCAGGAAAAATCAGTGTCATTCTGTATGCGCACAAAATTTTACGCTATTTAAAAAAGATAGCCCTGAAAGAGTACATTCGTGTAGGGTTCTTGGCCCAGAAAAACTAAGTCGACTTTGCAAGCTTAGAAATTCGAAGAACGAGTACCAACACACCTGTGGAAAAAAGCATGCGACTAAAAGTTTGTTTAATGTTTCCGAGCTGTTTTGTACATATTCCCTCTGTCGTGTGACGTGGTTTACATAGGACAGATTGGTAGGTGTGTATATGACCTTCTGCGCGAGTATTGTAAGAATGTGAAAAAAAAAGGTTTTTTCTGGTAGTTTTCTGGCTATGCATTGTAAGATGTGTGAATGTACTTCCTTGTTTGACCAATGTATCCTACTGGGCCACATTCATAATCAGGTGACACAAGAAATTATTGAGACGAACTGTGTCAAAAAATGCGCAAAGCTGTGTGTGTGCGTGCGCCTTCAGTTGCCTTATTTGAAAAATAGCTCAATTTTCTTGGGCCTGGGCAGTGACATACTGATACAAAAATGTTATTCTGACAATCTGCTTCAAGCTAGAATTTTTGTCACGTGTGCTGCACCACACGCTGAAGGTTTTTGTAATTTGCGTGGTACACGTGTGAAACCAGGTGAGCTATATAATGCGCTGCAGGGTCACGCAATAAACAAAAATTGTAAGTTTAGCGCTCATCCTGTCCTTTGTAGTTCCCCTTCTTTACTGGCTTTTTTTCCTTGACGTTCAACCAGAGCTGAGCTAAGACCTTAAAATTTGGTAGCCGTGTCAGTGTTCTAATTGTAACTGAGCTAAAGTGAGTTCGCCTAACTGAACCAAACAGGTCTTCAAGCCAGGAGTGTTGAGCCTGGCATGCTTCCGTGGATTGTTTCTTTTGGTAAGTTGAAAACTTGTATTAGGTTATTCATCAGGGTACCCAAAGTGCCTCAATAGACATAAAAGAGTGCGTGTATGTGTGTGTGCGAAGAGAGGGGGTGCACTACGTAAAGTACTGAAAGTAAACGGCAATACAGGTAACATAAAAACCACAAACAATTCACGTTTTAACTAATGGATTATAGAGTGACTGTACAAATGCAGCATATGCATGAGGACATATTCACAATAACACTTGGCAACGAATTCTAAGGTTGAAGTGTGTGACAAAAATGACTTACACAACATTTAAGTTTTACGTAAAGTTTCTTCCACTTTTGCCTCGTGATGCTCTCTCGTAGACATTTAGTCAGGCGCCCGCAACAACTTCGTGTGATCAATACTTTTTCTTGAATGACCGATACTATGAAATACTTTTAATTTGTGAATCGAACGGCGTTTTCGCAGCTTGTTCATTCCAAATGTATAATTACCGAATATCAAGTATGCGGATCTGTATTCTTTCCTGCTTGTGTATCTTGGTTTTGTTCTAAGGTGAAAGGGTTTCATAAGGAAGTTTCAGTCGCAAGCACCATGCCTTCACTGTCTGCATGCCTTTATATGTCTGCGTTGTACTTTAAGATGAACACCATTACAGGTGCAGGTGGTTCCTCTAGAATATAAACTATATCACATTAAAAAGCTTCACGGAAACATATTTTTTGTGAAGCATAGCTCACTCTGATTGATATCTAAGAAACATGTGCATTCTGCAGTGAAAAGAACCATATTCAATTTTCGCGCGCAGACCTTCTGAGTGTAATTCAGAGTAGAGTAAGTACTGCCACATTTTTGGTACTTCAGAATACTGTTTTCTTTATTATGTTGCTGCCCCCCCCCTCGCCTTGGTCTAGTGGCTAAAGAACTCGGCTGCTGACCCGAAGGTCACGGGATTGAATTCCGGCTGCGCCAGCTGCATTTTTGATGGAGGCGAAAATGGTGTAGGCCTGTGGGATCAGCTTCTGAGTGCACGTTAAAAAATCCCAGGTGGTCGAAAGTTTTGGAGCCCTCCACTACAGCGTCTTTCATATTAATATGGTGGTTTGGGATGTTAAACCCCACGTATCAATTCCATCTGTTGCTGTTTAATACGTCAGAGTAGTTTCATGACTACAGTAAAAGGAAAGTGGTGGTGAAGCGAGTGATCTTTGGAATACACATTGCGAAACATGTTGTCACCTAAGCCTTAGCAATACAGAATCAAAATCGTTTCATTTAATTAGGTTTAGCTTGTTTAAGCAGAAGTGATTACCTTTCAATGCAGTTGCGAAAAGAACACTGGAGTATTTCCATTTCTCATATATGCATGAAACTGAAGCGTCACCCCTACCCCTGCTCGCTCCAGAATGACGTAGCCCAAACTTCAGTTCACATTCATTCCTGGCTTTCACGCTGGGTTTTACTGCTACTGTTTTTCCCTCAACTGCAGCTCGCTTCCACCATGCTCAAGTCTCAATCTCAAGAGACACCTTACCAAGCATATTGAAGTTGACGGCATATCAGTCGCTGGAACAGTGCAGCTCCAGTGACTGGGCCAGGAACTGTTCACAGCGCCTAAGGAAATCGTACTGTAGCACGAGCGTGAAGCTATATTTTTCACTTTTTTCTTTATTTGGCACGAAATGGCGCATGAATACGAAAACAGATGATCCGACACTGTGGTAGTCAGCGTGGCGTACATCTTACTTGGCATAAGACGGACGCCCTCATGGGCACTGCGCTAGCGTCCCGGTTTGGCGTCCCGGCAAAACCTATTGTATGCGGCTTCTGGTTGCTTGCAGTATCCGCCTTATTTTCATTCGTCTTCTTTTCCCCGCTGCCAAGCTAGAAGCAGTGTTCTAGAAACACAAGAATGCGGCACGCCGTGCGAAAATCAAGTTTGTGTTTCGTACCTTTGCCCTCAGAAAATGGCTGGACTAGTGCGTACTGAGCGCTGCTAGGTGGGTAAAGCGGCATCGTTGAGTTTTGCAAGGCGCCCAGATGTCCTCGCCTTCGCGTTCCTGCCGTGCTCAACGGGATATTTTTGACGTTTCCGGAGACGCAAGAACGGCCTTTTTGCATTTGTACGTCTTCCGCTACGTGCATCCTTGTTGGTAGACTCTCTCCAAGAGCTGCCTCGTACTTCGGCACTTCCTTCTCGCTTGCTCTCTCGTGCTGCTAAGGCGGAAATCTCGGTGCCGCGGAGTTTATCGCTCCTGTGGGTCTCCCGCTGCCACAGGGCAAAGGAGCTCTTTGGTGCCTTTGCGAAGTGCACTTCTTTTGTGTATAGACAGTATGAAAAGTAGGGCGGTATGGTTGGCGCCTCGCACTATCGGTCTCGCTTTTTTCAGTCTTTATGCTCTGTGGAACGCTGTTGCTGCACTTGCACAGGTCGACAGTTCGCACGTGCATGGATTCGACTACCTTTGTTCAGAGACGTGCTCGTATATACATGGCGGCAAACATAAAAATTAAAAGGGATGGCGGATTGCGCCAGCGAGTTATGAGGCGTACAGGGTAAAGTCGAGCAGCACAAAGCGTTCAAAAGGAGGAGTGAAACTATTTGAAAGCTACAACCTGACCAATTTTACAATATTCACGAACGTCATCATGTAGCGCAAGCTGCTTTCTGCTTGCAATCATCAGAACAACGTCCCACTCGGGTGATTGGGAGAGACCACTTGCACTCCTGAAAACAGGACAGTGTTACGTAAGGAATTTGATGTCAAATTGATAATTCAAACTTAGCCTGCACAGTACTACTACGATTAAGAACAATATAACAGAAAAAAAGGCTGACAAAAATAAAAAGCTCTGCTGTTTCACGGGAGTGACTGCCGAAAGAATAGCGGTCGTGTTCAATCACAGCAATCCACTGAATCGGTTGGCAGAAGGAACGCTTCGTTGTAGCAGCAACATCCACTCTTTGCACAGTTTCTCGGAGGAATGAAAGTTTTTCGGAGCATAGAAGCATGACTAAGGATTTACGGGGTCCTGTGTCCGTTCCTATAAAGCCAGTTTTACACAGCTAAGAAAGCTCATAGATATTTCTTTTGGCCATCCTTCGATATTTGAGCGCTCTCGTGTGATCTCCTATTTTTCTCGTTATTTTACTGCAGATTTCATGATGTGCAGCTGCTAATAGCACGTGTGAATAGATTCATTGCCTTAATCTTAGCGAGCAATGGTCACTACTTAGAATTAGGCACGCGCGAGGAAGAGAGATAAATGGAGCAATTTCTTCTAAACTGTGGCGTAGAAGAGAAGCAGTCTTCTTCAGGTTCGTTTGCGTTTTTACTCAGCCTGTTATAAATAGCCCGAGGAAAACAAAGCAGGGCACAAACAGTCGAAAAGAAAAAGCGCCGACCCTGTCTAACCTCTTAGGGTTAATGGTAGCGGGGTGAAAGCGGGTATAGTTGTTTAAAGAAAGGAACATTGCGACCATCAGATGTGTCAATGAAGCTGGACACGCTTTATTTCTTTGGGGCTGCTTGTTCTGCTTGTTGGACGTTTGATAATCTGTTAGAGCGTGATACACATGTCCTACGGAAGCCTGATACACTTGAGATGGCGCAATAGTCCAATTTGCTTAGTTACTGAAGTTAAAGGTTACGGCGAAGTAGCAGCGAGATGAAACATTCGTGGTAACGCAAACTTTTTAAGAACGATAGCTTATAGTCTATGACTGATTCTGACATTTAAAATGGAAATGTGCACAATGCTAGTTTCAGTCTGACGATTCGTGTCTTCTGTCGTACATTGGTGTTACAATGCAGTATTGTGCCAAATACATTCGGCGTGAGAGACAGGTGCAAAAGATGTCTCCCCTTCTTCACTGCCCATGATCCTGCTGTACATTTATTGCGTAAATAGTGCTTCATGAGTACGTTTGATGACACGTAACAATGTGTTGCCTTTTTTTCGAGGTTGTGCAGTTATTGCTTTTTCAAAAAATAAATGAAAACAGTGAGAGAGAGAACCCTTGTGATGGTAGCATATCTAACTTAAGTTGTTGTTCTGGATAAAATGCGTTTTGCAAACATATTTAGCATGGTTATGATAATTAGGACGCCGCTGTGGGTTTTGTTATTACCTCCGTTACGACACATATTTCCGGCCTGGAGAAACTTGGTCTTTTAACGCTTGCAAATAATACGACGACGTTGATCAATGTTTCTTAGCGGATAGGTCTCTGGCACATACGTGGGTATTTGTGTTGAAGTATACACTTATTTTACAGCGTTGCCGAAATGACAGAGAGCTTACCTTTACAGGAACTCGAGAAACTCGCTCTTCTCCACCGTCATTACCTCTGCGAAAACACACACAAAAAACTTCATAAAAATCACAATAAAAGCTTGAGAAGTACACACCACACTTGAATTTAAACGTGTTTCCAATAAAAGCATAACTGAATTCAAGTGCGCTGGACATCATAAAGCGATTTCAATGGTAATATTTTCGCAATAGGTGTCCCAATTTGACAGCGGCATTTTAATGGGGTATCTAAAGCGAAACATGGCTGGTCGACATTTTTTATTTCATTTTTTGTTTTAACTTTAATTTGATTACTCTCAGAGTACATAACGGCGTTACAGAGGGGGTGGGTAATAGAACAAAATTACAGTAAAAATAAAACATAAAATACAAGTGAGTGACAATACGTGCTTTAACAACAAAAAGTTATTTAGGGCACATAACATAATCTGTCAGTGCAACTTTGAATGATGATGCGTCTTCAATGCAGGAGAGGGAGGCGGGAAGGCGGTTCCACTCGGCACTGGTTTTTGGCAGAAGTGAGTCGGAAAAAACATTAGTGCGACAGAGAGGAATGAAAACTTATTGCTCAAGATCAAGACATGCATGACGATGTGTACGACGGTTTTGGCATGAGCTCCTCACTCATAAAAAAATGGAGTGACGTACTCTCCATTTAGGGAGGAACGGCGATGTCCCCAATGTTCGTCTTCAAATAGAGAAACGTTGCTCCCTCATCCACGGAGAAACACGTTCCTCCTTATGAAAATCAACATGGCTGCCCCCCGGCGAAGCGAGTAGGCTTAGCAAATGCAACGATTCTCGACCGGTAAGGAGTACACGCCACTGAAAGTTACAAAAAATGGTCCCGCTGAGCTTGGTATTGAACGAAATGATTATAAAAACAAGCAGACGAACTTGTGGCGGTGAACACATCGCGAAAGAGAACGATGGAGCAAGTACGTTTCGTTCAGTCAGCGAAGCCACGTTCAGTCCGAAAGACACGGTTTCTGCAGAGCCCTCACCTGAAGAGTGCATGCTAGGCTTGCTGTATTTATTTCTCGCAGATTCACATAGTGTAGCGACGTTATCCATGCGCTTACGGGTCCGCAGGTAACGAGATGTGCCTCCAAACCGTACACTCGATCGCAGCGAAACCATTCCGAATCCGTAGTGCAGCGTTGATAGATAGATGTTCAACGATATATAAATTGCTGGAGGTGTGAGAGCGTCATAGCAATGAAGTAGGTGGTAGGTGGCGCCATCTGGAGGGATTGAACAAAATAAAAAAAGTTCACTGCCGCGTCGTTTGTTGTTATTACCCACTATCACGGCTCCGTTGCGGATTGTTTACGCATCAACCCATTCAAGACCACTTATGGACACCGAAAGCCTATTATGTGCTGATGCAATCCATATAGCTACACATGGTCACATAGTACACAAATAGTACGCAACAAGTACACTAGCGTATACGCTATCAAGTACGCAACAAGAGCACAATCAACCATTCAAAACCAACGGCTCACAACTCGACGTGTTTACTCACACTTCACTATGAAAGCGCGCCAGCTTATATAGCGATGAAATTCAAGTGACCTGAGTGGCACAGGTTACAAGTAGGTTTTCTTACACTTTTTTTACGTTTTTTATCAATACCACAACATGCGCACACGTAAATATATTGTATCTGATGCTTAGGCAAACCTTAGTTAATCAATGGTTGCACAATAATGAACGGAATAATTACTAGAGCTTATCAGGTTTTCACGAAGGCGGATGCCCCAAGCCGTGCTTAGAATGCCCACAGCATTTCGAACGCTGCGCCATCTGTCGACCACTGCCACAGTTACTTTTTTTCTTGAAGCCTCTGAGAGTGCAAACACTTGCCGCGCGTTAGCCATTTCGGAGGTCACGTTTTTTTTTCTTGTTACTTGGAGAGGACGCAGCATGCAGACCAAACTATGTCTCCGTCGTGGTAGGTGTTCTGTGGTCACGTCGACCTCGTTTAGTTGTTTCGTCTTAACGTTTGCTCATATTCTTTTTATGTGCGTACCACAAGTGTGACCGTTAGCCATGGATATGGTACACCACTAGCCCTTCAATGACAATGTTTTTGATGCGGTAACGACCGTCCTATCAGTGTATACGTACGTTACAACGCGGGTCTTGCGAGATAAATAAGCGATGACCTCGCGTCCGACGGTATTTTTTCGTGAGCCATGACAGTGGCTGTTGGCGTCGCGGCAGCTGTCATACTTGAGTGGAGGAACTATCGCTGCAGTGCGCAAGTTTACAATAACTTTATAGAATGTTGTGCCTGCATACTTTTCTGCTTCAGATGCCTCTCGCGATTCGCCTCGTGTGTCAACTTGCAATCATAGTGCGTGCCACAATTTTTGTTGTTAGCGCTGTGGCTGTGGTGGTTATTACTCTGGACTCGGAATACTCTTTTCACAAAGGTGAGTGAACGTTAGTACTTACACAGTAAAAATTTTTGCACCCAAAAGGTTGTAAAAAGGGTGCTTTTACGAGAAAGCACCCTTTGCAACACCCTTTAACACCCATAAATGGTCGATTGAAAAAAAGCACCCTTTTGTTTGGGTGCTTGCCTCAATAGCACCCTAAAATAGGCTCTAAGGGTGCTTTTGTGCGTGAGAGGGGTGTAGGTGCCGATTCATCGGATGAAATATGCAGCATAAGAAGAACACATAATTATAATATTTGGGATTTTACGTCTCAAAAACCTCGATATGATTATGAGGGTCGTCGTAGTGGAAAGCTGCAGATTTTCACCATTTGGTGTTCTTTAATGAGCGCTCATATCGCACAGTGCAAAGGCTTCCACATTTTCGCCTCCGCCTTAATTCGACTGCCACGGCCGGCATCGAACCCGCGACCTTCGGATTGGCGGCTGAGCAGCGCAGCTACTGCACGAATATGTGGACCTTGCGTTAAATGACGGCCTAATTGACTTAGAATGTGTGAAGGTGCTCTCCGAATACAGCAGAATGTCAGCAGAAGCAAAGCGCGTTTCATCTATAATGGCAATTAACTGCAATCCATGTTACGAAAGCTTTCCTTAGCGTTGGTTATAAGCTACATGTTTGCTGTGGATTATATACAGGAACATAATGTTCGCCCGAGTATGGGTGTGTGTGCGTGAGCCTGCGCATGTGTTCGCGTGTAAGCGCGATTGTGTGTACACCCGTGCATGTGTGCGTGCGCGTGTATGTGCGAGTCCGTGCTTGTGTTAGCGTGCCTGTGCACATGTGTACGCCCATGCATGCGTGCGATTACGGTCGCGTGTGTGTGTTGCCGTATGTGTGTATACGTGTATGTGTGTGCGCCTGTGAATAAGTATGCGTGTGTATCAGCCCGTGCGCCCTCAAATTTTGTGTGTGTGTGCGGGGGGGGGGCACTGCTTCATAGTGTTTAAGGTCCCACACCTGTTCAGACTGGGAGTCTATATGGGAGGTGGCTTAAGAAATGGCGGTGGTCAACGCACTGTACACGGACTATTCAGTACATGGAAAACAGCTGCACACTTTCGTACCAAATTATTGCTTACGAACTTGCTGTGGTAGCTGATTAGGTCCGCTGAGGCGCTTCTACGCTCGAAAACGTGGGTTATGACCAATTCACACGGAAAGCCGTCACTGCACTTATGCACAACCATCGTTTATATTAACAACGTTTAACAAGAACGTGCCCTGCCTTTGCTACAGGTGCTTAGCTAGCTCATTGGGCAACCATATGGAATTATGTGCTGATCATGTGGTCAGCAAAAAGTTTGTTATAACAACCTCGGCACGTTTCGTGGTGCGTGACAAGCCTTGTAATAAACATCCGCGACTGTGGATTAATTTGTTCCAGCTTCGACTACGCATTCAGTGTTTGCGGCACCATACGCGGAATAGCCAGACACAGACAATGAGAAAAGAAATTCCTCTGGAAAAAGGTGTGGCGATGCTCTCCCGCTAATGCCACCGAGGACGAAATAATTATTGTTTCTGGCCATTCCATTGTGCACTTCGTTTTCTGCAAGATTTGCTTCACTATTTTTCGCCCACTGCAATCGCATTCCGTCAAAATACTCAAAGAACCCGAGGCTGGTAAAGAATCTGCGTCGCTGTGCGACTGGCTGGGAGGAGAGTTGCCGTTTACAAGGAGTCATTCCGCGCCGAACGACCGTCCGCCGTATGCGCCATAGCGTTTGCCTTTCGGCGCCGCCTTGGCGGGTTTTCGCTCCTCCCCCCCCCCCACCGCTCACGCTCACCCCGGCCAGCGTTGCTCCCACAACGGCGGCGTAGATAAGCGAAGAGTTGCGTCACCGAACACCTGCGTGGACAACTGCGGAGGAGGAAGGAGGAGGCACTGGCGCCGCCACGCCGCCGCCAGTGCCTCCTCCTTCTCTCTATCAACGTTGCTCCCTCTGTCTCATCGTCTTTCAAATGCGTTGCGTTGGTCTGGGGTCTTGGTCGCTGTGTGTATTCTAGCGAACAGGCGCATATTCAATGGTGGTCACGCATGACACCGTGTTCGAAGTGACGCTCGGATTAAGGAATATTCATGCAGTGGCGGACACGGACAACGTGGGCCTATTAACGGTGAGTGTACTGTTTTCGTAGGTAGTAATCATACAGCGCTAGCTGGGCGCCTGCAGCAGCTCTGCCGAAGTAGGCTGCCAGCCATTTACAACAGCATGCGTTCGCGGGCCTGTTGCAGATGCCCGATTAAACGTGTGACTTAACGAGTTCACACTGCTATGCGCGATGTTGTGTAAGTGCCTGCATCACTCATACAGTGAGTGATGTGATCACTTAACAAGGGCGGGATTAGTTGCTGATCGCACATTGTCTCTACACTGAACAAAGTGATTGATATTGTTTTAAGATGTGCTTTGGGCTACATCGTAATAACAATTCTATTATTACTCAAATGTGCAACGTGCTTCTGTAGGTGTAAGCGTAAAAAAAGAAAGAAAAAGCAAAAATTATGTACAGAGGCGCACTGTACGAAATGGCTTTTTTTTGCTTAAAGACGGTATAGTTGGAGGTGCTGATATGCCGCGATGCTCCCAGCACGTGCGCCTCGGTCTTTTAAGCTATTTAGGACAAGTGCCACCAGCAACAGGGAAAGATCTAGCAGACTTGCAAAAACGCGTTGTTGTGGCCATCGCCGTGTGTTGTTTTCCCTCGTTTCTGTTTGCTGTTTTCGTGCTTCGCTTTCATCTGCGATAATGTTCGGCGTTATAACAGAATCGAGAGAGTATACGTGACTGTTGGAGCTATGTGCGGTTGCTCTAGCATAAGCCATGGCTGCTGCAACGTAGTCGGCGTCCGCGCGCGTTGCCGCGTTCGAGCGCTCTTACTTGCGTGATTGTGTTTAACTGAGTATTTAGGCACGGGTTACGTTTGTAAATCCCGTAGTCAATAATCGCTAACAGCGTGCCCCTGATTGCCATCAGAGGATGGGCTTGGTTGTCGAAATATGCCAGACGCTTTTTCTGAAAGCAAGCTTTGAAATTTTTTTTTAAAGAAGTGCTTTAATACGTGCAAGGCAGTGCCTATTGCAGGCCCGCAACTCTTTAAAAACTGGACGAGCTATCACATCTTTTATCAAATTACAATGAATTAAGAAGATTGAATTATAGATGACGAATTTCTGTGCTAGATTAGGTGCACAAAACACATGTTCGCAGCCCTACGTCTAGAAAGCAGGCAAATAGGAAGCAAAGCGTCAAATTTGGATTAGATTCCATTGACGGAGCGTCTTGTGAGGGTAGAAAGAACGAGAAAATTGTTCATTTTTGAAGCCCTTATAGACGCAGTCAGAATTGCACTGATTGGTGACTTGTAATAATTCCTCAGATTGTTAGAGGCGTGATTAAAGTCAGTAAAGCTCTTACTTTTTTTTTTGCAGACCTCTTCGCTAGTGCCACGCCCAAGATCATTTGTTCTTATGTAAAAGAGAAAGCAGAGATGTCTTCACTGTTTGTACATGAAGAGGTGAGTTTCTTGTGCATTTTGATTAATGTTACATGTTCTGAGCGTTGTACTTTAGGAATTGTTTTTCACACTGGCTCACTACCCTATAAGGAATTTGATTCTTAGGTGAGTTCAGGCTTTCGTAAGTGCCATTTTCGAGCTGTAGTCTTACACTTCACCTCATTTCGGGAATTTGCTGTATGCTGGAAAACTCTTATCTTTATCATACGAAATTATTAGAATGTATGGGTTGTATGCTTCGAGTTCAGTGTAATGTCAATTACACGCCATTTCGAAGGATATACACTACACATTCTTTATATATGGTGCTGCCAGAACAGCACGAACATCCTTTTAAGAGAAGTCATATTTGCTCTTATTACAGGATGAGAGGGTGCCGCTGACGTCCTGCGTAGTCTACCCCCCGGCCCCAGTCTAGAGCAAGCCTACTTCCTGAACATCCACATGGATAACCGAAACATCTTTCGTGTCAGTAATGACGAAGAAGGAGTGACAGCACTGATGAGTTGATTTTTTTTTTATTTTCAACATTGTCTACGACCGCAAGGCCTTTAACAACCACCGTGATTGAGCGGATTTTTCTCGGCGTGAGTTTGGAGTTTATCAAAGAAGTTGTTCAGGCAGTACGACGCTGAAAATTTTAGTGTCACAATGCCTGAACAACTTTTTCTAGTGTGGTCATGGTAGATGAACAAACATTGTTATTTGTGTAAGTTATTTTGCTTAAATATAACTGGACCATTCCATGCCAAACGTCCCAGCCACTTTGGCGACCATCTGAATTGTATTTGAAAAAAAAAGTGCTGACTTACTGCGTTGAAAACAGTGAACTGCTAGAATATTTCAGCGAGAAAAAAAGTTTTGTTCATGTGGCTGGCTTATAACTTCCTGGCATAATGCCGTCTGTGTGCTGTTTGTGGAAAATTGTGTTTTAAAACTACCGCTTATTTTTTCTAAAGCAAATTCGGTCTACCTGTTAAGTAAATGTGCTTCTGTAAGGTATTTGAAGCTCAATAGTAATAGTGCAATTTTTTAGCCACATTCGCTTCCAAGAATAAAGCCAAAATGTGTTATGTTTGCATTTTTTATTGCAATATTGCACTTTGTATGAATATCTGAGCAGTGAATATTTACTCCACAGAAGGTATATTTTGAGGAAAAAAATATCTTTAGACCTCTCAAGCTGCTGAAATATACGAGAAAATATCACGAATTTCACAAAATTGTGATTTTTGTCCGTATTGAGATGCAATTTGCTCCATGTTGTGACACGATGAAAACTCATTATTATACCTAAATTGTAAGAAAATGAAATTCTTTCTGTAATAAAAATCTTATCGCAAAAAGGACAGGAAAGAGCGCTGTCAACTGAATTTTATTGAAGGTGATACGAGCGTTTTTATACTGAGCACAAGACCAGGGCTCATCTGCAACAACACATGTGTGACCATGACAAAATAAGTTTAACCGAGAAAAGAATACTCTTTTTCGGAAAAGATAAGTGAAGGTGTACTGATGCATTGATCCTTGGCCTTCCTGATAAAGAGTTCTAAAATCTCTCATTTTTCTGCTTGCTTTTTTTTCAAGAACCGTGTTTTATGAAACCTAGGACTACACTTACATTCTTTACGGTGTCCGGCCATGAGACTACTATAGCTCTTCTTAACATTTAAAGCATGCCGTCTTGCTTGATCATTGAAGCATTGCCCAGTTTGTCCTGTTTACTTTTCCACATGTTAGCGGTATCTTATACACATTAGATTGGCATTCAGTAAACCTATTCTAGTGACGAATGGTGCAAGATTGACTATTCCTGTTGCTGTAAGTACATGCACTTTTGAAAGCTTGCAAGGGGTGGAAAACAACAATGTCATATCTGCTGGCTCTTTTCCTAAAATTGTGAGACACCTTATGTAAGTAGTACCGTGTGACATGCAAAGGTGATTGGTCATTCTCTTTTTCTTTTGGTCCTGCTTCCTTTAACTTTACTTTCTGCAGGAGGGTTTCACAAACAAGTGTGATGATGCTGTTGGGGTATTGGCTGGTGCTATCAGCCGAGGAGTGCTAAGAATGTTCTGCCTTTTGATAGTGGGCATTCAGAATTAGTAGAAAGAGGAATTGATACCTCATGTACTCAGGCCACCCTTCAGAAGTCATGTTAGCACAAGGGTGAGGTCAGGTTTAAAAACCAGATTAAAAGACTAAAAGATGCTGGGTATCCCAACAGAATCATCACACCCGTTTGCAAAACCCTCCTGCAGAAAGTAAAGTTAGACAGGACCAACAAAAAACAATGACCAAAACCTTTGCATGTTATACCACATCATGTGTCTCACAATTAAAAAAATAGCCAGCACATATGATATTAGCGTGTTGTTTTCCACCGCTTGCAAGCTTTCAAAAGTGTGTGTACTAAACAGCAACAGGAATAGTCAATCTTGCCCCATTCGTCACGAGAATAGGTTTACTTAATGCCAATTTAATGTTTGTAGAAGTATTTTTTATCAGGTAAACCAATGATCAGTGCATCACTACACGTTCACTTATCCTTTCCGAGAGGGAGTATTCTTTTCACGGTTAAAGATTATTTTGTAGTGCTCACACGTGTCGTCGCGCATTAACACGGTTCTTGTACTCCGTATAAAAGCGCTCGTAGCACATTCATTAAATTCAGTTGACAGTCGGTGCTCTTTCCTGTCCTCTCTGTCTCTTCCGAAAGTTGTCGCGCTGTGACTAGCACACAACCACGATGAACCAACTCTCCCAAATTAAGCTCTTGTTACGTAACACGTAGACCGAGTTTCGTATGAAAAGAAGGAGCGGTGCTTTTAAAATAAAATTTTTCACATACAACACCTAGACGGCATTCCAGAAAGTTCAGAAGGCAGCCACGTGACCAAAGATTTTTCCTCTCCTAAATATTCCAGAAATTCACTATTTTCAATGCAGCACGAGTTTTTCGAATACATTTGAGATGGTTGCCAAAATGGCTGGGACATTTGGCATAAAGTGACCCAGCTGTGTCATTAGCCTTAATTATGCATTACCTCTTTTGTTTTTTGTGTGTTTTGACTCAGTTTTGTGTTCGTTTTTAGCTTATTGTGTTTCTGATCATTGTATTGGTTTCTTAAGTATTCGCTAAAGTTATATGTGCAAAAACCCGTATATGTTTGCATGTACATCATTTCTCATAACCAATTGTTATACATCCAGGAATACAAAGCTTAATCCACTGTGATTATATACATTTGAAAACACTATCCATATATATTTTTGTGTGCATCACTTCTTGGGAACGATTGTGTACATGAAGGCATATATAGTGAAATCATGGTGATTGTATATATTTGAAAGAATCATAAGTATATATATGCTCGTATTTCATTCCTATTAACCGATTGTGTACATGAAGGAGTATTAAACTGGAAACCACTGGGATTGTAGATACTTGAAAGAATTATAGGGATATATTAGCGTATATTTCATTTGTAGTCTCTATGTACTTGAAGCAGTATACTAAACTGAAACCAGTGTAATTGTATGTTGCAAAGAATTGTCAATGAAGTGAAACTGAATAAATATAATAAACATTTGAGGTGTTGCATGTGTAGTGTACGTATACGTGAACGTATATCTGGTGAAAAAGTTGTGTGGCAGAAGAAAAGTTTGTTTTATTTGCCTATTAAATAAACGCAATATGCAAGGGCAGCAAGGCTTTATTTTCTGTAACGCGCATTATGCATATACTGTGAAGTATATATAGATCCAGCACAAGTTCATACACAATGGCACGCGTTTATATTTTTGCCCAGACGCAATGAATGGAGCTCGACAGGTGGCGCACCATTGATAATGAGGACCACTTTCTTCAAGTAGTGTGTAATCAGTGCATGCTGATATCTATTAGTGCAGTCTAAAAGAATACTGGCACCCCTGCCATGGGCACTCAACACCCTTGTGCACCCTTCTCGCACCCTCCTCAGAGGGTGCTAAAAAAGTGATGGACATCGAAGGCACCCTTCCTTAAGGGTGTTTTTTTAACACCCTACAGTTTTTTTACATGTACACCCTATTGTAAGGGTGCATGAAAAAGCACCCTTTTTGGAAGGTGCTGAATTAACACCCTTAGGGTGTCGTCCACGGGACAAGCTCATTTACACTCTTCTGGGTGTAAAAATTTTTACTGTGTACTTGCTGTGCACAGCTGCTACTAGAAGTGCATTTCGTGTTGAGTTTCTCACGACAAAGGAGAATCATGGACGAGAAAGACATACTGCTCGCGTGCATAATTCCTTCCTACTTCTCAGTGTTGGCATGGGCAATTCAAAACGAATGCGATTGAGAATTTGGTTTAACCTACAGAAGTCATTGGTTCACTTTTCACAAAAGTTTAGTTATGATGATGTTTAAAAAGTTTCTGATGGTTGTAATCTAGTCTGGCGAATAAACGCTCGGTGAAACTTCGCAGCCTGTTTCCCTTTGTGCTTTCACCTGCTGTGGTAGCATAGCCTTATTGGGTGTCGTAAACTGGTAGGTGTTCTGTGGTGTCGTGTGACCATGCTGATGGACGCAGGTTCGACTTCCGGCCACGGCGGCCGTATTTGAATGGGGGTAAACTGCAAAGAACATCCATATGGTGGTAGTGGCACGTATAACTCTATCAATTGTATATGATCGTACTTTCACGCATGGACTGTAGAGTGGTATCAGGTTTCCTACACTATTGAAAAAATAAGTGTGATGCTTTTTTACGCGCTTCGTTGAATCCATGAGTGCTGTTGGTGCCGGGCGAAACTAAAAATGCGTGGGCTTACAAGTATGTCGACACCGAAAAAAATCATTATTTTTTTACACTCTAAGGTAATCGATAAAGCAAGACTGCTTGGGAAGCAGAGCTCCTTGTATTCGTGACAAATTGGTAGTATGAAACAACACGAGACATACATGGAAGTGTGCGGAGCATCGTGCGAGTGCCTGACGATAAAAAAAGAAAGGCTTTTACTCTACACTAATAAAACAAAACAAAACGTCACTCCTGCATTGCTTACGACAATCTTAGGTAAAAGCAATCGCTCGCGACTGGCCGCGGCCGGCTATAGGCGCGAGCAAGACCCCCGTGATTGAGGAGAAACTTGAACGCTGAAGGAGGAACGTTGCTCCTTTGGTCCTTGCCGCGAGAGGGCGCGACGGGTAAAGCGCCCGAAAGGGAGGAAGTCGCTGTGCCAAAGGAGGAACGGAGCCCGTTTCTCCATTCTCGCTCCCTTTTTTTCAGAGTGCTGTTTAATTGAATTGTTCAAGTGAAGAATTTTTAAGAAAAGGCATAGATGAGAAATTTTTCTTCTAAGCTACAAATCAAGGAGTCCAAATTATGATTTCATTATGAAATGCTAGCTCTGCGGGAATAGTTTGACATAATGAAACGTGCTGATCGCTTTTGAACAGACTCAGTAATGGTGTTTAATGTTAATGACTGGGGTCCCAAAAAGAAGATGCATACTCGAGTTTAGGTCTAATGAGTGTTTCATAAAGTAGCAATTTTAAATTGGCATGGGCCATTAGAAAATTTCTGCGTCTGTACCCGATTGATTTATTCGCGTTTCGCACACCAGCGGAAGGAAACTCCCTATACCTTCCATAAGTTCGCTCTCGGCAGAGGCAGCGCTGCTTCACCACTGGCGGTTGGCGGGTATCCTGGTTGAAATAAATTGTGAACAGAAAATTTCTTGCATAACGTTACTGTAAGGTCTCTAAATAAAGGGAAAAATAAAAAAAATGAGAGCAAGTGCGGGAAGCCATGCTTTCCCACTCGCAAGCAAGCGGAATGCGCTCATACTTTCTTTCGGGCACGCTGGCCGTTTGAGAAATGCGGCCGTAAAATGTTTCACTTAAAAAAAAACAGCGCCAATAACGAGAGGCAAGAGAAAGAAAGAGACAGACAGCGGCACTGCTGCTGTTTTTAAGTGAATCATGTCGTACCAACTCGCCCAAGCAACCACCTTAGCGTAAAATGTTGTTATTTTTTTCAAATTGTGTTCATGTTTTCTGAAGATGTGAAAGTTAAGCTGACTGATTTTTTAGTCTGCACAAATAAAATCAGTACAAATGAAAAGAACATTTTATTGCACGTTTTGTATAAAAAAACAGACACACATAGTGTGAAACTGTCAATCTATAAGAGCAAGTTTAGTATAGAACTAACACTTGGACATATTGAGCAAACTTTGAACCTGGAATATCCAAACAAACAAAAAATTATCAACAATCGCAAGTAGGACACGTTGCATTTGATTCAATCACGGTTGTTATGACGGTGCGCATAGTTTTCTTACAGAACTTGAGTACCAAACGAGACCGAAGTTCAGAGGCATGGAGAGGCTTGAAGCGATCAGAAGTTTTATTGAGAAAGAACGTCCATGGAATCATTGTTTCGACAAGTAGACTTGTTTTCGTCCGGGCAGCAGCGTTGCTTTGACGAAGTTCACTTTCTAAAACATTGACTTCATCGACATTCTCTGTATTAATTTTTAGAAGCTTTTAGTCCATCACGTGTATTTGAATGACACCATTAGAAGTGAAGATTCCCACATTTTTTAAACGCGGATGCAAGATTTTTATGACCAGGAAGCAGCCTATAAATACTTGAGATCATTTGAACTACACGCCAAAGTAAATAAAGCTAAAACTATGTAGCTGAGACAACTGTAATGCTGGTCTTTCAAAAAATGCATTTTCCCGACAGGAGATTGGCTACCGTATTCAACAATTAGTCAAGCAAAACTGCACTTCCGTCAGTCTAGTCAGGCTTGCAGAGAATTTATGGGTCTACTCGTATGTACTCATGCAAAGTCAATATATGCTCAAATATTGGGTCCATATTTTTGTGTTCACCTGTTGCCTTTAAAAAGTGCAGAAAAACTTTCGTGGAACTAAAATTTCAGGTTTGTACACCACTTGGCCGTGGAAAACATGTGTTGCCTGATTACGCCATTTTCGGCAAACGCATGGTTGACTTGTTCAGCGTAGCTCATTGCGGCTTCCATTTGCTGCCCGCCACAACAAGCTGTCTTTATTTTTCCCGTAGTTTACAGGCCAACCAAGCGAGATAACCGATCGTGAACGTACTTCTAATATCGCTGAGCGAGGGACAAGATGGAGTGGAGACAAGTGCTACAAACGCGTCAATCAGGTCCCGTGCTTCTTCTGATACAAAAATCACGAAATGATGCATAAAAGTACATATAAAGAAAATAGAAATTCTTTACAGGGGTGTCGAGTTTTTTTCCATTTGTGAAAATTTGTAAAATCTAATAAATGTGAACACACGCATCAACCTGACTTCGTTAAACCGGGTCTTAGCATGCCCTGCAACCGCTATACGAGCATGCACGTCTTTGAAACTGAAACTAGCGCTTGGTTTCCGAGGCCTGCCCACCTAATGTTCTTGCGAAGAATGTGGAAGTTGGAACAATCATAAACTACGTTCTACGATAGAAAAAAAAAGCTTGAGCTTTGGTCGGTGACCGAAATTGACAGCTAAATCTTAAACGCTGCACCTGAAAAAAAAAGCTTGAGCACTGGTCGGGGGCCAAAATTGACAACAAAATCTAAAACGCTGCGCCTGAGTGATGTGCAACTTGCAGATCACCCAGGTGCAGCGTTTTATATCACATGTGGTACATACACGCATATCAGTGGCACATACTCACCTGTGGGTATGTGTGCCACTGTCTGGCGGGAAGTGTTTAACGATGTACGCGCCAGGAATGTAACATGCCCCACCGCGGTGGTCTAGCGGCTAATGTACTCGGCTTCTGACCCACATGTCGCGGGATCAAATTCAGGCTACGGCGGCTGCATTTTCGATGGAGGCGAAAATGTGGTAGGCCTGTGTGCTCTGGTTTGGGTGGAATTTTCCGGAGCCCTCCACTACGGCATCTATCATAATCATATGATGGTTTTGGAACGTTCAACCACCCATATAATTCAGGGGATTTGACATTATTTATGTTTTGACCAGCGCGTCATATTTGTCAAACCATCTTACCCTCCCATGCTAATTTTGGTTCACGATAAGTTAAACGGGCGCTCACAAGTGCACCCAAACGTAAGTGGCTAGTTAGACAGATACGCTTCAAGTCGCCGAAGTACACTAAGAAATGCTTCACATTTAGTACATGTTCACGCAATTCTTTGTTTCTGATTGCTCAGGACTGAGCCGGCGCAGCTACCGATCAAGCTGATTCTGAAAATCCACGTTCCACAGAAAATCAAACAATAAATAGAAGAAAATGAAAGCAGTTCCTCATTGTTATAACGGGCACAATATTGGTATTATAAATCACAGGGTGCGGTGGCAAGAAGATTCAACAAAAGATATCGGTATTAAAACACTGAAGCCAGTGTAAACTATCTTATTTACGCAGGAGGATGACACGATTGCAAGTGCACCAATGTTCGAGAGGTGCTGCAGCGATAAAACATGCGCATTCGAAGAGTATACAAGAAACGCTGGTCATAACGACAAAATGTAAATCTCATTTTTTTTTAAACATTTCTCACATAGTTATATCACGCTGAAGAAGAATCGTGGGTTGGCAAGTTAGTGGATGTTCATCGTGGAATACTTTACAGCGCAATTGGTTTGAGACGAACATAGAAGAGACACAGCGCTTTTTGTCTCTAACCTGCGGCACTGTAAAATATTCTACGATAACTATACTATGTCTATTGTCAGGTCACTAAACAACCAACGCTTATTCAAGGAAGGAAGGAAAATACAGGGAACAGAAAGGCAGGGAGGTTAACCAGCCTATAGGCAGCCGGTTTGCTACCCTGCACATGGGACAGGGATGGGGGAGATGAAAGAGAGCAGAGAGGGAAGAGAGAAACATCACATTTGGCAGCACACGCGCGCACACTCAGTCATAGTCCAGTCTTGTCTTTCGCGGTGTGTGACATTGCTGTTACAGTCGCTTCTTCAAGTCGGTGGCGCGTTGGAATTTCAACAAAACTTTAGTCGCCTTCTGTTGCAATGTCTTCTCTCGGGCACCTGACACAATAGTGTCCATAGACATTTGGCTGTTGTCGATGCGCGCAAAAGCGGACGCCAGTGACTGTCTCTGGATTTCATACAACGGACAGTCACACAGGATGTGGTGTAGCGTCTCTTCGCAATGACAGGCATCGCAGAGAGCGTTCTCGGCCATTCATATGACAAAGAAATAAAATTTTGTAAATGCCACTTCTAGCCATAAGCGATGAAGAAGGGTGGCTTCTCTTCGGTCGAGTCAAGTAGGCATGCGGAGAGCCATCAAAGAGGACAAGTGGTGTTGACGATTCGCATCGATGCTTGGTGGGCACCATAGTGAAAACGTGATTTCATGCGCAATCGAAGATTACTGGCAGCATCGGTGCGCGAAAGAGGTATGGCTTTTTCTCGTGTTCCTTCAAGTGCTGCCGGCGCCGCAGTATCGGCATGTTCGTTCCGTATGATGCCGCAGTGACTTGGCAGCCATTGAAGCGTCACATGATGCCCTTTCTCGTGTGAAGTGGGGAGAAGGCATCGAATTTCGAAAACAAGCTGTTCGTATGGCCCGCGACGCAGTGCTGAGAGCACAGATTGTAGGGCAGCCCTTGAGTCGCTGAAAATCGACCATAGTTGCGGTGGTTCCCGATTGACCACACAAAGTGCAGCGCGCAAAGCAGCTAGTTCCGCTGCTGTAGATGCCGTGGAGTGGTCAGTCCTAAAGCTGATGGTAACACCTTTTGCTGGAATAACTACTGCCCCTGACGAACACTGGTGGTTCGTGGAACCATCGTTGTATACATGTATGCTGTCTGAATATTTCTCGTGCAAAAGAATAAGAGACAGTTGTTTCAGCACGGGCGACGAAAGCTCAGATTTCCTCCGGATCCCTGGTACACTAAGATGCACTGTGGGTCGAATAAGACATCAAGGTGGTATGAATGGTTTAGATGCAGGAGTGAAGCCCGAGGGAAGTTTATCGTTGTATTTCACAATCATTTTGGCGAACAATGCTTGGCGCCTTTCTGAAGGCAACAGTACAAGGTGATGGCAGGGAGCACGTGCGAAGTGTCTGATGTGCATTCTCAGGACTTCTACTACAATGTGAGTTTGTATCGGATAGTCACCACCAATTGCAATTGTCGCTTCCGTTGACGTACATCTGGCAGACCGAGGCACACTCTCAGCGCTTGGGCTTGTACTGCCTGTAGGACACGAACATTGGTCTTGCAGGTATTGCTAAGCACGGGCAAGCTATATCTGAGGAAACCGAGAAACAGGGGCCCTGTAGAGCTCCATCATTGCGTCTACTGACATCCCCCACGTCTTTCCTGCTAGGAGCTTGAACAGTTGGGAAATAGCGGTCAGGCGCTTCCTCATATAGGTCACATGCGGACTCCAACAGAGGTCCCTATCAATAATGATGCCCAGAAACCGGTGGGTTTTGGCGTAAGAACTCGGTCGCCCGCAGATTCAGATAACATAAGGGGTCATTGCTTTGCGAGTGAAGGCTACCAGCGCGCATTTTTCTGGTGATATGCTGAGACCTTGTTTGAACAAGTAGTTGTCAATCATAGTTGCTGCTTTTTGAAGCCGGGAACGTATCTGAGGACGTGTGACTGCCGATGTCCAGACACACATGTCGTCTGCGTATATTGAGATTTTAATAGTGCTTGGCAAGTATTCAGCAGGCCAATTAGTGCAAGATTGAATAGCGTCGGCCTAAGAACTCCGCCTTTAGGAACACCCCTGGAAGTATAGCGTCACGTAGTTGGGCCATCTTCTGTTAACACAAAGAATGATCTTGCAGCCAGGTAACTCGAAATCCACCGAAAGACTCGACCACCAAGGCCAACCACCGCAAGAGCACCCAAAATGGCTTCATGTAGTACATTATCATAAGCGCCTTTCACATCTAGAAACAAAGCTGCAGATAGTCACTTAAGGGATCATTCGTGCTGAACGTACGAAACTAGATCAACGACATTGTCAATAGAAGAGCGGTGGCGTCGGAAACCAGCCTTGTAGTATTCAAGATATCTAAATCTAAAGTATAAATCTTGTAGTATTCAAGATACCACTCCAGGCGGCCTAGTATCATCCGTTCCATTATCTTCCCTACGCGGCGGTGTGAGGTTAGTTCGAGTGGGGATTTGCCCTGCTTCAAGATAGGTAACAAGCGGCTTACTTTCCAGTCAACAGGAACATTACCATCCTGCCACGAGATGTTGTAGAGGCTCAACAGTTCTCTTCTTGCACCTTCCCCAAGGTTGCACAAGGCTCGGTACGGAATACCATCTGGGCACGGAGAAGTATAACGCCTGCAGAGAGATAGTGCCGCCTCGAGCTCCTCCATTGTAAAAAGGAGGTCCATGTGGTAGTCACGAGAACGGGGGACGTCACCTCTCACGGGAGAATCTTGACGAGTGGCTTGGTTGGCGATCTGCGCACAGAAATCTTCTGCGACATCGATGTCTTGCCTCCTTTGAAATAGCGCGAGTGCTTTGAATGGAAAGCGCTGTTCCGTAGGGTGACACAGACCTTGCACCTTTTTCCAAATGTGTGAAAGTGGCTTGCGAGGGTCTAGTGACTAGCAAAACGTTGCCCATCGTTCCGACGCTAATCTATCCATGCGACGCCGAATCTTCTTTTGCATCCTCCTGGCTGCCCTGAGATCGTGAATTGATTTTGTACGCCGATACCGACGCTCCGCCCGGCGTCGCAGTGCTTGGAGTCACTCCAACTCTATATCAAAGTCGTTTTGTGTAGAAGATATCGTCACCGTGCGAGTGGCGTTTTGCATTGTGCTCTTAATTGTTTCCTCTAACTCAGATCGTAGGCCATTGCTGCAAGCATCTTCCATGTCAGATTTGAAGTTGGTCCATTGGACTGCTCGAATGGTCGTCGATGGACCATAACTTGACAAGCCTTTGATGTTAAGGTAGATTGCAATGTGATCACTTCCTCGTGTCTCAACATCTAAAAACCACTTGACGTATCTCGCAAGAGAGTTCGAGACAAAGGCAAGGTCGAGACAGCTGCCGTATGTCACCCCTCGAAGAAAAGTGGGGCTGCCGTTGTTCAGGAGAGTAAGGCCATAGTTGTAGGCGATGTTTGCTAACCTGCGTCCTCTTGCATTTGTCCGCGTACTTCCCCATGCGTGATTGTGCGTATTGAAATCACCTATGATGACCCATGGTGCAGGACAAACTCTCAAAATATCCGCTAATCTCCTGGAATCAAGATTATTCGACGGCGATATATAAACGCCTATGAGAGTAAACATAACTTTGTTCTTTTTCACAGTGATGCAGACATACTGATTGTCATCGTGAGGTGCAATTGGTTGCACAACATACGTCAGTTCACGACGTACAAAGACGATGATTTTGCTGCACGAACCGTTCGTTGAAGACATGACAGCTTCGTACCCCGACAGTCTTATTGGTTTCGACAAATTGGGTTCACAAATGACGATGATTGGAAACACGTTGGTAAACACAAACTGACAAAAATCTGAAAGGCGGGATTTTAGTCCTCTGGTGTTCCATTGGATGACGGATGCAGCCTTGACTTCTTTACGAAATGTTGAGGTGTGAGTAGCCATCTTCCTAGTTGGGAGATTCAAGCACTGGGCTTTGGGCGTCCAATAGTCCAAGTGCGCTTCGAGCAGATAGTGTCTTCATGTCGACTAATATCGCTCGGATGGCTTCTATGAAGGAACGCAGCACCGAGATCACTTGACGATCAGTTTTAGCAAATCTACCATGGTTGAGGACGGCTCTTGTGTGGCCACAACCTGCAGAGGTTTCTTGGCAAAAGAGCGCGTCGGGAGCGTGGGCCATTCCTCCAGAGAATAAGGCTTCTCTGTTTCTTTCGTAGAAGTGGTGGGCCCTTTCGCGGCGCTACTGGATGGAACCGCTAGAGAGTGGGAAGGAGCGTCTCGAGAATGTTCCTTCTTTGAAGACTTTCGATGATGCCGACGTTGACGCTGACGCCGGACTACTTCGGCTGCCTCAATGTGTGTCGAGTTGTCTCGGGTCATTTGTCTAAGAACCGCGCGCTCCTTTTGGATTCTAGGACAGTCTTTCGACGAGGCAGCATGAGGACCGCAGGAGTTGGCGCACTTCAGAGTAGTCGTCCGACAGGTGTCTTCAGCATGAGGTTCAGCGCAGCGGGGACACAGTCGTAAGATGGGGCATACGCCCTTGACGTGTCCTAGCCTGAAGCACTGATGACATCGAAGCGGCTTTTGGATGGATAGTCGAACCAGATGTTGAAAATGTCTAACTTTAACGTGGGACGGTATGCAATCTCTCTTGAAAAACACTTTTACGCAGCGCGTATTTCCAAGGCGCCGCATTCCGTAATGACAGTTCCCTCGTTTGCAGGCTTGATGAGGGTAGACAGGTCAGCATTAGGAATGGCAATAACGATGTCATAAGTTACACCGACAATAGATTTATCATCCATCGGGATAAAGGGGCGCATTTTAATGCCACCTTGCTCAGTCATTTGCTGCAGCTGTCCTAGCGCCCTCACATCGTGCACGTCTATGGCGAGAATGTTCTTCCTTGGGTTTACCCTTGCGTCCTTAATTTGATCAGGCACCACACATTCCAGAGCAACTGATAGGGCTTGCCTGTTCAGCAGTCGTAGGTTGCTTGAAGGATCTTGCGGCGTGAAGATGATGGCGTGCGGTCAGCGCGCACGCCTTGACTGTACAGTCGCTGTACTTGCAGGAGCCGAGGCTGCTGTATTCGCCGTCCTTCTCTTCGCCCTCTTACCCCGGACAGGTATAAAGCTGCCATCGGATGTGTCGTCTTCTGACATAGAATAGAGATCGTTGACCTCAGTGTCACTGGGAGAGCCAGCTCGCTTCCTTGTGGTTGACGGGTGTGAGGACCTGTGACCAGGCGGGCCTCTGGCATGCTCCTTGGCCATCACCGCAAGGCGGGGAGGCGAGGCACCTCAAAAGACCGATGATTTCACTAAAAAATAAGAGAGCGCAGAAACAGGCGTTCTTCTAAAGAGACACTTCTTTTTCTTCCCCAAATCTTATTCAAGTTTGGCCAAGAATTTATGCGCTGTCAGTCTGCATTCTTTTGTCTAGTTGTTTAACGTGTGTCGGTGATACCGATGTTTTCGAAGATGTTGTACTGTTTCGAAATATGGTGTCATTTTTATTATGTTTGGAGAGTTACACCAATGTATATAAACCCTGTAACACGCACTAGACTTACACCGTCATTACTACATGTAAAATCAAGAGGCCATTTCTTATTTGAAAAGGTCGTGACTACAGTATTTTTGCAATTACCAGACGATTGCCATGTTTCACACCTTCTTAAAACGACAAAAAAGTAATCAGTATCTTGATCTTGGTTATTAAAGATGATTTTACAGATAATGCAGTCATTTGCATACATTTCATGTTTAATTTGGGTGTTACTGATAATCACAGCTACGTCATTTATATAAATAATAAACAAAAGAGGATGAGGCACCGAACGTTAGGGCCCCTGCCTGATGTTTATGTGCGTCAGAAAGACTTTGCGTGTTTAAACATAACTAATTTGAGCGCCATAAGAAGTAATTTGCTATAAAATCAACCAGCTTGTAGTCGCCAAAATGTGAAGAATTGAGAAGTTTGGCGTGGCAAACCATGTGAAAATCCTTAGAATAGACAATAAATATGGCATAAATCTGTCTTCGGTCGTTAAGGGAAGCGACAATGTGGTGCGTAAATTCAAGCAACTGTGTAGCCGTCGGGAAAATTGTTTGTGTGCGTTTAGGTATTCTACATAGTATTTGTTAATTATATGCTCCAAAAGTGTGAAGCTGGTATGCAAAGCAAAGATATTGGTCTATAATTTGCTATTTGCTTGTTTCCGCACTTAAGGGCGCCAATTTATTGATATATTTCCGCAGTTAGGAAACTGCTGCAAAGGCTTACTTTTCTAAATATTATAGTAAAATATTTAGCATGCCATACTGAGCACCGCTTTAGAAAAGTATTTGGCACATACCCTTTGGGCCAGAGTGTATCGTAACTTAAAAATTACTATTAGGTTATACATGTCAGAGGAGCTCAACTCAGGATTAGGAAGAGCAGGTAATTTTCTGCACGAGGAAGTTAAAGGTTTGATGCCGTTATCGGTAGAAAAAAATTCACAGCATATCTACGAAATAAATGGTGATGAGTGGGGCGAAGCATTCGTCAATCCGTTCATCCATCCGTACAAGCGGCCATTCATGTGTCGGTTTGTGCATCCGTCCATGCGCCCGTCTGTGCGTGTGTCCGTGCGTGCGTCCATGCGTCCGTTCGTATGTCTGTCCGTCTTCTTGTCTGCCTGTCCATCCGTGCGTCCATCCGTCCGTCCACCTAGTGAACACTTCAAGTACCACCATCTCACTTCTTTTTATCATATATATTCATCACATACAAGTACCGCCATCCAGCGGACAATCCAAGGACTAAACAAGAGTACGTACCACATTTCTTCTGTCAGTGCTTTGTTAACACCGAGAGTGCGTGATCACAACGCCGTGCTACGTTTTTCGTAACATGTTGACATGCGGATATGTGCCCGAGGGCGGGTATGTGCCACAGGTTACGCACTATAACGGGGGACGCACAAGGCATGCTATAAGAAGGTTCGCCCCTGAAGCAGATTTCAAGTAATTAATAAAGGCTTTTGCTATAGCTTCAGATTTTAGGAGGATGCACTCAAGAATAAATAATGAGGGCATACACTATGCAGGACTAATTAGCCTCTAAGACCTGAATGGATTTTTTCGTTAATGGAGCGAAGGCATTGCTAAAGTAAGGCATTGCTTGGCCTCTTGATTTAAGGTTCTGTTTACTTTTAAATGCATCAACTCAAGAAGCATTATTATTGCTCTTAGAATGACGGTTATTACTAAGCGCTTTATGCGATGAGTGAGATTGATTATATATTTTTGGTAGTATGAGTGCGTTGAGTCCCATTGAAAACATTTGTCTGCGCATACATTAATTGGCATTACCACAAAACTTAAGAAGGAGCGCATCTACATTGTGAAGTTCGCTAGAACATTCAACTTCCTTAAAAGATAAGTATAAGTGTCCAGTACGGAAGTGTGCATGGAAGTGTGCGCAGTGGTATCATAGTGTGTAGAAGGCTAAGCGAGCCGTTCGCTGATGCCTACTGAAATAAGGAATGTGCTAGCACTCGTGATCACGCACTTATATTATAAGTTCACAGATGCGGATCGATCCACGCAGCCTTCCACCTGAATATCCTTGCATACTCCTTCGTCCAGAAAAAGATAGGCAGGGCTCCCTTTCCGGCTGAAGAGCAATCGACAGTCGGTATCGCAAGCGGAGTGATGTTATCGCATGCGCCCTTCTTGCGATGGAGATGAGCAGCTTGTTCAGCAGTGTTTCTCGTTATAGCACTCGCGAGATTTTATCCGCGGGAGCAGCATACAGTGTGCGTACAAAAGTCATTTATTTCGAATCTATACGAAACCTCACGGGGATGATGGAAGCCTGTAGACAGTGTTCTTATATTTCTTTTTGACATTAAAAATATACAAGAACCGTAGAAGCGGACTGGCTCTTGTTATGGAGAGCTGCGTTTTTGCTTTAAAGAATTCATCAGTTGAGAGAATGAAAGAATTCGGAGCGTATTCCTTTGATGTTGTTCTGGATTAGACTGCAACTACACTCTCTTTCCTATAATTTTATGTGCTCTTCAACATTTATGTTTTCGTAAAGCATGTGTGTAATGTGAGTGCTAAGCGTTGAGCCTATCACGCTTTCAAACTTCTAGGCTACACTATTCTTATTTCCACTTGCGCAATTGAAAAGACTGAAGGCAGCGGAATCACAAGTTCAACGCGCATGACAATCCTTTGAGACGCGAGGAAGAACGGAGGTGGTGGGTGGCGAATGCGTGGCAAAGCAGCATAGGAAACAATTTACAGCTCATGTTTCTTGTATATGGGCAATGTCAGACTATGTGTTCTAACCATGTCATGTGAATCACTGTTCAGGTGTCTCGAATAGCACCAAAAAACCAAGAAATGTCAAGAGAGAACAACACGCTCAACTGTGTATCACAAGCTTTTTCAGGGCCCTTTTAACTTGAGCCAAGAATTGGAAAGTGAAAGACACTTAGAAGGTAAATTGAACCAAACGCATACTCGCACGAGCCTGTTGTTACTAAGGCGATTTTTTATTTCTCCATATACAAAATATTATTATAGGTTAATTACCTATTTTTAAAATTATGGGCTGGAAACTCAAAGTATGAACACTGAGATGTAGAGCACATTCAGAAACCACCGACTAAATTGTTTCCTGTACGACACGCCTCGCGCTGTTGTTTTTTCCCCTTTGTAAAAACACCTGAACGTGAATCACTTTTCAGGTTTTCCGAGTAGCACCAAAATACCGAGAAATGTCAAGAGAGGAGAACATGCTCGACTGTGTATCTTCAGAAGCTGTTTTAGGGCCCTACATAGACAGCGCATCCTAACACGGAAACAAACGAGCAGTCACGACAACGCGACTGCCACTCTAAGAAATCTTAAAGCTGTGGGAAAGTAGGTGAAGTGATGTATTTTATGCCAAGAATCTGTGCTCTCTTAGAAATAAGACAAATGACGGGGCACCGCAAAATATTGTGTGGCGGCGGTGGCAGCGTGGTCTCTCTTGGAACTTCGGCGGCGGCGTGAAAGGCGTGGGCAAAAATGGGTGGTGGTGGCGGCACGGCGCGGCGCCGTTTATATCTATGTGCAACTGAGCCCTGATCCACAAAGCAGCTGAGTAAAGAAACTGCTCATAAGAAAAGATATGGGCCAACTGTGGTAGTCAACTGTAGAACATACAAGTCCCAGTGGTCAGCTGATAACTAACGGCCTTCTTTAAAACCAGCCCCCGTGAAACACTCTGCTGAAACAGTTCTGATTTTCTTAAAACGAGAAAAAAAAACAGACGAGAGTATTCTTTTTTTCTTTTATTTTCTTTCGGGAAGCTTTTTTTTGGGTCGAATCAGCATGGCAGTGTTTCACAATCACTCCAGCGTTCGTCACCCTCTAGAACGGTCAAACGAACTGACCATCATGCGATCACAGGAACAAGTCAGTTTTCTTCGAGTCGGAACTTTCCTGAAATGTGAAATTCTGCATACTGGCTTTACGCGTTGTCCACCAGATCGCTTTTAGTGCAACAACGTGAAATATTTAAATGACACCCCAAAACAGGGGTACTACTTTCTTTTTTTGTGGTTTTGATCGTTGGCAGACTGGATTTATATATGCTTCAGTTCAGTCTGCATTTGAAGAGCATGGGCATGAGCACGAAGGGTGAACACACTCGCTTTCGTATCAAAGGGTTCTGGGTTGAAACCCTAGGCTCGTAAAGAAAACTAGTTTAGCTTTATTATATCTAGTTTCTATGATTGCGTGATGGTGTTTTCATTGGACCGTTCTACAGGCTACAGGCTAATGATAATAATAATCACAAATATTAATATTGGAGGTGCTTGAAGACTACTTTGCCTCCATTTCTGGTCAATCCGGTATTGTACATTGCATTATCTCCGGGATAAGCTGGCATGCTCTTGCACTTTTATGCAGTGTTGTGAATGCCACACGAAATGCCAACCCACTAGACGGTAACAGCATTGCCAGGAAATTCAAACATGAGGTAAGTATTCATGTCTTACTGCAAGGATTTAATCATGTTGCGCATTCTGCTATGCCTTACGGGTAAACAGCGCTGAATCTACGCATACCGTGAGGTCTAGGACTATAAGTAGCTTGAAAGTGTGGTGATAATTCATCGGTGGACATCGGGTGTTCCTGAAACGCTACTGATACCTCGTTTCAGGCGTCGCATCGCATCGCATGCAACTAGTATACGGAGAGGGGCACCACAAAACGCAATAAATAAGCGAAGAATGGAAACAGGCTTCAGCAGTACAGCTCCGCCACGGTGATCTAGTGGCTTAGGTATATATACTCGGCTGCTGGCACACACGTGTCGGAATCGGATTCCACCTACGATGGTTCGCTGCATTTTATATGGAGGCGAAAATGCTGTAGGTCTGTGTGGTCAGATTTGGGTGCGCGTTGAAGAAACCCTGATGGTCGAAATTGCCAGAGCCCTTCACTGCGGCGTCTCTCTTATACATATGAAGGTTTTGAGATCTTAAACCTTACATTTCAATCAATCAGTTTCAGGAAGAAGAGCCCCAGTTTTATATAAAATGCTCCAGCATGTACTTTGTTTGCCCATTAGTCCGCAAAACGTAGGAACACATATTCTGCCTACAACACCCATGGCTATGAACAGAGTTCGTATCGACGCTTCTGTCTGAAAATACAAAAGTCGATAATTACACGCGTCTGTGAAAAAAATGCCATGCTTCGACGATAGTTATAGCGCGAGAACAAAATGACGACACAGAGACAAGAAGGGCACGAAGGACATGAGCGCGTCTCCTTCTTGTCTCTGTGTCGCCGTTTTGTTCTCGCGCTATAACTATCGTCACGCCATACCAACTAGCCCAAGCGGCCACACTTCTAAGTGCCAAGCTATGGTCGCGGGCTTTCTACAGGACGGTGTCAGCGTATTTAGGCTACATATTCACTCAAAATTGCCACGACACCTTATTGCCAGTGCGGGATTTTCACCACGCGTTATGCGCATCCCTTGTATTAAGCATTGCGAAGAAGCAGTAAAAAGACGCTGTGTGAGTAGTTTCGCAGCAAGTATTTTTGTCCCTCAGGTGGGTTGTTCCAGTCAGTGGGCAACAAACGTGCCACCAGGAAAGTGCACCGACTGACACATTATGAGTGGAACGGCCCTGCAACTCTTTCCAAGTAACCATTTATTGGTTTTATTATAGGAGTTTATTGCTTCACAAATCAACGGTTACAAAAATCTTTGGGATTTTTCAATTACGAGCTTAGTTACGAAGATTTATTGTACGCCGCAACTGTTTTCTATTTTCTGCCATCCCGATAAGCCCACTGAAAGGTAATAAAAAAGATATGGTACGAGAAAAGAAGAGACGTTGTGTGCGCGTCATTATATTGAGCGCCTTGATAATTTTCCTTCAAACGCGCGGCTTACTTTATGTGTGATCGCGAGCAGGCATGGGTGCCTGGCGGGCTCCCACAGTGGTCATGGTAACCATGCAGCTCCCGGGTGGTCAGATAAGTCAATGACCTAAAATTTGGGTATATAACGCGATAAAATATGGGTATATGAGATTACTTTTAAACGAAGGTGGGGGGGGGGCAATTGCTCGCTCACTTTGAGAATAGTTGTAATTTCTAGGCCATGAGCTGGGCTATAATGTTCAACTCGCGTGTTTTCAGAAGCCTCAGCTAGTGATGAGCAGCCTTTCTGACTATGCTGAAGAAGTGTTGCAGGGTCCTTGTGAGCACTCATCGCTAGGAATGTTTTGTCGATGTTGTCCACCTGTGGCGTATAGAGTGCCTCGATGCTTAGTAGCCTGAGCCTGAGGACTTGCTCTTTGTAATACAGACCACACCGAGGAATAAATTTTGGTATTGGCGGGATTCTACAAGCAATACACAAAAGCAGCGTGATGAGTCCAGTCTTGCACAGTGCGCAGTGATTCAAGCTCTACAATCAGCCCGCATGGCGGCCATCGTTTTCTCGCAACACCGAGCACTATGAAAGCGAGAGACTGGGTCGCGCGTTGTAACTTTGATCTACTCGCGATCCCCCTGCGCGTATGCCGGTGGCGCAAAGACACGGTGACCGCCATGCGGGCCGACTTTCCCATTTCAGTAGCTGAACACACTACACATAGCCATTTAGTGCGTGGGCTAACCGCGAAATTAATCGCCACGTGCTTAGGAAGTTAGAGAAAGCAAATAAAAATACAGAAAAAAAGGCTCAATATGTGAAAATTTGAAGAAATGTTTAAGATTTTGTGAGTTGGTAATCCATCTTCAACAATAATTGCAGAATGGACAAGGAGAAACATAGATAACAAAGGCAAGCACTATCTTTCAATGAAGTGTTTATTGAAAAAATGCATACGTATATATGTACGCATACCAAATCAATTGTGCCAGCACTGAAAATTGCGAAAGCCTCGTCAACAGGTTAAGCAAGAAACACTTATCGAACATGACAAATTACATGATAAAGAAGTGCACTAAAACAACGAAAGCGCATCCCTGGTGCGGAGCGTGGTTGACGCTGTCAAGAAAAGTCAGCATTTTTGCGGTCAAGACGCCCGAAGGCTTGCTGACTGTTACCCTTAGCAATATTCGAAGCCTCACTGAAAGCTATGGTTTGATCATTTGCGTGTTTGGCCAGGACCCTGGCATGGGTCGAACACAGGAACAAGCTTCGCTGAGAACAGTACAAGGCAAAGGACTCCTCATTTCTTTTTTGTCCTATCCCTTTGTGTTCGAGTAACCTGTGGCTGCATAACGTACTTTTATTCCGTGTTCCGTTTTTTCTGTTACGTCACATTCGAGGCGCCGCCTACGCCGGAAGCTCCTACGTTTTTCGAATTTGGCCAACTAAAAGCGCTCGTTGACGCCTATAATGTGTAAACAAGACGCCCGTAGTCTGTGAACAACACAAGTGTGGCAGTTGGCCTAGTTTACATAGAAATACAGAGAAGTCCCTAGTATATTCGTCGTATTTTGAGGGGAAAAATTTAAGGACTTTAGCGACTTTTGGCAAAAAGTTGCAAAGGAGCCGTATATTCAATTTATTTTTTACGCCAGTTGGAAAATCCCCAGTATTTTCTGGGTATTTTGAAAGAAAAACTTAGGCAGCGTCTCCTGCGCCGCGCGGCGCCGTGGCCGTATAACGTACTTCTATTCCGTATTCCGTATTGCGTTTTCTCTGTCACGCTTGAGGCACCGCCCACGCCGAAAGCTCCAACGTTTTTTGAATTTGGCCAACGAAGAGCACGCGTTACCGTCCACAGTGTGTAAACAAGACAAGTGCGGCTCTTGGCGTAGTTTCTGAAGTTGGCCACGTTTACGGGGAAATCTGGAAAAATCCCTAGTATTTTTGGGTATTTTGAGGAGAAAAATTTAAGAATTTTAGTGACTTTATGGCAAAATGTTGCAAAGGGGCCGTATATTCAATGTATTTTTTACACGAGTGGAAAAATTCCTAGTATTTTTGGGTTTTTTGAAGAGGAATATTTAAGGACCTTAGCGACTTTCTGGCTGAAAGCCGTAAAGGGATCGAATATTCTATTTACTTTATTCGCTAGCATGCAACAAAAAAACAACCCCAAGTACATTAAAAGATATTTGATTTATAGGCTTGTAGTGTTGACAAGAATGAATTTTATTGCTAAAAGTAACTGACAAACTTCTGTGTTTTGAGAGTTGAAGACACATGTTAGTTGTTTTTGCATCCAATCCAAGTCTCAAAATGGTCGCTATGGGCAAAAAAAAAAAACACAGCTGATTGCCTCTGCGAGCCGCATTTTGCGTTCAGTGACAGATAAATCTGCTAGAAGAATGTAATCGCCACTACTGGGGAGTATTTTCGTCGTTGAAGGATATGGCAAGCTGCGAAGAACAATGATAAATCGTGACATTTTTGTCGTAAGGTGAGTAAAAAATCCAAACATACTGCGATTGCGATATACTTCGCTTTTGTTCGCACAGGTAACAAACAACAAAGTATAAACCAAAAAAGCCTGCCCTTTTGTAATCTATCAACAGGTACGCAACACTTTTTTCATTTAAGGAACGATCGTGCGTGGGCGAGTGTCATTACAGCGCACGATGCATAACACGGAAGTGCGCATTCATGTATTTACCCACTGCATCTTACGTACATTTTTTGCTTAATTGAACTCTCGCTGAAGAAAGTTGTTGCGTAAACATTTATGTTTATCTGCAGGCCACGGTGTTTCATTTGCGATGATATAACAATTAGATTTGATGAGCATAATTGTTTTAGCCGGCTAATGATTTGTATGATATATGTTTTTCATTGTTTTTATATTGCGTTGCGGTGTGAACTGAGAAGAAAAAAGGAGAAAAGATTTACGAAGTCACTCGGTAGGGTTTACGATGCCACTCGTTAAGACCCGTTTTTTGTACTTATTAAGCAGAAGGGCTACGACTTCGTCGGCAAGTTACAAGTGTTGTTGACAGTGCAGCACTGCGTACAGTTTCCATAAAGTTCGATGCACTCTGTTCTTGAAGTGGAGATTACTCAGCTAATTGGTCTATTCTTGGTACACTTTGGTTTTCCAGGAGGTCAATCGAAGAAGCAAGTACGATGTGCCTACTTAGCGTACCTCAGAAATCACTTTATTTATTTGGCTTGCATTATTGGCATGAAAAGATAAGTTTTAGGCAGACAGCAATTTAATGCATGGTAAAGACAGATTACAGAGAATGACCTCTGTTACTGTACAGAATAGAACACTTTCAAAGCCGCATCTTCTTACATATATATTCAAAGTGTAAGGAAAAGATAAAATATTTTTGGCAGAAAAATGGTGGTAATCACTAATTGAAAAAAATCAGATATGCAGTGGTCATTGCAATGCATGTCTTATGCGTTGCAATGCACCAGTTGCAATGCATTGCAGATGTCGCTGTCGTCATGCAATCACGGCCACAGGTGGTCCACGGTGAGGATCGGCATGTCCGCGACGAAAATCTGAGAAAAGCAAGAGCAATATGAGCCACGTTTCCCTGCGACAAAAAAAATGCGCACGAGAAAACAGGAACAGCGCGCTACTTACGAACATGACGTTGAGGGCGAAATAACCTTCGCGGCGCCTAAAGGGCGCCTTCTGCTCACTCCTTGATGCGACGAAGCTGCCGTCAACGCATCCGATCACGCCGGGTAGGGGTTTAAACTGAAGGAATTCCTCCTTCACGGTTACCTTCTCCTCCGCCGTTCTCAGGAAATGAACCCTCTTGTTGCGGGTCCCGGCGTTGACGATTCCTCGAGCGACACGTCGTACACAGTTGCTGACCGCGGGCTGCATCACCGCTTCAGTCTCCTCGCCTCCCACGGACGATTGCAAGGACCCGGTGGCGAAGAAATGTTGGGCGCGCACCTTTGCCGCTCCACCGAGAGCGTAGCCCACGAGTCCATCGGTGACTTCGTCGCGAAATCACAACACCGTTGATTTACTCAGGCGAAAATGACGCCCAAACTGTTCGACTGGCATGTCAAACGCAACTTCGACATCCATTCGGCGCTTGTCGTCGGCCACGTTCATGTAGCCAAATCTTACAGCGAAGGTTGCTGGCTCAGCCGGCACCACCATTTTTCCTATATCATTTGCGACGGGCCCCCTCGCTGGCTGTTCCGCCGTAGCTCGGAGCCGATTCCACTTATTTTGCCATAATAAGCGCATACTTGTCATTTTAACGTCACCAAAATTCGGGCTTCCGAATTGTCACTTGATCGACAGGTTGAACGATCAATCAGGGAGCGTTTATTTTGGCATACTGAGCGCGAGCTTGCAATTTCGACGTCACCACAATTTGGGCTTCTGGCTCATCACTTGACTGACGGGTTGAATGACCAATCAGGGAGCATCAGTGGGGGCCAAAACAGAATGGGGAACATGAAATAGCAGTTCGTTATACGGCCACTGACCTTCAGGCATCACCCCGTCCGTTCAACATATTTAAGATAACAGCAAATGGAAAGACTGCACACGTTTTTTTCGGTACTTTGAACGCGATGGTTTTTATGCTTCCTGTTATACTTGCGTGGAGAGCGCTTCACAGGACGTGTCCTAATACACAGCTCATGCAGTTTGTATGGTGCGGGAAAACTCGGCAGGCCTGTGCGGAACACGCAACGCAGTAATGGCGAAAACATGAAGAGTGACATTTGATTGATTGATATGTGGGGTTTAACGTCCCAAAACCACTATATGATTATGAGAGACGCCGTAGTGGAGGGCTCCGGAAATTTAGACCACCTGGGGTTCTTTAACGTGCACCCAAATCTGAGCACACGGGCCTACAACATTTCCGCCTCCATCGGAAATGCAGCTGCCGCAGCCGGGATTCGAACCCGCGCCCTGCGGGTTAGCAGCCGAGTACCTTAGCCATTAGACCACCGCGGCGGGGTGAAGAGTGACATTTCAGAGCATTCAGAGTTGGTTGATATGTGGGGTTTCACGTCCCTAAACCACCATATGATTATGAGACGCCGTAGTGGAGGGCTCCAGAAATTTTGACCACCTGGGGCTCTAACGTGCACCACAATCTGAGCACACGGGCCTACAGCATTTCCGCCTCCATCGCAAATGCAGCTGCCTCAGCCGGTATCGATTCCGCGACCTGCTGGTCAGCAGCCGAGTACCTTGGCCACTAGACCACCGTGGTGGGGTATCGTGACCGATTGAATGAGATAGTATTCGCTTATTTCACTACACAGATCAAAGACTAAACCCTGTATATTAAACGTTTCCAAGTGCCTTCCGGTGCGCTGAAATCCACAGCGGCGCTCTGGAAATGCTGTTCCTTTTGTTAATCACCTCTATCGTCTCAACAAATAAATGCAGTACGTTTTAGTGCATATATGTGTGGTTATTAGGTAGTGCTTATTACTCGCGGTGGGCCTTCACATCTCAAAGTAATACAGAGCAAGCTCTCTCGTTTCATATGGAGTAAAAATGAATTTCACTCTATCTGATGTTTTGGGAGAGTACAAGAACACTCTGAAGAGTAACTTGGCCTCTTTACTCTTACGATACCCTCCACAGTTTCTAGAGTGTGCGGTTAGATGCCGTTTGGTCGCAGTAGCGATACGCATGTTTCATCAGATAGGTATTGTACTACAGTAGGTGCTAAAGTAGCAGCAGATGTTTACGTAGCCCATTGCGGTGAGTTTTCGGGTCTTTAATAAGACTGGCGCTAACCACAAGAAATCGTAACCCAAACATATCAGCAAGACTTTGCAAACATTGGGATTTTTAGTTGACGCAACATTTTTTGTACATAGCAAGCAATTTGTGGCAATTTTTGTTTCCAGTATGATTTAAAATAGCAATACATTTCAATAGTATTTTGTTATGCTCAAGAATGCACTGGAGCCGCATTTCAATTATACATATGCAAAGGCATGATAGTAATAATAGCTTATGTGTAAACGCTGCAGTGACCAAATTCTGATTGGAATTAAATACAAAAAATGCATGCCTGGTAACAAACGAAAAAAAAACTTTAGGTGGGTAATACTGACAAGGAGAATTTCACTGCAGAGGGCAATTAATTTTTATACGTATATATTGGTGCAGGAGTTGCCATAACAGAATGTCCAGCTCCGGTGAATGATTTGCGTGCGAAGCCGAGTTAGCACCTGATTACTCTTCTCTTGCGACCATTTCTCAAGTTTCGCTCAAATGTGTTGCGTAACATCCAACGCCTATTGCTTGGGAAAAGAGGATCAAGGCAGAGGTTGCCTTATGACACGTGCCATGGGCGCGAAACTCTTGCCGCTTTTATTTTCGTATATGTCACTGTGAATTGAAATATATTACAACAAGACATTTGTGAGAAAAGCTGCTGCCTTCGTATTGACCACCCACACATTTGCAAAAAAAGAATAAAAAGAAAGAAGGTTTCGCAATGCATCATGCGCACAAAGGCGAAGCAAAAAAAGTATATTGTATATATTTCACTTCATTCTGGCAGTACCTGCTACGTCATCAGGAAGAGCTGGCTGTGTCTCACCATTAGGTAAACCTAGATATATGTAACACAGTAGCAGACTTCGGAAGCATGAGTTAATCCGGTGCACATTAGAAAAGATGCAAGTGAACACTAGTCACTGAAAGAAAAGTTGTGGTTGGCATCTCCTATAGACAGCAGTATTCGATGTTTCCTACGTTGTAATAATACAAGTAAGTCTATCATTAAACACGTTCCCTGTAGAAAAAAAAGTGTATTTAGCCAGAAGCTATGCAGCGAGCAAGCGCAGTTAGGAAATGTGTTCCTTTTAGATTTCGCTTGCAGAGCCGCTTTCATTCTACTCTGTACCACCGGTGGGGCCGATCATCTCAGTGGCTTGTCGGGCCTGACCGAGGGCCCGAGGGTCCTCAGCTGAATCCCCGAGGACAGATAGGCGAGTCGCGCCACCATTAACCACGTACGCATTCGTCATGTATGTCCAGTCAACCGAGGACCAAGACTATGTTCTCTGAACACACACACACACACACACACACACACACACACACACACACACACACACACACATATATATATATATATATATATATATATATATATATATATATATATATATATATGCTGCTTGGGTTTTACCGGCTCTTCTACCACTTCTCGTAAGGCGAGCTATTGTGTATGTGACTTCCGTGATTTTGTCGAGAACGACAGACAGTCCGTCGTATGCGGCCAAGAACTTTTGGCATAACCCGCGTCTTCGTACCGGAGTCCACAGCCACACTAAGTCGCCTGGGTGGTAAGTTACAGGCCGGTGGCGGACGTTATAGCGTACCTTCGATTTTTCCTGTGATGACAAAGTGCGTAGACGAGCAATACGACGCGCTTCTTCTGCAAGGCAGAGGAGTTCGGTGACTGAGAGGTTCTCGTGCACCGAGAATGGCAAAACTGTGTCGAGTGTGTGCCGTGGCGGTCGTGCGTACATCAAGAAAAAAGGGCTATAGCCTGTTGTCTCGTGCTTAGCGGTGTTGAACGCGTACGTTATAAATGGTAGCACGTCATCCCAGTTCTTGTTGTCGGATGCCACATACATAGAGAGCATGTTTACAATTGTTCAGTTGGTGCGCTCCGTGAGCCCATTTGTTTGCGGATGGTATGGCGACGAGTGACGAAGGCGGGACTCACTCAATCGAAGCAGTTCTTCTACTATGTCTGCCGTAAATTGTCGCCCACGATCACTGATGATCACCTGAGGTGGGCCATGTCGTAGGATAACGTGCTGCAGCAGGAACACAGAGACGTCGCTGGCAGTTGCGGTTGGTATGGCCGCCGTCTCGCAGTAGCACGTGAGGTAATCGACACATACAATTATCCAGCGATTGCCCTTAGCCGACTTTGAAAAAGGGCCCACGAGGTCAATGCCCACCTCTTGGAAAGGTGTGCTTGGAGGTGGCAAGGGCTGTAGAAGACCAGCCGGAGCAGTAGACGGGCGTTGGTGGCGTTGACACTGTGTGCAGCTGGCCACATACGCCTCGACTGACTGTCGCATTCCTGGCCACTAAAAGCGTTCCTTAGCACGGTAAAGCGTCCGCGCAGAACCTAAATGTCCGGACGTAGGATCATCGTGCATCACACCTAAAATCGCTGCCCGAAGGGTTTCTGGCACTACCAGGAGGAAACGTGCGCCAGTGCTGGAAAAGTTCTTATATAGGAGTCCGTTGCGTAAACAGAAATGGCGTGCCGTAGGAGCTGTGCAAAGCGATGATAGCCGGGTGTCTTTTCGCTGTTCATCTTTGAAAGTACTGAGGTCGGGAAACTTCGGTGACACAGAAGCTACGAGGTGATCGAGGTCATCAGCGTCACACTCTGTAGTGCTCAGTGGCATGCGCGAAAGGCAATCTGTGTCGGCGTGTCGTCGACCACTTTTGTACGAGACTATGAAGTTATACTCTTGGAGCCGAAGTGCCCAGCGCGCTAGACGGCCGCAAGGATCCCGAAGGTTGACGAGCCAACACAATGAGTGGTGGTCGGTGACGACTGTAAAAGGGCGTCCGTATAAGTAAGACGGAAGCCGCTGAATCGCAAATACTACCGCGAGGCATTCTTGTTCTGTGACAGTGTAATTCTGTTCGGGCCTACTCAAGGAGCGACTTGCGTATGCAATCACGTGCTCGCGGTTACCATAGCGTTGAACTAGGACGGCACCAATTCCTATGCCGCTGGCATCTGTGTGCAGTTCGGTTGGAGCTGATAGGTTGAAGTGTTGAAGAACAGGCCGCGACGTCAGGAGGAACTTCAGTTGACGAAAAGAGGAGTCGCACTCCGGAGTCCACTCGAAGGGAGTATTCTTCCGTAGTAAACATGTCAGCGGATACGCGACATCGGTAAATTTGAATATAAAGCGGCGAAAATAGGAGCAAAGCCCCAAAAACTGCGGAGCTCCTTCACAGAGCGCGGCACATTGAATGCTTCAACGGCTGCTGTTTTCTGGGGATCTGGACGGATGCCCTCCTGATCGACTAGGTGCCCGAGAACAAGGATTTGTCGGTCTCCGAAGTGGCATTTCTTTGAGTTAAGAACAAGGCCAGCGTTTCTTATGCAAGTCAGTACAGTATCCAGACGTGAATTGTGTTCGCTGAAGGTGCGGCCAAAGATGACGACGTCGTCGAGATAGCACATACAAATGCTCCACTTCAAGCCACGAAGAACAGTGTCCATAAATCGCTCGAACGTCGCCGGCGCATTGCACAGTCTAAATGGCATCACGTTGAATTCAAAAAGGCCGCCAGGTGTTACAAAGGCTGTCTTTTCTTTATCTTCAGGATGCATGGGAATTTGCCAGTAGCCCGATCTTAAGTCTACAGAGGAAAAGTAAGAGGCCGAATGCAGACAGTCTATGGCATCATCAATACGTGGAAGTGGGTACACGTCTTTTTTGTTACAGCATTCAATCGGCGATAATCGACGCAAAATCTCCAGGATCCGTCTTTCTTTTTAACGAGAATTACTGGAGCTGCCCATGGACTTACCGACTCTTGAATGATACCGTTTTCAATCATTTCGTTCACCTGCTCATTAATATTCCGCCGCTCGGATGGCGAAACACGGTATGGCTTTTGTCTAATCGGATTGGCCAAACCCGCGTTGATTGTGTGACATGTCCGAGAAGCAGGGATTAGGGGCGCTTCGTCTTTCTGCGCAAAGTCGAATGCAGAGACGTGATTCGAAAGTACATTGACCAATGTTCGGCGTTCACTTGTGCTCAGCGACTTATTCACCATTGACAGAAGAGCCGTTTCAAAACTGTGACTACGATGCTCTTCCGGCGCATCTCTAAGCTCGGTCACCAATAAGGCCTCGTGTTGTCCACTCACGACGGCTAACTTTAGACCATCTGGTAACATCACGGGTTCTGTAGAGCAATTGGCAGTGCATAAACCAGCGCGTCCACGTCTGATCGACACCACACAATGTGGGATCAACACATTCTTTTTCATGCAGTTGGTGTACACTGTTTCTACGTTGGCATCAAAGTTGGCGGATTAGCTGTCGCTGCAACCAACAGGTACACGAACGGTTGATAACGGTGGTATGATAGTGTCGCCACAGACACACAATGCCGTCTCACCATCCACAGGGTTTTCCAAGAGTGCTGGCGGAACGTGATCACTCAAGACTATTGTCCCTGTGCGGCAGTCGACAGTCGCACCACACTCCCTCAAAAAGTCCATACCCAAAATAACATCATGTGTCGCCTGCGGAATAATCACGAACTCCGTTGGGATAACACGGCCTCCGAGAAATACGTTAGCTTGACCCACACCAACAGGATGCAGTGCCTCACCACTCACTCCGCAAAACTTCGCAGCTTGATTCCACCTAAATAATACCTTCCGCCCCAAGGTATCTTTAAAACACGCACTCATGACCGAAATGGTTGCCCCCGTGTTCACCAAAGCCATCACAGGCACACCGTCAACAAAAACACGTACTTTGTTCTTGAGCATCAACACAGGAGGTATTTCTGATATTAGCACGTCTCCGGCGACCTCAGCTCTATCGGCCGCGCTTGCTAGTTTTCCTGTGGCAAAGGAGACGTGTTGCGGCGCCGTGGTGAAAGAGAACGGGGAACACGAGGTGGTGGAGGCGTCAAGCTCCTGTCAGATGTAGGGGAGTGGTTCCGGAAGCTGCGTGTCCAGTAGTCGTCGCGAGGCAACAGGTGTGTTGCATTAGGGTCATCGTACGGTCGATCAGACGATCGTGTGAAGTGTTGTGGTGGGCCATAGTACGTTGCTCGCGGGTCATCGCGAAGTCGTTCGGAAGGCCGTGCAAAGTGTGGTGGGTAGCCATACCGTGGGGCTACACGTCGACGGTTGCAAAATCGCGAAATATGTCCTGGTACACCACAGGAGTAGCAAACTGTGAGAGGTCGAAACTCTCTTTGTTCGTCGATGAATCGAACATCGTCTTCTCTGGCGGAGTGGGTCGGTTCGTTCCGTATATCATAGGAATAGACCGGGCGTCGCGAAGAAGGCGGACGCTGGGGGCGTCGGTCATGGCGAGGAGCTGGCAACCGTGGTGCTCTCCTTGGCTGTGGAGGTGCGCTGTACTCAACAGCTGCTGCACTAACCATTGCTTGCCAAGGGGTCGTAGAAGGCGGCGGCGCAGTCACAGCCGCACGTGGCACATATACCGAATGTTGGTCGTTTACAGAATGGTGATCAACTGCTGAATGCGTCTGTTCTCTATAGCGAGAAAGTTATTCGCGAACAATCTCTCGAATCGTTGACGACAGGTCTGGGCAGGTGCTCGTGTCGATGCTGGCAACCGTTCTAACATTTGTGAGCCGGCCGAACTTTGGAGCAGCAATCCTGCGCATTTTCAGCTGTTCGAAAGTTCGGCAATGCCGAATCACGTCGGACACCGAGCTCAGGTGCTCTTTTCCGATTAGGAAATTATATACATCTTAGGCTATGCTTTTCAGCAAATGCCCTACTTTGTCGTCTTCTGACATCTGATCATTGACGACCTTGCAGAGCTTCAGCACATCCTCTATATACGTGGTACATGTCTCACCTGGAAGCTGCGCGCGTTGAGACAATGTCTGCTCTGCCCGCTTCCTTTTGACGCTCGAGTCGCCAAAACACGCTTTCAGCTCTGCAACAAAAACGTCCCACGTCGTCAGTGTGTCCTCGTGGTTTTCGTACCACACGAGCGCAGTATCCGTAAGGCAAAAGACCGCATTGCTGAGCTGAGCGGCGGCATCCCAGCCGTTGGACTTGCTGACTCGCTTGTACTGGACGAGCCACGCGTCGACATCCTCTCCCGATTTTCCTCCTAAGGTTGGCAGGACTCGGTAGTAGGGCACGGAACCCATTGGAGTTGGCCTTGAAGCGTTAGATGGCTGATCTTGGGCCATTACGATCGGCGCAGGCGGGAGTCCGGCAAGGCGGCGGCTGCGGCGTAGTCCAGGTAGTGAAGCTCCCGTCGTTGGGCTTGTCTTACCCAGCACGCTTCCACCAATCTGTTACGCACAAGGAGGACCAGGACGTATACGGCTGAAGGGGGCCGTTTATTTTGGTCGCCAAGAAAAGCGCTGGAGCGGCCAACAGGTTGATGATCGCAGTCCCATCGTCTTCTTTCTTCCTCCAGCTTGGGGCAGTCAGCATGTTCACCCATCTTGGTTTTCTTCCAAGGCATGCGTAACAATATATATATATATATATATATATATATATATATATATATATATATATATATATAATAAGGGAAAGAAGTGTATACCTAAGGGCTCGTTTTTCCGTGTTTTAACACAATATTAATCAGATCTAACAGACAGTAATGCCAAGGAATGTACAGAGGAAGTTATTAAAACCAATGGAATGTAAATAGGAAGAAAGAAGAAAGAAATGTGGATGAAAAAATAACCAGCCGTGAGCAGGAATCAAACCTACGACCTTCGAATAGCGCGTTCGATGCTCGAATGCGTTAGTTGAAGGTCGTAGGTTCGATTCCTGCTCACGGATGGTTATTTTTTTATCCACTTTTCTTTCTTCTTTCTTCTTATTTACATTCCATTGGTTCTATATATATATATATATATATATATATATATATATATATATATATATATATATATATATATATATATATATATATATATATACCTCACTTGATGTTTGGAGCGTATAGTTTGTGAATTAGGGTAGAAGTAAGTCTTTAAGCCACTCAAGTATCACACTTGTTGCTTATTCAATTGGTGAGAGGGAGAGAGATCACTATGTTTCTAACTAAGTGAAGAGAAACCCCATCGTCAGGTGACATACACAATCATCGATATTTTGATTATGAGTATGTCTGGAGCTTCAGTTTATAAATCTGCTAATAATGTTTGAGACTTCAAAACGGGCTGATACATATTATGCAAGCTGTTGAGTTAATATGTGGTTCAGCGGGTGTAGTTTGTACACTAAGTGTAGGTTAGGTCAGCAAATATATTTAGTAAGCATACTGAATTTATGATTTGTTCACTTACTATGTTTTGTAAGCACATTGCGAGGAGCAAAAGAAATGCAAAGAAACAAGAAAAAACATAAAGAGAAGAAAGGAAAAAAACAGAAAGATGGAAAGAAGAAAAATTATAGTAGTAAAGTGCCACCAACTTACATAATCGGAGTACATCCTCTACCTATAGAAAGAATACAAATGTTCCCTTAGCGAATATAACTATATGCAGATCCTCAGAAACTTTCCAAATCTGAATTGCCAAGTAGAACCCGAATCAAGCTGGACGATTTACTAAAGTGTTATAGTAAGAAAAAAACAACACATAAAAATCAATAGCTATTACTGTTCATACAACTATGAACATTATTGGAGTCGGCAAGGTGCAGAGTTTAAAATTTATAATTCTTAACTCATAAGGTATACACTCACAAATATTCGACTTCTCGAAATGACCCATTTGGGCACTGTTTCTGCCTACATTTTCAAAAGAAGTTTGATTATGTACGACGAGCGGATCACAGTAGTATGCCATTAATTTGAGAGGTAAAAGAACTGAAACTTGGACGAGATGATTCTTGTTCAGTATTTATTTTTTGAATATGCGCTATAAAATTGAAAGGAGAGAAATCCGACACGATGAAGAAATATATGTGGTTGTTGCTACATTTACTTGGTGCTCGGCAGTCACTTTTTGAGCTCATCAAAGCTTCAAAGCCAAGATAGCGAAGAAGGCTTACGAGCCAGAGCTTAAAGGGCTTTGGTCAAGCTAAGCTACGTGAAAATTACCAACCAAAAGTAACTTTGACAAATAGATTGTTTGAAGGGTGGTAGAAGCACGAATGTTTTTAAAATGATGTGACTACCGCTGAGGGGATCGCCTCACATGAAGTGTGCACTGTTAACTGCATTTATGAAAAAAAAGACAGTGGTGAGCTAGTCATATGAAATATGATTGTGACTGAACAGAAAACAATAATGATATTTCAGTGACTTAAAGAACAACTAAACATTTCCAGAATGAGCACTGCGTACAGTCTAGCTGCAGCGTGTTAAAAAACACTACATCATTACGCACATACACAGTAATTTAAGTGGTTGTTTTTAGTGTCAACAATTAACCATGTGAATAATTAAGTGTCTTAAAGATTAAAAAAAGTCGATATATATTCATTTGTGTTGGTATGTGCGTTGTACTACAATTTTGCGACGGGGCGCAAAAGATGCACTTGTTAGGGAAGAAGGCGATATATATTCGTCATCCAGGACCACCCAATCAAACCACTTCCCGCCACCATCCGGAAGCCTGACCAGCTCAACTAACTGTCGTCGCTCTTCATCACCCTCTTACTCCACACCTCCACCAAAATATTAAGGGGAGAAAGGCGTTTAAGAAAACATATTTACACACGAAAGCAGGGGAACAAGATTGAGCCAAGTCTGCGCGAAATAGCACTAAACATCATCTTCTTGTCTACTACCTTTAACTCTAGCGCCCCGTATCATCAACCCTGGTGGCGATGTGATATACCTGCGAACACATGAGTAATTTGCCATAATAGGTGGTCGTACTTTACCGAAACAGAAAACGACGTAACTTCGCACTTGTGGGGCGAAAAACGAGGGTGCAGAGGAGCGGGTGACCTTCCCGATCATGTCTGCAACCTCCGACTAGTCTTCCTCTTCGATCCACTGCTGCTAAACTAAGCTAAACCGTCCCTCCTGCATTCCCATCCTCACTCTCACATCACTGCTCACCCTCCTTTTTTTTCTCAGTCCTTGCTATACAATGGTTATACTCTGTTTTACTATCCGTACTCTGTCTTTACTTCCGGTTCACCCTAACAATATTCTCCCACTCATTGATATTCTATAATACACATGGCCACGCCTTACCGTCTCCTGCTTCCATCGCCTTCTCTTCACCGTCATATACCTTCCCTACCCTCTTCTTTTAGTATACTATGCCTGGATGCATTATGCTTTACCGTATTTACATTTCCAACTTCATCCCTGTTTTTTGTCCCCCCCCTCGAGTTACACTATACAATAGTGTACATCTGTATTCTATTGTATATATACTCAATGATCCTTCTTTCCTTAATCCTCGCCCTCGCATTACTCCTCGTAACCCTCACTTTGCTTTCCCACACTTTTGCATTTACTTATCTAATTTACAAAATCTTCGCCCTGCCTGAAGTTTATGGCGTTCACTTATCAGGTAATAATGATAAATGAACCTTGTGAAAGACAGAATGAGCATCCACGCGTATAAGTTACGTTCATGTTCTCTAGTGCTGTTAAACAATTTTCATTTAAAAACCGGCTCTACGCGTCACAGTCATCCAACTCAGTAAGTTTAGGTTGTAGTTTTTCATGTTATCTTAACCAAAACTTTTCATTGTACTGAACTAAGAAAACAAGACTGAAAGCCTAAAGCTAAATAAAGGAGGAGCTTGCGGATGTGGGATGTTCGTGACGGTGCTATATCAGTCAACATGTAAACGAGGAATGAACAGCTTCCGGGTAAAGGGGTTTGGTGGTTCGCACCTCCTTTCCAAAGCAATGATTCTGTTTTTACGTCTGGAGCATGTCTCTCTAGGGTCTATGTCCCACGGCGTCGGCGTCCGCACTCCCACTACAAATGCGCAACTCCCGTCCTTCCTCTCTCCAACAGCTACGAGTTACTCTATCAGCTCCCCTCCTACCACCTGCTTGCACTTCTCCTGTGCTCTCGCTTCTGCTCGCGCGGTGCATGCACTACTCTCCTCCTCTAGTATCCTATCCGTCAAGTGTGATTATAAAGCAGGTGCGCATGCGTGCACCCTGCCTATTCTCTTCCACGCTCCACCCCTCTCTCACCTCGTAACGCCGACTTGTACATGTCTACACTCGCTCCCCTCCACCATTTTCCCCCCTCTCTCTCCTCTAGGCAAACCTCCAAGCCGCGTTTACACTCCCGAAGCGCATGCGTACTCGTCCCCCTCCTTCCTACATCCCTCCTTACTCTCGCATCGCAACGCAGACGCAGGCAGCGTCTGCTGGCGAGTGTCCTGATAAATAATACCGACTGTTCGCGCTGGACAACCTATCGCTGACCATCCCGTATATAGGTGAAGTGACGGCATGTCCGCACCCTTGGTCTATAAGCGTCATCACATAGTCATGTGAGCTTACAACCAATGGTAGTTACTGGGTTACGAGATTGTATTGAGAACAATCGTTTGGTATTGTTCTCAAGCTGGGTAGGAACGCCATTCTTCAGACTGCTCCAAGTAAATTGAATGAGAGCCCGGGGATGAGCATTAACTCGATTCTTCGGCACGTGCATCAGATCGTTTTTTTGACGTTGAGAGGTGACAAAAGATTGTCACCCGTATTTTGTTACCATTGAATCTTATGGCGTTGGACGAACACTGGAGTTTCTGCTTCATGGGGCATATAAGGCTTTCGCATTAATAGAACGTTGAGTCAGTGAAGCACTCACGCTGAGACAAAGCTTTTAGGAAGAGGTAAAAGAAGAGTTAATAACGATCTCGATGTTACAGCAGCTGTCTTAACATTCGTCCATTTTACTGTGACTGCTCGAAACTGGGTTCACTGTGTCCGTTAATAACCACCTTTAAAACAGCTTTCTCATGCGAGAGTTCATATGAGCCACATCCTCACGTTCATGATACAGTGCCGCCACGACATCTGGGTTCGAACACATGCCCCCACGCAGACTAAGACTGCAGGCTTTCGTCACTGCGCTGTCGGTTAACCTGCGTGGGTGACAATTTGCGTGAATCAGACGCTGCAAGACGACGCGTATAGTAAAAGGTGAAAAAGTCCTTGAGAAGATAGCAGTGTCGGCTTCAAAGACGCGCTTCTGTCGCAGTGAAAAAGTCCCATGCCGAAGAAGTCACTCATACGTTTTTTCGGGAGTGAGGGAAGCTAGAGTTCCAGATTAAATGTTTCACCGCCGTGTCCCTTAACGGCTTTACACTGAATGAAACAAAAAGCAGAGAGTCATAATGCACTTGAATGAACCTCTTGCGAACGTGCACTGGTATTTAAGTCTTCCGTGAAATGGCCGCGTTAGTTCCTTGTGTTCGCACTGAGAAAACAACAACAAAATATTTCGATTTTTTTTCTCGACCTTTCGCGTGAGCTGCGACGTGCCTTGCTTGGCTCTAGTGAAACGCTAAGGAGAAGCGCCGAGGCTTCGCCATGCAGAAAATAGGAATATCCGCAGGGTCAGAAAGACATAGCAAAAAAAAAGGAATAACGGGGAGCTGGGAGAAAACGTGGTGTTCGGAATTGAGATCCTCGCCGAATCGTGTAGTCAATTTGCCTGAACTGAAACGGCAGCGCCAGAGAGCGAACAACCAGCAACAGTGCCCGCCAACTGTATTTCCCCGAAGTTATGCAACGCCTTGAAAAATGTGCGGATAAAATAGGAGACGTTTCTTTGGTTGAGTGGCATTTTCAACTGCTTTAGAAGGAACCGGCCATAAATCTTGCATCTCCCATTACCATACACGTGCTCGCGAATAGTCGAAGGAATAAATAAATAACTGAAGGCCTTTTACATGAATGGAAACAATCCAGTTCGATAAGTTTTGCTTTCAGATGTAGCAAGAACGATTCGTCGCTGTTGAAATTGCCTGAGAATATCGCTTTATGTCGTGATTTTCCGATAGCCAAGCAGTCTCGATTCTTTGATTAAAAAGACATCCATGTTTGAGACGATCAATAAGGTTAGCTAACAAAGGTCTTAAGCGAGTGATCGCCTTTACAACCATGCGTCGTTTGAGGGTCACTGAAGTGTTCACACCATAAACCACACTGCGCTGCACTAGTCGAAAAACCTTCTTACAGCCGAAATTAAACAAACATTTCAGTCGTCTGAATGCATTTATTTTATTTTTGTCATTGTTTTTCTTCTTCGTCAAATTCAAAGATACATGCAGAGCAGACATTGTTATCAAGGAGCTTAGTGTGTTATAGGCCATTCCGTTACTTCTGATTTTTTAGGAGTGCTTTAGAGAGACTACAGCGAAAAAATGAGATGAAAGTGTGGCCTTGCTGACAGTACCACAGTCTAATATATATTGTTACGAATAAGTATAGCACCTGCTACTATATAAACTCTTTATTTAGGGCGAACTTTGCCCGTAAGCTCAAAACTAAAAATGGTCAGCCAAAAATGTCTCTTGCTCGCTGACTACAACTTCGTCGGTCTCTTCCTCTGCCCCTCGAGTCTCGTGCTGGTCTCGTGGCGTAGCATCGTGGCGCGTGCAGGACGGCATTCCATGGCGCGGCTTTCTTGCTACTTGCTTGGCGGCTTTTACGAAGGTGAATTGTGGCACGCGTCTTCTGCGGTGGTCGAGCTGTGGCATTAGTCCCCCTCCTAGCACGCATCGTCCCGATGCGTAGAGCCGGCTGACAGTTTCTAAACAATAGGACTTGTCCTTGTGTTAGACGACGTCAGTCGATTCGCTTGTTCAGTTCCTGTCGTAGTACGGTTTCATCCGTACTACATGTACAACTTCCGGGAGATTCCTGCGTCGTGTTGTGCATACTTGACCTTCAGGGATCACTTCGTAGTTTAATGGGCCTAGCTGACTAAGAACCCTGTAAGAGCCAAAATAGCGCCGCAAAAGTTTTTGTGTTAGGCCACGTGCACGTACAGGCGTCCAGACCCACACTTGGTCTCCAGGGGAGTACTGAACGTCCCTTCGTCTTATATTGTAATGGTGCGCATCGACGTCCTGCTGTTGAATGATGCGGTTCCGTGCTACTTGTCGCGTCTCTTCTGCCCTTTCTACATATTGGCTTATGTCAGGGTCCTCTTCATTTGTGCTGTTGACAGGCAGCATCGCGTCTAATGTCGTTATTACTGTCCGACCATAAACAAGTTGAAATGGCGTGAAGTGGATGGTCTCTTGTACTGCGGTATTGTATGCAAATGTAGTATACGGTAATATGGTGTCCCAAGTCCGATGCTCGACGTCCACATACATCGTGATCATGTCGGCAAGTGTCCTGTTCAGCCTTTCAGTTAACCCATTAGTTTGCGGATAGTATGCGGTAGTTCTTCTGTGATTGGTGTGCGTTAATTTCATGACAGACTGTACAAGCCTGGAAGTGAACGCAGTTCCTTTGTCAGTTATAAGGACTTTAGGTGCGCCATGTCGCAGCATCATCTGGGTCACAAAAAACTGAGCCACTTCATTTGCCGTTCCTTTTGTGAGAGATGACGTCTCGGCATACCGGGTCATGTAGTCAGTTGCTACAACTATCCAGGCCTTCCCAAACGATGACATAGGAAATGGTCCTAGCAAATTCATTCCGACCTGCTCAAACGGGACTTTCGGTGGCTCTATCGGTTTCAAAAGACCTGCTGGTTTTAGGGCTGGTACTTTGTGTCTTTGGCATTCTCGACATGATCTTACGTAATGCTGTACTGAATCCATCAATTTTGGCCAGTAATATCTTTGGCGTATTCTTGCCAAAGTCCTACTAATGCCCAAGTGACCTGCCGATGGGTCATCATGACACGCTTCTAAAATTTCCGCTCGCAGTGATGATGGTATCAGCAGTAAGAACGTTTCACCGGTGTGTTCAAAGTTTCTCTTGTAGAGAGCGTTGTTGCGGAGGATGTAGGAACGTAGTCCACGGACAAAAACTCGCGGTACTTCGACTTGCTGCCCCTCTAAGTATTGAGTGACAAGAAGTAATTCTGGGTCCATTCACTGATTATGAGCTATCTCCGACACATTCACAGCTCCAAGAAATGCGGAGTCTTGTTCATGCTCAGGAGACGAGGTCTGGACTGGTGCTCGTGACAAGCAATCCGCGTCGTTGTGCTTGTGGACAGACTTGTAGACTACGGTGATGTCATATTCTTGTAGACGCAGGCTCCATCCAGCAAGTCTTCCGGAAGGATCCTTGAGGTCCGCAAGCCAGCACAATGAATGATGGTCACTGGTGGCTCGGAATAGTCTACCGTATAAATATGGACGGAACTTACTGATGGCCCATATAACTGCGAGACATTCCTTTTCCGTAGCTGAATAATTATACTAAGCTTTCGACAGAGAGTGGCTTGCATGAGCAATAACTTTTTCTTCCCCGTTCTGTCATTGAACAAGAATAGCACCGAGGCCAACGTTGCTGGCACCCGTATAAATGTCTGTTTTGGCATCTTCGTCAAAATGAGCGAGTATGGGAGGTGACTGCAAACGCCGTCGTAACTCTGAGACGGCGTCTTCTTGCTCTTGGTGCCAGATGAATGGCACACCTTCCTTCGTAAGCCGTGTCAGTGGTTCCGCAATCTTGGAGCAGTTTTCAACGAAGCGCCTATAGTAGGCACAAAGCCCCAGGAAACGTCGCATAACTTTTTTGTCTCTTGGCCTTGGGAAATTTTCAACCGCAGTGATCTTATCCGGATTTGGGCGGACACCGTAAGAACTGATAATGTGCCCGAGGAACCGAAGCTCCCGGAATCCAAAGTGGTACTTTTCGGGTTTGATCGTAAGTGCAGCCATGCGAATAGCGTCCAGTAACGTTCTCAATCTCTGTACGTGCTGCTCGAACGTAGTGGAAAAAATTACTACGTCATCAAGATAGACAAGACATGACTGCCATTTGAGGCCGGAGAGCACAGTGTCCATCATCCTCTGGAAGGTAGCGGGAGCAGAACACAAATCAAATAGGAGTACTTTGTAGAGTCCGTCGGGGTCACAAACGCCATCTTTTCACGATCTCGTTTGTCGACTTCTATTTGCCAGTATCCGCTCTTTAGATCCAACGATGAAAAAAAGTGAGCATTGTGCAGTTTATCCAACGTATCGTCGACTCGTGGGAGCAGGTACACGTCTCGCTTCGTGACGAGGTTGAGTTTTCTGTAATCAACACAGAACCGCATGGTGTTGTCCTTCTTCTTCACCAGTACTACCGGCGATGCCCATGGGCTTTTGGAGGGCTGTATGACATCGTCGTCGAGCATCTCCTGTACTTGCTTCTTTATCGCCTCCCTTTCTTTCGGAGCTACTCGGTATGAATGCTGACATACTGGTCTAACATGCCATTCGATTACATTGCGGTGCTTTGCTACAGGCGTACGTCCGACTTTCGATGAAGAAGAAAAACACTCTTCGAATTCCTTGATCAACTCCACAACCTGGTCTTTCGGCAGAGATGAAAGCTCTCGGTCAATATCTGTTTTCTCGAGGACACTGTCCACTGTTGAGGGCGTTGTGGGTACTTTTTCTATGGTACAAACATCTGAGACTTGTACGTAGTCATGAAGTGATGCTATGGCTGCTCCCTTCGCCAGATGCTGTACCTCGTTGGTAAAGTTAGTCAATAGCACATCAGTATATCCGCTCCGCAGGTTCACTAGACCTCTCGCCACGCGTATCCCCTTTGTGAGTTGCAGTTCAATATTTCCATCGGGTGCAGCGATGGCGTAGTGGTTAGAGCATCCGCCTCGCATGCAAGAGGTCTGTGGTTCAAATCCCGGGCCGCGCAGCTCCCAACTGGAAAAAAAAATCTGCGTGTTGATGGAACTGCATTAGGAGGCCTGGGGTTCGGCCTCACCGGTAACTACCACCGGGAACGCACTGCCTCACCAAAGAAGGATTGGCCACCCTGGTGGAGTATCTGGCCACTACCTCCCACATGCATACGTCAAATAAATCACGGCCCTCAGTCCCCAGCAGCTGCGAAGCAACTGACCATGGCGGCGGTCAGATCTGCAACGCAGCAGAGGGTGCTAAGAATCTCTGGACTACAGGCCGCCTTTGGAACCTGAACTTGGCAACGTTTAACGCTAGAACCTTATCTAGTGAGGGAAGTCTAGCTGTACTATTCGAGGAGCTAGAGGGTGTTAAATGGGATATAATAGGGCACAGTGAGGTTAGGAGGACAGATGAGGCCTATACTGTGCTACAGAATGGGCACGTTCTTTGCTATCGGGGCTTGGCAAACAGAAGAGAACTGGGAGTGGGGTTCCTAATTCACAGAAACATAGCTGGCAACATAGAGAAATACTATAGCATTAATGAAAGGGTGGTAGGTATTGTAATTAAACTGAATAAAAGATACAAGATGAAGGTAGTACAGGCTTACGCACCTACATCCAGCCATGATGACGCTTCAGTTGAAAGCTTCTATGAAGACGTGGAATCGGCAATGAGTACGGTAAAAACACAGTATACTATAGTGATGGGCGACTTTAATGCAAAGGTAGGGAAGAAGCAGGCTGGAGACCAGGCAGTAGGAGATTATGGCATCGGCACTAGAAACGCCAGAGGAGAGCTACTAGTAGAATTCGCAGAACGCAATAATTTGCGGATTTTGAATACCTTCTACCAAAAACGAGAAAACCGCAAAGGGACATGAAGGAGTCCTAATGGCGAAAATAAGAACGAAATAGACTTTATAATGACTGCACACCCAGGAATCGTGCAGCATGTGGAAGTGGTTGGCAAGGTACGATGCAGTGACCATAGAATGGTATGGTCTCGAAATGGTATGGTCTCGAAAGAGCTAAAGGACTATGTCTACTTAGGGCAGGTAATAACCGCAGAGCCGAACCACGAGATTGAACTAACTAGAAGAGAAAAAGAATAGGGGGGAGTACATTTGGCAAGCACTCTCAAATTATGACAGGTAGATTGCCACTATCCCTCAAAAGGAAGGTATATAACAGCTGTATCTTGCCGGTACTTAGCTCTGGAGCAGAAACCTGGAGACTTACAAAGAGGGTTCAGCTTAAATTGAGGACGACGCAGCGAGTAATGGAAAGAAAAATGGTAGGTGTAACCTTAAGAGACAAGAAGAGAGCAGAGTGGATTAGGGGACAAACGGGGGTTAAGGATATCATAGTTGAAATAAAGAAGAGGAAATGGACATGGGCCGGGCATGTAGCGCGTAGACAGGATAACCGCTGGTCATTAAGGGTAACTAACTGGATTCCCAGAGAAGGGAAGCGGGTTAGGGGGAGACAGAAGGTTAGGTGGGCAGACGAGATTAAGAAGTTTGCGGGTATAAATTGGCAGCAGCAAGCACAGGACCGGGTTAACTGGCGGAACATGGGAGAGGCCTTTGTCCTGCAGTGGACGTAGTCAGGCTGATGATGATGATGATGATGATGATGATGATGATGATGATGATTTCCAACAGCTAGTCCGGCATATTCACGAAAAACGTCGCTTTTCACAGGAACTGTCACGCTGCTACGTGGCGGCACTGTCACACCTTCATCCACAATACGAAGAGACGAAACAATTGGTTGCTCCGCATGACACACGGCAACAGCGTTCTCTGTAGAGAAAGACACTTGGGATTTGTGCAAGTCAATGATGGCGCTGTTTCTTGCAGGAAGTCCATGCCCAGAATTGCCTCACGGGAACATTCGGGGAGAACAATAGAACTGCAGACGTACACGTGGCCTCTTATTCCCACTCTCGCTGTGCACAATCCTACGGGGCTGACTAAATGCCCTCCGGCGGTGCGTTTTTGCAGTCCGGTCTAATGAGTGAGCACTTTCTTCAGCTTCTTTGCGAGCATGCTACTTATTACTGAGTAGTCTGCACCTGTGTCTATTAACGCTATGGTTTCGACGTCGTCGATTCTGACTTGTAGCTCGGATGCCACGACACCATTACTGCGCTTGTCCGTCATTGTGTCAGTGTCGTTGTCTGATCCGGTTAGCGATGGAGGATTTTCAGTTTTCCGAAAATCAGCGGCCCTGCCGCCACAGGTAACTGGTTCTAGTTTTCCAATTGCGGGCTTGGTGAACGACGCCTCGGGAAAGTAGATGATGGGTGTGGACTCGGCGACCTATTGCGCATTGGTGCAATCGACCGCGATTCATGTCGCTGAGTGTTTGGACTGGCATAACGCGAAGATAAATATTCTTCGATTTCATAAGGGCGCCCAACGTTACGAGGGCAGGGTGCATTTACTGGGAAGCCACGTAGCCCGACCCGACGGTAGTGGCATGTCCGATAAAGATGACCTGCCTCCCCACAGTGGTAGCAGAGGGGCCGCCGGTCTGCCGTGCGCCATACATCACTTTTGCGGGGTCTCGCTTCTGGCATCGGCGGTGGCGTACTGCGAGGAAAGGTCGGTGGCATAACGGGAGCTTGTGCAAAGCTCGGGCGTCTCATGTCTTGCCGTACGACTTGCGCGTACGACAGCTGTGGCTGAGGTTCCGGTTGCGTGTGGTGTGGCACCTGAGGCTGTGGTTGAATAATTGCTTGCCGCCCTTCTTCACGTACAACGCCCGCGATCGAGGGCATCGCTGGAGGACTTTGGGGGAGTTGCAATATAAGAAAAACGCCCGGTCCGAGTGAGAACCGAGCCGAGGCATCCTCATTGGAAAGCAAGTGTTCCACCTGAAAGTAACGCCGGCAGGCTCAAACTGGTTTGTTGAAAAAAAAACTCTGTAAGAATGTCATGCTTTGCGAAGGGTCTCTTTGACGCATGTAAAATTGCGTGGCAGAATCGTATAGAATCGCACTAGGTGTCAAAAAGAGGGCTGCCCGCCGTTACAAAGTGTGCAGTTGCGCAAGTGCGCGTGGCGCTTTACGGAGGAGTAGTGACTACTTCGCTAAAAACTATAGCGTAGTGAGCACGTCACAATGACACTTTCAGTAGGCATTTTAGCATATGAATTGATTCCTCGAAGAACATTGCTCCAAGATTTCTAGATTTTTTTTCTACGGCTTATACAGTAACTATGAGAGTTCATGTTGTTCATGAACAACCCACGACGCGGCTGGCGCCGTGGGTTGTCTCAGCTGCAGAAATAAGTTGGGTGCGAAAAACGAAGAATATCGTGTACTTCAAATGCGTTTTACGTTGAGGAACTGCTCCATTACTGCGTTATTCATTGTAAATTTGGTGCATAACATCCTGTAATATTCAATTAATTGACCTTCAGAGTGGTGACACGGGTGCGCGTGTTTCGGAGGCTCCACCGTGCGGCAAGAAACAAACGGGAATGACATCGTGAGATAACGAGGATAATGCTGTTGACTCCAAGCAGATTTAGTGCTGTATGATGTGCCAGCAATTGCCGCTACTCCTCTCTGGTAGATCAAGAAACGCTTGACAGACCAACTCCAGGCCTTTGTGTCGAGATGTGGGTGGCCCGATGCTGCCTCGGGAGTGGGATACATCAAAATGCTGTGACCTTGTGTCTTTTTTCTCTCTGCGCGGTCGTCCGCCTCTCGCTGCGCAGCTGAACAGTGACGATGGGGTAATCAACCAGACGTAGTCTTCGTTGCTGCTGCTACTGCTCTGGTTGTCGTGGTTTTAACTGCTGCAGCGATCGTTTTTATTGTTTAAAAATTATCAACTGATAGATTTATTCGTAGTAAATATATAAAGACATGTCGGTAGAATATACCGATGGGTGTTCCATAGCGCCAGGCGAGAAAAGAACCTTCTGTAAGAACATTACAAGGTGTTATGCAGGAAGGCTGATATACAAATTTTGTGGCCTCAGTAAAGTAGGTTTCACCGTATTGGCGAGCACTCTTGTCATCGTTATTGTTGTAACTGCAGTGCCCACACCGATAACGTAGCCTTCGTGAAATGCTGATGATGAAGCCTACAAACCAGGTATACGCTTATAAGAAGAGACTCGGGTTGCCTAGTTTAACACACACACCCCGCCGTGGTGGTTTAGTGGCTAAGGTACGCGGCTGCTGACCCGCAGGTCGCGGGATTGAATCCCGGCTGCAGCGGCTGCATTTCTGACGGAGGTGGAAATGTTACAGGCCCATGTGCTCAGATTTGGGTGCACGTTAAAGAACCCCATGTGGTCGAAATTTTTGAAGCCCTCCACACTACGGCGCCTCTGTTGATTATATGGTGGGTTTGGGACGTTAGACCCCATATATCAATAAAATAGTTTTACACACACACACACACACACACACACACACACACACACACACTCTCTCTCTCTCTCTCTCTCTCTCTCAAGGGGCCGTTACGTGGACTGCAGGAGTAACCACGTGTAGAGAATTCGGCACAAGGCTATCTTTCTTGTTTTTTAGAATTTCTTTGCACCTACTATTCACTCTAGGAAAAGCTTACCTGACACTCGACAAACGTTTGAATAAAGGAAACGCGCTCACGCTTTCGTCTGTTTTATTGCGATTTGTTCCGCGCTCGCAATAACAGTGCTATGAATAAACATTTTTCCATAGCATGTGTCATCCTTAGGAGATTGTTTAAGAACGGGTAATGTGCACGCATAGAACAGATAAAGGAGAGAGGGGTTTTACGTGTGCCTCCTATTCATTTTTTCACGAAGTATTCTTAACTCAAATCCTCCAGTTTGTTTCTTATATGATAATACCTTGTTTCACGCTGTAGCATGAAAGTGTACAAGAAACTTTCATGTGTTGTTTGAAATTGTGAAGAGTTCGCTTGTAAATACTAGCGCAGAAATGGGTTGACAATTCAGCCAGTTCCGCTTCGCAGACACTGATGAAACAGCAAAGACAGCGGCCTTCTCTTCCTTAGGCCATCGCACTTATAAGCTTTGAAAATCTTTCAGATATGTTGCAACACGCCTCTTTATTAAACAGTCTTTGTTAAGCTTTGAAGTGGTATGTTTGTGCATCTTTATCATGTATCATTCTTATACACAGGTTCGCTTAGAAACGTTCACTTAGGTTGGACGTCGATGGCAACGTCATCAACAATGTTTATGGGAAGGTGATTTACAGCTATCTAAACGCCAATCAGCACATTAACCAGCTGTCCCGTAATCCCATACTGGCCGTTGTCGTGCGTTGGCTCGTCCCCGCAACACTTTTCGCTGACGCTCACGTCGGGCATCTTCTTTCTCGGGAAAAGGGGGAAACTGACCATTCTGTAAGCGCAAATGTCGCAGAAGCAAGAGGAGACAACTGCGTTTTGTGCGAATGATAGCAAGGTTTTTCTTTTGTTGTTTATATGTTCATTACTACTGCACGCACCTTTGGTTAACGAAGTATGCTTCTTCCTCTTGTTGTTGTCTATGAGTTTCAACAGCTAACGGCCTGTAACAATATATTCCACATTTTCAGTGGACCAGTGGCAATGGGGATTCATCGAACTTCTGGGGCACATTCTCGTTAAATTAACCATCTGATCAGCGTTAAGCCAACATCGCAAAAAAAGACTTGACCCAGGACACCTTCGCCGTTAAGGAAGCCTGGCAGTTTGTTATTTTTTCAAGCTGCGGCACTTACGTGCCTGACCACGTGACGTTGACGGAGTAATTTTAAATTATTTTCTTGGCTATTCTTCCACTAAACCAAACGTGTGGCACCAGCTAATACAATGTAAAGCTAATGTAGACGTAACATTAACTTCGATATCTGCTTGAACAACCAATCCACCTTGGTAGCTTAGCGCGCAGGAAGCAGCATTGTGAAGCTCGACGGCACTGCTTCAATACACTGCCGCGGCGGCTGCATTGCGATGGGGGTGAAATTCGAAGGACACCTGCGTATACATCGAGTTATTTGGGCGTTAGAAAAGCCCAAGAGGTCGGAAGTAATCAGGCGTTTCCCACCAAGGCATGCTTAATATATATATCGTGATTTTGGCTCTTAAGAATTCCAGCGTTTTCTTATATAAGTTTCGATGACCAGGCCGTCACCGACGTTCATAATGGGCACTCTTGTCTCAGGCGCTTTCTCATCACTACAACTTTGTAGTTTCACTGAAGTTACGCATCACACTTAGACAGCAAAGCTAAAAAAACAACAAAAAGTTACAGCATAACCACGGAGTGAATGATGATAAGTGGAACAAAGCGTCCGTCTGCCCATCCGTTCTGGTGTCTGATGCATTACCATTTCACAACACACGCCGCACTATTGCAGTGTGACAAGATAGGCAAGGGCAAATAACAAAAAAACTAAGGACTCAAAATTTTTTTCACTCTTAATTCTATATGTTCTAAAGAAAACTTTACATTTATTTTGAGGTTTCTCTAACATTTGGTTGCATAGTTGATGATGATCAAATAATTTGTCGCGAAACAGTAGTTCGGAACTCGTAAGATCGAGGTCACCCTCTATATAGGTGGTGGGTCCACGGCGGTATGTCAGTGCCTATACGGTGCTCTTCTGCTGGCTCGAAGGTTACGGGTTCGATCCCGGCCACAGTGGTTGTATATCTATGGAGGTAAAACGGTAGAAGGTGGTGTCCTGTGCAGTGTCAGTGTACACTAACACCAGATGGTTGAAATTTCGCAGCCATCTACTGCAAACTTTCTCACAATCATATAGCAGTTTTGGGCCATAAAGTTGAATAATAATAATAATAATAATATTAATAATAATAATAATAATAATAATAATAATAATAATAATAATAATAATTATATAACCCTAGGTAGTGACTAAGTATTTGAATGTCTCATTATTCTTGGTCGAGCGTCATAAATGGTGGGCGTATATGCAGGCAAACTGCTATGTGAGCATGTGTTTATTTCAACGCATTGTCGGCTCAACGACGCGTCGCTCACTTTTAGGCTTCTTTCGTGAGCATCCATGTAGAGTATTTATTTTCTTATGTGTTGTTTACTGGTGTCACACTTCTGAATAGCTAAACTAGCACAGCGAATGTGTAGATAATCACTCGTGTAACTGCAGAATGCTCTCACTGGCGCCCGGCTGGCGTGCCTATGCCTTCCGGGATAATGAATGCTGCACGCTGAGAGAAAAAGCGTTATGCGAAGTGAAAGCAACGCATGATGGCACTGCGACTCTGGACAGGCAGTGCCAACTCTGGCAGAAAAGTAGAAACTGGGGATGTATATCGCGCATTCTCTCTTACCGTCAGCGTGCTGCCGCTCGCTTTCGTGCTCACGCAGAGCGCTCGCGGTGTGTTTGAGTCACCTAATAATGTACCGAATGTAATTTGGTTCAAAAAGATTTCTGAGCCGGACAAGCACTTTCGAAAAGCGAATCGAATAAAAGCAGTGAAGCTCGCTAGTCACAATTATGTTGCGGAGCAGAGAATGGAAGACGAAGACGCCCGAGACATTGCGAACGGCATTTCTCAGGTCCGTGCCAATACCGTGTACAACGTATGCCTTGAGCTCAGTCTCACTCTGTCAACATGAAGCCATGTTCTGTATCAATGTGCTGTGTTAACGTTTATAAAACTCATATAATTGTTGTATTAATACAATATCGAGCAGTAGCAGCCATCTACTATTATGTGCAAAACGTTCGCTGCGTGCTAAAAATAAATAAAAATGAAGGTAAACCATCATGGTATCAAGATTTGCGAGAAGATTTAGAGTCATGTCCTCCATGCCGCGGGAGCATGAGCTGCTGACTTCCCCGCAAGACGGCAAGCTGAGCTTTAACCCTTGTGAGTTAAATTGAAGTGCTCGCCTCGTTTTTTTTCGACTTTCGTGTCGTGCTTGCTTTATCTTTCGCGAACGCGGCTCTGTGTTCGGTTCGCCGGTATAACTTGCAGAGGAACCGATAAAGCTTTACACGTGTAGAGCATACCTCAGCGCTGTCTGCATTGTTGCGGCAGCCCACGCCACAAAAATACTTCGGACCTCGACGATGCGCGGGTCGCTTATTCCATCGCAGAAAGGTAACTTCTCAGAGCGAGTGTCTCGTTTTAGCGCCAATCTGACGACACGAAGCCGAAGGTTCCAGCACCGACTGCAGAACGCGTTCTGCGCGTGTCGCATGCACTCCCGCTTAGGCGAAACTCATTGAATCGACTGAGCCCTCTGTCACGCCTATCCTGACATTCCCCGGAGCTTGCCGTCACAGCTACGCGTGATTGTGGTCGCTCCGCATACTTAACCTTTGGTTCCCTATACTGCACAGTTGCCAAAGTGATACTTTCAAGGCTGCTGTCTGTCTCCACTGGTTTTTCTTGACTGAGTAACATGCGTCCTCAAACCACTGTGCTATTGTGATGGTGAATCATTTTATTATATTTTCTTCATCGGCAAAGTATTTTTAAATGTGAAGCATTTCTTAGCGAACTTCGGCCACTTTGAGTGTATCTATCTATCTATCCATCCATCCATCACTCCATCCATCCATCTATCTATCTATCTGTCTATCTATCTATCTATCTATCTATCTATCTATTTATCTATCTATCTATCTATCTATCTATCTATCTATCTATCTATCTATCTATCTATCTATCTATCTATCTATCATCTAGCCGCTTACGTTTGGGTGCTCTTTTGGTCACCCCTATAAGTTGGCGTGAACCAAAATTAGCATCAGAGGGTAAAATTGTTTAACGAGCATGCCGCGCAGGCCAAGACATGAATAGATAGATAGATATGTGGGGTTTAACGACCCAAAACCACCATATGATTATGAGAGACGCCGTAGTGCAGGGCTCCGGAAATTTCGACCACCTGGGGTTCTTTAACGTGCACCCAAATCTGAGCACACGGGCCTACATTTCCGCCTCCATCGGAAATGCAGCCGCCGCAGCCGGGATTCAAACCCGCGACCTGCGGGTCAGCAGCCTGAGACATGGATAAATCAATATCCTGTCACGTATACCGTCAAACACTTCCCGCCCGACAGTGGCACATACGCACGGTCGGTCATGTTCCACATGGGATTCACACTAACTATCTATCCAGGAACGCGAAAACCAGACTAGGTCAACTTTAACGTGCGAGCGTTAAGGAATACGCGACATCGGTAACGTAGACCCAACAAAAACAAATCAAGGTTCCAGATGAAGTTGAACCCAAGCATTCTGCGTGGCAATAAAGCATTCTACCACAAAGCTACGCCAGGTCTCAAAAGTGCTTCTCAAATACACGCTAATCTTCGTGAAACGTCAATAGTAGTTGCAGTGCTGCCAACCAAATTTTATGAACATTACACATGTACTCCTTTGATACAGCCATCTCATCGGGTTAAGGTCAATTGTGATTAGTTGCCATGCGCTGAAGTTGATATATATAGCAGTGTCTAGGGCCAGATCCTCGCAAGCATCGGCACTTCATACCAGCTTCTTGTGTTGCTATTGCACATGTTGCAGTTTGCATCGTTGCGCAAGTGCAAACAACTAATTACATAAACATTTGTAAGTCTTCAACGTATATCTGTGCGTGTAACATTTATACATATATTTAGCGTCCTTTCATGAACTGTCGCTCAAAAAAATTGCAACATGGGCACCTTCCTTTTGCATACTTCGCATATCGTCGATTCTCAGGTACGTGGATTCTGCCGAATGTTTTGTGTGCATTGCGGTTACTGGAACGCTGATAAAAGGAAACTAAGATCTCGTCATCGTCAAATATGATGTCTCACATATAATAATGGACGATGACAAGATTTTAGTTTTCTTATAAGTGAAGTCAATTTTCGCCCGTGTTCCAGTGGATCTGGCCATTGAGGTACATGTGCAAGGCTGCTTTGCAGTTCGAAAAAAAAATGAAAATGATCACCATTATGAACACCCGATAAGCTTCTTAAGTTCTTCCTGGAAAAATACATCCTTTTTGCTTCAGGATGACCTACAAACAGGTGCACGGTTGTGCCATGAGCATAGGCGCGCGTAGGGGTCCCCTTCAGGAGAGGGAGGGGTCAGGATTTGTGGCAGTGCCTCTCTCCCTGTTAAGTCTATTTATACAGTACACCTCCCTTCTCAGGTCATGCGGGTTGGGGGTGGGGCAGCCAACTTGGCCTCCTGCTCCCCTCGTGCGCACGCTTATGGTCATGAGTGCTTCGATTTCAGTCGCGGTGGTGAAATTTTGCGTGTAGCCAGTCAAGACATGGGTTTTGATGTCTTTTGAACACGCACCGAAGATTTTACTGCGTCATATTAACGACTGTTTTGGAGTACTTAGGAAAGATGCTTGGGAGGAATTCTTAGCGCATTCAAATAACATAGAGACATGCATTTAGTACACGTGTGAAACGGATGTCTCTCTGGCTGTCTACCATTCCTCGACGTACTTGTTGAAAGGAAAAAAAAACGGCCGCCTGTCTTTTGGTGTCTTTAGAAAGGCGACGCACACCGGACATTACCTGCTTTACGGGCCAGTCCACCCGGCCACAAATGTACTGTGGCCGCTTCCTTGATACAGAGGGCACATAAGATTCGCTCCAATGACACTGACTGTGCCTTGGACCTTTCCAAAGTGTACAGCGTTCTATCTTTCAAGGGGCACCCTGTCACTTTCGTTTGTTTCGTACGGTACTGCACACAAAATACTGCTGCTTCGTGCGCGGTGAAGCCCCAACGTCCTGCAGCCAGCAGGTGTTAATGAAGTGTTGGTACAAGTCCTATGAACGTTCGGTGTACACATCACGCAATTTCCTGCTCACAAACTTAAACACGAATTGGTGCAGGTGAAGAACCAGCTCAAGTTCCTTCGCATCTTTTATAAAATCCCGTGTGCAGACGGCAACTGTGTTGAAACCCGGGAGAGTGGTAACACTGAGAGACTCAGGAAAGACCGTATCGATCATGTTGGAAGAGAAACGTGGTACAAAGCGAACTTGCAAAACACGTGCATACATCTATTCCGAACATTCACTAGGTGAAGGGAATCGTAATCACAAAGGAAAGAAAGAAACTAATGCTCGCGTCGATATTTGTAATCAATTCTCATCTATACTACGAAAAATAACCACCCAAGCACTCCGCACAAATGGTTAAACAGGGAAAACTGAAACGTGCAGCGCCCGTGTTTCGCAATGGGTTCCATCCAACGTGGCACTGAAGCCTTTCACAATTATTGGTAACATGTTCGTGTTTTTTAATGAGGTCAGACAAACATTTGGCTTGTGTTTACTACAGTGTTCATTTCTCATGCCACATATTCTGCCTTGCATCATCACTGTCAATGAGAAGTGTAATGAGCAGCTAATTGAGTTTTGCAATACGTTGTTGACAGAGGTTGTTCTCGAACCACAGGCGGTCACAGATGTCACAGCTGAAATCAATGTGCCGGTGGGGAAACTCCCACCAAAAGAAGGCGTTTGCCCCGGCGAACGCGCTCCCGTAATCAGCATAATTGCGCCAAAAGGCGGCGTTGTTGCAACCGTTTGACATCACGAGTTAACACGGTGGCGTTGTTTGCAAGATCCGCCCGCCACTGACACTTGTAGTTCCGTTCGCCATTTAGCATCGCTTGGAAGGCTGCTGGATCATTGGTATGTAGTTGCTGCCCGTACTCGACCTGACAGGCGTGTTTTTGTGCACTGACTGCACCATCGGCCCGACGAATGGAAGCTCTCTCACGTTTTCTTTATCGGCGCTCTTCTAATGTTGTCCGTGGCATACTCGTGTGAAAAGTTACAGAAGAAACTGATGCGCGTTTTGTCAGCACTACGGCTTCGACGGGATGGATCGACGTCGTCACTCGCAACGCAGCCAATGGTTTGCGTGCTTGGGTACGACGTTGCGAATGAAGTACCTGAAGACACTGCCAATTAAGAGTGCTCATGACACTACTGCCGGACGATTTTTTTTGTTTCGTCTTGTCATACAGAGTTATTACAGTAAAAAAAGAGCTGGACAGAACTGATGGCAATCTACCACCAGCGAACGCCAGGTGATTCAACAGCGTTCTAAAACAGACATAAGCCCGCTACACTGGGTCACTTTACTGTGAACAAAGCTACCGTACGGGAGTGGTAACGTAATTTTTTAAAATGTTTTGAAGCCTGTCATTTTGGTCAGCCTTTCTTCATTTTGTTTCTTCTTCATGTGAAAAACAAAGTTCATGGCCGTTTGCTTCCATCTAGCCTTGTGGCAGTTCACTTGAAGAGAAGTTGTCCCATTGTTGCCACAAGTGACATTGCTGAACTTTTCCAAGGTCTACCTTAGGGCTAGTTGGATCATATTCTCAATCAAACAGGGCCTGCGAAAACAAAACCATACAAAAAGGAAGACACGTACACAAGGTCACCTTGTGCACGTGCCTTTTTCCTTATCTGGTTTGTTGTTTTCACTGGCGCTGTTTTAGCAGGGGATGAAAAGTTCCTATACTTTCCATGTATTCGCTCTCGGCAGAGGCAGCGTTGCTTTCACCAGTGGTGGATGCTGCGCATCCTGCTAAAGAAAATCACGGACAGAAAATTTCTTTCATGACGTCACTGGTAACGTCCCCAAAGAGAGGGCAAGAAAACAAATAAAGAAGAGGAGGGTTACGCGGAAGCACTCTTTTCTCAGTTTGCACGCAAGCGAAATACGCTCGTACCTCCTTTCAGGTCCACTGGCCGCTTCGGCAATATGGCCGTTAGTAAAATTTCGTTAATATACTTTTTTGTACTTTTGTTCGTGTTTTTATAAAGGGCGAAAGTTAAGCTAACGAATTTCTCAGTGACACGAAACTTGATCGGCAGAAATAAGAACTTTCTTCTGGCAGGTTTGTATAAAAAACAAACACGTGTACAGGTAGGGCGAAAGTGCGAATATATAAAAGGAGTTTTAACTTACAGCTGACATACGGACATAATGAGCTAACGTTGATCCCAGAATATCCAAAGAAACGTGAAAATTAGCAACAACCGTGAGTATGACACGTCGTATTTGACTCAAACACGCTTGGTATCATGCTTTTCGAGAAAGAACTTCGCAGTTCAGCAAATTGACCTGTCTTCGTCAGGGGCAACAGCGTTGTCTTAATGAAGAAACGTTCACTTTTTGAAACGTTGGTGCCATGGACATTCTCAGTAATATTTTTAGAAGCATTTAGACCATCTCGTGTATATGAGTGACACTATTAGAAGTAAAGACTCACAAATTTCGAAACCATGGCTACAAGAATTTTATGAGTAAGAAGAAGCCTCCCATTACATGACATCATTTCAACTATACGCCAAAAGTAAAAAAAAACAAGACTACGTAGCCGAGCCAACTCGCATTCAAACCTTTTAATAAACGCACTTTCACGACAGGAGCTCGGCTGCCGTCTTCACAAATTAGTCAAGTGGTTGTGCACTTCTGTCAGCCCAGTCAGGCTAGCAGAGAACTGGGTCTACTCATATGTACTCATGCAAAATCAATACTTGCTCCCATAATGGGTCCATATTTTTGTACTCACTCGTTGCATTTAGAAAACGCTGAAAAACCTTTGAGTAACTAGAAACATTCGGGTTAGCACACCGCAGAGCCACAGAAAACATGTGTTGATCGATTAAGCAATCTTCTACAAATGCATGGTTGACTTGTTTGGCGTAGCTGACTGCGGCTTTCGTTCACTGCCTACCACAACTTGCTGTATTTATCTTTCGCATAGGGAACGCACGAGTCGAGAGACATGAAGAGGTACAAACGCTAGTCAATCACTTCTCGTGCTTCGCTTTATTTAAATTTTATGAAATAAGGAATAAGAAAAGACATATGAACAAAAAAGAAGTTTTTTACTGATTATCAATTTTTTGTATTTCTAAAAACATGTGAGAGCTAATAAATGCCAACAGTCACATCAACCTCAATCCCTTCATCTGCGTCTTAGGTTGCCCTGCAACCACTACGAGCGTGCATATTCTTTGAAACCAAAACTAGCACTTAGTTTCCGGGGCCTCCCTTTAGCGTGATTACTGAGCCCTTTCTTTAAATATTGAAAAAAAGAGTACTGCAAGCCGCTGCATTGCATTGCATGTGGTGCAGTAGCAGGGCAAGCGGAAAGAGTCGAAGAATCGGGCGTGTACACCCGCGTGATTTCACCTTGTTCCAGTAAAAGATTGACGAGCACTGACATCGGTGGAGAAGCACGAGCTATGGAGCCAAATAGGCGCCAGGAACATTTTAACGTTGTGCAAAGTTATTGAGGTGAATGCCCAGAGGCGCTTCGTCAAATGCCAAGAGTGTCCATCAGTGGAGCTGTCAACAGGAGTGATGCAAAAAAAATCATAATCACGTAATCGCACCCTTCTATGATGTTATCATGACGTAATAATGACTTCACTATGATGTGACAAAACGTGGGGTTCCAATATGATGTTCTAACATGCCATCATTGCTTCAAGCAACCTCAAAGGTGCGCCAATCTAAAATCACGCCCGCGGAAGAAATCTTCCAGTGCCGTCAATTTCGGTGGATGTGCATACACCTTTTTTTGGTGTACCTCGACAAATAATATTTTGAACACTGATAACATCGCATGTCAACGAACCGATATTACTCATTTTGATAACTGTAAATATCTGTGAAATCTCCTATTTTCTAAATGACATGCGGCTATTTGTTTAAGTGGAAGGTATTTCATGACTTGCGTTATCAGTATGTTTGTTCCTCTTGCTCGCTCGCCATTTTATGTGCGTGACGAGCTAACACACACCACACCTAAACAGCAGACAACACTTGGCATTAAGTATTTTTAACCCACTGATGAAACCAGCGGGAGATCGCTTGATACAACAGCGAATGATTTTTAGGCAAGCATTTTGCTGCCGAGACCAGCGTTCTTGGTATGCTGACTACATTTATTTCAGCCAATATCATTGCGCCCTCAGAACATTGCGACACAGCTGAGACTAAGCGTTCCAACTTCTTACAGGCAATTATCAAAGATAGCTTTGGAAGCGCTCTGCACTTGTGCACTTTCTGTAGTGATGATTACCACCACACGCATCGATTATGTTATGGTACGTGATAGCGCCCGTAAAGCCCAGGCCATCCATTTGGGCAGCCCGAAATCGTGCTTCTTACTTGCGCCCCACACCGACACTGAGAGGCGAAGAGAGAAAAAGTACAAGCCCCGCCGCCCTGGTGTAGTGACTAAGAAACTCGGCTGCAGCTGACCCGCTGGTCGCGGAATCGAATCCTGGCTACGGCGGCTGCAACTTTGTTGAAGGCGAAAATGATGTGGGCTCGTGTGCTAGGATTTGGCTTCACGTTAAAGAACACCAGGTGGTCGAAACTTCCAGAGCCCTTCACTACAGCGTCTCTTATATTCATATGGTGGTTTTGGGACAATAAATCCTACATATCAATCAAATCAATCAAGAAAAACTAGAAGCAGGTGTCACGTGCCACAATATCTTCATCAACGAAAATATTTACGCGTGTTTTGTCGTTACTGCCGAACTCGTATATTTGTTTTGACACTAACACACAATGACGCTTAGCCATAAATGTTCATTGGCAGCAGCTTAGCAGGTTTCACCACAGCATAGGCTGATGATACTGAACGCCCTGAAGGCCTAAATATGATTTGCGTCATTGTATTACAACTTCGTGTCGGTCGTGATCACATGAGTTAGCAAGCGTGAAGTAGATGACGTGCAGGCGATGTTGCTTGGATAAGCGTATTTTTAGCAGCCTGTTCTCCCGTATATTATCAGAGGAAATGACATAGTGAAGCCGCGGTGGTGCATGTAGGCAAAAGTAGAGTTTATGGCTAAAGCGCCAAAGGTTTTGCGGTATCGACGCACTTCTCGGGATTGTGTCGTCTCTATACGAAATGAAAAAAAGTGATTTTATTGATATGTCGCGTTTAACGTCCCAAAACCACCATATGATTATGAGAGACGCCGTAGTGGAGGGCTCCAGAAATTTTGATCACCTGGGATTCTTTAACGTGCACCCAAATCTGAGCACACGGGCCTACAAAATTTCCGCCTCCAACGGAAATGCAGCCGCCGCAGCCGGGATTCGAACCAGCGACCTGCGGGTCAGCAGCCGATTACCTTAGCCTCTAAACCACCGCGGCGGGGCGCGGAATGAAAAAAAAATATCAGAAGCGCTGAATATATATATATATATATATAATTCATTTATTTACTTATATATATATATATATATATGTATATATATATAAACATATATATATATAAATTATGAGGAAGTACTTTATTCGAGACGAGCTCGAGCTGGCACCTGGCACACACTAATGATGGTATCTACAGATGAGGAAATTATATAAATGGTGATGGCACGTCCAATTGATAAATAAGATTCAGTGACAGCGCACACACTAATTCTCCGTCACGCTGGAAGCGGCCTCCTGGCCGCGCGAGAGAATATATTAAGAATTGCGTCGGGTATACTGCTTCAGTCGAGAAACGTGCACAATTTCTGTCCCACGGCAACGATGGTCGGAAGGAGCGTTAAGTGGTCAGATACGGTAATTAGGGGGACGTTCGTTCAATCACCATATAAGGTCCTGTAAAACGACTCAGGAATTTTTCGCATAAGCCGGGAACGCGCACGGGACTCCAGAGAAGAACTTCTTCTCCTGGGGAAAAGGTGACTGCACGGTGAGTTGAGTCGTAGCGAGACTTGCGAGCTCCCTGAGAGATGCTGGTGTTGATTCGGGCGAGATGACGGCAGTGCTAGAGGTGAGACAAAAATTGTGCGGAGAAAGGGCCTGCTGAGGGGCAGCAGCTGGAAGGAAGGAGACGTCCAGAGTTACACTTGAAAAGTGGCCATGGACCAGAAAATCGGGAGAAAAGCCGGTGGTGCGTTGCGTAGCCGTTTACGCGTAATGAGTGAGGTGGTCAACAGCCGTCAAAATCCAACGATTTCCATTGGAGGTCACGGAAAGGGAGCCGTACTAGTCTATCCCGACGACTTCAAATGGTAAAGCGGGACAAGGAAGAGGTTGTAGAAAGCCAAAAGGAGCAGTAGTGGGTCGTTTCCGCCGTTGACATAAGGCACACGAAGAAACATATCTGGAAATCGTGGATGAGAGGCCAGGCCAGGTGAACCGACTGCGTATTTTGTCGTACGTTTTGTGATAGCCGAGATGCCCAGCAGAAGGATCATCGTAGAATGTCTGAAGAACCTGACGTTGTAGACAACGCGGTATAACGGGAACCCATTTGTTTCCTTCCACATGGTAAATATAGCGATGTAAAACACCATCGTGAAGCTTGAATTGTTTCAGTTGTTGACGAAGCCAGGCATTCGGAGGAGCGGATGTGGCTTCTAAGCGTACTATTTGGAGCGGCAGTAAGAATCAACGCGTTCATGCGACACAACGGTAGATCAGCATCTGGATCTTAGCCAACTGAGACCCGCGATGAGTAATGCCGCGGAGAAAATTGGTGGCGGTGGGCTGTCACGGTTGGGTAGAGGGTAGCGAGAGAGAGCATCAGCATCTTGGTGCTTCTTACCAGACCTGTAGACGACATCAAAGTTGTGCTCTTGTAAACGAAGCACCCCGCGGCCAAGACGGCACGATAAGTTTTTTAGCGACGAACGCCAGCACAATGCGTTTCGGAAGGTGACGACTGTGAAGTGGCGGGCTTGGAGGTATGGACGAAATTTTCTTACCACTGTTACGACTGGCCCTAGGGAACCAAGCAAGAGGAGTTTGGGGGAGAACCGGTTCTTGACCGACTGTGTCGTCCACCCCCACCTCCACATTCAGGCTCCCCCTCTCGCCGGGAAAACTCCGGAATCTGCTGTGCGTTCGTGACCATGTTTGGCAACATTTTAGGGCGCCGTGACCATATATGGACCTCGTGTTAGGTTGTGCCACTCCATGTGTTGTGAGGTGTGTTTTCCCCTCTCTCGCGGCCGAGGTGCCGGAGCCACCGTATTGGCTGACGATGCGGACAGTGCGCCCAGTGTCGGCAACGCGGCGCTATAAATTGCCGAAGACGTTTTGTATCTCTTCTCTCTTCTCTCTTTGGGTCAGTTGAACACTTCTCCACATGTAAATAAATCTCTGTCGTTTGTTCGGGCGCCTTTTTCTCGCTGAATTGTTGGACGATGGATCCTGCGACGGGGCCAGCTACCGAAAACAAGACCGGCAGGACCCGGAGTCCCAACAACTGGATGGCAGCGGCGGGATGCCGATAACCCCGAAAGCGACCACTGGACGGAGTGAGCCCGAAATCCAACAACGGGACGACAGGAGAAGGATGACACGAGCTCATCGACTTCCAGAGGGAATCGAACGGCACTTCGGAGAGGCACGACGCCGGATACATGACTGCGAGCTGGGTGAGTGCCGGCTTTCTCTGTTAAATTTTACCAGGCATTTACTCTATGTGTTAAGTAAAAGCTGGTAGAGAGGGGCTGTCTTGGTCATTGGGTTAACAGGTAACTTGCGTCAGGCAGAAATTGTGTGATAGCTTGGTTAAGCTCTTTCTGTCAGTGGCGGCAAGGTTAACAGTGGCAGGGCAGGATTCCGTATAAGAGCTTTTTGAAGCTTTATTTGTAGACTAAGTTAACGGAAAACTAGAGGCAAGGCAGGAACATAGAGCTGTCGTTGCCGTCAAGGTTATTAGTTGCAAAACAGGAATCTTTGTGGAACAGAGACAGCGGTACTGGAGGCAGCCATGAATCTGAAATCCCTGCGAAAGTCGATGTTGTTGCTACTTGCAAGGGAGTTGAATCTGGAGGTGTCGGACTCTCAAAGAAAGCCAGAGCTGATAGAGGCGATTCTCGCATTGGGGGCGGAGGATGACGAGCTGTCAGAATGTGTCGAGGAGATTCAGGAGAGGCAAGCGGCAGAGGCCGAAAGAAAGGCGGCCGAGGCCGAAGGAAAGGCGGCGGAGGCCGAAAGGAAAGCGGCAGAAGCCGAGGCAGATAAGAGGCGAAAGCACGAGCTTAAAATGAAGCGCCTCGAGCTAGAGATTAGCCATAATAGTAGAGCAGGAGGCAGCGAGGCATCCGGTACCGCAGAGCGGGTCAGGTTCAAAATGACGGACCTAATGAGATCGTACAAGCTAGGGGAGGACATTGGGCTGTTTCTCGTCAAATTTGAGAGAACTTGTGAAAGGCAAGGTTTCAGCCAGGATACATGGCCTCAACGCTTGTTGTCCCTACTTCCAGGGGAGGCCTCAGAAGTAATCGCGCGCCTCACGAGAGAGGAGGCTGACGAGTACAGTGAGGTAAAGTCGAGCCTTCTCAAGAAATACAGGTTGTCAGCGGAAGGTTTCAGACGAAAATTTTGCAACGCCGTAAAAGAGAACAATGATTCATACCCGGAGTTTGCTTACAAGTTAATGGCCTACATGGGGGAGTGGCTCAAAGAGGCAAAGGCGCATGGGAATCATGACAAGGTGCTCGAGTGTATCGGTCTGGAACAATTCTATCAAAGGTTACCAGAAAAGGTGAGGTTCTGGGTGCAGGATAGACCGGACGTGAACACCGTAACGAAAGCCGCAGAGCTCGCTGAAGAATTCGTTACGCGCCGCGCCCTCGGGGCAAATAGCGAGCCTAAACGGAAAAAATTCCTACTACCGAATTAGGCGCCGTTTAGAAAACAACCGACAAGTCTCGCACAAAAGGGTGAGGAAAACAATGCATCTAACCATGGGGCGTCGGCAGAGGCAAGCAAAAAGAAATTTGAGGCGAGAAAACCGGCTGCTTGTTTCAATTGCCACGAAACAGGGCACTTCGCGAAACACTGCCCGAAAGAAAAGGTGGCCTTTTTATCTATAAATGAAGCCGACGAGAACATGAAGTTGCTAGAGCCCTATATGTACGACCTTACCGTGAACGGCAAGCAGTGTCGGGTTCTTAGAGACTCCGCAGCCACTATGGACGCAGTTCATCCGTCTTTTGTTCAGTTCGGACAGTATTCAGGAGACTGTGCCTGGATTAGACAAGCCGTAGAAGCAAACAGTCAGTGCCTCCCCGTAGCTAAAGTTGTCCTTAAAGGCGCATTTGGTACGTTGAAAACGGAAGCCGCGGTATCGCCATATCTACCCCCTCAGTATCCTTACTTATTTTCAAATAAGTCAGATCAAATGCTGAAGGAGAAAGGTCTAACGTTGGGAGAAGGCATAGCGCAGGCACTGACTAGATCGAAGGCACGTGCGCTGGCTGCGAGAGCAACATTCACTGAGGCAAACAAGCCTCAAATCGACAACAGGCCTGGTTGCGAGTTGGACACCATGGTAACAAATCGACTTGTGCGAGAACAGGCTGCAGAAGCCGTAGTCGCGGAGGCAACCATTCCTAAAGGCGACGTTGAACCTCCTCCCGAATCGGAAGGGGTCAATTACGCCTCGTTGACCGCGCAAAAAGAAAATGCCGTTGCTCCCCAGCCGCTTCCTGGTAGTACAGAGGAGAGCACAGAGGGTGACACATTCCAGGTGCTAGGAAATACAAAAGAGTTGTGTGTCATGCCAACTTCGGATAATTTCAGTCGGCTGCTGCAGGTGAGCCCCGCTTCATTAATAACCGAACAAAAGGGGGACCCGACGCTTAAGATATTCCAGGACAGTTCGAAAGAGGGAATCGCCAAACGAAATGTGAGATTCCAAGAGAGGCACGGCATACTCTATCGAAAATATCTAGATAAGCGAGGAGTAGAGTTTGACCAGGTAGTCGTACCTCAGGCGTATCGTCAGGATTTGCTTAGTTTGGTGCATGGAGGATCATGGTCAGGCCACTTAGGCGTAAAGAAGACGAAAAATCGTCTTTTACAGGAATTCTACTGGCCTGGATGCTTTAAAGATGTAGAGAGGTTTGTAAAATCTTGCGATGTGTGTCAGCGAGTGGGTAAGCCGGGAGATAAGGCGAAATTTCCAATGAAGCTGGTACCCGTAATCACGGAGCCCTTTCGTCGGTTGGTAATTGACACAGTAGGTCCTTTGCCCAAGACAACTTCAGGCTACCGTCACATCCTGACCTTAATCTGCCCAGCTACTAAATTTCCAGAGGCGGTCCCGCTAAAAGAGCTAAGTTCCGTGGAAGTAGTGAACGCACTTCTGTCCGTGTTTGCCCGGGTAGGCTTTCCTGCCGAGATACAATCAGACCAGGGCACCATTTTCCCGAGTGCCTTAACGACAACCTTTCTAGAGCGGTGTGGCGTGAAATTATTGCATAGTTCAGTCTACCATCCGCAGTCTAACTTGATAGAAAAGCTTCACTCCGTGATAAAGCGAGTGTTAAGAGCCTTATGTTCTGAACGAAAAACTGCCTGGGAAATGTGCTTACCTGCAACGATGTTTGCACTAAGAACTGCACCACATGAGACAACAGGGTTTACGCCAGCGGAACTTGTTTACGGTCGCAGACTGCGGTCTCCTCTTCGTATGCTGAGAGTCGTGGGAAGGTCAGGGTGATGATCCTGTAGTAGTGGAATATGTCATCACCTTATTGGATTGTCTAACAAAAGCCCAAGAACTGACCGAGAGGGCGATGACCAAAGCACAGCAGAAGGCTAAGCTTTACTACGATGGGACAGCTAAAGCGCGACACTTTGCTGTAGGAGAGAGGGTCATGTTGTTGAGGCCCTCCCAAAAGAATAAGCTTGAAGTGCAATGGGTCGGCCCGGCCGAGATAACTCGAAAATTGTCTGACACCAACTATGTGGTAAAATTACCAGGAAGTCGTAAGGTACACAAGGTGTATCATAGCAACTTACTCAAACCCTATAAAGAGAGGGAAGCCATCGTGAACATGACTTTAAATGTTCCGGAAGAGGTTCTGGCAGAAATTCCTGAATTAGCTCCCGAATCGGACGAAGTCCCAATTGAGAAAAGAGTTGAGGATTTAGTATCAAAGTCACAGCTGGCAATGAAGCAGAAGCAGGAATTGCGTGGTCTTTTGACCGAGTTTCAGGACAGATTTGTAAGCGAGCCAGGCCGGACATCCGTCCTCACTCATGACATAGAGCTTACCTCGTCGGAACCGGTAAGATCTAAGACGTATCGGGTGTCAACTCGCCGGCTTGAGCTAATAAAAGCAGAGGTTAACAGGATGCTGGAATTGGGCGTGATTGAGCTGTGTGAAAGTGATTACACTTTCCCGTTAATTCTTGTGGAGGTACCCGGCAAAGATCCGCGTCCTTGCGTAGACTATCGTAAGTTAAACCTCATCACCAAGGATCAGACATACCCATGAGTAACAGTATGAGTAACATTTTGATTAAATTGTGTATTTCCTTTAATATCAGTTAAAGGGGAAAATTGCCTGGTGGAGTTTGGCGGAATCGTCCGGCGCTCACCGGCTGAGTAGTTGTGTTTTCATGTGCGTATGTGATGTCTGTTGAGCTCACAATGAAGCAGGTGGTGCCCACTACTTCATCAAAGACGGTCGTCACCAAACCGACTGCCGGCGCTGATCTCTCCGGACAGTGGCTGCAAACCTCAGCCCATCGAGATCTTTACCCCCCGCGCGAGAGACTGTTACGACCGGCCCTAGGGAACCTAGCAAGAGGAGTTTGGGGGGAGAACCGGTTCTTGACCGACTGTGTCGTCCACCCCCACCTCCCCATTCAGGCTCCCCCTCTCGCCGGGAAAACTCTGGAATCTGCTGTGTGTTCGTGACCATGTTTGGCAACATTTTAGGGCGCCGTGACCATATATGGACCTCGTGTTAGGTTGTGCCACTCCATGTGTTGTGAGGTGTGTTTCCCCCTCTTTCGTGGCCGAGGTGCCGGAGCCACCGTATTGGCTGACGATGCGGACAGTGCCCCCAGTGTCAACAACGTGGCGCTATAAAATGCCGAAGACGTTTTGTATCTCTTCACTCTTCTCTCTTTGGATCAGTTGAACACTTCTCCACATGTAAATAAATCTCTGTCGTTTGTTCGGGCGCCTTTTTCTCGCTGAATTCTTGGACGATGGATCCTGCGACGGGGCCAGCTACCGAAAACGAGACCGGCAGGACCCGGAGTCCCAACACCACCCATACAACAGCGAGGCACTATTGTTTGGTTATTGTGTAATTTTTCTTGGCAGTAGTCAAAGCACGACAGGCGTAAGCGATGACACATTCGCGTGCGGTGTTGTTACGCTGCAGTAGAACGGCACCGAGACCATGACCACTGGCGTCAGTGTGAAGAATGGTGGGTGCACCTGGATCAAAGTGACATAGTACCGGGTTGAAAGTCAGGGCTTGCTTCAACGCCAGGAAAGCCTTTTCACAGTCTTCGGACCAGACGAATGTGCATGTTACTTGTGAGCAGTTGATGGAGCGGAAATGCAAGCCTTGCGAAATTGCGTATGAAGCGCCGAAAGTAGAATGCCAAGCCGAGAAAACTGCGCATGTCTTTTTGACGCAACGGACGGGGAAACTTGAGGACGGCCGCAAGCTTTTCATGATCTGGTCGAATACCGTCTTTGCTGACTAAGTGCCCTAGAACTTTGATCGTCTTGCTTGCGAAGGTGCATTTTTTCGTATTCAGCTGTAAACCGGCTTTTGCAAGAGAACTTAGGACTTCTTCGAGACGTTGCAGATGTTGTGAAAAGGTAGAAGAAAACACTATAACGTCACCGAGGTAGCATAAACAGGTTTTCCTCTTCAGGCCACGCAGTACGCTATCGATCTGACGTTCGAAGGTAGCGGGTGGATTACAAAGTCCGTAAGGCATTACGTTAAATTCATATAGCCCATCTGGGGTGGTAAAAGCCATCTTCTTTTTCGCAGATTCGGACACTGTTATTTGCCAGTAGCCCGATCGCAGGTGAAGGCTAGAAAAATACTCTGCACCATGCGACAAATCTAGTGCGTCGTCGATTTGTGGGAGAGGGTAAACATCTTTGCGCGTTATTTTGCTCGGTGCCCGGTAATCAACGCGAAAACGTAACGTGCTGTTCCATCTTTCTTTTGCACCAAAACAACTGGCGAAGACAAAGGACTCTAAGAAGGACGTATGATATTCTGTCGAAGCATGTCTGAGACGTTCTCCTCGATTATCTTCCTTTTTGCAAGAGGCACGCGGTATGGGCGCCGGTGAATAATTCGGGAGCCGTCAGTCTGAACACGATGAGTCGCGGAAGTTGTCAGACCAAGGACAACAGAAAAAACGTCAAAGAGAGATGTCTTTTCAATACATTCAGCAATTCTTGACTTTGGACTGCCATCACATCAGGGCTTATTGTCACGGATAGAGGAAGGAGAGAGTTGAGTGGCGGCGCGCTTTGCTCTAGTAGGTCTTCTTGACTTGGATGGGCAACAATCGGTACGGGATGCGGTTAATAGCGCATGTGACTGTTGATCGACAGGGCAACAATAAGAGTACAGTGGCTTGATTTAACGCAGTAATAAAAGCAGACCCTTCTGAAAAACGAACAAGGCCTCGAATGATCAGAATGCTTCGATTTACCGCATGGTCATAAGGTAGTAGAAGCACGTCGCCATCCACAGTGTTGATGAAATTAACGCTAATTACTTCTTCTCGGGATTACCAAAGAACATAATCTGAAATGGTGACGAGACGAATGCGCTCTTCTTGTTCCGATACAGAAAAGTCTGTGGGATTGAGGAGCAAGAGGCGCTGACGACAAGATATGAAAGTGCATGCAGACGACGAAAAAATCCGACCCCCAAATGAGTTCATGGGTGCACTCACGGAGAACTGCGACGGCAATATGTGGACGAAAAGCGTCTATGAAAACACTAACTGTACGCTGGGTGAGTTGGCAAGTTATGGCGTTCGTCGCAGCACGGAGAGACGGGCCTGACTAAGGTGTTGTGACTTTGCGGAGACGGGAGCAAAGGTCAGAGCAAATAATCGAAATAGCAGCACCAGTATCCACTAGAGCTTCGACGCGTATACCTTCTACTAACACTGTTAACGAGTTCGATGGCCTGTCTGGGGGAATTGCTGGCTGTGCGGTGGATGCAGTTTCCCCTCCTAAAACTTCGTTGGGGAGTTTTTTGAGTGGGCATTCAGAACATTGGAAGCGTGTCACAGAGGCGGCACGGAACGGCGATTGGGAGATGGTGAGCGGCGGCGAGACTCACTGGAGTTCACAAGCAGACCCATATTGTAGGGTGGAGAGGGCAAACGCTGAGAAGGAAGACCAGTGAGGCGTGCGCTGGTAGTTCATAAGTAGACTGAAGTGCCCGCGTTTCTCTGTAGCATAGCCACGTCGCTTGTGCCGTTGGCGCCTTCGTCAAAAACGAGATATGTGACCCATATAGCCGCAATAATAAAAGATTGGGCGAGGAGGCGGCGGCATAGTGTAATAAGGCTGTGGGCGCATCGGTGGTGACACTGACGCCACAAGTACATGGCCACCTGGTGTAGCCACTGGGACAGTGGGGGGTGCTGAGAGCGCCGCAACTTCTGCGTACGTTGGTACCTACCTAGGTCTAGATTCGGCGAAACAAGGTGGATGTGACGCAGATGCAATTTCTTGCCTAATGATGTCCCTCAAGTTGGTTGAAGCTGAGGCTAAAGTAGATGGTGGAGTGCCGGAAGAGCAGCGCCCATGAAGCTCCTCACGAACGATGTCGCTGACAAGGGCACGGGTGTCGAGGGCCGCAGGAAGACGAGTGTCCGACGCATCATGGCAGAGACAAAGAGACTAGAGTTCGTCTAGTCTCTGCCAAATGGTGATGACATCTTGAATCGTGGTAGGATATTGCGACGCAAAGGTGTTGAATACGACGGTATTTATGCCTTTGATAATATGGCGTATTTGGTCGCATTGAGGCATAGAAGGAGAGCAGAAAGGTGGGTCTTAAAATTAATCTGCAGAAAACGAAAGTAATGTACAACAACCTCGGCAAGGAGCAGCGCTTCGAGATAGGTAATAGTGCACTTGAAGTTGTAAAAGACTATGTCTACTTAGGGCAGGTAATAACCGCAGAGCCGAACCACGAGATTGAAGTAACTAGAAGAATAAGAATGGGGTGGAGCACATTCGGCAAGCACTCTCAAATTATGACAGGTAGATTGCCACTATCCCTCAAGAGGAAGGTATATAACAGCTGTATCTTGCCGGTACTTAGCTACGGAGCAGAAACCTGGAGACTTACAAAGAGGGTTCAGCTTAAATTGAGGACGACGCAGCGAGCAATGGAAAGAAAAGTGGTAGGTGTAACCTTAAGAGACAAGAAGAGAGCAGAGTGGATTAGGGAACAAACGGGGGTTAAGGATATCATAGCTGAAATCAAGAAGAAGAAATGGACATGGGCAGGGCATGTAGCGCGTAGACAGGATAACCGCTGGTCATTAAGGGTAACTGACTGGATTCCCAGAGAAGGGAAGCGGGTTAGGGGGAGACAGAAGGTTAGGTGGGCAGATGAGATTAAGAAATTTGCGGGTATAAATTGGCAGCAGCAAGCACAGGACCGGGTTAACTGGCGGAACATGGGAGAGGCCTTTGTCCTGCAGTGGACGTAGTCAGGCTGATGATGATGATGATGATGATGATGATGATGAGGCATAGATGAGTTTGCACGCTTGCACAAGGCAAGAACATCCTTAATGTACGAGGTGTATGATTCACCCACCAGTTGAATGCGTTCAGCAAGCTTCTTCGTTACTGCATTAGCCCGAACACTCGGGAAACCAAAAATCTAACGAAGCTGCCGTGCGAACGTGTCCCAGTCAGGAAGATCTTGCGCCGCTCCCTGCTCTTATGAATTTCACTATATCAACAAGCACAACGCGCCATGCGATGCTGCACTGCACGTGTCAATACACCACGCGCGCTGGAAAAAGAAGGCTGGTGGCTTTTCGAAGGAGCGGCACGTAGCGAGAAGCTAGAAAAAGACGTTGACGAAGTTTTGCAGTTTTGCACTAGCGAGCTCACGACAACCTCTGCGTATTTAGTTGACGGACGCAAGTTTACCCAAAATAAATAGTTGTTTCAGCTGCCAGCGTTGTACTTGTTCGTTACAAAATGGTGGAGGTACTGGGTAGTGGCTTACTCGGAGACAACATAGGGGGGCATCACAGCAGTCGTAGCCATCCGGTTCATGCGTCCGTGGTCCTGTCGTACAACTTGCGCGTACGACAACTGGAGTGGAGGCTCCGGTTGTGCGCGCTGTAGTGCCTGAGGTTGTGGTTGAAGAACCGCTTGCCGCACTTCGTCACGCACAACGTCGGCAAACGAGGACATCACTGGATTACCTTGTGTCATTTATATTTTCTGAAGCTCTTCCCTTACAACAGCCTTCACCGTTTCACGCAAGAGGTCCATGTTCCTCGTGATGGCTGTCGACGCCGCGCTAACAGATCAGACGCTAACATCCCTGTTGTACGGGCGCGCGCGCTGCTGCAAGGTCTTCTCTGTCATTGTCGCCTCTATCCTGAACTCAGCAATGGAGTGGGGTGGATTACGCACGAGGCCTGCAAAAGCTCCTCGTTCACTCAACGCATAAGGTGTCGAAACCTCATTTTCTCAGCCATGTTCAGGTCGGTCTGGCGGAACAGTGTGGGACATATCTTCAATGTACATGGCGACACTCTCGTTGTTCGGTTGGTTTCGCGTCTGAAGAGTGGCCCCTGTCTTTTCTTTGTGGTCAGTGTTTGGCTACGTAGCCAGGAACTCCCTTCAAGAGTCATACTGGCAAATCGAAGTGGACGAACGAGAGCGCGAGAAGACGGCGTTCGTGACACCTGATGGACTATACGAGTTCAAGGTGCTCCCTATCGCTTTGTGCTCTGCTCTCGCTACCTTCTAGAGAATGATAGACACTGTGCTCTCCGGACTCAAATGGCAATCGTGTCTCGTCTAGCTAGATGATGTAGTTGTTTTTTTCCTCTACCTTCTAGCAGCACATCCACCGACTGAGAAAGGTACTGGATGCCATTCGCGGCGCAGTACTGACCATCAAACAGAAAAAAGTGTCGGGATTTCATTGGTTTTCTTTTCTCAGGCACATAGTGCAGAAGGCGTCCGTCCAGATCCGTAAAAGATTGAGCAGTTAAATATTTTCTGAAACCGCAAGACAAAACAGCCGTCAGACGATTCCTGGGACTTAGTGCCTACTATAGACGCTTCGTCAAAAACTTTGCTAAAGTCGCGTAGTGTATGACACGGCTAACGAAAGAAAGTGTACCATTCGCTTGTTGGAAGAACAGGAAGCAGCTTTCTCAGAGTTGCGATGCCGTTTGCAGTCTCCTCCAGTACTTGCCTATTTTTATGAAGTCACCGACACATACATACCGACGCGGGTAACGTGGGCCTCGGTGCTATACTCGTTCAGTGGCATAATGAAGAAGAAAAGGTCATAGCTTACGCGAGTCACACTTTATCGAATGCTGAGTCCAATTACTCAGCGACTGAGAAAGAGTGTCTCGCAGTTGTAAGTGCCATCAACAAGTTTCGCCCATACCTCTACGGGAGACCGTTTCGAGCAATCAGCGATCATCATTCATTCTGTTAGCTGGCAAATATCGAGAACCCTTCAGGAAGACTTGCTTGATGGAGCCTGCGTCTACAGGAACATGACAACACCATCGTCTACAAGTCAGGTCTGAAGCACAATGACGCTGATTGCCTATCTCGCGCACCTGCGGAGTCTGCATCATCTGACCAAGAACAAGACATCCCATTTCTTCGAATTCTGAATGTGTCGGAGATGGCTCACCGTCAGCGAATGAACCTAGAGCTACGCCCACTTATTCAATACTTGGAGGGTCATCAAATTAAGGTATCACAAGTTTTCGTCCGTAGATTGACCTCCTATGTTCTCCGGAATGACGTCCAATACAAGAACGACTTCGGAAACAGCTGCGAGACGTTTCTTCGTCTCGTACTATCATCACTGTGAGCAGAAATCTTAGAAGCGTGTCAGGACGACAAATTGGCTTGCCATTTGGGAAGTAATTGCACTTTGGCCAGAATCCGCCGGAATTATTATTGGCCGAAATTAAGGAATTCAGTGCACCATATTTTCAAGCCATGCCGGAATCGCCAAAGACGCAAAATACCACCATCGAAACCAGCGGTCTGTTGAAACCGATATAGCCATCAAAAGGCCCATTTCAGCAAGTGGGAATGGACTTGCTTGGTTCATTTCCTCTTTCTTTACCGCGAAAGCGCTGGATTGTTGTAGGAACAGACTACATGACTCGATAGGCTGAGACGTCACCTGTCGCAAAAGGAATGGTGAACGAAGTAGCCCAGTTTTTGTCACTCAGATTGTACTACGACATGGCACACCGCAGGTCTTCATTACTGACAAAGCAACAGCACTTGCTGCCCGTTTGACACAGTCTGTAATGAAACCCGCTCATACCGACCCTAGAAAGACTACAGCATACTACACGCAAACAAACAGATTAACCGAAAGACTCAACCGAACTCTCGCTGACATGATCTCAATATATGTTGACGTGAAACACAAGCGATATGACAGTATTTAGCCGGATGCTACATCTGCGTACAATACCGCAGTACAAGAAACGACACACTTCACGTCATTTCAACTTGTTAATGATCGGACGGTCACAGCGACCTTAGATGCGGTGTTACCACTTGACGATTCGAATAAGAGGGACCCGGACATCAGCAACTACATACAAAGGGCAGAAGAGGCACAGCAATTAGCAAGGCATTGTATCATTTTACAAGGAGGCTTCGACGCAAGTCGTTATAATCTGAAGCAGAAAAACGGACAGTACAACCGCGGAGACAAAAAGTGGCAGTGGACACCTATACGTGCACTTGGCCTATCTGAAAATCTGATGCGGTGCTATTTCGGCGCTTACAAGGTACTTCGTCGGTTAGGCCCTTTGAACTATGAAGTATTTCCTGAAGGTCAAGTATGCTCAACCCGACGCAGGAATAACCCAGAAGTTGTACATGTAGTACAAATGAAACCGTACTACGAAAGGCACTGAACGATAAACTGCTAAATGTGCTGAAGCATGAATTGAATACTACTTCCCAAAACTGTTCCACGTCAGTGTACGCATCGGGACGACGCGTTTCAGGAGAGGGACTAATGGCGCATGCTTTTTGACACCCGCTGCAGTCTTGCGCCGCTTCTTGCTCTTATGAATTACACCACACCAACAAGCAAAACGCGCCAAGCAAAACGCGCCAAGCAATACGCGCCATGAAATGCTGGACTGCACGCGTCAACACACCACGCGCGCTGGAAAAAGAAGGCTGGCGTCTTTTTTTAGAGGGTTTTTACAAATACCTCTAGGTATTTTGTAAAAACATATATATATATATATATATATATATATATATATATATATTGCCATATGCACTCCGTTATTCCTTCATTCCCAACTATTACTGCTACAGGCACCATTACACGTGTACCTCCTTCCTTGCGGAAAGCCCGCCTGAATTAATGGGAAACTTCGAGATTTCCTTAAGACCTTCCGATAAGAATACAGGCACAAGACGAACATCAGACTTTATGCTGGAGCTAACATGCCCACCGGCACTGACGCTGGAATCTTCAATGATGCATGAATAAACACTGATGCGCTTTACCGCTTGGCAAATTACTCGATGGCCTGTGACTGTTCTCACTACTATCAAAGTACAGCGTGAATTTTTTGTATTCTGATGGCAGCGATAGATTTTCACCTACTTTTCATTTTCTAGACAAAAGTTCTCCCAAACGAAGAGTTTAGTTTTGAACACATCGGCTGCCAGTGCTTTCCTCTATAAAACGCAATAAAAAAGGGCAGGCGTAATAAAACAATAGGCAACCCTTAAGCTTAACCTTTAACAGTTAAACGCTATAGCGATGTCTTGTCTGTATAGTGTGTACTTCAATCACAAAGTGAATACTTTTAATTCTGTGATGTTACTCGAGAAGTTTAAGTGGTAATGTACTATATTATAATTAACAAAGTTGAACGTGGCTGGAGTCAGGGAGGCTTTCACGTACGGCTTCAATCTCTGTCATGGGTATAACATGCCTTATACCACGAGCCATTCTGTACGTAAAATTGTTTCGAACTTGTTATGCACTCCAATGTGGTCGTAAGAGAATATGTGAGGTAACGCGTGTGCCTTTTGGCAGTTGAAGCCCTCCACCCTTTTGTAAGGGGTGGAGGGCTTCAAACTGCGAAGTCGTTATTATATTTACATGTTCTGACGCCTCATGGCAATCTTCATTTTTAGCACGCAATATTACTAGCGTATACATGTTGTATAGTGGAGCCTGTATACAGTATGCGTGTGTTGGTATGAGTTATTTTCGTTGCATTGCGAACCAGAGGAAGCTATATTAACTGCATTACACATGAGGACATGTGGCTGCGTGATAGAACACCTGCTTGCCACACAAACGGCCTGGATGTGATCCTCACTCTGACCCGGCAATTGTTAATATTAATTTCATTTGCATCTGTCTGAATTTTTCGGTCACATAGAAGACGATAGCTTTTTGCTCACATCCAACGATGCCTAAACCTACGTTGGCCTCGTAATTTTTGCGAAACGAGCTCTTAAACGTTACAGCGTTGAAATAACATCGCATTTATTTGACGCCGCTACCACGGATTGGTCTTTTTAATATTGTTTTCAGTAGTGAAATTGTCAAAGTAACGTCTTATTTTTGTTTGTGTGCATACGCTTGTGCTTCTTACTACTTGTGAGTCATCTAGTGCAAAGAAACTGACTTTGTGTATGTAGTTGTGGAAAAGGAGTATTTCCGACCCGGGTAGCACAAGGAAAAGCCTTTCTCTCCTACAACAAACCCCTCTTGTGCACAGCTGGTGCGCACCCAAGAAGACTGAGGAGGAACGAAGCATGTAGGAAGGCGTGTTTCATGTCCACTAACCTGAAAACTGGCGAAGGGCAAAATATGCAGGAGGTGTCGGTGTTTTCTACCTCAAAATTGCTGTTATTGAGAAATGAGAGAAAGAGGAAGCACAGGGGTCTGACCAAGGTAAATCCCTGCATTTATTTTGAGATGAGTTTTTTGATGAGGCACTTGCTAATGGCAAGCCTGAAAGTGAGCATGCAGAAGGGTATTTCATTTCCTTTGCAGTTGTCTGAAAACTGCGTGGGAATGCAGCTTGCCGTCTTTTTTTCTCATTGCCCATTAGCCGTGATTTTGTCGCAAGCTGTCTTCGTGTTACACACCAAAAAATGCTACAAAGTATACTTTACAGGACAAAACTTTGCATTTGAAAACATGTTTGAGAGTCAATCTAACAAATTTTTGTTAAAAAATGCATTTAAACCTTGCTGTCTTGTCGACCATTTGTTGGGATAACTGTCGCCTGCTTCATTTTCAGTAAACCAAGGGCGACTAGTGGAATTTATCAAACTTTTGCGGCATACTCGTTTACGATAGACCGTGAAGACGACATGAAAAGCTGACAAGCACAGTCTTTAGGGTGGTTTGCGAATGAAGTCACATTATAACAATCATTATTTGTACACAGTGTATTATTTAACGTTTTGCGTTGAGTCCCAAACAAACGGCGACTTCTTCGCTAGACAAGATTCCAACTCTCATATCTACCGATTCAAAGAGACGACCCCGAGAGCACCCAGACGTAGGTGGTTAAAGAGATGAAACAGAAATGGTCAAACGCCAACTGGGGTGCCTAGAAATGCCTTGAATTTAAAGTACGGGACTTCATCAGGTGAGAATTTATAGTGTAAAGCCATGGACTCTCATATAGGCGAACTGGCGTATTACCTACCTTCTGTGTCTACGCCCGTTGTGACCGCTGCGGCAGTGTTTTCTCTTGTGAGAGTTCGTTGGTCCAATATATCAGCGAGAGTAGCACGTACGATTTGCCTTCGCGCAGTATAACGCTCAAAGCAATCACAAGTCATAGATACTAATCAGGTCATCTTAGACCCTGAATTTTGAGTAAGCGGGAGAAGAGGCAGCGGACGCCTGTGACGCTGCAAGGATGTTTCAAATTAGCTGTCATGCTCGTGAGGGGCGCCAAAGCTTCACTCTTATTTTCCCTAGCTGGCATCAACATACCCTGAACTAAACTTACCTGCACTGTTGGTATTGCGCTTCGATAAACGAGACGTTGTATCTCTTCTCTGCATTGTACTTGGCTTCGCATTTTTATCGTAGCCGCAAATGTTGCACGTATACGGTTGTTGGTCATTCTAACGAAAAATTGACGTGACTTAGTTGACACCGAGCTATGGAATTTTTTGAATACTTTGTTTGTGTAGACCGAAGCTTTAAGTTAGTGGTCAGTATATTTAGGCGATGGTCGCGAAAATTCCTAAGTCTTCCAATTTTAGGCCTCTAAATACCTCTTCAAACACACGGTTAATAGCAATTGGAATATCCCGTCACTTTGCATTACATGCTTTTTTTTATTGATATTTGTAAATAAAAAACGTTAAAACAGCAGTATCGTTAGTACTGATATATTCCAGTTCTAACGTAACAGAATATCCCAAGATTAGAAGCCGTATCAGTTTACACACACACACACACACACACACACACACACACATACACACACACACACACACATATATATATATATATATATATATATATATATATATATATACTGTTTATATAAATGGGCACCATTATGAAAGAAAAACGGTATAAAAGTTAATCAGACGTAAATAAATACAAAATCAAGGTAGCAATAGAACTTCAGTAATGAAATTACTCTTAATAAAGCAGTAAAAACGGAAATTAAACAAACGTACTACATTTCATGTAAGTAAAAAATTGGTTCCTTCAGCCATGTTTTTATATTGTTAGTCAATTACAATAAAATGACAAGAAAAAACGTTGCATTTATTTGCCGTTAAAAGGACCTGTACGTCGAAGAAACATAACAGAACAACTGCCGGCTTTGTGTCTGTCTTTTTACCATGAGAAGCACACCCTACTATTACTTGACAATGAGATAGGATAGTGATTGCAAGATATTGTAGAACTACACAAAGTTCATCATTTTGCCTTCTGTGTATACTGCAGCAAACACTTCAGCTAAGTAAGCTAACAAACATGGTGTCTTGCACGCATGCACACGCAAGCGTGACCAGAATTGGGAAACTTATATAGTCAGGAAAGTGTTCCGGAATGTAGATATTGAATACATGTGCTCGAGATACGTCTGCTGAAGCCTAAAACACAGATACTAAGACAATTTTATTTATGTAACGATATACTTCACGAATAAGTGTGCAATAACACGAAATAAAGTATCCTGGAATACCAATACCAGTATATGGATGCTGGAATGCAAATACTACAGTAGTGTGTTTATTCAAGAGACACTGATTAGCCACAGACACTTATCATGTTCAGCCTAATATTCTAAATATTTTTGCAGTAGACAGAAAATTGCGAGTCAGACATACTGTTACGTTCACTAAAGAGCACCATTGAATTAAAACAAAAGCAGGCCCTTACTTTACAAAGAAAAAATATACCTGTTAATGAAAATGTGACTGCGCTAATCGCACATAAAGGACCGCTAAACAAGCTTTGAAAATACACAGATATAGCGGGTTATTCACTACTGGCGTTTGCTGTCATTTTGGCAGAATTCGTGATGGCGTCAGTCTGCTTACATGACGCCATGCAGAAGTAAACTCTCTCGATTGGTTCGTGGACAAAAATATCAATTTTGAATTCTTTCCTACCCTGAATTGTCACGCAGTAGCATGACTGCTCTGTCTTCTATCACATGGCTGTCTTGCGCTACCGACTGATTTCCTTTCATTTTGTGGGTTTTCAACTGAGCGATCAGAGATCACAGCGTGTAGCCAAAAAGCACGGTAGACTGATGAATTATTGCTTAGTGCTGGCATAATCCACGTGTTCTACGACAAAATAAGTGGCGGGAAGAAAATGGCACGCGCTGAAAGTATAGCGTAGGCGAGGGAGAAACCACTCTCTCTTTTTTGAAGCCGCATTGGTTCTAGGCAGTGCTGGGCAGTATCGAAGGTGCATGTATCTTTCACATTCACTATCTTAGACACTCTTTCTGTATCTTTCAACTGTATCTGCATTTCCTTATTTGATCTTATCTGATATGTGTGGTTTAATGTCCCAAAACCACCATATGATTGTGAGAGACGCCGCAGTGGAAGGCTCCGGAAATTGTGACCACCTGAGGTTTTCTAACGTGTTTTCATGTCGGAGTATGGTAAAAGAGAAATGCTTAGAATATAACCAACCACTATACATAGCCCTCATAGATTACGAGAAGGCGTTTGATTCAGTAGAAATATCAGCCGTGATGCAGACACTGCAGAATCAGGACGTTGATGACGTGCATCTAAACATCCTACTAAACATTCATAATCTTAACATTCATAAAGAAAGCAACAGAATACCAATCAAGAAGGGTGTAAGGCAGGGGGACACAATCTCCCCAATGCTATTTATTTACCGCATGCTTACAGGAGGTTTTCAGAAGCCTTGAATGGGAACAGTTAGGGATAAAAGTAAATGGAGAGTACCTTAGTAACCAGTGCTTCGCCGATGACATTGCATTGCTGAGTAACTCGGGGGACGAATCGCAACTCATGATTACGGAGTTAGACAAGGAGAGCAGAAAGGTGGGTCTTGTAAATTAATCTGCAGAAAACGAAAGTAATGTACAACAACCTCAGACAAGAGCAGCACTTCGAGATAGGTAATAGTGCACTTCAAGTTGTAAAAGACTATGTCTACTTAGGGCAGGTAATAACCGCGGAGCCGAACCACGAGATTGAACTAACTAGAAGAATAAGAATTGGGTGGAGCACATTTGGCAAACACTCTAAAATTATGACAGGTAGATTGCCACTATCCCTCAAGAGGAAGGTATATAACAGCTGTATCTTGCTGGTACTTAGCTGCGGAGCATAAACCTGGAGACTTAAAAAGAGGGTTCAGCTTAAATTGAGGACGACGCAGCGAGCGATGAAAAGAAAAATGGTATGTGTAACCTTAAGAGACAAAAAGAGAGCAGAGTGGATTAGGGTTCAAACGGGGGTTAAGGATATAATAGCCGAAATCAAGAAGAGGAAATGGACATGGGCCGAGCATGTAGCGTGTAGACAGGATAACCGCTGGTCATTATGGGAAACTGACTGGACTCCCAGAGAAGGCAAGCGGGTTAAGAGCAGACAGAAGGTTAGGTGGGCAGATGAGATCAAGAAGTTTGCGGGTATAAATTGGCAGCAGCAAGCACAGGACCGGGTTAGCTGGCGGAACATGGGAGAGGCCTTTGTCCAGCAGTGCACGTAGTCAGGCTGATGATGATGATGATGAAGTCTGAGTACACGGGCCTACAACATTTCCGCCTCCACCGGAAATGCAGCCGCCGCAGCCGGGATTGGATCCCGTGATCTACGGGTCAGCAGCCGAGTACCTTATCCACTAGACCACCGCGGCGGGACGTATCTTCATTTCCGATTTATTCATAAATGTATCATGTATTGCAAGATACAAGATGCTGCTATCGCAACACCATCATGCGAAACAGTCCGCCTTGGTGGATCAGAGTCTTCGGTGCTCGGCTGCTCACTTGAAGGTCGCGGGTTTGATTCCAGCCATGGCGGTCGCATTTCGATGAAGGCAAAATGATAGAGGTCTGTCTACGGTGCAATGTCGCTGCACGCTAAAGTACCCCAGATTGTCCAAATTTCCGCGGCCCTCCACTACAGCATCTCCCATAATAGTGGTTAGGGATTAAAAACACCAGATAATAATACGATGCGAAACAATTTTCGCTGGCTGTACTCTTCTTCTCAAGCGGGTACTGGCGCCACTAAATGAACTAAATAATACGAAATACAGCGACATATCTTGATATTTCTGCCAGAGTACTCTATATAATCAGGGCAAACAGCAATGTCTGCACGCCTCTGCTGGTGGAGCAGAGTCACGTTGCAGCGCACACGCTGTCTTAAATGAAACAAGCATGCGAAAGTCTATAGAAAAAAATTTTTTCTCGGTTCTGTCTTTTCAGTTGTCTCTGCTGTGTTACTTGCTCTTAGCGACGCTTCTGAGCAGCGTACTCCAGAGACGGAAGCGTCTATCACGCAAATTCTTATGCCGTATTAACACCGTTATTGAAGATTCACTATCTCTAACCTGGTGCTTCTTTACGGAATCTTGAGCATGCAATAACGGGATTTCGATTCATCTCACGTCTTTCACCACCAGCGATTTGAAGGACCTCGTGGGTGTCGGTTTGCCTTACATGTGATGAGACTGACTTATATGCAAATAAGATTTCAGGAAGTATACCATCACAGATACCGGCTTTAGATGTTATAGAACCAGCAGTTTTCTACAGAAAGACATGTCGTTGTACCGTATCTTTTATCTCTCTCATCTTTATTCAGATAGTATTTGAAGTCATTAGTTCATTGTTGCCCTAAATGCGTTTTTGGCTCTCCGGCTTTTGTATTTCTTACATAACATACGTCTCTTCATTGTTTATTTTTAGTTTGGGCGCAGCAATGTCTCTTTTGCAACGTGCTCCCAGAACAAGCTTTATTTTTACTTCTAACTGTCTGCGTTATCTCTGATACTGCTTGCATACTCATACATGTACTCCTATTGAGTTGGTTGTTCTGAAAAGCAAACTTCGAAAACCAATATATACGTATGTGGGCGTGTCTGTAATATACAGTGTGAAACGTTCTGCTTATGACTCATAAAAAATGAGAAAGTGAGTAGGTGTAACGATAATAAAACTTAATAGGAGACACGTTAAAAAAGACAAATGAAAGAATTCCAGAAACAGTTATACTAAATCTTGCATTTTTCTTATGAACGTTCTAACCAGTCGTTTCAGGATATTTTTCGCAGGCATTGAGTTTCCTATTTCCTCACCTTAAGAAGTAAGTTGACAATACCTGATCGTTAATCATCATACTACTGTGTGTTCCGCCTTTATTATGGTTCTATGTTTATGCACCAGTGAATGTTGGACACGGATGTCCGTTTTTATGTTACCTATAGCTTTTTTCCTTTGTTGGGCTTCTCAGAAATTTTTACCACTACTAATCGACAGATAATCATATATGTTAAAGGACAATATCGAGAATAGTGGCATGTCCTGTGACGATTTGTGCAACTACACTGCCAAGCGGTGTTATTCCTTTATTTTGGTGCGGTTGGGTTTAGCCTCTCCATTTCGGCGCACGTGCCGTCGCAGTCTCTCATTCGCACCACAGCGTCCGCGTTTACGGGTGTCGACAACATCTTGTCCCACTTTTTCCATCAACAATTGGAATAGGGACATCAAAGCGCTGGTGACACAAACAGCGAAAATTCACCTGTAGAAGTGCAACTACGATGGCACGATCAGATTATCTGCTTGAGCTTTTAGTCGCGGGGCATTTGATATCTTTGCGACATTCTAGGCGACCAGTTCGAAAATTCAGTGTTGCTACTGAAGCATTCGCTCCTCACCGTTTACCTTCCGTGTCATGTAAGAGAACTCAACAACAGGAAAACCAATTATCTACGAAAAAAAATTGTTTTATATGAAAGGCTACGTGCACGTACATTCTAAAAAAAGATCGAGTAAAAAAAGTGTATTTTTGTCTAACAACAATATTCGTCATTAGGCTTACGTGCGCTTCCTTTCTTGAAAACTCGGCGCTGGCCACTTTCCTATCGAGAATGCAATGTAACCCTGATAATGGGCATGTCGATCGTGACCGGAATGTACCGGGCGTGGGGCGATAGCGCAAGGATAGAATGCAATATAGATGACGATTATTGTTGGGGGACAAAAAGACACCCTTTTTAGTCGCTCTTTTTTTAGAGTGTACGAACGTGTGCTCTTGGGGTCATGTAAAATTTTTGGTCCTCACGCTCAAATCCAGACGTTTTGCCGAAGATAACTTCTAATCACGCCGTTCGGCAATTATATATATACATAAATATATATATATATATATAAATATATATATATATATATATATATATATATATATATATATATATATATGAGATCTAACAGACAATAATGCCAATGGATGTATAGGGGAAGTTATTAGATCCAATGTAAAGTAAATATGAAGAAAGAAAAGTGGGTGAAAAAATAACTTGCCTTGAGCATGAATCGAACCTACGACCTCCGAATAAAGCGTTCGATGCTCTACCACGGAGCTATCACGGCGGCCATTCCCCAGCCACTTTATTGGGTTTATATGTGAATTTAAACGGGGGAGTGTCAGCCAGCGCCACCTGTAGCCATGGCGGTGAGTGTGCTACACTCTTTTTATGAGCCGGTATGGCGTGACGTAGCACGTGAACTTGTTACGAGCTGGCAGCTGACCAATAGTCCCTCGTATACAATCTCACGGCACCAAGTCTGCCAGTACGAGGGTCTCGTACTGGCAGACTTGGTGCCGTTAAGTTGTATGCCCTACATGCTCAGAAAAAGAGTGTACCACACTCGCCACCATGGCTATAGGTGGCGCTGACTGACAATCCCACGTTTAAATTCACATATAATACCAATAAAGTTGCTGGGGGAATGGCCGCCGTGAAAGCTCAGTGGTAGAGCATTGAAAGCGTTATTCGGAGGTCGTAGGTTCGATTCCTACTGAAGGCAAGTTTTTTTCACGCACTTTTCTTTCTTCTTATTTTCTTTACATTGGTTCAAATATCTTCTCCTATACATTCCTTGGCATTATTGTCTGTTAGATCTCATTATTATTGTGTCAGAAACACGAAAAAAACGAGCTTCTATTTAGACACTTCTTTCCCTTATTCCTGCATTAACGAGGGTCTCGTACTGGCAGACTTGGTGACGTTAGGTTGTATACGAGGGACCATTGATCAGCTGCCAGCTCGTAATAAGTTCACGTGCTACGTGAAGCCATACAGGCTCATTAAAAGGGTGTACCACATTCGCCACCATGGCTACAGGTGGCGCTGGCTGACACTCCCACGTTTAAATTCACATATAAACCCAATAAAGTGTTTGGGGGAATGGCCGCCGTGTTAGCTCAGTGGTAGAACATCGAACGCGTTATTGGGGTTGGAGTTGGCTATGCTACTGCAAGAATACACTTTTGTTGTGACATACAAGTCTGGACGCCGATTGCCTTTCTCGCTATCCAATTGACGATTCTGCCACCGTTTCTGACAAAAAAAAATTCCTCCATATCCACGAAGCGAATGATGATGAGTGGGCGAAGCCCCGGAGGTAAACCTGGTAAACCATGAATCCTCTGTACATTTTGCCCACTCGATTACATCACTCCCCCTAGCGTACGTCGCCGCACTAAATCGAACGATTGCCTTCAACAAATGACACGCGCCATATGTGACATCATTCCTATTTTATAAGATCTCGCGTCTTTCATCAACTACAAGTACCGCTTTCTAGTTTATAACATCTTGCATCTTTTCATCATCAGCTACAAGTACCACCATCTAGTAAACACTACAAGAACTAAACGAGAGGTGGCTACATACAGGAGACGGTACCGCCATCTAGTGAACACTGCAAGAACTAAACTAGAGGTGGCTACATACAGGGGACGGTACTGCCATCTAGTGAACACTGCAAGAACTAAACTAGAGGTGGCTACATACAGGCTACAGGGGACGCACAGCCCACGCCCTAAGGAGCTTCGCCCCTAAAACGCCTGCGTGTGCTCTGTTTCTCAACTGACCCTATAACCAACGAGCAATGTCGTGATGCAGCCTTGCGGGCTATCATCGAGCCTCTCGACCCCTCTCCATCAAACCGATCATATACCGCTCGTTGGTACTGCAGAATGGTACATTACACTGGTATAACATCCATCCAGACGGCTCAGCTCTGCTGCTTGCTATACCCAAACACATCCGCTCGGCTGTACTACACGAACTTCACGACGATCCTACAGCTGGTCTCGTCGGCGTGTCCCACACATACGACCGGATTCGCCGTCGCTTCTATTGGCCAGGTCTCACGCGCTCCGTCAGAAGATAGGTCGTGGCGTGTGAGAAATGTAAGCGCCGCAGAACACCGTCGACGCTTCCCGCTGGGCACATTCAATCATTCGACATTTCTTCTGAACCTTTCTTTCGCGTCGGCTTGTGCTTACTCGGCCCTTTTTCCCTGTCTTCTGCTGGCAACAGGTAGATTGCTGTGGCCACTGACTACGTCACACGTTACGTCATCACAGGTGCCCTTTCAACAAGTTGCGCCACAGACATCACCGATTTTCTTCTATGCGGCATGATCTTGCAACAACGTGCTCCGCGCCAGCTGCTCACGGACCAAGGTCGCACATTTCTATCGAGAGTCATAGCGGACATCCTAAGCTCATGTGAAACGCGCCACAAGCTCACTACGTCGTACCATCCGCAAACAAATGGCCTCAGGGAGCGTCTGAACCGAACCCGAACCGACATGCTTTCAAAGTTTGTTTCCTGGGACTACTCTGACCTCAGTCTACCATACGTGACATTTGCGTACAATTCTTCGCGCCATGACGCAGTTGGTTACTCCCCATTTTTCTTGTTGTTCGGCCGTGAACCCACATTTCACCTCGATAAAGTCCTTCCGTTGCCAGCCGCTCCGACCACAGAATATGCCCTCGGCGCCATCAGCCGGGCAGCCCACGCACGCGAAGCCGCTCGCGCTCGCCTTCCGACCTCTCAAAAAAAAACGGCATCAGTCGGATCAACGACACCATGATGAGCACTTTTTGCCCGGTTTGTTGGTTCTACTGTGGTCTCCGACCAGGTGCGTTAGCCTGTCTGACAAACTCCTCTCTCGGTACACAAGGCCATACAGAGTGCTTCGGGCGATGACTCCCGTCACTTATGAAATCGCTCCTGCTGTGCTGCCTCGTCGTCTTCATCTACCCCTCGGGCCGGCGACATTGTACACGTCACACGCCTGAAGCAGTGCCACTCGCCCAATGACGTTGACGTCTAGATGTGCCGAGACGGCGCCTTTGCCGACGGGGGTTCTCCTACATGTAGGCTGCCGCATTGGACATTGTCAATGCTTGTGTGCGCTCGATGAAGGAGATGAATGAAGACCGCTTGCGGCACTAGCTCGGAGCCAGACCAGCCAGCGTTGCAACCACTTTAAACTTATCTGCAACATATTGACTCGTTACTCTTGTAACAATATATGTATAGGGGAAGTTATTAGAACCAATGTAAAGTAAATTAAAAGAAACAAAAGTGGGTGACAAAATAACTTGCCATGAGCAGGAATCGAACCTACGACCTCCGAATAACGTGACAGTGGTAGAGCATCGAACGCGGTTTTCGGAGGTCGTAGTACACACACACACACACACACACACACACACACACACACACACATATATATATATATATATATATATATATATATATATATATATATATATATATATATATATATATATATATATATATGGGGGGGGTGTTTGAGCGTGATGCCCCAAGCGGTTTCCTTGTGATGATACAACCGTGCAACAACGAAACGTCACTCCGAATTTCCTCCAGAAATAACCAATGTATATTATATGGGAAAGGCTTTTTAATAGCAGTGTTACCCATTGCACGTTAGCAAAGAGGACGCCTCTGGTTAACCTCATTGCCTTTCCTATTCTTTTTTTTGCTGCATACGGTGGTTTTATAACCTAATACATCAACATCTAGTACTCGACTATTCCCTACCCTCCCCTTTTCTTATTATCGCATTTCCCCTGTCTCTCACCTGGTGAGGCTAAATTTTTTGGTCACGACCTGCTAGCTGAGGTGAGCTTAAGAATACTGATATAATTAGACACGCATGCAAGGTAAACTAAAAATCCGTAAACAGATGTTTTGTCGAGCTGACGTTTGGATAAGCGAAATCGTTTTTTTCAAGGCTAAAACAGAACTGATTTTTTTAGCGCTAGCGTGTCTACGTTTCATACCCTCTCCTCCATCTTAACAAAGGAAGGGGATCGGCCGCATTAGATACCCGAATGTGAGGGAGTGGGGTGGGGAAGTGCTGTGACAAATTTTATGAGTGAAAAAGAAGCACGCATTCCGCGAAAAAAAAAAACGGTGGGGAGCTTGAGATGCACAGATGTCGCGGGTCTATTTTTATGGATTGTAAATGCTATATAAAGGCTATTATTGCGGCTTCATGAGCAAAGCTAGTCTCTCGTACATGTTTTTGTCATCGCCTGTGCAACGCAGTTCTGAATGTGACACATAGATAGTGTTCAAGCTTTACCTGCTTGCTTTTTCAAAGAGCGCATTAAGACAAACGACTTGGAACGACTACCACAAGAACTCAAAGGCCATTTGATACAAAGGGCACCTTTATATCAGTGTTGCCTGTCACTCTATACGTGTGTAATGTCAGTGTTTGCAGGCACTGGAATGGGAAACGTCCACTCCGTGATTCTTCTCCTCATGTATAGTTCTCAAATAAAATTATGAGGTTTAACACCAGGAAAAATATAAAAATGTACAAATATAGATTATGATAACTCAAGTAAATATACTTGAAGGTGTACAATTATGCGCAGCAAAGTAAAAACAGCACGAAAAGGCATTGGGTTGTCGAGAATGAATGGTTCTTGAAAATTATTATGCAAATGTGCTGGAAAATCTTGTATACTGACGTGGGTAACAGAAAGAATAAAAGAGGACGGCGCAATGAACAGTGTACACATTTTCACTTTGTCGTCATCTCTCACAATCAGGACTGCCACCATAGCCTGCAAGTATTCACGGAACTGGGAAATGTACATGACACTAACCGCAGAAGCGTACATGGCACAAAATATTGTGCGTGCAAAAAAAGCAAGGAAACTGTAATTAAAATGTACTGAAACGGTGAGTGTGTTCTTTTTCTTTTTCCATTGCATCCTGGATTTTGTTCCTGGCAGCTAAAGGATACCGTGTAGGTGAATATATGAGTGACATCATTAGTTTCATCAATGATTCTCTCTGGGACGCAAACACTGGAACGTGTACTGGTGCCAACGCTTTCAACCTCTGGGTGCACTCACCGTAAAACATACTAGCAATACACGCAGTTTTTTCGCCACATCGAGAAAAAGGCAGCGATCTTTCAACTCGCGCATCTGCCGTGCTTCTCAGAAGACGGCCAGAGAAGAAAGGCAAAAAGTCTCATTGAACGAAGTACATAGCTTATATGTAGAAGCTGCAACAAGTCCTTTCTGGATAGATCGATAGCCCATTGTTCTTGATGTCTGTTAATAAAGCAATTTTCTTTTGTGGAGCGACACGGAAGCAAAGTTTTAAGTGGTTCATTAGCCCTGTAGGGCGTGCAGCTCGCGGCCCAGCACTGAAACACAATCACAGCTCCTGTTTGCTCAACGCTTCTCTTGTTTTTCTCAATTCATTGTTCAGGCTGGAGACGAAAAGGGCATGTTCTTGCCTTGAAAGGAAACGTCACGTTCGAGCGCAACGGAGCTGCAGGTTACACTCTGTGTGTAGGCAAGGAAGCTTGAGGGGTGCGACAATTATCTTCCTGGCTAGTGACGTCTTCTCGCCCGGCATCCAAACTTCGGGTACCAGGTCCCCAACGACACTGAACACGTTGTAATTACGTGCTGCCCGGTGAGTGGCAGCAGTAAGCGGCGATGCGGACACCAACCTTACCACTTATCTCCGCAGCGCTTCGTTGCTGCGAAGCAACACGCTCAATAATTCATGAGCACGCCGACTTTGTACTGCGTTTACGGTAGTGGCTGCAACTTCGACTTTTGGAGTGTGCTTGTTGACGCACTCTCAAGGGTGCTCGGTATAAAAGACACTTAAACGAATGATATTTTGTAAAAGCAATGCTAAGCACGAGCAGCAACCCTGTTCCACGGCATTTCTGAGCATGCAGCATGCCTGTGGTATACTCAACTGCATGATGTTGTGACAAACGCAAGCAATTCATTGCAATGGCTGCGTTCGTGGTTGTTAAAAACTATATCAAAAGTCCTTTTTATACTTTCGATATTCAGCGTCATATTCGTCATTACTCTAGCGGATAAAGGAGATATGTTTTTTTTTTAATTTTTTTATTGAGCAGCGCTTCCTGCATTAGACATTAAGAGTAGCGTAGCATTGGTATATTTTTCACCTTTTGCGAAGTCTGATTATCTTTTGTGTTAGCTTCCTTTCATCAACTCGACATGAGCGGTTGTTGCTGCATAGTTGATTCTGATAGAGTGCATTAATTGCTCGTTCATTCCTCTTCTTACTTTGCTCACCTGCATCCGGCGACACGGTGGAATAAAGGAATAGGAAATAACAGCGTTCATCACCTCTCTTTAAAGGACCCCTGACATCGAAATTTGAAACTCATGATGCTTGAGTTGTTTGATAGTCCTGCATTCGGGGCCATCTCTGACCGATTGTTAGTGGCGAGCATTGCCTAGAAGATATTTTATTTATGTTTTAATGTAAGGGTGCATGTTCTTCCGAGTATTCAGGCGCAATTAGGATTTTCTGTGGTTTGATGTAGACCAGAACTCCCTTCGTGACGCTCCAAGGTTAACATTTGCGAGGAGCGCACCATATACCGACAGGCATACGGCAAAAACTATTGTTCGTCACCCCACACGTTCTATTTGCGGGCTGCTATTAAGGTGGTTTTAGCAGCTTAAACCAGGAATGATTTTTTTGGTTTTCTCAGGAAGACACGCTGAAAGCACCGTCACCATTTTATTCTTCACCGTACGCGGGTAAAACTCGCTCGCTGGATTTTGTGCCGATCGGTTGTGCCACCTTGGTTTCCGACGACAGCGCAGTTGTGGCCGACTGGCTTGCCCTACGCCATCTCCTGACGCCAATAAGAGTTCTCGCTCAGTGGAGCCCCATCCTCTGACTCCTGCGACCGGGTCCATCTTTCTTATCTTCTCCCTGTTCCTGTATGTGGTCTCTCTGTCCCTGCAATTTTTTATATCTCTATACCTTTTATTCCTCCCCATCCTTTTAATTTCTCCTTACCCCCATCCCTCGTGAGCTATTTTTGAGGTGTCGTCCCCCTGAGAGACAGTTAAGGCTCGTTCACACCAAAGGCGGGACGGCCAAAGTGGCAAGGTGGCAACGCGGGAAGCGGGAAACGCCTCCTCTACAGGCGGCGAAAACGGGAGAAAAACCAGGCGGCAAGAACGATCGCTTTCGGAGCAATTTGTTGCCGCCTGCCGAGGCTCGCCGCTTTGCCGCAGCCAATCAGAACGCCACGCAGCGGGGGCGCCGTGGTGGTGCGGGTGTACGTTTGGGAGAAGCACTGACACGTCATAGCGACACGTGCGCAAAGTCGCGAGATGCCCGTTTCTTCTTCCACGCTTCTTATGTGGTTAGACAGAGGGAAAAGAAAAGTGAGCCCCGTAACTGTCTGCATCTGTTGCGACATCTCAAGAGTAGCTCACAAGGGATGGGGGTAAGCAGGGATTAAAACGGTAGGATTAAAAGGTATATATATAGAGAGAGACGCAGGGACGGCGAGTGATGGAAGTAAAGAGAAGATAGGAAAGATGTACATGATCGCAGGAGACCGAAGACGGGGCACCACTGGCGAGAGCTCTTGTCGGCAACAGGAGATGGCATAGGGCTAATCCAGTCAGCCAAAGCTGCGCTGTCGTCGTCGTCGGGGACCGGCGTCAGGAAATGGCGTAGGACCAACCCAGTCAGCCAGAGCTGCACTGTCGTCGGAAATCGCGAGGGCAGAAGCGGTCGGCACGGAATCCAGCGAGCGAGTTCTGCCACGCGGCCAGACGAAGGAGGTATGCGGTCTGAATAGGTTCACGTACTCGCCGCCTCGCCGCTTTGAAAATCCCACTTCACCGCTTTGCCGTGCCGCCTTCGGTGTGAATGAGCCTATACGGTGCTCACTTTTTTCTTCTTTCCTCTCTTTGAAAAAATCAATTTCCCCCCCCCCTTCGTACGCGGGTCCCCCTATCGAAAACAGTCTCAGGCGCTGCTTCACTGTGGGGCGCTAGTTTCTTGCAGTATTTAGGTGGGCGTTTCAAACTGACGCAAAATTGTTCCGAAATAGTGTCGTCAACAATAATTATTCAATGCGGTAAAGCATTCACGATATGAAAAATCATCATTACCAGAAGCAAATCTACAAATGTCTGTAAAAAGCTCCCAAACAAAGCTTTCGCTCTCAGGTGTTCTTTAAAACGTAGATGCTCAGCCAACAGCGTCACGAACAATGCGAGAAGAAAATCTGTCACTGGTGATTTCCAGCACGTGACTGGAAGGGGAAAACGAGACGAGAGCAGGTCGAAGGAAAAAAGTTTTGCGTATCGCCACATCAGTTCTTCAAAAACTCGTAAATATTAGCCATCGTATTATATAAAACGACCGCATTTTTTCTCAATACTTCCCCCGCTTCGTATCTAATGATACTTTACAGCTAAGCTCTAAAGCTATTTGTTATACCATGAAGAAGCGACTATATACAAAATAACCTGATCACAAACTGGTATGCTCTCTCTTCGTGCACCTCTTCGTCTTCTACTTCACTATGGAACGCTGCTGCTGTTGTCCGTCACGAGATTTAGTAACTACTATGAGCTAGAAAACGAGTACAGAGAGGGTTAGATGTAGTAAAAGTGAGAAATAGAAAGAAAAAATACAAAGACTGGTAATAATGGACAGAAAGAGAAAGTCACCATCACACACACAAAAAACAAAAAAGCGAGAAAGAAAAGAGCAAGTCCGAAAGAGAGAAAAGGATCAAAGGAACAGAGAGAAAGAAATATAAAAATAGAGAAAAACAGAACGCGAGAATTCGAAGAAAGAAAGAGAAAAAAAGAGGAATAGCGAGAAAAGAAAAAAATACACTGAGAAACAAAGAAATGACAATAAAAATAAAAAATAAAAATAACTAAAATAAAGAGAGAGAATAATGAAAGAGAATAGAGGAGAGGAAAAAGGCAGGCGGCCCAGCTCGGCACATATTGCAGGCTTGACGGCACAAGGGTGAAGCTGCCTTAATTTTTTTGCCCTAACAGCAGGAGGAGTTCAAACTACTGCATCTCCCGATAAAAGAAACACTGTATAGATACGAAGCCGAGGGCACTAACGCTTAAACTGGCGGCGACGTTGACGCTGGTTCTTATTGCTGTGTTTCACCGGAGAGAAACCTGGGGAGGAGCAAAGCATGCAGTGACGGACTGTTGTTTCCTACTTAAACGAGCCTGTTGGGTTCGAACTTGGTGCGTTCGCCGAATACTTTCATATTGTTACCCGCCCCGCTGAAGGTGAGCCCACGCCATGACGGAAGCGGTGTCTCTGCATTGGCGGAGCAGCGCCTGTCTATCCGTCATAATGGACACGAGGACCCACGTCGCAAATGGGCTTTGTGGTGGCACATCTGGTGACAACAGCCGAGTCCGGCTGCAAGGATGGAAGGTATACTTGTGCTTCGCTGTAGCAACCAAAACCAGCGGTAGCGGCGGCATCAATACAGGGGCCAAATATACTGATGGCCCGTCAACATAGCGCTGCAGGCACGTGCCAGGGAGGTGCATTTCCACAGCTCAGCGACGCTGGACGTCGAATGTTCCGGGAACCGGAGTGAACGAAGTTGAGCAGCGACAAGAGGCGGTGGTTGTTCGAAGAAGATCTGAGGAGGGAGGACTCCGTGCCTGCCACCTTTAACCGCTGCCAAGCGGGAGTCGAAGAGAGAGAAATTCCTGTGTTCCGATTGTATTGCGAGAGTTTTGGAATGATTGTTAGGTTATATTACCAGGGGCGCATGGTCAGGAGTAGAAAAACGAATAAACGTCTCTATCGAAGTGATGTCTGAGCGGTCCTTTCCTCGAAGTGTCATCAGATGAAAAATCTCGTCTTCTGCTTCCTTGCGGCAGTAGCAAATGTCGCGCTTCCAGGGAGGCGAGTAAAAGGACTAATACCCGTGTCACACGGGCACCCAAGAGCACTGTTTGGCTCCTTTGTCTTTGCGACAAGTGAGATGCGGTCCGTGTCACACGGCGACCCTTACGCAAACGAAGGTAAACGGAGCATTTCGCAAAGGACGTTCGACGATCTTCCTTTGCAGCGGAACGAGGTACTCTCGTTTCCAGTATCGTCAGGTCAGAAAAATATTTACACTAAATTACCGCAGTGACAACAATAAATACATTTTGGCAATATTAAACGTTCTTTTGTTGCAGCACTCATTCATAACGTGTGTTTCTTTGGCACGGTGTGGAGGGCAACGTCCATACGTGCGGTTCTTGTCGTCGCCATGTTTGCGTGCGCCCAGGAAAGGAGTGACTGACAGCGCTGCATCATTGTCACCTGCTTCGACGAATGCAGGAATTGGTAATGGGACCAGACTGAATTCAAGGGGGACTTGAGATGCGCTCAGGAGGGAAGGAAACACGATAACTTTGGTGCATAGGCTACAAAACCAACTAGTTGCCGAGCACAGCACAATTGTAAACAAACATAGCGTTAGGCACAACGTGGCCAGCGTCGCTGCCAGCATTGCTACAATTAGGGAATGTGTTTTCATTTGAAATAATTTTTAATGTATTGTTGCCTTCAGACGTACTTAATATTTTGTTTTCGTAAAAATCGCATCACGCAGATTCACAAAAAAGCACCTAGAGATGAAATGGGGATTCTCCTGTGAAACTCAAACGGTGCTGGCTGAGCTCCCTTGCGGCAACTATTGCAACCTTGTCATTCACATGTGACACTGATAAAACTCCATCTCCGTCGAAGCACCTAGCAGAGCTTTCCGTTGACGGAGTTTAACAGAGTTCGGTAGTGGCGCTGTGACAGAGTATAAAACGGAACTTAAGTGGCGCAGTCAAGCAGGATCTACATAGCTGAACTGAGGAGGACAGCGGGGAGCGACATCGGCCGAGACTGGCAACAATCGCCTTCAACTGACTATCGCATTGTGGAATCAACGAAGCAAGGCTAGTCCACTAGATTCCGAGGAGGATGAGCGCACCGCAAGGCTACTTCAGGCAGGTACCTTTTGTTTTTCAGTTGGGCGCAGGCTATGACAAAGCGTTACAACTTGCGAGACAGAAAAGGGGGCATTTTGAAATAAACCGGGACGGGGCAGGAAACTTTCAAACGTTGGGAGTCACCGACTTCGACAACGCTCAAACCTTCCGCAGCTGCGCAAAAACATTTTCATCTACACTACGAGCACTTCGGGAGTACGCGGCCGAGCTACAGATACAGTGGAAATTCATCGTAGAGAGAGCTCCATGGTGGGGTGGATGGTGGGAGCGTTGCATTCGCTCAACCAAAAACTCCTTGAAACGCTCGTTGGTACGCAGCAGCCTCGGCGTGGAAGCCCTCACAACCGTGCTGTCGAAATTGAAGCAGTAATCAATAGCAGACCATTGACGTATCTAGATAGTGAACCCGATGAGCTCCATCCATAAACTCCATCGCATTTCTAGCTAGGGAAGCACAGATTCCCTGCCACAATAAATTGACTTCTCGGAGCTTCCGACTACAGTTGACTTCAACCGCAAGGCTCTTCATCGCCAACGTATCATAGATAAACTTTTAAAAAGATGGAAATGAGCCTACCTGCTACTACTGCGTTCAGCTCATAACAGCCCAAGTCATTCATCAACCAAATTACAGATCGGTGATGTAGTGCTAGTGTTAGAGGACAACACACCTGCAACATAGTGGAAGCTAGGCCGAGTGATCGCCTTACTGCCAAGAAGAGACAGCATAGTGAGCGCGTTCTCAATGCGTCTAGCCAATGGTTCAGTAGTGAATCGCCCGGTGCAGAAACTCTGCGCCCTTGAAGCATCAGACCAATCTTGGCCCGCCCTGGAGGATGTTGCAAAATGCACCGAAAAGGAGCATCGAGAAGCGTGCGCCATGGATGGGGGAGACGATGAAGTGGGGGTAGGCACACGCTAGGAATGGACAGCTTTGACTTCATGCTGAATAAACGGGTCGTCTCCGTCTAACGTCTGTGGACCAGTTATTTTGTTACATGCAGTTCTGTGAGTGCCTCCAGGTAGAAATGGCGCAAAGGTGTCCAGAAGTAAGCAAATACTTGAGAATTACTTCAGCTGCTTGAGAGCAGCCTCACACTGAATGATCCTTCGGAATGGGGCGTTTTGCGGAGCAACTATGTTTGTGTATGAGCAAGCTGGGCGATGCCGTTGATAAACCGGGGAAAATAAAAACACGGGCCCATGAAGCTACAGAGATCCTTCACAGTCGTTGGTTGCTTGATGTTGCGGATAGCATTGATTTTTTGCGAGTCTGGCCGTATACTGTGCCTGTTGACTAGATATTCGAGCACAAGGGCTTGACGCTCACTAAAATGACACCTTTTTTGCGTTTAAAATAAGACCAGCTTGTTGGGTGCAATCTAGAAGAACGCTAAGGCACTGGTTGTGCTCGTGGAGTGTCTAGCCGAAAAGAATTGCGTCATCGAGATAACACATACATATCTCCCATTCGAGACCACGAAGGTTAGAGTCCATAAATTGCTCGAAGGCAGCTGGGCAATACACAAGCAAAACGACATAACGTTAAATTCAAAAAACTTATCAGGCGTGACAAAAGCAGTATTCTCCTTGTCGGACGGATGCATTTGTGTCTGTCAGTATCTATACTTTAGGTCGACGTACGAAAAGCATGCGCCCGAGTGCAGACAATCAACCGTATCATTGATGCGTGGTAGCGGTGACACTTCTGTCTTTGTGACGGCGTTGAGACGGCGGTAGTTGACACAACATCGCCAAGATTTGTCTTTTTTTACATATATGACAGGAGCTGCCAAGGAACTGCTTGACTCTAGAATAACATCTTTCTGCAACATGTCGTTGACCTGGTCGGTGATCACTTTTTTCTCTGATCACGATACGCGATAGGGTTTCTGGCATATTGGTGTAGGATATCCCGTGTTGATGTGGTGGGGCATACGTGATTCGGAAAACACAGAACAACGCTTGTCTTGAGCGAAATCAAAGACTGCCCCGTAGCATGTAAGCACCTCCTTGAGGAAGTTCCGCTCGGAAGTAGGCAATCACTTGTTGATCATGCGTTTAATCTCAGCTGAGTAGTTGGGTGCAGTTTGAATGATGGTTAGAGACTCTGAGACAATGATGACGTCAACTGCGGCCTGCCCCTCAAAGGTTCTCAGTTTAAATCCGGCTGGGAGAACAACAGGCTCTGGGGCTGTGTTGAGTGCCCACAAACAAGCATGTACATCGATGGCTGTAAGGATATATAGATTGATTGATTGATACTTGGGGTTTAACATCACAAAACCACCATATCATTATGAGAGACGCCGTAGAGGAGGGCTCCAAAGATTTACCACCTGGGGTTCTTTAACATGCACCCAAATCTGAGCACACGGACCTACAGCATTTCCGCCTTTAACGAAAATGCCACTGCCGAAGCCGGGATTCAATTCCGTGACGTGCGGTTCAGCAGCCAAGTACCTTAGCCGCTACACCACTGTGGCGGGGCCGGCTGTAAGGACAGACCGTGGGACCAGCACATTCTTCTTAATGGCATTTGTATGAATGCGGCTCGACAAATCAAGTGCAGGGTCCTGAGGGGACGTGACAAGAGCGTACGGGAACAAACACTGCTGACCGACGAGAGATCGTCACATCTTCAGATAACAAAAGCGCGTCGATACGGAGAGTCGGAAAATCGTCAACTATGGCAGTGGGCAACGCACTTTGTACAAAAATTTCTCCAGTTCCACAGTCAAGCGTAGCGCCGAATTTATGAAGGAGGTCTATCTCTAAAATCACGTCATGAGTTGCGCGAGCCAGTACAGTGATTTCAACTCAGAAATTTTGTCCACCAATTCTGAGTAGAACCAAGCAAATCTTAACAGGGCATAACGCTTAACCTCCAGCTCCACGAAAAGTTTCTTTACGATCCCACGCGAACATAACTTTGTGACCCAAAAACGTTGCTCGAAACGAAGACTAATAAAAGCACCAGTGTCTACAATAACAAGAGTATCTACACCGTCTATACACACACGCACTTTGTTCATCAACATCACAGCATTAGGAGGAATTGATGAAACTGACCATCCCACGATCGCCCCTCCGTCAGTCTCATCAGCTAATTTCGCTGCTGATGCGGAAAAGGTGACCGACGACGCGGAGACGGTGACCGACCGGAACGTGTCGGAGGTGGTGTCAGGCTTCGCTCGGAGGCGGGGGACTCACTGCGCAATTCGTTAGGCCATTGCTGTCAGAGATGGTGGTCGGCCGGGTGAGAGGTACAGGCTTCATGCATATGAGGTGGGTACGTCGAAAAACGTGGCGGCGAAGGTGTTTCGTGCATACGAGCCGGGTACGTCAAAAAACGTGGTGGCGTAGGCGGCTGGCTGGGGCAGAAGTGCGAAATATGCCCTTGGAGACCGCATGTGTAGCAAACGGGTACTTGTCGGCCAACATTAGCAGAAGCAGAGGTGGCAGAAGTACGCGGAGATGGGCCGTGCAGTGCAGGAACATTTCGTAATGGTGGAGAGCAGTCTTCTTGTAGAGGCCTGGTTGACGATGGTTGGAGGTCCGCAGTGGCACGTCAAGATGATGACATCCGGTGGTGGTCGTGACCCGTCGGGAAAAATGGAAGTCGCGGGATGAAATCTGCCGTTTCTGTGCGTGGTTGGTTTTTCGACGTGGCGCTCTCGCATGAAGTATAAGAAGATGGTTCGGGGTACACGGCGAACGAGCATTGGTGGTGAGCGTCATCTGCTTGAAGCCACATGAGCTCTTCTCGAACTACCTGACGTACGGGAAGGGAATGTCTTCGCAGGTGGTGACGTTCATACTTGAAGCAGTGGAAACATTGTCAGAGCACCCGAACTTCGGTAAAATTCTCCGGGTATTCAACGCCTTGAATACGTGACACTGCTGCTGGAAAGCAAAAGGAGTGTTCAAGTTTTCATTCGTTATGACAAAATTATACACCTCATCGGTGACGCCTTTTAACAAATGGCCGGCTTTCTCTTTGTCAGACGTATGTGCGTTCCCAATCCAACATAGCTTCAATACTTCTTCAATGTAGGTTGTGCACTTTTCGCCGGGAAACTTAGCCTCACGTGACAACAATTGCTCAGCATTCTTTTTTATAGAACTCCTGTCCCCAAACCAGGCCTTCAGCTCCCCAACAAATATATCCCAAACGGTGAGCACGCGTTCATGGTTCTCAAACCAAAGCAAAGCGGTCCAGGCAAGGAAAAATACTACGTTCACGAGCTTCGCCGGCACACCTCATTCATAGTAGCGGCTCACCCTGTCGCAGTGTTTTAGCCAAGCATCCACGTATTTGTCAGTTTTACTTGAGAATATACGTGGCTCAGGCGCCCAGAAGTTATGTTGTCGAGGTCGACGGCCAGCCCCGCCGCGGTGGTCTAGTGGCTAAGGTACTCGGCTGCTGACCCGCAGGTCGCGGGTTCGAATCCCAGCTGCGGTGGCTGCACTTCCGATGGAGGCGGAAATGTTGTAGGCCCATGTGCTCAGATTTGGGTGCACGTTAAAGAACCCCAGGTGGTCGAAATTTCCGGAGCCCTCCACTACGGCGTCTGTCATAATCATATGGTGCTTTTGGGACGTTAAATCCCACAAATCAATCAATCAGGTCGACGGCCATCTTGTACTTTGTCGATGACACTGGTGGATACAGCAGCGTAGCCCGTCGACAAGCTTGCTGTGCCGTCGGTAATGGTTATGTTGTCCGGACGTAGCCCAGCTAAGCGTATGGTTCTTCGGAAACTTCTGCTATATATATATATATATATATATATATATATATATAAATATATATATATATATATATGTATATATATATATATAAGGGAAAGAAGTATATACCTAAAGGCTCGTTTTTCCGTGTTTTAACACAATATTAATGAGATCTAACAGACAGTAATGCGAAGGAATGTACAGGGGAAGTTATTAAAACCAATGGAATGTAAATAAGAAGAAAGAAAAGTGGATGAAAAAATTACCAACTGTGAGCAAGAATCAAACCTACGACCTTCGATTAACGCGTTCGATGCTCTAACCACTGACATATCACAGCGGCCTTCCCTCCATCCACTTTTTTGGGTTTATCTGTGAATTTAGAAGTCGGAGTGACAGTCAGCGCCATCTATAAGCCAAACGACGAGTGTGAAAGCACTCTTATGCGCATGTTTGGCGTCACGTAGCACGTGAACTTATTATGAGCGGGCAGCTGATTAATTGTCCCTCTTATACAACCTAGACACACCAAGTCTGCCAGTACGAGACCCTCGTTCATTGAAATAAGGGAAGGAACGTATACGCAAGGGCTCGTTTTTCCGTGTTTTAACACAATATTAATGAGATCCAACAGATAGTAATGCCAAGGAATGTACAGGTGAAGTTAATAAAACCAATGGAATGTAAATAAGAAGAAAGAAAAGTGGATGAAAAATTACCAACTGTGAGCAGGAATCGAACCTACGACCTTCGAATAACGCGTTCGATGCTCTAACCACTGAGCTAGCACAGCGGCCTTCCCTCCATCCACTTTTTTGGGTTTATCTGTGAATTTAGAAGTTGGAGTGACAGTCAGCGCCATCTATAAGCCAAACGACGAGTGTGAAAACACTCTTATGCGCATGTTTGACGTCACGTAGCACGTGAACTTATTATGAGCGGGCAGCTGATTAATTGTCCCTCTTATACAACCTAAACACACCAAGTCTGCCAGTACGAGACCCTCGTTCAATGAAATAAGGGAAGGAGTGTATACCCAAGGGCTCGTTTTTCCGTGTTTTAACACAATATTAATGAGATCTAACAGACAGTAATGCCAAGGAATGTACAGGGGAAGTTAATAAAACCAATGGAATGTAAATAAGAAGAAAGAAAAGTGGATGAAAAAATTACCAACTGTGAGCAGGAATCGAACCTACGACCTTCGAATAACGCGTTCGATGCTCTAACCACTGAGCTATCACAGCGGCCTTCCCTCCATCCACTTTTTTGGGTTTATCTGTGAATTTAGAAGTAGGAGTGACAGTCAGCGCCATCTATAAGCCAAACGACGAGTGTGAAAACACTCATATGCGCATGTTTGGCGTCACGTAGCATGTGAACTTATTATGAGGGGGCAGCTGATTAATTGTTCCTCTTATACAACCTTAACACACCAAGTCTGCCAGTACGAGACCGTCGTTCAATGAAATAAGGGAAGGAGTGTATACCCAAGGGCTCGTTTTTCCGTGTTTTAACACAATATTAATGAGATCTAACAGACAGTAATGCCAAGGAATGTACAGGGGAAGTTAATGAAACCAATGGAATGTAAATAAGAAGAAAGAAAAGTGGATGAAAAAAGTGGATGTTAAAACACACTCGAACCACACACACTCCCTCAGGAGCTCACTTCTCGCCGACCAGCAATGAGCTGTCCAGCAGGCCCACGAAGCGGCCGCCAGGTACTCCCTGTCGGTCCCTACGTCGGAGACCACCCGCTACGCGCTAAGCGCGTCCTGCAGGACCGAAATAAAGTTTTTTTCATTCCATTTCATTCTGGATTTCAGCACCAGAAATAACTAACATACCTGGCTGTTGCACCCCTAGTCGCTTGCACTCGGCTCGCGCCACGCTGGTTAAGCTCAGTGCGGCGCTTGCACGGACTGTATCCGTCAGTTAATGTGATTTGGTGGCGGCTGTTCCTCGGTGCATCCGTGGGTAGGTGGAGTTGAATTCAGGTGGTGCGAAGCTGTGCCTTATATTGATAAACGAAACTATGGAGCGTTTTTCGCAGATAGCAGACGTTTTATCTTGAGCTTTACAAGCTTCGTCCTTAAAATATAGCGTGAGTAACTATAAGCTAATAAAAATTTATTTATATGGTTCCGTTCGCTTCCGACACGCCTTTTTTAATGTTTTGGCCAATGTTACACCCTCCTTATCAAAATATTCAAGGTTTTCGAGTTTCCGTTTCAACGGTCGTTTCCTTCCTTTTTAGTTTTAATTTATTTGTTTCCGTTGACGTCATGGCCAAGGACACCCACCGAGTTATGAAGCTCTTGATGCAACATTATTTTGGATGGAGGCAAAAGTGCTGAGGCTCGTGTGCTCAGATTTGGGCACACGTTAAAGAATTCCTGGTGGTCGAAATTTCCGGAGCCCTCACCTACGGCGTCTCTCATAATCATATGGTGGTTTTGGGACGTTAAACCCCACACATAAATCGATCAATCGATGCAACATTCAACACCTTCGATGTTCCTGCTTTGTCAAAAGGTGACCGGTAAAATGGGCAATCGCAGGGAACTGTGGGATACGATGGCTTCCGGTTCGGCGCTCCACATGGGTCAGCAGCGGAACGCGCGCATTATTGCACTGCTCCGGTAAAAAAAGCAACGCTCCATGCAATGTCAGTGCTTTAGAAGTTTTTTTTTGTTTTTGCGTACCGTGACTGTGACGATGACAAGCTACAAAAACCATGAACGGTCAGGAAACTTTTTTTATCGCTCTAAAATGGTCTGCGATGCTTTTATGCTTCTCGAGGGTACTGTCAGTTTGGCTAAAAATCAGTCGCTACAAATAACAGTTCAGATTTGGGTGCACGTTGAAGAACCCCAGGTGGTCAAAATTTCCGGAGCCCTCCACTACGGCGTCTCTCTTGATCATATGATGGTTTTAGAACGTTACACCCCACAAATCAATCAATCAAAACGAATAACAGTTTTCAATGTATGATACGTTACTGCATATGAAAAGTCACCACTTTAAAGATCTCAGGTGATGGGAATAACTGTAGCAGCGTGCTAAGAGTTCATTTCGGGATCACTGCTTCGTCCGACATCGTCAGTCGATCGGCATGAAGCGCAGCACTTATTGAACGCATTGAGATATTTTTTTCTAGCCTTCAGCACGCTATGAGATGCATTTTTAGTCGAATCCTGGTGGTATTTCAACGCTGATCTTGGTCAAGCTGCGCGGCACGGCAGAACGTAAACAATACAGTCAGACATAGACGGCGCCGAATAATCGAGACCCTGCGCTTGTTTAACGCACTTCTTCCTTCAGGTGCTGTCCTGGCACACAGTTTGACCAAAATAATTGCAAATGAACTCGTCCAGCGCTTCATGTAAACTTACTCTTGAGTGAAGCTTTCACGTTTTTTGTCATATATATGGGTGCAATGACTGGCGCAAATCTCGCATGACAAGTAGATTTCGCGCACCTGTTCCCATAACATCTTTGCTAGGCGCACCTGCGCGACAAATTATTTCTCAATATTATATTCGCAGGAAACTTACGCGCATGCATTTTTAAAGATGATAGTCTTTCTTGGGGACCTTCGACGGAAAAATTTTGGTCTGTCTGTCTGTCTGTCTGTCTGTCTGTCTGTCTGTCTCTCTGTCTGTGCATTTGTCTGTTTATTCACTCTTAACAGCACTAGGTACTTGAAACGGCCGACCCCATCCGGAGCACCCACCAATGTTGCTCAAAGTTTAGCATTCATACTTGTGCAATTGTCAATTAAAAAGCAATAATTGCGCATGCCTAGGGCACCATAACAACACGTATATATTCTGCATGTGCGTCTTTTACTCGAAAAAGCATACATAAGTAATTTTAAGGACCGTAGCGCTTATCACGCGGCGCTGACCATCCAACGCTTGCCCGTAAAGGTGAGTGTTTGCAACGCTTTGCTAAGATGAGACAGTGGTGGCACCTACCCGTCGCCTTGCGTTCCTCACCTTGTCACCTCTGAGACGGGCACCCACAGCCGTCTCAGAGCCATGCGTTTCGCCCCCCCCCCAAAAAAAATATAAAGCTGCCAAATGGTTCTCATATCTCAAGTGTGACGTGACTTCACGCGCTCGTTCACCCCCGCTGCAGGCTACAGGCAATCTAACGTAGCGCCTCCAGAATGCAAGTAACCAATTTTCTTGCACAGAACATCAAATAAATGTTTTGTTCACTCTCTCCAAACGCAAGACTATCGTCTTTCGACGATATTTGCAGATTGCATGCAGACACGGGGCCAAATTTTAGTGTGGAATACACACCTACCTGTGATAAAATGGTTTTCGCACAAACTGACTTCAAAGTTCCGCACCCAAAGGCTACCTGTCGCTGTGGTTCTCTGCACAGCCGCAGCCCAGCTCGTTTTTCTGTCTTTATTAAATGGAAATTGATACCTGCGTTGGCCTTGCACGCTCGAGTTGGAGGAGCCAACGGAAGAACAACTGACCATGGTTTATCAGGACGAAGATAAACGGGTGACCGCGGGCGCAAATCCCGAATAATCTGAGGCTTGCGGTGAAGCGGTTCGCCGTCGTCCACTCTTCTCGAACCAGAAGGCGGTAGCAGACGAGGCATCCCAGAATGCCTCGCTCTTTTACTGGTCACCCATTCAATCAAAGGAAGTTAATTTATTTTGTACTTTTGAAGTCACCGTTGCAATCACGCTAACCTCAAATGCTGCAGACGGTCCAAGTTCCTCACCAACTCCAAGAAGTCACTTCTGCATATCTCTTCCAGATTTAGATTACACCCCTCAAGGACCTCATATAGTGTGATTCGGACACAACAATCAAATACTCTGCCTTCCACTATCTTGGCGTCTCCACCATACTTAACAGAAAACAGGCTTGGCTTTCACGTGACTTATCTTTAGCAACCGTCGCCATTTTAAACTTCAAATTTTTTTCGGTTTCATCGTCATCTTTCAAATAGCTTACGCAGCCTCTTCATCGAGAATTTCTAGCTACCTCAATTTTCCGGTGCAATGTCTGGTCAAGATCTGGTCAAACGTTACGATCAGTAAGCAAATTAGAGCACCAAGGTTCACCGGTAAGATTATGTTCCAACTGTGAAACTGCTGGCGCACATAAGCTAGGGTTTTATAACGCAGCGTTTTGCCAAATTTAAGCACTAGACGCTCGCGAATAACGTAACTGGTTACGTATAAGTCGTTACTGAATATAATTTTCTCATTGCAGTGGGCACTGCGTTTAAATAGTAAAAATATCTTGATTAATCACTGAACATAAGTGCTTATACTAGCAAGTGAGTGCATTGAACACTTTGTGCAAAGTTCCACTGTATAGTTACTTCCTACATGACTTTCATATCAATTTGTCTCTTTCCCCCTACATTCACAATCAACCTACGGTGATTACAATTTTATAATCGATGCAATAATAATATTCGGGTATTTATTAACAACGACGTGAAATTGAATAACAATTTTTTGAAAATTCTATTAGGCTTTTCTTTCGAACGAGTGCCATTATGGCTTAATGAACCCATATCTACAGGAAGGCGGAAAAATAAAAAGTAAGGTCTGGAAAGGAATGTTCCAACGGTCAACGTCAGCACTCTATCCGGTCTATGCCGCTATTCACAGACTGACGATAACAAAAAAAATCGTTCCTTGAACAATTCGCAATGCATTAAAATGTTCAAACACAATAAATAATGAGATAAGGCTGCTATCTAGCTGTTTTTTTGTTTCTGTGTAATGCATATTACAACTCGTTTTCCGGAGCTTAGTTTTAAAATGTGCACTGAGTATATGGAATGTATTGCGGTAATATGCATTCAGGTTTAATTATTCATGTAGTGATTGTACTTCTTATAATGTATATTGGAGCAGCTGCTGGTCTGAATGTGCAGTTCTATTGCTGCTCTCGTTTTCGGGATGTAATTCTTTGAGAATTGGCAGCCTAATACTCTTTATTACTGCGTTTGGTATATTTTTCACTTCTTTCAGTTTATTGTTCTGTAAGCGTACTCTATTTTATTTTTGTTCATGCATGCCAGAGCAAGCCAGTTGCGTTCACCTTGAAAAGAAGTCGACGTCTCTCTGTTTTAAAGAGATTTTCTGGGTGACAATGAACGCAGCAATGTGAGGACGCGCGTTCTTGCACTCGCATGCAGCGAGCGATAAGCATGAGAACGTGCAGCCAATGTGCCTTAGCAGCAGCCACGGAAGACCCTTCTATTTGCCGGCTATCATCACGGCTTCACCAAGAATGCGTGGCGAGAAGTGCGGCTTTATTGAGAGCTTTGTCTCTGTGTACCGGAAACGTCGTTAAAGTACACGAGCAAGGTTACTACTTCACTTGAAAGCCTCATGAGTAGGAAAAAACACGTCGGCCCTATTGTCAGTAGCAACTACCTAGACGACGCGCTGTAGTTATTTCCTTCCCTTAAGTTATGTCCTGTCCCACTATGGCAAAAGATATAAAGAAACAACGGTTTCGCCTAATCACAACAGCTAAAAAACCACTTTAGCACGCGTGGATAGGGGTACCGCCTTACTGCCACCACCGTATACTTGCTCCGCAGAGCGCTGACGACAGCCCCTGATTGAAGGCAACGTGAACGAAGGTACGTCGTAACGCGCGCGAAGGGTTGCAAGCAGTCGAGATTCGTGCAGCGTAGTCAGTACGCAGGCAGTCTTTCCCTCCCACCACCCCCGTTCTTCAATGGCACCGCTGGTGGTGGTGTCTTGATAATCAGTCGAGTGGGCTTGCATCTGACTACTGGCTGATTAGTTTTTAAAGGCGAAGCAGCTTTTTGACTCACCTGTGTAACGTCGTACGTACTACATGCACCCGTATGAACCATAGCATAAGAATAATCAGGTGTTGACACTGAGCACGCCTGAGCGGCCAGATAATGTTCGGTCTCGCGGGCGCGCTGTGCTGCAAACCGTCAGATGGCGCAGCGGCCAACGTACCCAAAGAGCGATGCTGGCACATTGAAATTCCTCTGCCTCCCCAACGTTCCCGTTCAAAGCAGTTTGAGTAACACCTAAAGCGCGAAGAAAATTTGTTATTTCAATTTAAAAGGCAAAACTTTAGCAGATATAACGATTCATTCACACAAAAACGTCTTGTGCAGGCTGCGAACGTGGTCACACGGATAGTTTCGCTCACACGCACTATTATTTTTCTCTGTGCACGGTATTGCTCGATGCAATTAGTAGTAGTAGTAGTAGTAGTAGTAATAATAATAATAATAATAATAATAATAATAATAATAATAATATAAGAATCGTTAGCCAAAGTGCTATACCTCTATCAAAATACTTCGCCGTGGGGAAAACATGCAAGGAACTTCCACGTGCTTAGATGTAGGTGCATGTTAAACAGTCCCGGATGGTCGAAATTAGAGAGGAGCCCTGGCCAGCCATGGTGGTCTAGTGGCTAAGGTACTCGACTGCTGACCCGCAAGTCGCGGGATTGAATCCCGGCTGCGACGGCTGCCTTTGCAATGGAGGCGGAAATGTTGTAGGCCCGTGTGCTCAGATTTGGGTGCATGTGAAAGAACCCCAGGTGGTCGAAATTTCCCGAGGCCTCCTCTACGGCATCTCTCATAATCATATGGTGGTTTTGGGACGTTAAACCCCACATAACTATCTAGAGAGGAGCCCTCCACTATGGCGTCCCTCGTAATCAAATCGTCATTTCGACACGTAAACTCTCAATATTAAATATTACACCTGTATCAAAAGTGAATCGCTAGTGCACCAGAAACGTATTTCATGCGCATCACAGGTGATTGGTGAAGCATAGTTGCACTTGTTTAACGTGAACGTGACATAAACCAAAATTTTAAACGTTCAAGTATTCTATATCACGCACACAAGAGCAATGCAATTGTTCTACGAAACATATAAATATTTTAACCACGCAAGTATTTTCTATACAGCCCACAAAAGCAATGCGGTTGTTCATGGCAAGATGGTATGATGCGAATTCACATATTTATGCCAACGATCACCGTCAGACGATCACTGTCAGACGGCACCTTGAAGAGAGGCACATGCTCCGCAGAAGTCCGAAGCCAGAACGTCAATGCGCTACAAAACACGTTCTAGCCATTTTGAGAACCCTTCAGCAATGTGATGTCACCTTCGTCGACAACATAGCGTAAACATACGTGAACAAAAAAACCTGGCTTCAAAACAGCGCGGTCACACATGCCAACAAAAAGACCCAGAATCAGTAGCATGCATCTTTCTGCCGAGCGTGTTTCCGAGACCGAGACGGCTGACCCCGCTCGTCGTAGCGCCATCTAAGAAGGCACCGACGAAGCTGGGAAACAACTGATAACGACCTGAACATTATGTGGATGCGCTGTGATGGCGGTTTTCAACGCGTTGCGAGGAGAGTGTCAGCACGAATATATTTTTACACCGTGGTATGAACGCGCCGCAACGCATTCCTCTTGTTGCAGCTGTTGGAGCGCGGCCAAGTAGGTCACGCCGAAGCTGCGCGTTGACATCACGCTTCCCTCACCCGCTATTCTCGCAGGTGCGCGCTGATATCACTCTCTCCCTCTCTCACTCACCGCACGCTTGCCGCAGCTCCCGCTGCTGCCGGCTGTTCCACCTGCTCGCAACATACTTCTCTTTCGCTTCACCTCCTCCACCGACCACAACGCTCGACCGCACTCGAGTAGAAACACTATTTCGGCTCGTTTATCTGCGATGAAGCTTACATGAAGCTTAACCCACTCCCCGTGTCTTTGCGTTTCAAACAAGCGTTTACTCGAGTTTCTCTTCCAACCGTGCATACAGCACCCACGTCGACGCGCTTGGCAACCGGGTCAGCACCGTGCAAACCACTGCTGCTTCGCATCCCATCAATGTTTCCTTCGGGGCCATAGTCCCCAATTTTCTGACTGCGTAGACGAGCGGCAGAAGTAGCGCTTGTCTTGAAACAAGCTCTTGGGCTCTGAATTTAAGCTGTAGTAGAAATTAAATACATGTGAACTATACTGTTACTAAATAGTGCGAATAAATGATATCTACTATCCCGACTTTGTGAAAGCATAACAAGGCGCTATATCAATTTTATTGCAACCCGCGTGTTCGTTTCTTGTCATTTCACTGTTTTTCAAGCAATATATATTATTTATCATTATTCAATCCAACAATCAATTATTCAATTTATCAATACACGGGAGAAAATATAAACGAAAAACAAGCGAGAATAGTGAAACAAAAAAGTTTATACTGGGTGAAAGTTCAAAATTCGAGGACGAAAAATTAGCAGATGCCACCTACAGTGAAAATCCATCATATGCGAATCACAGATTAGGAAAATTGATATGTCTCTTTCAAATGAGCACAACCTTACGATGCAGAGAGATTTAGTACGCAGTAAACACAATTAGAAGTAATATGTGCACTCACGTGTCTAGATAAGATTCAAGTATGTTTTCTATTGCAAGGAACGGATGGCACTACTAACGTTTGCAATACCCGCACCAGCATTGGTAGGCACGTAAATTAGGCCGTACATGACTTTGTGTCAGCATTATTGTGTTTGCGCCTGATATATGTGTTTGTCGTTTATTCACGTCTCGTAATACCCTAATTTGTGTATGTGAAGCTAGCGAAACACCCCCGAGCACACTATGAGCGTAGCACGTCACCATGTTTTACATGACACGCGTGACATAACTATCATGTCTGGACGTGTCATTTACCGTCATTTTCTATTCATGTCACGTAATGCCTAATTTGGTATATGTGAAGCGAGCGAAATGGCCACAAGCGTGTCATGAGCACGGTATGTAGTCACGCTCTTACATGACACGCTTGTCATGGTTATCATGTTTGCACCAGTAATATACCTTCGCCATCCATTCACATCTCGTAATACCGAATTAGGTATAAGGGAAGCAAGCAAAACGACCTCGAGTGCACCATGAACATGGTGTGTAGTCATGATATACAAGGCACGGATGTCATTTTCATGTTAGACTCTATTACTTGTGTTCACCATGCAGTCATATGATACTATACCAGTTCTCCAATATGTCCTGTGAAAAAACCACCGTAAAAGCAGTAAGATCAATACATGTAAATTACAAAATTCATGGCACACATGTCCTTTTTTGATTTTATGCCTAGTCATTTATACTCACTATACAGACAAGTTATGCCTTACCACTTTTGGTGCAGATCCCATTATCGAAATGGCCAGGAGGACTAAAAGTCATAGGTGGATAAATAGATAGAGAGATCGATAGATAAATAGATAGATCGATAGATAGATAGATAGATAAATAGATAGATAGATAGATAGATAGATAGAAAGATAGATAGATAGATGGATAAATGGAGTGATGGATGGATGGATAGATAGATAGATAGATGTGGTCAAAGTCACTGAAGTTCACTCAAAAATGCTTCGCATTTAATATATACAAGGACATTGATATAACCAATATCGCGCACAACAATGTTTAAGGCATTGTGAAGGACAAAAGACAAACGGGTTTGAACGATGTGCTACGCCATGTTTAACAGCGCAAAGCTCAGAGAACAACATTGATCGTGGTTGAGAAAATAAGAATTACAAAAACTTTCTATTCTATGGGCGGCTGAACCAGGTGTGGTGGTTTAGTAGTTATGTTGTTCGACTGCTGAACCGAAGGCCGTGAGAGCGCATCCCAGCCGAATTTTTTATGGAGACAAAAATGCTTGAGGGCTGTCTACTTGGATCTAGGTGCGATATATCCTGGCGGTATAAATTTCTGGACCTCTCCACTGCATGCGGTGTCCCGCAGTGATTCAGCTTTTTGACAGCGAAGTGAACAAGAGCAATAATAGGCCCATGGTTCCAAAAGAGGATTGGATAACGCGTTTTTCTTCTATTCGTGGGCTTTCTCAGCGATGTTTCCTCCTTTTTACCAAAATGCATTATTGGTGTCAAATGAAACGTGAAAAGCGTCGTGTGGGGCCGAAGGATTAGCTATGGTATAGTGCACGTTGTCAAGTAATCACGAAAGACAGGCGCACCCGTTCTTTTTTGCAGAAATGCGCAATATAATGCATGGATGTTATGCACGAACGGCAAACACCATGAGCGCATCTATCTCTTATCATGAAGCTGCGAACTCAACCACTTGTACCACTGCGCGTTTCAATTGGTACCGTTGCATAGTTCATTGAAAAAGTTTGAATATGCAGCGCCAACTTGTCCCATCCACGCTGGTTCTCGGCAATAACCTACCTTCTCTTTTTCTCATCTTTCTATTCCTTTTATCTAATCCCACAGTGCAGGGTAGCCCACCGGAAGTCACTCTGGTTATTCTCCCAGACTTCTCTCTTTCCTGTTTGCATCGCCCTTTGTCGGCAAGCGTTTTGCATATGGCTGGATGTCCACATCAAAGCGGAGTGTGAAGTTTTGTCTAACGCGAGTGCTGCTTATACAATACCAAGTTTTGTGAATAAACCATAAAATTTGTCGCACTTCCATATTGGCAAGGCTCTGATTAGCAAGCTCTGCGAGGGGTGCTCTTGAGGTAAGATGGCTCGAGAGCACCCAACTCAATGAGTTACTATACCGATTGGGAGGCACGATCTTGAACACGATGACTGTGGTCATATAGAAAGCGTAGTAAGTGTAAACGTTCAGTGACCTCCCATAATGCAGATAACTATCTGTAGAACTAACACTATAAAATGCATTAGTAATCAAGGAACACCGTGTGACACGAGTGGAAAATAATGTAAATGCACTGTTCTTACTAAAGCCTTTATAGATATACGACAAAAGAGAAATCCCTCTCTGTTGCGCCACCGATATGACATTCATAAGAATGGAAGCTTGAGCGAGTTCGTTTGGGTTCCTCTTGGCTGAACAGCGCACACGGGATTAGGATGGATGAGAAGTTTGTCTGTGATCTTTTCCTTCGTCCTCGTCCCGTGTGCGCTGTTCAGCCAACAGGAACGCCATTAGTAGGGCCACCGTGAATAACACACGAGGCGGATAGAAAAATTTACAGATACTTGGCTGCAGGTATGCCTTGTATTGGACAACGAGAAGCCTTTTTTGCTTCCGCATTGAATTGGCCCGGTATTGCACTATCTCCCCGACCGGCCTACATATTTCACGCTTGTAAACGCCAGCTATACTAAATATTGCGACCAACGTAACGCTAACAGCTTCGCAATATAGGAATGCGACTTACGGTATCTCCGTTGGTATATGTAAGCCATGCGATACCTATATAAAGGGAATGGGTGCACTACAGGTAGACTTGGATATGTATTGCAACTATATAATAATGCGAATTGGCCGAAAAAAAGCAAAATGGAGACTGAGGAGCACCTGTGATTTTTGTTGATGGGCTCGAACTGACAACCAGAACCAGGTGAATGCCCCCGTATTTAGTTTTACAACCCCTCACACCCGGCATCATTCGCGTCATCTCGTCACTCTCATCATCAAATTGAAAAATTAGTCCAGCCTCATTCGCCTCTATGTTCAACGTATGTGCACTCAGGTTTTTAGCGTTATAAAATATTTAGCGCGCTCAGTGGACTTCCGCAAGAAAGGCGGGGTGAGGCATGCCGGTTACAAGCGTGAAGGAATTTCGCACCTAGCTGGCCTTCATTGTTTCTCGACATTTTTATCTTTGTTTTCGTTGTCTCTTAGTTTATTGTGTGTGCGTGAATTTTCTTTCACCGAGTCTGTTTCTATTTCTTGCTGTTTTTACCTTTTTTCTACTGCTTCGCTTTATCTCTTTGTCCTTCTCTCTTGCTGTCCTTCTCGCTTGCTTCCTTTTCTTTCTATTTCTTCTCCTCTGTAGTTAGTTCTCTTTTTCTCGCGTTTTTTGCTCTGTCTGCTTGTTTTTCTATTTCCCTCTGTCTCATTTTTTTATGCTAGAATTTACTCTCTTCTCTTCTTTACTGCTCACCCTCACTTCGCTTTCCCACCTTCTTACCACGCTATATTATGGAAGAGAAGATTCAATAAGGAATGCAAGAGTTGGCACAGGTTGCTATTGCTTGGGAGGATTCAAGTAATAAGCGCATGAACCTGGCATGTTCAGAATGTGTATGTTGTTGGTGGGTAGGAAAAGTGGCGGAAGAAGTAGCTATGCACACATAACCACAATGCTTCCTGCTGCAAAATACCTGAGTGGGTTGCTCCTTTAATACATGCCGGGACGCTGCCTAACATGAAAAACCTTGCTTCACGCAAGTTTTCTGGAGTGCACTTGTCATTTTCATGAAATAAATTATTGATAAGCGAACAGACGGAACGAAAGATGGGAAAATGCTGGACAGTGAGGTATACAACACAGAGTGCTCTCCTGTGAGTTGTTCTGTTATAAAATTCTGCAGGCAATCAGCCTGACATACTCACTTGATCATTCATGAGTTTCTCGCAAATTCCAGGAATAACTGTGGAGATATTTATGAAATGTTGTAAGAGACCCATAAGGGTGGCCACACACGCACACACACACAAACACACACGTACACACACGCACATAAACACACGCACGCACACAAACAAAAAACGCACATTCCCTCTATAATGCAATGTCTCTACGTGCCCGAAACGCTGGCCCTGAGAGTCTTTCAATTACCAATATTGGTTAGAAAACTTGGAAGGGAAAACGTTTTTAGGATAGTAAGGCAGTTCCTTGCCGAGCACCTAAGCATTCCCAGCTGACGTTCAGACTAAAAACACGTCGCATACATTAGCATGCTTCGGGCGACAGAAATATATTCTTAGAACAAAGTAATAATTCACTACGCCTTCAAAACTTGAGGGCAGCAACAGTTTGTATTTTATTGGCAAGAAAATACAGATCTTCCGAGAGGCGTAAATCACACCTGGGTTCCTGAGGAGCCAGTGAAAGCAAACGCCGAAGGATTCGAGGGCTTCGAAACCGGGAGTGGCATAAAGTGCGGACGAAAGAGTGGGGCGCCGCTCGCTGCTGTGCGTCACTCTCCGCAGGTGTGCCTTCAAAGGCGTGTATTCCGATGGGCAGGAGATAGAGATGCAAACTTTAATTACATAATGTGCGTGTTAGCCAGGCTAGTCACCAGGCTTGGTGCCAATTGATAATTTTTTATAACGCCTAATGCTCAAACTAGAACACCAACGTATTTCTCTGTAAAACGTGCACACTGACCAAGAGGCAACAGAAACAGAAACACAGGCGTGTGTTCAGAAAACAGCAGCAGGTCTTCTCTGGTGCGTGCAGCATATGTTGTATTTCCCCATGGGTCGAGAATGTACCGAAACTCGATTATAGCTGAAAATTCAGCAATTAAGCACAGTCTTTCTGAGAAACAAAAGCAGTAGTCACAAAAAATATGTTATATGTCTTTAAATACTTCAAGACTAATTCAAAGGATCTTGAAGGTGAAAGTATTTACGTATCGAAATGTTTGCTAAAATAGGTAGTTAAACAAAACTATGGATCAACTCCCCAAAGGGAACCCTGATGGAATGCGAAGCAGCAGCGGTGCGCACGACATTGACCCGGTTAAAACGGGCGTCGACACGGCTGCCGGAAGAACGCTTTGAAATGAAACTCGGTGTAGTGTTTACTCGAGCAAACGTTTGTTTGAAACGCAAAGACACGGGAGGCTGCATGCATTGAAGACGCCGGCCCTCTGCTTCCTTGACTCGCGTTTCACCGGTGTTACCCGTGTGTCGCCTGTATTGTCGAACGCGATCGGTGTTCACTCGCACCTCGTCGGTGTCGCTGGTCTTCCACTGCCGACGCTTGCATTCATCTTCCATGGCTCGCGCTTTGTCGCTGTTGACATCGTCATTCGCGAACGCGATCGGCTACGCTAACCTTCGCAATAATGGTGACAGCCAGGAGAGGTACGCGCACTCTAGCGGAAAGTATGCCGCGACGGCGTCCCGCCCGTTATTGTGATCGCGCGGCAAGCAGCGGCGCGCTTTTCACATTTTCGGCACCGCTAGATTCTCAAGGCACGCGCAGCGTGCGCACTCGCCGGCTCGCAGCTTCTTCTTGCCGACAGATGGAAAGAGTTGTTGTGGGTGAGAACATGCCCACGTAAGACGTGGACTCAAGCGTTGCGAGTGGTGAAGATGGTGAAGCGAGAGAGAGCTGACATGCAGCGAGCGCGCGGCAGGCGAGAGAGAGAGAGACGTCACTGTGCACTGCTAGGAGGGCATGAGCTACTGGACAACACTCCAAGACCTGCAGCGAGGGGAGATGTGCGGACGGAGGGACGGCATAACACAGGCTTGTCAAAGAGCTTCTGAACATTTAAAAGCATGTTGCTCGAGTGTTATAGTCTGACCAGTGGTATTTTGTGAACAAAGACACGATACTATTAGGTGGTAGTGAGGTCCTGGAGGGTGGCTCCATTCAGACATTATTTCACTTTCCAACGAGAGCAATTTAGCACAGCGCCGAGCACCTAAGCATTCATGTGGACCTTCTTCGAGGGAAAAGTAAGTTATGAATAAACATAGCACCCAAAATTGTGCATTTTCAATAAGGAAATGTCTTTCCCCCTTTCGGCTGCTCCCGCTTGTAAACAGGAGCTCACAAGCGGCCCAATAAGTATTCTGTATGAAGCGCGTATAATAAAACATGCAAGTTCATTTTCTTTCTTTATCTTGTGATTTTGCTTCAACATTAGCATAGGCTTGAAGTAGGCCAGAGTGCTCGAGAAAGCGCCATGTCCGTGAACAAGGAAACTACTTTGGCATTATGCAAAACTTTTCAAAGAGAGCCACTGAGCTAGCTAGGAGTAATCTGTGTCAAAAAACGAGGGAGGGAGGGGTCAGTGGTTTTGTACAGAAGCAGACAGGCGCCGTAGTATATACAAAGTCGGCAGAGGCTTTTGCGGGTGACGGCTGCTCCGCGATACGTAGTCAGTGGAAGAACAGGTCAACGCACGTCGCCCCATCTCAAAGGTCAGCGAGTCTAGGATGGCGTATTTGCGCCGCTGGTGATCCGAGTTGTTTGTAACCACGTTCAGCGGCTTGCTGCGCGGCTGGCTGCGCGGCCAGCGACCGACCCACTAACACCCGTTGCCTGTGGCGTCGAGATAGGACGATGTACTTCAGGGTAGTGCGCGAATCAATGGCGCACACTCCGTGGAGAGGTGTAAGGCAGAGAATAAAAGTGAGAAAAAAGGTTAGGTGACGCAGCCATGGAGCATGATGAAAAGGACTCTGAAGAGAGGTTTTTCCCATGAGAGGTCGAGTTAAGGGCGCGTTAAAAAAATGAAAGGAAGGCTAGGCAGCAACGCATGCACAGAGAAAAAGAAAAGCGTCGATATTAAAGGGCTGGTAAAATGAACGAAATGAGTGGAGCATGAAGGCAAAGCACGACGAGAACTGTTCTTGCGTCTGTGTTTAATATTTCGAATGTCTTTCTTATTGGTGTACTCATGAATTAATCCCTCCCCCTAAATAAACAACACCTAGGTTGGTTTGAACTGAAGACAGAGAGATGACCTCAAAGGCAGGAAGAATGCTTTCAATGTATATACGAAAGATAGACGATATGCATAACGAAAATTCGTGTCGGGCCTGCGGTAGATTAAAATAATCAGAGTTCCGAAAAGATGAAAATCAACAGCTGGGGTGCACTTTTTGGTTTCGAAATGCCATAATTACAAAACAAGTCAGTTTCAATTACATTGTGGACTACTCTTGATTGTTGCGGAACCTAAATATTAGCATTCATAAGATAGCATCATTTAGCCTCGACATAAAGGTAGCATAAGCAAATATATGGGCTTTCGCATATATACGTAACGCATTTCATTGAATTTGCAATATGGGTGTAGACTGTGAAGTCTGTCCGTTTTTATGAAGGGTTATGTTGCGTGACAAGCTAAAAAGTGCATATACTAGGCTCAATAAAGGAATCGCAGTATGAAGCATTGTCTACGCGCATGATATAATGCATCTTGCATTCAGGGAACTTATATTCGATAGAAAAAAGATGGTTGCGCCAAAGCTTTTTCCACTCGAAAAGCACTGACTGATAGCACAACGCGTGGGAATGTACGAATATTTCTTCACGCTTATGTTTGGAGACGAGTGTGCTGCGAGTGGGTTTGATCCCGGCCTCGGTGGTCGCATTTCAGTGGAGGCGAAATAGCAGAAGCCCTTGTGCTGTGTGATGTTAGTGCACGTTAAAAAACACCAGATATTCAAAACTCCCGGGGCTCTCCGCTAAGGTCCCTCATCGGTTTTGGAACGTAGCACCCCAGATATAATAGGGTGTGCTGCGAAGCAATTGATGATGCGAAGTGTTTCACAAATATGTAGAACCTTAATTTTCATAGGTACAGCCGTGGCCACGTCTGTGTAGAGCACTCCAGCAGCAAGTTTTTGCTCTGAGGGCCAAAATCGTGAGACAGTTTTGTGCTCAGAAGTGATTTATCATGAGCATGCACGCCTTTGTTGTCAGTTTGACCACGTGAGAACCCGATACTGCCCCAAGGTTTCACCCCGCAGAGCAAAAACCAGCTGTTCGTGTGCTCTACACAGACGTGGCCATCGCTGTACATCTCTGGCTAAATTTATTTATTTCGTTTTTCACCCACATGAAGCAACCTACATTTTCTGTATTTTTTTATGTTGATAGTCTCCTTTTGCGCCTTCTCAGACATCCAGACATCCTGTATGTAACACGTTGTGTAGTGTACTTCAGTATGGGTGCACCTGTTTTTGGTTACTAGCGTTTTCGGTGGCACAGTTATAGTAAAGACCACGAACAAATATTCGAATGGAGCACTAAATGCGTTGGAATTCAATATAGAGTCAGGTCTGTGGCTTCAGAACTATATGAGGCAGCAAGTTTCTCTGTGGTTCAGAAAGAATGTCGAACTCGAGTGTGATTTTACTCATGCACTCGTAAAAAATGGCAGCAAAAAAATTCAGCAATGTGTTTTTGTATCCGTTGTTGATTCGTTCTTCGGGAGACCAAGACAGTTTTGCCTCAATGTCTTCGCATGAAAAGCTATTCTCGGATTTATTTCGCAACCGTGTGAAGCCTCTACTAACAAAACAGTACTACGACAAACATGGTTGAATAAAACATGGTTTATTAAACATGGTTGCATAAAACCCAAGAGTAAATGGAAGTTCCACTTGCATAAGTCCGGTGCGGATACCTTTCATCTGTGCATCAGAGTCCAGCTAGGTGGCTTCGTTTGAGAGTAAATACTTTTTTCTGCTACTGTAAGTACTACGCATATCAGTGCTTAAAAGTTCTTTGTCTCTATTTTAGGTACTATGTTTGGTTGAACAATGATGTCCGGATATTAGCTGAAATTGTGTAAGAAGTGCAAGTTTTTGACTTAAAACTAGCTAAGTGAAAATGGGTCTGCGTGAATAATATCACCTGCATGTAATACTCGAAGGTGCTCGATGTTACAAAAATAAGCAAATGCCATTGCAGAGCGTTTCTATACACATTTTTTTCTAGGTGGAAGAGCGGTGAGTGTGGGTGGCACGTTCACTTAAAGCCGGGTTCAGACTGCAGTGGCATCTGTCATAAGTTTCGTATCGCGTAAGAGCTGTATCGTCAGATTGAGCTGGTGACCACATATGTTCACATTGATCTTTGCGGAACGCCCCACCGCGGTGGTCTCGTGGCTGTACTCGGTTGCTTACCCGCAGGTCGCGAGACTGAATCCCAGCTCGGCGGCTGCATTTTCGATGGAGGCGAAAATGCTCAAGCAGGTTTGCTCAGACTTGGGTGTACGTTGAAAAGCCCCAGATAATCGAAATTTAGGGAGCCCTCCACTACGGCTTCTCTCAAAATCATGTGGTGGTTTTCAGATTCTAAATGCCACATATCAATAAAATAAATTGTGAGGTACTTTCTTTTTTGACGATGCGCCAACCACCACTCTGAATGTGCGTCGCGTCCTTGCTACAATTGTAGCAGCCTTATTCACGTGTTTCGCTATGGCTGCGCTTCTTGCTATAAACAGGAGACGCGATGAATGCACTCATTAACGCATGTCCCGTCAGCCATATATAGTTCGGCAGGCCAATCCAGTCGAAAGCCAACTGCACAGACACGCTATTGCGTAGCATTTAAGACACGCTTGAAGACTCAAAATCTAGGGAGGCCAGAAGCACCGGGAACGAAAAGCGAACACCGAAACTGCTTCGCCCATTGGTGGTACGTAATGGTCGCATCAGTAGTTGTAAAAGTAACAGGGCCGCCAATATTTACCTCGCAAACGTTAGGTAATTTACCCTATGTACAACATTGCCTAAAGAAGCTCGTTACGTTGCCTGCGTTTAGGCGTTACCGAGAATCTGTACGTACCAAAGGTATTCTGAACATGGTTTTAGGTGGTAACGAAATGCACAGTTGGCTCGTGTAAGCTTGCCGTGCTAATTGTGTGTGTGTGTGTGTGTAGACCATAAGCCATTCATAGGTTTAGGAAAATGAACTATTAACTACAAGTACTATGGCTCTCGAAAACGCAACAGCAACTAACTCTTGAGTTTCTGTCAGTGCAACACTATTGGTTATTGCACAATTGATAGCATGGATAGTGTATTTGAAAACATTGGTAGTGTAAGGAGACTATTCATAGTACTGCTATCGATAAAGCACAATACTACCAATAGTGCGATTTATGGTACCGTTTGTATCATTATTACTGGTTGATAGTGGTGTGAATAGTTAGGCTGTTGTTGGCTGCTAATATCTCTAACTGAAACATTCAGCCTATTTCCAGCAATACTCATTTTGTTCGTGAGGAATATTACGGTGAAAAAAATAATATATTTTCTCCGCGAAAACGCTGGATTACATTCACCTGAAAAATTCATATTCAAAAGCAATCAGTTACATCTTAAATATAACAAACCTTTTTTTTAGTATTTTTGTTGGAATTTGGAGCCCCGGCAAAGATGGCTTTATAATTTTACTTTGAAATTACAAAATATATTACAAATTGGAATCCATGCAGTTTTATAAATCCATGCAACCGCCGCTTTTGCGGCGATTGAGAGTTCAACGTAATCATTACGTGTCAGCAATATATTCTGGAGAAAAAAAACACGAGCCTGTCACTTTTCTTGCCATTCCATCCCCTCCTGCTTCGGCATCTACCGCGTACCTGAGGAACGAAGTTTATGCTGCAATAAGTTTGTGTGGTTGATTTTACACTATCGATGTTATAATATCCAACGTACCACCGACAGCGCTATTGATAGTATTTTCTACCGTCGTAGGTTTGATAGCCACTCTACTACAGGTAGTATAGATAGTACTATCGATGGTTCTGCAGTATTACTTACTTTTTCACTGCTTCTTAAAGGTAGAATGAACAGAGTACTAAAATAAACATAGTACTCGAAACATAGCAGGTATCGGGGTGGCTATATCTGTTCTTAGGATACACCCACTTCTACTTCTACACAGCATGAACGAATTCTGAAGCGTGAAAATTAGGGTGACACCACTCCTCTTTTTTTTTCTTGCAGAGACATTAGAAGGCTGAGACAATCTGGCTTCTATTGTTCATAACCGCTCTACCAACGAAGTCGTCTGTACGATAACAAGTATTGTGAATCATGGCTGAAACTGTGATACCTGCAAGATCTGAACAAATGGGCTAATAAATCATAAAGTGATTGCTAGATAACTGAACGATTAGATTATATGAAAATATAAATCAAATCAGCAGTCAGGCAAACAAACATGCAAATAAACTAAATGTCAAGCATTTGCAGCATGGAAGGGAGGCGTTAAATCGTAGGCAATGTCTTCAAGCTATAAATTATTAAAACAATGAAGCTCTCTCGCAGCCGCACGTGGTGTCTGTTGATAACATTGAGACAAATGTTTTGTTTACGTAAATATATCCTTATTTTTCTTGTTTTTCCCATGTCAACCACATAGGAGGTTTTAATGGTTCTCACCATTCATATCAACGTTGACTCTCGGGTGGATAGCTCACTCCACTATCTCGTCGTAGACAGCCCCGCCGCGGTGGTCTAGTGGCTAAGGTACTCGGCTGCTGACCCGCAGGGCGCGGGTTCGAATCCCGGCTGCGGCGGCTGCATTTCCGATGGAGGCGGAAATGTTGTAGGCCCGTGTACTCAGATTTGGGTGCACGTTAAAGAACCCCAGGTGGTCTAAATTTCCGGAGCCCTCCACTACGGCGTCTCTCATAATCATATAGTGGTTTTGGGACGTTAAACCCCACATATCAATCAATCAATCTCGTCGTAGACACCTTCGCTTCACGGCTGAATTGCCTGCAGGTGCGAGGGCAGTGGCTGCGCCTCCTTTATTTGAGCTTGAGTTGGTCAGCGCTCAGTCGGGCACCATCAATCTCGAGCGGGTTCGCAAGATTCGGTGGTTCCCGCGGCACCGCAGGGGCATTGCGAAGCGCAGTTCGTTAGCCCCTTTGTCGGTACCCGTCAGGCCGCCCGGTGAATGCACTCTTCTCCACTCGCGTGAATGAAAACCGGGCATGCGCTTACGGTGTCGCTAAGGTTCTAGTGAAATCTTTTAGCAGAACGTTGTCCTTTTCAAATGAAAGTTCACTTTCATGCACTTCTTTTCGTTTTACGAGCTAGATCACCACTTTTGGAAGCTTCAAAGGCAATATATATATATACACACACATATATATATATATATATATATATATATATATATATATATATATATATATATATATATATATATATATATATATATATATATATATATATATATATATATATACCTCGCTTTGAGTGAGGAAAACGTCGTCCTTGAGAGGGGGATGACTAGCGAAGCTGCTTAGCAAATCAAACGGCGTGAAGGTGAAAGAATTTCGAATATTCAGTCAAACGCTCAGCCACTAAATCTGATATCAAGCTGCAAACATCCCCTGTTATACTGAGCCAGTGCTTCTTTAAATAGGAGGATGAAGTGGAAAAAAGAATGAAAGGCAAGAAGGTTAACGAGACACGCGTCCGGTTCACTATGCTATACTGGGGGAAGGGCGAATAATAGATTAAAAGATAGGGATGAAAAAGAAGGAAGCATAGAAAAAAACCCTGGTGCGTTCCATGGTATAGTCGACGCAGGATGTCGGCCACGTCCAGTTTCACTGTAGATATAGTGAAGTAATAGCGCTTAATGAAGACTTGCAAGTACTGGACATGAGCTATTGAGCACTTGTTGGATGAATTGAGTGTATACAATGAACTTAACTTGCTGACAAACATGCGAAGTGCGTCTGGGAGTGGCTGAAAAACTTGAAGACTGTGTTGCCTTAAGAAAACTGGACAGTGGCTGATTCAGTGTTCGATGTCACCGATGGGCCCTGTGACTCAGCACGCCTCTGCGACTGCGGAATCGAAGGCCTAGATGCGTCAGATGTGTCCACGTCTTTCTTGGTGTTTTGTTTATGCCGGCTGCCACCGATCCGTGGGACTGTGGCTTCGGCAATGTAGGTCACAAAGGTCTGGTTGAGAAGGAAGTCACTGAAGCAGGACGTTCAAAGGGTGCTATAGAGGCATAGGTAATACTTCTCTTGGACGAACTACGGCAACGTTGTAACTGACGTTCCCGCTTTCCATGGTTTTGGCACCCTCGCGATGTGATGTATGCATCCATGCCATTTGTTTCAATATTGTAATTTCCCTTTACATTTTTGAGCACTTTTCAGAGCAGGCTTGTGGGTTCATTACAATTATAACATTTCAGGGCATGAGCTTCACAGTTGTCGGGGCAATGGGCTTCAGCGCAACAAGAAAATGCTGATGAACGCAGTAGTAACCTTCACGAGTTTCACATATTACTGCAAAGAAACGCAAGAGACACTCGAACAGCGTACTGCTAGGCAGACACCTCGTCGTCCAGGTTTTTATTTGAGCTGCACGGTGCTTGCGTCTTTCTACGTATTCTCCATTTGGCGACATGCGTCACCCTGTAAGGTATATGCCGCATGCGTTTGGAATTTTGTGCAAGATCTTGATGAACGCTTTGCCATCCGTGTCTTGTCTCATTCGTTTTTAGAGGTCCAACGACGAGTGGTGGGGTATGCCAAATATTCTCGCTCTCCTAACAATCACTGCAGTTTAAATGCAGAAGCTGGCGGACTCGCCAAGCAATCAGTCTGAGCCGTTAGAGAGTACCTTACACGAAGTTTTATTTATTTATTTGGTCTATGCCTCCTCTGGCATACTTTTATCAAATCTCGGGCACTTCAACTGGTTTCAGTTTGAGAAATAAACGCCGCCATGATTATGGCCGCCAAGCGTTAATTCAGCAATATTTGCATATGTGGCTGTCTTTTCAATCTACGCTAATAAAGTTACGAGTGTCGCTATGTTAAGAAATAATTTGTTTCTAGCTATTTCCTCTTTCTCACACCCAACATGTTTATTTAGTTGCATCATACTCTGCGCAAACGAACGGAGCTTTCGCTCGTATCCTTACTGCGGCCATTCTGCTCCGGCCACTGTCACTATGTGCGGGTGCAAAACTTCATTGGTATATTTTTAATGTAAAATTTTTGGTGTCAGCAAGTGTGACCGTGCTCAAAATGTTGGGAAAAATAATCAAAGAACACAAGGCATGCTGCGCTTCTGATCGGTGCGACAACTCATGGAGGAACCACTTAGTGAATTTTTTTCTGCTTCCCACAGAGAATGACAGGCAAACGTTTTTATTCGGTCGTTGCGAAGCAGTAGTACAATAACTTATCGAAAAAATGCTATGGGGTAGAGCAAAACCTTTTCCGATGTTGCTTTACAGGGGTGCTATGCAGGATGATTCGAGCTTCTGGGGCAGACGAGTTTGCTCGAGCTCGCTGTGCGACTGCCTTGGAATGAAGACAGTGTGAAGCGTTGATAGAAATGGCTACAGGAACGCACATGGCATTGCAAGCGCGTGTGGGGCATTTGCAGCGGTTATTAAAGAAACACCACGTGCAAGCACGTCAGCGCCAGCACTCAGTCAGCATTTTAACATTGCAGCGAAATCTGTTTATTGTCGCGCTATCTTTTTGCCAACTCAGCACGCGCTTCCTACAGGCGTGTTCGTGGGTGTTTGTCCTCTTTTGGACGGGTTCTTTCGTTCCACATGCTGCATTGTTATTTCCACTCTCGAAGGCAGCAAGGGTGCACACGCAGCACTCTCGTTCGGCTCGTTTCGCTTCCATCAAGTATTGCAGCTAAATATAAAGACAGGCGGTCACCAGGGGCGCTTGCATCTTGTCGGCAACGCGGCTGTCATTGAATAAGTCGTGAGCGCGGTGAAATTGAATGCGAAACTTCGTAGCCGTGTGGTGATATCACTTTTACTTCTGCGTGGGAGTGTGCTTAATCTGCGCTAGAAAGCTCATACATTAATCGTGCCGCTCAACATGAGTACTGCTCCTCGGTAAGAGCAAACATAGTGGGCGTACCTGATCTCCGCCGCGGGCGTCTGTCAATCAAACTGATTGACGCGTGAACTCTGATACAAACTCGTTGATTTCAAGAAGGCTCCTGTTAAACTTGTGACTGTGATAGTGCCGGTTTGACCGTCAAGTGTTTGATGCGGTGAACGCTAAGCGGCAGCTTCTTTGCATATAAAATAACTTGGCGAACTTACATTGCTTGTGCAAGGGTGGAGCCAGAGGAGCTTGTGATAACGCTGCTTCTTGCATCTATTCAAGTTGGTCATCTACACAAGTGCTAGGTCGGTTCCATACTGAACACCACTTCAGCTCTCTCTTAATTTCTGTTGTACTAATTGACTGACTGAACGACTGAGCTGATCTGTCTTCATTGATAAGGTTTCAATTAAAGAGTAGTTATCTCGCACGGAATTAGCATAGTCATAGTCACTATGAAGCTAATAAACGCAGATCCTCATTAACATTATAGTAATTGCAATAATTTTCGTAAGGACCAATTGGCATGGTTTTACTTAGCGTGCTCATGATTAACGTCGCGGTAATTTGTTTAGTTAGCTCACCAACTAGCGTGCTTTAGTTAGCCTGGTCCTAGCTTTACATGGCTTCATAAGCTCAGACTTCTTCCCCACCACGGTGGACTAGTGGCTAAGGTACTCGGCTGCTGACCCGCAAGTCGTGGGATTGAATCTCGGCTGCAGCGGCTGCATTTCCGATTGAGGTGTATATGTTGTAGGCTCGTGTGCTAAGATTTGGGTGCACGTTAAAGAACGACAGGTGGTCGAAATTTCCGAAGCCTTTCACTACAGCGTCTCTCATAATCATATGGTGGTTTTGGGACGCTAAACACCGCATATGAATCAATCGATCAGCCTGGACTTCTTAAGATGTTGCGTAATTACCTAGGCCCAGACGCGTAGTCAGAAATATTTTTTCTGGGGAGGTACACCTTTTTGATTTTTGGAAGTCATCCCGTTGAAATAGTGATTTTTGCTCAGGATACCATGACAAAAAAAAACAGACCCGGTATGCCAATCTCTGGCTACGCCCCTCCTCGGCCTTATTATCACTTGGCATAATTGGCTTAATCATAGCATGCCCTGGCCTGACTATTCAAGTATACCGTCCAGCCAAATAGCTAATTAGCCGGCCGCATGCGCTCAGGTGCTGGAGCACGATGACAACAAAGAACACGTGCACCAGCCGAGCAGCGTGCTAGAACGTACAGGCTGACCATGATGAATCACATGTGACCTTGAACTAAGATTTGGTCGCCAATGGTATAAGACGCTTGGCTTCAGAGGCTACCATGTAGATTAATATAGAACAGACATATTGCACACAATAAAACCTTAAAAATAAATTTAAACACCCCGTGCCTCTGAAACAAATCCTCACGCAAAGTTTTTGACACTTTTATTGCATGGGTGCACTTGTGTATAACGACAAACAAATGAAAGAATATGCCTCTGGTTTGAAAACACCACCCTATTTAGTCGACCGTTTTTGATGCGATGACTTGTTCCATCGTTACCAAAACGCAGCGCGCTGTGGCATGGATTTGACCTTATCGTACTGTTGGCCCATTCGAAAGGAAGTGTTGCCAAAGCTCAGAAAGATGCCGAGTTTCGCGAAATTCGCCCGATCCTGCATAGCAGCCCAGTGGTGTGTTTTTCGTACAGTGCAATTTTCAGTAAATTTTCAAGCACGTGAAACTACTTGTCGACAGTTTGTTATGAGCAAATCGATGCCTGCTGAAGCAAACTCCGAAATTTCACTTTGGTATTCGTTAGCGATTCCATTTTTTTCACGAGAGAAACTGTTGGAACTTACGTTTGCCGAGATGGCCTTGAACGCTTTCTTGACAGACTGGTTTGGTTTTAGAACATCCGAACGACCACTTTCTTCTACTGATATTACCACCTGTGAATATTTGTTAACACGACGAAAGCATCTATCATTATTCAAGTACGAGTGACCGCTTGATTTCCTTATTCCGAGAAAATTGAGTAACCTGCTCAACGGCCAATTTGCGTTTCGATTTTTCCGCCTTTGTTACGCAATGTTTTTTGTCTCTTCTAAAGGATGGTGCACACCGGTGACAAGCAGCGGTCGCGTGACCATTTGCGACTGGTCGCAAACAGTCGCGAATCGTCGCTAAGCGACGGCTTTGGCTAGTCGCTTCCGGACCAGCTTTTCAGTCACGCCGGAAAGCTGCTGGAAGCAATTATCGATGCTCAATTTTTGTTTTCTTGTTTTTTTCAACGCTGTGCAAGAACGGACGAAAACAATAAATGCGGCGCCCTCGGTTCGCTCCGTTCACTCAGCTGGAGGCGATCAGCTGATCGGCGGCAGTCTCCAGAGTTCTCGCTGATAACGAGATCCGGACGTAACTCTCAGGTTTAGCGACTCCCGGTCGCTCGCATGCAGCCTCTGCCGTTGTGAACATCAGTCGCTTTTTAGTCGCTAGTCGCGCGACCGCTGCAAGTCGCCGGTGTGCACCAGCCTTAGGTCGAAATCTTTTTGGTGCATTCTCAGGTTCTTTATTGATACTTATTGCGATATATCTTCCATTTTTAGGTGCGACGTCAATTCACACTCGCAGCTATGTCTTCATACTCGTTCGCTAAAGGCTAGCTGATTACATGTAGCTTTGCGCGATAGCGGCCACTTCCTTCGTCACGCTTTCAGCACGATGGAGGCACGCTGGCAGTGAAGGGCTACTTGTTTTTTTTTTCTCTTTCAGATCAATAACACGCAGCAGAAAGACCTTCTTATGCCATGAGCGCAATCTTAAGAACTATTTCCGCCCAACGATTCTTCAATTTCACTGTCCTCGTTAGTATTTAAGTACCAGGCCTTGTCAATAAAATGAAAGTTCACAGAAGGCAACTAATGCTTTATATGGCAGAAATTTTTTGCTGCAGCCAAGTAAGTTGTCTTTAATCGGGTAAAGCGAGCAGCGTACGCTTCACCCCAGCCGTGCTCCTGTCTTACGGAGCGCGTGAAAGATTGAAAAAAGAAGTCGCCCCTACCGCAAAATGCTATACCTGTAATCAGCTAGTGCGCTGCAAGCTAGCAAAAAAAAGGCTCGAACGTGGAAGGATGCGCAGGCGCACTGCGATGTCGCGACACCACACGCTCAACGTCAGACGGCGCGGCATTGCAGTTTTATGTGATCGTGGTCACCGCTGTTGGGACTCCGGGTCCTGCCGGTCTCGTTTTCGGTAGCTGGCCCCGTCGCAGGATCCATCGTCCAACAATTCAGCGAGAAGAGGCGCCCGAACGAACAACAGAGATTTATTTACATGTGGAGAAGTGATCAACTGATCCAAAGAGAGAAGAGTGAGAGTGATACAAAACGTCTTCGGCATTTTATAGCGCCACGTTGTTGACACTGGGCGCCTTGTCCGCATCGTCAGCCAATACGGTGTCCCCGGCGCCTCAGCCACGAGGGAGGGGGAAACACCTCTCAGAACACATGGAGTGGCACAACCTAACACGATGTCCATATATGGTCCCGGCACCCTAAAATGTTACCAAACATGGTCACGAACGCACAGCAGATTCCGGAGTTCTCCCGGCGAGAGGAGGAGCCTGAATGGGGAGGTGGGGGTGGACGACACCGTCGGTCAGGAACCGGTTCTCCCCCAAACTCGTCTTGCTTGGTTCCCTAGGGCCGGTCGTAACAGTCTCTCGCGCGGGGGGGGGGGTGAAGATCTCGATGGGCTGAGGTTTGCAGCCACTGTCCGGAGAGATCAGCGCCGGCAGTCGGTTTGGTGACGACCGTCTTTGATGAAGTAGAGGGCAACACCTGCTTCATTGTGGGCTCAACAGACATCACATACGCACAGTGAAAACACAACTACTCAGCCGGTGAGCGCTGGACAATTCCGCCAAACTCCACCAGACAATTTTCCCCTTTAACTGATATTAAAGGAAATACACAATTTATTCAAAATATTACTCACATTTTAAGGTGACACAAAACAACAACACTGGAAGCACACCGAACCCGAAACCCTGGATAGCCGTGTCTTCAACGTTTTCAAACAAGTACACCTAAAAGAGTAAAAAAACAATCACTAGCTCTTGTCTAGGTCAGGAAAAGAAAATGCCAGAGTTCTCGAGACATCCTCTCGCTTCAGGGGCATCGACTTAAGCCATCAGTGTTGCCATGGAGTACACCCTTTTTGTAGCGTATTGCAAACGTATATTGTTGCAAAACGAGGCTCCAACGCCGCAGGCGGCCGTTCTTAGAGGACATGGTCTGTAGCCAGGTGAGAGGACAGTGGTCCACTTCCACAATGAACTTGCTTCCGGCAATATAAAAAGCCAGTTTCTGGACTGCCCAAACCAAGCACGCACATTCCTTTTCGCTAGCGCTGTAAACCTGCTCGCGAAGGGTGAGTTTCCGGCTAACATAGAAGACGGGATGCTCTTGATCCCCCTCATCCCTTTGACTAAGAACTGCCCCCATGCCTCTATCACTAGCGTCGCATTGGACTATGAAAGGCCTCGAGTAGTCCGGTGAATTGAGCAAAGGTTGGCTCGACAAGGCCGCTTTCAAAACGCGGAAAGCCTTTTCTTTCTCCTCATCCCAGTCGACCATTTGGGGCGCGGTCTTGCGCAACGCGTCAGTAAGAGTGCTGGCAATGTCGGAATATCTAGGGATGTGCTTACGATAGTAACCAGCTATTCCAAGAAAAGCCCGAATATCGGTTTTCGTTCGGGGCTGGGGAAAGTCTCGGATAGCTGCCACTTTCATTTCAGAGGGACGGCGATGCCCTCGACCGATAATATGCCCGAGATAGAGTACCTCTGCTTGTGCTAGCTGACACTTGGGCGCCTTTACCGTTAAACCTGCTTCGCGTAGGCGTGTCAGTACTGCTCTCAAATACGCCAAGTGTTCTGGCCAGGACGAGGAAAACACGGCGACGTCGTCCAAGTAAGGCAATGCGAAGTCCTCTTGACCCCGCAAAACCTTATCCATTAAGTTTGAAAAACAGTAAGGCGCGTTCCTTAGGCCGAAACTCATTACTTTAGGGCGGAATGTCCCCAATGGTGAAATAAATGCAGCATACCGGCTCGCCCTCTCGGTGAGCGGCACCTGCCAGTAACCTCTCACTAGGTCTAGCGTTGAGATAAATTGCGCGCTGCTTACCCTCTCGACGCGTTCCTCAATGTGGGGAATTGGGTATGTCTGATCCTTGGTGATGAGGTTTAACTTACGATAGTCTACGCAAGGACGCGGATCTTTGCCGGGTACCTCCACAAGAATTAACGGGGAAGTGTAATCACTTTCACACGGCTCAATCACGCCCAATTCCAGCATCCTGTTAACCTCTGCTTTTATTAGCTCAAGCCGGCGAGGTGACACCCGATACGTCTTAGATCTTACCGGTTCCGACGAGGTAAGCTCTATGTCATGAGTGAGGACGGATGTCCGGCCTGGCTCACTTACAAATCTGTCCTGAAACTCGGTCAAAAGACCACGCAATTCCTGCTTCTGCTTCATTGTCAGCTGTGACTTTGATACTAAATCCTCAACTCTTTTGTCGATTGGGACTTCGTCCGATTCGGGAGCTAATTCAGGAATTTCCGCCGGAACCTCTTCCGGAACATTTAAAGTCATGTTCACGATGGCTTCCCTCTCTTTGTAGGGTTTGAGTAAGTTGCAATGATACACCTGGTGTGCCTTACGACTTCCTGGTAATTTTACCACATAGTTGGTGTCAGACAATTTTCGAGTAATTTCGGCCGGGCCGACCCATTGCACTTCAAGCTTATTCTTTTGGGAGGGCCTCAGCAACATGACCCTGTCTCCTACAGCAAAGTGTCGTGCTTTAGCTGTCCGATCGTAGTAAAGCTTAGCCTTCTGCTGTGCTTTGGTCATCGCACTCTCGGTCAGTTCTTGGGCTTTTGTTAGACGATCCAATAAGGTGAGGACATATTCCACTACTACAGGATCATCACCCTGACCTTCCCACGACTCTCTCAGCATACGAAGAGGAGACCGCAGTCTGTGGCCGTAAACAAGTTCCGCTGGCGTAAACCCTGTTGTCTCATGTGGTGCAGTTCTTAGTGCAAACATCGTTGCAGGTAAGCACATTTCCCAGTCAGTTTTTCGTTCAAAATATAAGGCTCTTAACACTCGCTTCATCACGGAGTGAAGCTTTTCTATCGAGTTCGACTGCGGATGGTAGACTGAACTATGCAATAATTTCACGCCACACCGCTCTAGAAAGGTTGTCGTTAAGGCACTCGTGAAAATGGTGCACTGGTCTGATTGTATCTCGGCAGGAAAGCCTACCCGGGCAAACACGGACAGACGTGCGCTCACTACTTCCACGGAACTTAGCTCTTTTAGCGGGACCGCCTCTGGAAATTTAGTAGCTGGGCAGATTAAGGACAGGATGTGACGGTAGCCTGAAGTTGTCTTGGGCAAAGGACCTACTGTGTCAATTACCAACCGACGAAAGGGCTCCGTGATTACGGGTACTAGCTTCATTGGAAATTTCGCCTTATCTCCCGGCTTACCCACTCGCTGACACACATCGCAAGATTTTACAAACCTCTCTACATCTTTAAAGCATCCAGGCCAGTAGTATTCCTGTAAAAGACGATTTTTCGTCTTCTTTACGCCTAAGTGGCCTGACCATGATTCTCCATGCACCAAACTAAGCAAATCCTGACGATACGCCTGAGGTACGACTACCTGGTCAAATTCTACTCCTCGCCTATCTAGATATTTTCGATAGAGTATGCCGCTCCTCTCTTGGAATCTCACATTTCGTTTGGCGATTCCCTCTTTCGAACTGTCCTGAAATTGCTTAAGCGTCGGGTCCCCCTTTTGTTTATTTATTTATTTATTTATGACATACTGCAGGCCCCACAAGGGGCCCAAGCAGGAGGGGCATAATCACTCAAGTATAAACAAACCGACAATACAAGGTAAAATACAGCAACTTCTAAGAAGAAAAAGAAGCCCCGCCGCGGTGGTCTAGTGGCTAAGGTACTCGGCTGCTGACCCGCAGGGCGCGGGTTCGAATTCCGGCTGCGGCGGCTGCATTTCCGATGGAGGCGGAAATGTTGTAGGCCCGTGTGTTCAGATTTGGGTGCACGTTAAAGAACCCCAGGTGGTCTAAATTTCCGGAGCCCTCCACTACGGCGTCTCTCATAATCATATGGTGGTTTTGGGACGTTAAACCCCACATATCAATCAATCAATTAAGAAGAAAAAGAAACATACTGTCTCAATTTTCTATATGTTCAATCCCATCAATACTACAGACAACAGATATGGGCAGATCATTCCAGTCAGATATGGTGCGTGGATAGAAGGAAAATTTGAAAACGTTTGTTCTGGCGCTGTAGGGGGTCAGGGATGCAGCGTGTCGATGTCGTGTACGCCGAGAAGTCAATGGCTGAATATACTGATCAGGGCTAATGCCGAGTTTGTTGCTCTTAAGCTGGTAAATAAATTTAAGCCTTTCTATTTTACGTCGTGCCTGCAACGTTTGGATCCCGTGCTCTTTCATGAGAGTAGAAGGCGAGTCTGATAAACGATATTTTGAGTAGATAAAGCGAACCGCTTTGCGCTGTATCATTTCAAGAGCCTGAATATTTTTTTGCTTGTGCGGGTCCCAAACTGAGCATGCGTATTCGAGTTTCGGTCTAATAATCGATGTGTATGCAAGAAGTTTAACACTTGGAGGAGCTAATTTAAGTTTGTGTCTGAGAAGGCAGAGCTTGTGAAAAGAGGACGCACAGACGTTGGAAACGTGCTGATTCCAACTTAGGTTGTTTGTAATGGTGACACCAAGGTACTTGTAACAACTGACTTCACAAAGCGGCCGTTCAGGAAGCTCATAGGAAAACGACAAGCTGTTTTTCTTTTTAGTAATTTTCATGAAGACCGATTTTTCGGCATTTAACTTCATATTCCACTTTGTGCACCATGCCTGTATGCTAAGAAGGTTAGAATTTAATTGAATTTGATCCTCGTGGCAAGTTATTTCGTTAAAAAGAATACAATCATCCGCAAATAGTCTAATTTGTACTGGGCTGGTAATCACATCAACAATAGCATTAATATATATAAGAAACAAAAGAGGGCCCAGTACACTACCTTGCGGAACGCCAGATGTGACGGGTAAAGATTTGGAACATTTATCATCAATACTAACATATTGCGTGCGGTCAGATAGATAAGAAGAAATCCAGTTTGTTTTAAAGGCCGGAAGTCCAATTGCCTGTAGTTTGAGCATGAGTTGCGAATGTGGAACAAGGTCAAAGGCCTTTCGAAAATCCAGGAAAATTACGTCGACCTGGCCAGTCTTATCAAGGACGCCGGCAAAACTGTGAACAATAGAGGTTAATTGAGTGACAGTAGAAAATCCTTTTCTAAAACCATGTTGGAAGCAGGATAATAAACTGTTATCGTTGAGAAACTTGGAAATGTAGTTAGCTATAATATGTTCTAAAATTTTACAGCAAGATGATGTTAATGAAATGGGACGATAATTACCAGGAACCATGACATCGCCTTTTTTAAACACGGGAACAATGCGTCCGACCTTCCAATTAAAGGGTAGGACACTAGAAGATAATGATGTGTTGAAAATTGCCACAAGAAAGGGTGATAATGCTTCAGCGTAACGGGAAAGAAAAACGTTCGGTATCCCGTCAGGACCAGGTGAAGACTTAGTTTTTAGGTTAAGCATCATAGAAATCACACCAGATATGGACACAATATCAGCATTGATTCTGCAATTAGAAAACAATTTGGGGCATAGGCTCATGTGCTGTCGAAAATACACCGTGGAAATAAGCGTTGAAATGCTCGGCAATGTCTGCCTTATCAACGAGGAGCGCATTATCATGACGTAATTTTTCAATAGGTTTTGTTTTGTTCGACAAGAAGTTCCAAAATTTTTGCGGAGCAGATCGAATGAAATTCGGCAACTCGTGCTCAAAATAACTTCGTTTAGCACTTGCTACGGCTTGATTAAGGGCTAATTGAGTGGTTTGAATGATGTCACGAGAGGACACTCCTCGCTTCAGGCGTTTTAATTTTCTTTTCAAGTGTAAAATATCCCGTGAAATCCAAGGGGTTAGCTTACGCGTCTTTTTTACCTTGTCTGGAACAAAATGTTCGATACAGTGAAGACACATGTTTTTGAAAGTATCCCACATTTGGGCAGTGTTAGAACCGTGGAAGTTGCTTAGGCGGAGTTCTAAATAATCTAACACAGATTCATCATGGGCACGGGAAAAAGTTTTTACGCGAATACATTTAGCTCGAGGCACAGTACACACTTTTTCCACAGAGCATGAAAAAGACACCATATGGTGGTCAGAAAGACCATTTTCAATGCAGACATAATAATTTTGTATTGATTGACTAACAAAAACAAGGTCAAGTGCAGAAGCACAGGTCATGCCGACACGTGTTGGTTGCTTCATCACCTGGCGCAAATCATGGCACATCATTATATCTAGTAGATACGAGGTTTGCGGGGATTGTCCGACACTGGCAAAAGCGGAGTCCCAATTTACGTTAGGCATGTTGAAATCGCCCACAAGAAATATCCTGTCATGCTTGTATGACGCCATGTGTTCGTGTAAGTCATGCAGAAACCGAGGAGGCGAGTCAGGTGCACGATACACAGCAAAGATAAGAAATGAACGCCCACAGAAGGATACCTTCAAAGAAAGGCTTTCGTGGTCGTCGATCTGATTAAGAAGCGTCGCATCAAGAGCACATTTTACGAGCACAGCAACACCGCCTCCCCTATGATTTCTATCTCGACGATACACCCGATAGGAGGAGGGGAAAACGACATCATCGCTGATATCGTCACACAACCAGGTTTCCGTGATAACAACAATGTGCGGACTATTGCCAAGAAGAATGGACTCCAGTTGCTCGGATTTATTAACGATGCTGCGTGCGTTATTATTTAGGAGGCGCAGTTGTTTAGAATCGGGGCGTTCAGGTCATGTTTTATGTTTACTGGACTGGGAACTGGCAATTTTAATCCTCGAGTTTTTGCAGTCATCCCATACATACCTATCCCGATCAACCATAAGTTTGTCATGTACAAGACTAACCTTCTTACCTTGTATCTTTTCTTCTTTGGCGCTCTTCCAGAGCAGTTTACGTTTACGGAGTGTTTCCTTAGAATAGTCATTTTGAACAGAAATACCTGTACCCTATAGCTTACGGGCATTCGATATAGTTTGCTGCTTTTCGTTGTAATCCTGAAAATATACGATAACTGGGCGACTGCCCCCGGGCTTGCCTAATCTGTGAATTCTACCTACTGATTTGCATTTGACCTCAAATTTATGTTCAAAAACCTCAGTGAGTACAGCATCTTTCAGCATGTCCTCGGTTTCTTCCGATGGCTCAGGTATGCCGAAACAACTAGGTTGGACCGCCTGCTCCTGTCTTCAAGATCAGTAATTTTAGCTTCAAGCGTGGCCACTGTCACCTTCAGAGCATCAATACAGGCAGTACGTTGTTCCAGTACAGCGAAACGCAAGTTTCAATCGGAAATAATTTTTTCCATGTTTTCTTGTTGCGCCTTTATCGCAGCTATGTCCGAAGAAATTTTGTTCTGACCATCCAGTAGCTCCTATAGCATTTTCTCGACAGGCCCAGGGTTCACCTCAACATCCCCACACAGAAGTAATGAGCATACGCAGTATACGTCATACGCAATACAAAGGCACTGATGGGGGCACGGCAAGACCAGAAGACCAGGGCAATCGCTCTGGGCAATCGCTCATCGGTTAATAATGAAGCGGGGCTCACCTGCAGCAGCCGACTGAAATTATAAGAAGTTGGCATGACACACAACTCTTTTGTAGTTCCTAGTACCTGGAATGTGTCACCCTCTGTGCTATCCTCTGTACTACCAGGAAGCGGCTGGGGAGCAACGGCATTTTCTTTTTGCTCGGTCAACGAGGCGTAATTGACCCCTTCCAATTCGGGAGGAGGTTCAACGTCGCTTTTAGGAATGGTTGGCTCCGCGACTACGGCTTCTGCAGCCTGTTCTCGCACAAGTCGATTTGTTACCGTGGTGTCCAACTCACAACCAGGTCCGTTGTCGATTTGAGGCTTGTTTGCCTCAGTGAATGATGCTCTCGCAGCCAGCGCACGTGCCTTCGACCTAGTCAGTGCCTGCACTATGCCTTCTCCCAACGTTAGACCTTTCTCCTTCAGCATTTGATCTGACTTATTTGAAAATAAGTAAGGATACTGAGGGGGTAGATATGGCGATACCGCGGCTTCCGTTTCCAACGTTCCAAATGCGCCTTTAAGGACAACTTTAGCTACGGGAAGGCACTGACTGTTTGCTTCTACGGCTTGTCTAATCCAGGCACAGTCTCCTGAATACTGTCCGGACTGAACAAAGGACGGATGAACTACGTCCATAGTGGCTGCGGAGTCTCTAAGAACCCGACACTGCTTGCCGTTCACGGTAAGGTCGTACATATAGGGCTCTAACAACTTCATGTTCTCGTCGGCTTCATTTATAGATAAAAAGGCCACCTTTTCTTTTGGGCAGTGTTTCGCGAAGTGCCCTGTTTCGTGGCAATCGAAACAAGCAGCCGGTTTTCTCGCCTCAAATTTCCTTTTGCTTGCCTCTGCCGACGCCCCATGGTTAGATGAATTGTTTTCCTCAACCCTTTGTGCGAGACTTGTCGGTTGTTTTCTAAACGGCGCCTTATTCGGTCGTAGAAATTTTTCCATTTTTGGCTCACTGCTTGCCCCGAGGGCGCGGCGCGTAACGAATTCTTCAGCGAGCTCTGCGGCTTTCGTTACGGTGTTCACGTCCGGTCTATCCTGCACCCAGAAACTCACCTTTTCTGGTAACCTTTGATAGAATTGTTCCAGACCGATACACTCGAGCACCTTGTCGTGATTCCCATACGCCTTTGCCTCTTTGAGCCACTCCCCCATGTTGGCCATTAACTTGTAAGCAAACTCCGGGTATGAATCATTGTTCTCTTTTACGGCGTTGCGAAATTTTTGTCTGAAACCTTCCGCTGACAACCTGTATTTCTTGAGAAGGCTCGATTTTACCTCACTGTACTCGTCAGCCTCCTCTTTCGTGAGGCGCGCGATTACTTCTGAGGCCTCTCCCGGAAGTAGGGACAACAAGCGTTGAGGCCATGTATCCTGGCTGAAACCTTGCCTTTCACAAGTTCTCTCAAAGTTGACGAGGAACAGCCCAATGTCCTCCCCTAGCTTGTACGATCTCATTAGGTCCGTCATTTTGAACCTGACCCGCTCTGCTGTACCGGATGCCTCGCTGCCTCCTGCTCTACTATTATGGCTAATCTCTAGCTCGAGGCGCTTCATTTCAAGCTCGTGCTTTCGCATCTTGTCTGCCTCGGCCGCCTTCCTTTCAGCCTCGGCCGCCTTTCTTTCGGCCTCGGCCGCTTGCCTCTCCTGAATCTCCTCGACACACTCTGACAGCTCGTCATCCTCTGCCCCCAATGCGAGAATCGCCTCTATCAGCTCTGGCTTTCTTTGAGAGTCCGACACCTCCACATTCAACTCCCTTGCAAGTAGCAACAACATGAACTTTCGCAGGGATTTCAGATTCATGGCTGCTTCCAGTACCGCTGTCTCTGTTCCACAAAGATTCCTGTCCTGCAGCTAATTAACCTTGACGGCAACGACAGCTCTAGATCCCTGCCTTGCCTCAAGTTTTCCGTTAACTTAGTCTACAAATAAAGCTTCAAAAGCTCTTACACGGAATCCTGCCCTGTCACTGTTAACCTTGACGCCACTAACAGAAAGAGCTTAACCAAGCTATCACACAATTTCTGCCTGACGCAAGTTACCTGTTAACCCAATGACCAAGACAGCCCCTCTCTACCAGCTTTTACTTAACACATAGAGTAAATGCCTGGTAAAATTTAACAGAGAAAGCCGGCACTCACCCAGCTCGCAGTCATGTATCCGGCGTCGTGCCTCTCAGAAGTGCCGTTCGATTCCCTCTGGAAGTCGATGAGCTCGTGTCATCCTTCTCCTGTCGTCCCGTTGTTGGACTTCGGGCTCACTCCGTCCTGTGGTCGCTTTCGGGGTTATCAGCATCCCGCCGCTGCCAACCAGTTGTTGGGACTCCGGGTCCTGCCGGTCTCGTTTTCGGTAGCTGGCCCCGTCGCAGGATCCATCGTCCAACAATTCAGCGAGAAGAGGCGCCCGAACGAACAACAGAGATTTATTTACATGTGGAGAAGTGATCAACTGATCCAAAGAGAGAAGAGTGAGAGTGATACAAAACGTCTTCGGCATTTTATAGCGCCACGTTGTTGACACTGGGCGCCTTGTCCGCATCGTCAGCCAATACGGTGTCCCCGGCACCTCGGCCACGAGGGAGGGGGAAACACCTCTCACAACACATGGAGTGGCACAACCTAACACGATGTCCATATATGGTCCCGGCACCCTAAAATGTTACCAAACATGGTCACGAACGCACAGCAGATTCCGGAGTTCTCCCGGCGAGAGAAGGAGCCTGAATGGGGAGGTGGGGGTGGACGACACCGTCGGTCAGGAACCGGTTCTCCCCCAAACTCGTCTTGCTTGGTTCCCTAGGGCCGGTCGTAACACCGCTCGCACATCCCTTCTTGTTTCACCGACGGGTGTACAACTTCTGCCGCTTCACCATAGACTACTTCACCAAGTGTGTTTACGCTGACTCTGCCATAACTGAGCCATTCTTGTCAGCTATTCGTGCTGTTGCAGTCGAAGTGGTGTCTGGAGGTAAGAAAATAAATTATTAGCGGATGAACTACATTTGCTGCTGTAGTTCATTTTTGGACAAGTTATAGCGTAAAGAACGATTCGTGCGCAATATGTGTCAGTTCACGGTGTGTCGTTTACACAGGATTTCATTCATCCACCTCAACATACAATTACTTTCTTTCGCTGCCTACCTAAGCGGGACTTGTACAGACTGTTTCATACTCAGGGAAATATCGGAGCACCTGGCATTGTGATGCGACTAGAGCTGCATTTGGGCGCCGGTAGCAGCTCACGTGTGAGCAGAGGCTTCAAGGGTGCAGAGTTGAACCGTGTCGTCGGCTACGGCAAGGCGTGTGCCGCATTGCGTGCCGCAAGGTGCGTGCGACTCTTACTGTTAAGTGCTTTTTTTACTCAGCCAAATCAAGACAACAGATATTGCGTGCTAATCGTCACGTTTTCCTTGACCAACTGATCTGCAGTGCACACACAGTGAAGAAATATTCATGAACAAACACAGCACCGTGGTGTTTCGAGAAAGAAAACAAGGTACTCTGTCAAATTATTCTTGTAGCACGCCATTATTCGAAATAAAGCATAGAAGTTGGCATCGCACAATGTTTAGTGCAGATTATCGACGAAGTTTCTGCGCTAAAAATTGCATTCGCACGCTTGCCAATCATTCGACAAGCAAGAGCCGCCGTAGCAGACGACGCCGTTCAAAAACACTCCAGCCATTGTCTGCTGCGCACGTGCGGGCTGCTGACGGTGCGTGGTTGCAGCGCTGGCCGCATCACTATGCCACGCGCTTCGAGATTTCCCCTAAGTGTGAAACAGCCTGTGCCTATTACGTATCTTCAAGGACCGTCTCAGGCGGACGCTTTGGTGGCTACTGCTCGAGACTGCCAAAGCCGAAACAGCGTCGCTACAGTGACATGTATATGTATACGCACAGGTGGGCTGTTGTTTTTGGGCCCGTATTTTTGCTTTGTATTGTGGACGAGGAAGCTATAGGAGCCAAATGACGGGGGGGGGGGGGAGAATGAAGAACTAAGTACATGATATGTCGCGAAAATTGAACAGCACCAAGTGCTTTTCTTGTTTGTCTTTATCCTGTTTCTTCTGCGATGGATCCACGTGATGTTACGCCATGAAGTCTGTTCCGCTTGCGCCAGGATCGAAATTGCGTGTCTTGTTTTTCTGGCAGTAGCACTGTTCAAGCTTGAATGATTCCCGTTAGCATTCTCTTCGTGCTCCTCATCTTTTGCCTCGCTTTAATAACATGTGTGTCAATTTGTCTGGCATGAAATGCAATAAGTATGATGGGTGACAGAAAAAGCATGGATAGAGAAAAAACAAAAGAGGTAAAGAAATAGAAAGAGTAAGTGAGCAATAATGAGAGAAAATACAGAAGGAAAAAGCGTTAAAGGAGAAAAAGAAACCAATAGATAGACAAAAATGAAAATAAAACTATATATGTTGTAAAAAAGTCAAAAATATAGAGAAAAAACAAATATGAAACGCATGTTGGCTCCACTTCCTTCAAAATTAGCAGAACCTTAGTATGATGCTGCCTTGATATTACTTATTGAATGGTAACGTGCAGTGCGAAGTGTTTCATAGCACTGGTGCCGCTAAAAATGCAAACATTTTCTGAATTGGTGGCGCAGTGAATTGAAGAGTGAATTTACGCTCGTAAGAAGACCTAGTGGCCTTTTTCGTTGCAGCAAACATAACAATAACAGCAAACATAGCATAACAGCAAACATAACCGACGTATCAAATATGGCGCTGCGTTGTGAAACACAAGGTCGCGGGATCGATTTGTCTTTTGATCAGGACGAAAGTAATACACGCCGTCGGTGGTTGACATAGTTTATAGTACCTCTCTCCAGTGTCTCATGGGTGTATCGCTAAAATGAGATGCATACAGTCGGGTGCGATTTCAAGGTTATCACGCGAGCGTCGACCAGCCAAGCATCCAGAGGCCCTAGCAGAAAGTTTAGGAAGATAAAAATCAAGATTTCGCTTTCTTCTCTCCCTAGTTGGCTGTTCTATGCTACGACAATCACCCCGTTGACGAACTCGCCCCCCCCCCCCTTTTCTCTATTCGAAGTGTTCCATTCGTTGCAATCAAGCGTAACTTGGTAGGCTGTTATCTTTCCGCACGACAACAACGTTGGTGGGAAAGCTCTTGTCAACCTTCATTTGAGTGACGTGCTATGTCGCGCAAAATATAAGCATCACATCGTAATACTGACTTCACCAGCCAATAGAATTGTGCCAAACGTTTTCGCAAAGGGGTGTCAGTGCTGCAATCCTGGATGTGACCCCAGGTCACATGTCGCAAGAAAATGCCTCGATGGCTTACCTTAGAAGAGCGCCGTGAAATTATTTCTTTGGAAAGGTTTATGTCCCAGCAAGAAATTTCCCGTAAGCTGAACCGGCCACAGAAGACAACCGTATTCTTCGAGCATTTTACCAGGAAAACCGCTTGAAATATGCACCACACCAAAGGAGGCCTAGAAAAACAACTGAGAAGGAAGATGCCTTGATGATAGCTGCCGTGGTCAAAGACCCTTTCTCGACAAAAAAGAAAATTAAGAAAGAGCTTGGCCTTTCTCTCAGTCTTTCAGCTATCCGAAGAAGACTTCGTGCTGCCGGTCTGAAAAGCCACGTGGCGGCTAGAAAGCCACTTTTGACCAGTGAACTTCAAAGGAAACGTTTGGACTTCGTGCGTCAGCACGAACATTGGAGGGCTGAAGACTGGCAGCAGGTCATCTTCAGTGATGAATCGACGTTCACCTCTTGCTGCAACCAGCGACTTCGCGTTTGGAGAGTCCGTGGCAGCCGGTGAGATTTATATTGTTTGTGTATCATTTCACACAGACAGCGGTTCGGCACCGCTCTTAGGTTTAGGAGTGTACTCATAATCTGCAGCAGCATCACCCTGACTAACCTAACTGCAGCAAAAGTCTCTCCCTTACTACTCTAGATAACCCGGTCCTGTTGCCGGCCATGGTCCCGTAATTCACTCGAGCTTCTTAATCTCATCCGTCGAACTAATTTTCTGCCGCACCGAGCTGTGCTTGCCTTTTTTTGCAATCCACTCTGCTACCATTAGTTACAATTGATTATCCTTCTCTCTCATTTCATGTTCGGCCCACTTCCCCATTTTGATTAATTAGTAACTCACATTTTTCTGTGACCCACTATGCCATTTTTGTGGCTCGACGAAAGTGTTTTTACATAGTTACCACGCTGTGAATGTTGTGCGTAGAAAATGGATTTATCATTTTTATTGCAGGTACAAGCATGAAAACATTCGCAATGTCGGTGCAAGTGGGCGTGTATCGGTCAACGTCTGGGGCGCAATAAGATATGCCAGTCTGGGTCCGCTCTTCCGCATCCCCGGAAGACTTACGGCCGAAGTCTACAATGAGATCATCGACCTGTTCTCCTACCTTTCACCATCAATGGACCATTTCCTGAAGAATGCTTTTATTTCCAACACGATGGCTGCCCTGTTCACAATGCATCCCAGTTGCAAGAAAATTTAAATGCTTCTGGCATTGCACAGCTCTGCTGGCCTCCTAAAAGCCCCGACCTAAATATCATCCAGAATGTTTGAAGACTAATGAAGGCACGATTGGCTCGCGCCATTTAGACAAACAATGACGCAGACACTTAGTGGAAACATGTTGAGATGGAGTGGAATGCTCTCAGACAAGACGCTGATTTGGTGAAATCTCTGCTTCTATCCCGAAAAGGCTGAACGACGTGAAAGAGAGCTCGGGCGGCGTATTGAAGTATTAAGTTGTAAGCACTAAATGTACTGTAACAATGAGTTTAGAGAGACGCCTGAGTTTTTTCGTATCCAATAAAGAATAATGGGTATTATTTTTGTAGTGTCTGCAAAAAATATCTCATTTACAGATGTTCATTTGTTATGATGATATGATAAGTCATGTTTTCTCGTCCGAAAATTGTGATGCTCTGAGTCCCTCAAATTTCTCGATGACCATGAACCAAAAATAAATCATGTTTCAAACAATCCTTCTTTCTATTTTTTTGTTAAATACGCGACTCTCTGAAACAAAAAGTGAAATTAAAACTGAAGAGAGTCCGCACCTTATGTAGTCATCACGGGCAGTGTTTGCCACGGCAGCAGTGACGTAATGCACACGCTAGATGCAGCTTTCATGCCGTCTAATTACTGATAATAGCAAAGAATGCGTTGCATGAAATACCATCCCCTTCTATTATCGGAAGCCAGTAAAGAAAAAAGAAATAAAAAACACCTTATTCGGACGGGAGTGCCCGCAGCTTCAGGAACAGCAAAATGAGTGAGAGAAGCTAGCCTACTGCTTCCCTCTCCTGAAAAAAAGAATTCTGGGCCGTGGTGCTGTTCTCGCTCTTGGTCGACGTTCGCGCGATTACCTTCATATCACACTCGACGGTACCTACAATATTTTTGGGAGTTTTACGTCCACAACAATGATATGACTATGCTTGAGGGACGACGTTGGGGAAGGCTTCCGAAATTTTGATCACTTGGTGTTCCTTAACGTGCACTTTAGTCTCAATACATGAGTCTTTAGCGTTTTCACCTCCATTGAAACTGCGGCCGTGGTGGATGGTATATGAAACCGTGACCTTGGTGTCAGCAGTCGAGCACTATAGCCACGCCGTGTACTGCGACTATAGCTAACGCTTTCGCTAGAAGCTGAGTAAACTACGTTGACGTGCACACTTCTTGCTTGGTTGATTCCTAATGTCCTATTCAGGTCGCGTAACGTATGCGCTGGTTCTACATGCGGAAAGTACGCCACTTATATGGTAAATAGAATTCCCTTCACCTTCTATCCACTTTAGCACTTGAATAACTGTCAATTTAGAGTTAGTTACTTTCATATGAACCTTTTATTCATGAACCAACCCTTACTAAACTGTCATGTTTGATTCAACTTTGGCCTTAATTAAAACTTTATTCACCTTTTGCACAAATTATCAATTGGCCTACTCATACTGAATTCAGGTACTGTTTCATCTCAAATGGGCTGAATTCAAATCACACTATTTTCCTTTCATCCAATGGAGACTTGCTTGAAAGCGTACTGACACAAAATTTTGAAGGCGAAGTTACTTGTGGGATAAATTTGTGGGGTCACATACATCATCATACCTAACATCAGTAGGAAATTCAGCCTAGAAATATTTTTATTTCAAACGTCTGCCCTATAGGTATATCAACTTTTTATACGAAAATACACATACTGGTTTGCTTCGTGTATGAAATCCAGTAGAGTAGAGTGGTGAAGTCCATGAATCCAGCGGTCATAGGCGGGTGTTCGGCCACACCATAAGCATGTTTTGAGGAGGTGATGGTGACGGCTTAATTGTGGACCGGTGCAGGTCCACAGTAAGTGTGAGGCACTTACATTCTATATTGGGGCGTTACAAAATGGGCGCGATGTGTCGTACTGGCCTCGGTACTTTTGCGTTCAATAGGTGGTCGTAGATGGGGTAAGCGCAACCCCATCACGAAGCCTCCGCAACGTCACCTCCTCTCTGCAGCTCGCGTGGCACATCGGAGGCATTTTTTTTTCCCGGAACATCTATTTTCGAACATTGTCAGGAAAATGTGGTAGCGGGTGCCGTGTAAGTTGAGGGTGGGCTGCCAAATAAGCTTTGACAATGTCCTGCAAAGCAGCCCGTGCAACCCACTGAACACGTATTCGCACATATGGTGAGGCAGCAAGATGATGAATACTTTCCGAGAGCGACGTAGAGCGATACACTCGTCGTATATCGTGGACAGCTAGTCTGTACGAATCAGGAGCTGAGACCAACTGCCAGGTTGAAGAGGTAGCAGAGCTGCCACTACACCACGTATGGCGAGTGATGAACTGGCACGTGCCTCACGCCCTTTTACTTATGACATTGGCCACCATTTTAAGTCTTTTTTTAACTTATTCATTAGAGCATAGAAAAAGTCGGTTTTGCACCGGTACACGCTAAACATGCCATTTGTTTTCATATATGTACACAACCAACTACTGCCTGCGTCACGAGTTCGTTCTGGCTGCCACGATCCTTGCGAGCGCTTTTTACCGGAAACATGGGGCAGGCTTCTGTGGACGTACAAAGGCTAGGCTCACGAGTACTTGCCTCGGCAGTGCATTATTCGGAAAGGGGGGAAGTCATGCCTATCTACAACGTCTCCCAGAAAGTTTTTCTTTGAAAAGAGTTGAAAATGCGGCGCTCGTATGTGCACGTGGTTTTATGTGCTCGCCAGTTATGTTAAGAGGAAAACCACCGTGGATTACGCCTTCCTCGGCGTCCTTTAAGCGAGACTGCGACTGGGCGCAATAAGTCTTAAAATAATGAATTTTCACGGGCTCGAGGAAAGGGGCTTTCATCCGTAATATTAGGGTTGTTAGCTACTTATTGCAACAGAAAAAAATATTGGTCTGTGATGTGTGTGTCAGTGCACCTTTACCACACTTTACTGCAAACACTATATTGATATGAGTGAGTGATTTTCGCAATCCGTTGGGCAACGATTAACTTGCGTGTCATTAAACTCTTAAAATATTGATGTGAAGGCCGTACTAAAACGATGACACTGTACTGCAGTGCCAGCAGAAAGCAGAATTCTTCTTCAAAGCTATTTTGTACAAACAAAAACGCCAGAGATTACGATGCCGAAGCTATGAAACAAGCTGGACAAGAGCTGATTAAACCATGAAAGTTCTTTACTTGAACACAAACTGAAGGACAATTAGTGGGAAACTGACGGAACATGTTTTTGTGTCCATATTTCGAGACTAAGACCTAATATTTCACGTGCCGCTGCTATTTCCCGCCAACTTTCTCTGACGTTGTGTCGAGGCAACGCATATTCCACTCGTTACGCAGCCCTTGTCCTGGGTGTTTCTTCACTTGGCTATTATATTTTCTGGCATTGTTTTCCACCTCAGAAATGTTTGACCAAGCAGCTAAAACGAATGGTATACTTCTCGAAAGCTTTCGCTCGTCTGTAATGCATTTGTCCGCAAAATAAACCTATTATTCCTAATTAAGCTTCCGATTTAGTCAACATTCACGTGGGCGCCACAAATATTGTTGGCGCAACACTCCCAGTTTTGTTGGACCAATTTGCGCCAACGGATGTGAGCTTTTATCTTACGAAACCCGTCTGCCAGGGATAAACCGCCACTCGCTGTATGAGCAGTCGAGGATGCATTAAGTAGCTCGGCATGTGTGTGAAATCGAGGGACAGATAAGTACGATCTCTACTACGTTAATGTAAAAGCTTTATTTCTAGCCTATTACGCCAATGCGTGCAAATGTTATCCAGTTTGCGCAAAACTCATGTTAGCTTATTCGATAGAATACAGGACTGCACTGCATACCAGCATGTCTAGGATTTACGTGAATGTGCGTCATCCTCTGTAAATACTACGCGTGCCTGAGAACATGCCATTACAACATATTGTTACGAGTGAGTGGGTTTATTTACAGATGAGATGAAATGGCGTGGGAAAAGACCAGCGTACTTTCCAGGCAATCCCAGTCTCGTCATCAATATATACGTACGTTGCGGTTGAATCTGCAAAAAAAAAAAACACATCCGACGTTTTCACTTCATATCTATTAACCGAGCTCCACCGTGGTGGTCTAGTGGCTGTGGCACACGACTGAAAAGGCATAGGTCGAGGGTTCGGATTGCGGCATCGGCGGCGCAATTTTGATGGAAGCTAAAAAGCTTCATGCTCATGTGTTAGTTAATATTTAGGCTCACGGTAAAGGACCTCAGGTGGTCAAAATTTCCGGAGAACTCCGCTATGGCATCTCTCATAATCATATCGTTTTCGGAGTTTAAACGCCAGCATTTTCAGTATTATTGTTAATAATATAATTTATATAATTAGTAATATTATTGTGAAAATTGTTAATACTTATTGTTTTTTGTTTATTTGTATTGTTTTATTTTTGCGAGCCTCTGCACAAACACCTCATGGTTGTTCCAGGGCACATTAGGAAAACTATTCATTGATTATTGTTACGTGCCGCTCAGCAGATCAGCTCGCGGGAACGTATGAGTTGAGGGTCTTCATATATTGACGTCTGGTTTTGATGTGCTCCTTATATTTCTCGATCATTATCATTCCAGCTACGAAGAATGAACATCTAGCGTAGAACACGACAAAAGCGGTATCTTTATGTGACAAAGCATTAGCGATGAGATCTGTCGCACATCGTCGGCGATTAACATGCATGTGATGGCGCAATAGGGCACCCTAGGTTGATGCGTGCGTTCCAATCGCATTAACGTGCCTCTTCCTTCCGCTAAGGCGCCTGTGCTTATAGTTTAGCGCTCCCACTTTTTCAAGCCTTGCACAACAATGTAGCCGCTTGGTGGCCGTACGCAAAGGCCATGTACTCATATTGCTCTTAGTTCTCCAGCATGGCGATTCTCATGAATCTTACAATGGCGAGGCTGGAATGAGTAAAGCTCAAAGCGCCAGTTATTGTGAAGCCACAAGAATCGCATTAGGTCGGACCCTCTCTTTAGTGAGAACAAAGAAAGTCCTCGCGATTCGCGAGCTATAGTTATTATGCAGTCAATGTATTAACAGCTTCGCCGAAAAATGGCTAAACAAAATAACTCCTCTTTTTTCATGCACCCCGTATGAGTTGCATTTTATTCTATGCTCAAATACGTGGGTTTGAGCAAGGCAAATAACTCCGCCCATGATGTTAACGACCGGATAATGTTTCTAACAGTAGCTGCATGAAGCCACTCAACGTTCAGGCACAATTGGGGCTAAAGAGTTAGCACGATTCGTCGTTTATTTAAAGTGTACGGTCTATAACGACAAAGGCCTCATAAGGCTAAGGTTGAATTGCTCAATGGCAATTTGTAGCCTAGTACTTTTTTCCCACCAAAATATTTTCAGCCGCTCCGCAGCGTCGTTAATGAGAGCACAGATTGACTTGCGCAATGACGGTGATCGTTTTTGACGATGGGCTACTGATTGCCCAATGAAGACGTGGCAACGAAGGCAGTGCTGCATTATCGGACTCCTGCATTATCGCGGCGATGGAAACTGCCTGCCTTGCTCAGTTCCCCTACATTGTTTTATTGTTTGTTATTATAATTCGGTATTTAGATATTTTTGACCCTACAGGTCTTTGTTGGTGCTCATAATGCGAAAACTACACGCTTCAAAATGTTAAAATATTTAATTTTGCCTACCTAGAGAAGCTTACCTTAACGCATGGTACGTTATTAGGTCTAATTTACTTTTGTAAGCTAAGATTCAGTAAGCATTCCACTACACATAAGATTTAAGCTTTTATTCATTTAACTGTTCTTTTATAAACATTTCCATTACGGAACTTTTCGTTAGCTATCATTCTTGCTTATTAGAAAAAGCATACGACTTAACAGCTTAGATAGAATGACCCATATACTAGTCGATGGATAATCAAGCCACGGAGAGCATACGGGCTGTTGCTATGAGATAACACCTACCCATACCCCTAATTAAAAGATCAAAAAAGATAAAAAGCAGTAACCAACCTCATAACATAACAAAGCATAATAAATCTTAATCAGTACTCAATCTTGAGATTAAGAAAAAATTGAGCAGTTGATGAGGCGCAGTTTTCTTGGCATATAGACTTCCACACTGTAAACAAGTTTGCACCAATAATTGTGCTTTGCCGTGTCTTTAACTAACACCCTATGATCAAGGTGTTTTGACAAACCAAAACAAACTTATTGTAGGATGTTAATTGTAGAAATAAACACCCTTAACAGTACAAACTGGTTTACAGTATATGAAAGCTTTGCTAGCAGTTACACTTATTTTGGTTGGTTCCTCGTCCTCTTTGTCCGTTATTTCAGTTTGTGTACCACTGACTCTGTTCGTAAACACCACACGTGCCCGTTTAAACGAATGTGCAGAATTATTCTTGCCAGATGGCGTTACGTGGACCATGATATTTTTCGAACTGAACTTTGGCTAAGTGCCTTAGGCAGTGGACCACCATGGAGGGTTGGTGCGTAACTTTACTCATGAGATTTCACTCGTGAAAGATATAGCTGCATGCTCGGTTGTGGTTTCGGCAAACTATAAAAGGATTATGGTATAATTGCCGACTACGGTAAGAGAGCTTGGTGACAAAGGAAATTGCATGGGGGGGAGGGAGGGACAGGGGTCAGGCAGGAGCAGATTTGCTTGCGTCAGATGAAGGCAGCTCCAACGTGAATGTTTGCTTGGGTGCCCTGTCATTTAGAATGCAACTTTGCTGCTAGTTCACAGCCACTCTTTCGAAAAAGAGTACGGCCGCCATGTACAAACTATCTCTAAAGTGTGAGATAGGTCGAATGGTGTTCTGGTAGAGACAGGAAGTTGTTTTGGAACAGTGTATATAACGGCATGGCGCTTGTCATCCTACGTTCTGTCTCTTGGGTGAAATGACACTCAAATGGTGCCGCACTATGCAGCCGAAGTGCACGTTATAATTTCACCATTTGAAGTTCTCGAGTCAAATTCCTTGAAAATATACCATAGGAACACGTTCCAATTTCACCCATCTAGCTATGTTGGTAATCGAGCCCGTTATTTCGAGAAAAACAGGGGTTCGTAATACAAAAACAATCAATGTTCCGGTTAGTTAGCTTTCTAGTTATATTTAACGTTGCATGACTTTAATGAATTAGGCTTAATGTTTTGATTTTAACATTGTAGTCACCTCGACGAAGACTTCTAGATGACTTATTTCGCCATTTGTTTGTGGACCAGTACTTGTGTGGTGCTTTGTGTTAGCTGCAGATATGCACACACGGTAAGCGTTATGACGGGGCTCGAGCATTTCTGTTGCACTTTCCGGCAACTCTGAATTCTTCGCACGCACTGCCCTGAGTGTCCCTTTTTGCTTCTGCCCTTTGCTTGCACGTAACCGAACAGACAAGACAGGAAGAAAAGCGAAGTGACATCTGGCACTTCTTCGTTCACGCGTGCCGTCCTCTCTCACGCTTTCCTTGGCTGCACACTGCGCTTGTTCTTTTACAGATTTATCTTTCGTCGTATGGCAGGCCTTTTGCGGGACAGTTCAGCGAGTAAATTGAGTGAGTGATCTGTTCTCTCGCATCTCAATTCGAGCTACGGCGCCGGGTAATCCATCTTCTCTTGCTGTGATCTTTCGTCGTGCATAGATTACGTTGATAGATTGCTGCCTTGCTGCCATCGGTCATTCGCGACTTGGTTGCTCGGGCTACGCTCAAGAACACGCCAACCGCTTTCCGCTAGGTTTTGACACCTTGATCTCGATGAACTATGGTTTCAGTAAGTTTGCCTGCGTCGCGAAACTTGTTCGGACAAGACACTCTCCAAAACACGACAAATAAAAAATAAACAAAAATATGTAGGGGTGAACAATGCTTAATATGCGCCAAGGGGAGTTTACTATATGGGTTGTCAATTATATTGGCAGTAATAATGAACACTGAGGGCTGTGACGGGCCTATAGGTTCACTATCTGTCAAAAGCATGGTTGATTTTTTTTTTTGCTAAATATGTGGCACTATCTTCATGTTTAATTACGGCTTCGAGACATCAAGTAACAAAGATTGTATTCAAACGAAACATGGTCAGTTTTAGCCGTATCGTTTTGAGAAGCAGTGCCAGTGACGGGACGATGATTAAACCTCTACTTTTTCCAGTGCTTTGTGTCTTTAGGAATTATGGCAACAGTATGCGATAGTATCTTCCCCAAACTCGCACACGCGTGTATCGTTAGCAGTTTATTAAAAATAATGCATTTTCGCAGATCAACGAGGTTGCTTGGTTGGGAACAACAAAAACGGCATAAAATAGCCCTTAATTTGCACTCCAAACTACTAGCAATGATTCTCAAGGTATTTTGTTTCCTCGCTAACGCGTTGTAAAAGGCGTCCCTCACGCCTAATATGTGAAAAAATCAATCTGGATAATAATGTTGTCAGTGGTAAACTAAGATCCTCTCATTAATGTTCGCAACCAAAAAGCCAGTAGAAAAATTTTGGTTTGTTGTATAGCTTTAAATTACCTTCTCGCATTCGTTTTCGTGAAAAGATGCAGACTGCAAACGCTCGCTTGAAGCGAGGGATGCATCAAGTACCATCGCAGGAGCTGCGATAATATCAATAAATCTATTGGTAAAGGTTCTCGGTGGCTAAGTCACAGGTCATGAGATCGAATACCAACCCCCGGCTACCGCATCCTCTACGGAGGCAAAATATAAAGAGGCCCGACAACGCCAGGTGGTCAAAATTTCCCGAGCCCTCTACAGCTGCGTCTCTCATAATCATATTGTGGTTTTGGGATGTCGAAACTAAACCATTTACTAATTGACATTTATTATTATTATTAATATTAATATTATTATTATATTATTATTATTAATATTATTATTATTATTATTAGTAGTAGTAGTAGTAGTAGTAGTAGTAGAAACTTTGCGTAGGTGTTAGTCCTGGTTTGTGCAACTCATGCAGGGTATTCCATTCTATTTTGTACCAAGACTGCGTCTAACAACTGGAAGCAGGCGACTATTTTTTCATTTGTTTACAGAGTTCCTGCAACGCCGTAGTGGCATTGCTGCAGGGGGGTATACAAAGTCCAGTATGGTTGCAAACATTTCTGTGATAGTACACAATAAACACTCTGGAAAATAAAACAACATATAATATTGACAGCACGCAATCAAAAATATTTTGGTACAATACGAAACGTGGCAAACAGATACTAAAATTGAATAGGCATGTCACAATGATGAGAAAAAAGCACTGTTGTTACTTAAGTTTACGATATTTTCGGTAAGTTTGTTCCAGCCTCTAATTGTTTTGAAAAGATGTTGGCGACAGCGAATGTTGTGGTTTTTAATGCGTATTCTCGTATATTTTGTGTGTTGGCATCGTGTGGAACAATATTGCCACAGGAAATAACCATTGCTCCGTGCAACGCGGACGTTGGGAACCAGAGAAATGCTAACGGCACGACTACGAGCGACGAAGCCAGCCGCAATGCACGAGCCGGCCCTGAATTCGCCCGGTACTCCGCCGAACAGCCAACGCGCGTGAAGAAGAACGAGGGTGCTCGAGGCAGAGGCTCACGAGGACAACCGCCTTTGAATCTTCTTGATTGCTGTGCGTCGTTCACTTTGGGCACAAGTTCGCCCTTAATAAACCGTGTAAATAGAACATCGTTGTTGAGAGGCTGCTACATTTGTTACATTTTCTGGTGGAGGTGCTGGGTAGATGATTCCAACCCCCACGAGAGAGCGAAGTCCAAGCCCTGACCATCCGCTAGCCGTGGAGCTTACGCCGGTGCACCAACGGATCAGTCGCCGTATTCGAGGGGATTCACCAGAATTTGGACCACTTCCCCCTGTGCCAAGGGTAACAGCGACGGAAACAAGAAACGCCACCACCATGACTAGCCAAGTTGCACCATCACAGTTCATTGTCAGCCAGCCCGTCATACCGAAGGTGTTCCATGGTGACCCGTTTGAGTACGCCGAAGACTGGCTGGATCATTTCGAGAGGGTGGCGAACATAAACCAATGGAACGAAGCAGGCAAGTTGCGAAACGTTTACGTATCTATGGAAGACGCAGCGCGAGTGTGGTACGAAAACCACGACGCATCTCTGACGTCCTGGGAAGAGTTCCGGCGGCAGCTACTGTGTACGTTTGGCAACAATGATCGCCGAGAAAAGGCAGAAGCAGCTCTTCGTGCATGGAATCAATGCACAAATGAGACTGTCGCTATGTACATAGAAAACATGTCCCGCCTGTTCAAGCGAGCTGATCCCAACTTGACCGAAGACATGAAGGTGCGTCATCTAATGCATGGGGTAAAACAAGAGCTGTTCGCGGGACTCATTCGCAATCTGCCGCACACTGTTGTTGAGTTTCGGTCGGAAGCAACAACAATAGAAACGACGCTGCAGCAGAGAGCCCGGTAATACACTCGTGACGTAGCCTGTACATCAGCAGGAGTCTTCTCGGCAAACGTTGTCGATAATCTTGACACTATGCGGGAGCTCCTCCGGTCAGTTGTCAGGGAGGAACTACGCAAGATGCAGCCACCCGCTTCACCGGAACTGTCTATTGCGGATGTTGTTCGAGAAGAAATTTGGCAGGCCATACGGGAGCCGCAAAGGGATGCACCACCGACACGACGCGCGGTAACTTATTCTGAGGAGCTCAGGCGGCCTGCTGTCCACTGTGCGCCTATCGAGACACCTGGTACTTACGTACCGACAACACGTAAGCCGCGCCATATCGTAGAGGCAACTCGCAGCGCACCTCTTCCAATAGAGACAAGAACTCGGAAAAGCGATGTATGGCGAGATGCGGAACGTAGGCCCCTGTGCTTCCACTGTGGAGAGGCTGGCCATATTTACCGGTTTTGCCGATATAGTCAAGCTGGTCTTCGAGGATTTGCGGTCAACGCACCGTGTCCGCGAAACGGCGAAAGGCCGTCCGACATCGAGGAATACCTGTGCTCACGTCAGAGCTTCGACCTGCATCGTCGTCACCAACCGCGGTCACCTCCCCCTCTACGTCAGCGCTCGCCAAGCCCACGTTCCTTTCCAAACGCACCTAGGCATCGTTCGCCTAGTCCAAACCCGGGAAACTGAAGTAGGCGACCTGTGGAGGCGAGGCCGCTGGTGATTCGAAATACGAATATCCTCCACTGCGACACCAGCGTGACGACGATGACGACTGTCTCCAAGTAAAGAAGTGCAGTAATGAGAAGATAACTTCAGACTTGCCGTTGGTAATTGACGGGCTAGAGCTCATGGCTTTATTCGATACCGATGCGGATTACTCTGTGATAAGCTACGATTTATCGAAGTGCCTCAGGAAAGTTCTGACCGAATGGAGTGGACCTCAAGTACGTACGGCAGGCGGTCACCTTATTACGCCTCTCGGCAGATGCACCGCAACAGTTGAGATATGAGATTTCACCTATGTTGGTGACTTTGTTGTCTTGCCCGTATGTTCGAGAGAAGTTATACTCGGAATGAATTTTCTGCAAGCAAATGGTGCCATTATTAATTTGAAGAGGTCCAGCGTATCATTTTCGACGGAACAAGCTATAAAGGTAGCTCGAGCAGACGAGCAACACACCACTCCACTGCGCATCGTCAATGATGATGTGACTGTACCGCCGCAGAGCAGTGTAATGGTTCTAGTCAGAAATGATACGTTTGGTGACTACGAAGGTGTGACACACACAAAATAGATGTTTTCCTGAAAAAAGGTGTTTGTCTGGCACGAGGGATTATCCAGCTACGAAACGGGTACGCAGACGTCCTCCTGACAAATTTTGGGAACGAATTCCAGCACATCGCAAAGGGGACCGCCATAGCCTTTCTTCATGAGGTTTTTGAAGCCACAGAAATATGCAGCCTTGAAACAACGTCAGTGGATATGAAACCAACATCTCATGTCTGCGACGTAATATCCATAAATCCTAAGCTTTCAGTGATCCATCGTCAACAGCTATACGACCTTGTACGGGAATTTGGCAGCTGTTTCTCCAATAGTTCAAAGGTACGACGCACAACCATTTCAAAACACAGGATCGTAACAGACGAGAAAACCAGGCCGGTACGCCAGCACCCGTACCGCGTTTCACCAAAAGAAAGGGAAGTCATCAAGAATGAAGTACAGGAGATGCTTGAAGATGATGTTATTCAACCTTCTAGCAGTCCGTGGGCATCTCGTGTAGTACTTGTCAAGAAGAAGGATAACACGCTAAGGTTTTGCGTCGACTACCGGAAATTAAATGCTGTGACTAAACGGGATGTATATCCCCTCCCGCGTATTGACGACAGATTAGACAGACATCGATGTGCCAAGCTCTTTTCATCACTAGATCTGAAAAGTGGATACTGGCAGATCGAAGTTGATGAACGTGATCGCGAGAAGACTGCTTTTGTTACCCCGGACGGACTCTATGAATTCAAGGCTTTCCCTTTTGGTCACTGTTGTGCGCTGGTAACGTTCCAACGCATGATGTACACTGTACTTTCCGGATTGAAGTGGCAGTGTTGCTTAGTGTACCTTGACGACGTGGTCATCTTCGCCACTGCATTCGAGGAGCATATGAAGTGCCTGCGAACAGTGTTAGAAGCAATTCGTTCGGCAGATTTAACCATCAAGCCAGAGAAGTGCCGATTCGGTTTCGAAAAGCTTCGATTTCTTGGGCACGTTGTCAGCGCCCACGGCGTGCGCCCTGATCCCGAAAAGACAGCCACCATTGAAAGGTTCCCGGTGCCAGCAGACAAAAAGTCGGAACGGAGGTTCCTAGGTCATTGTGCTTACTACCGACGATTTGTCAGGAATTTCTCGCAGATTGCAGAACCCTTGACGAAACTTACGAGAGAAGATGTACCTTTCCAGTGGGAAACAGAGCAACAAAGCGCCTTCAACGAATTAAGAAAACGGTTGCAAGAGCACCCAATCCTTTCTCATTTCGATGAAACAGCTGACACGGAAATACACACAGACGCCAGCAACATCAGCCTAGGATGCATCCTAATACAGTGGCAGAGTGGCGAAGAAAAGGTGATAGCATACGCCAGCCGGACTCTAAAAAAGGCGGAGAGCAATTATCCGGCCACAGAGAAAGAATGCCTCGCCGTCATCTGGGCCATCAGTAAGTTTCGACGTTACTTGTGTGGTAGACCATTCAAGGCAGTCAGCGATCACCATGCCCTTTGCTGGGTCGCCAACCTCAAGGACCCGTCCGGATGACTAGGAAGGTGGAGCCTCAGACTGCAAGAATTTGACATAACTGTGGTATACCGATCTGGCAGGAATCATACCGACGCCAACTGTTTGTCAAGGGAACCTGCAGACACAGCACTATCAGATGAAGAGGACTTTCCATTCGTGGCTGTTGTCGAGACTTCTCAGATAGCTGAAATTCAACATGCGGACGAAGAATTGCTCCCGCTAATCAAACACCTGAAAGGAGCTGACATAGCCCCGCCGCGGTGGTCTAGTGGCTAAGGCACTCGGCTGCTGTCCCGCAGGTCGCGGGTTCGAATCCCGGCTGCGGCGGCTGCATTTCCGATGGAGGCGGAAATGTTGTAGGCCCGTGTGCTCAGATTTGGGTGCACGTTAAAGAACCCCAGGTGGTCGAAATTTCCGGAGCCCTCCACTACGGCGTCTCTCATAATCATATAGTGGTTTTGGGACGTTAAACCCCACATATCAATCAATCAATCAAGGAGCTGACGTACAAGTACCTCGTATATTTTCTCGAAGCCTCGCATCGTTCTGCCTCCGAGAAAATGTCCTCTACAAGAGAAACTTTAAGCCCAACCGTGAAACGTTTCTGCTTGTCGTTCGCGCAACTATGCGGCAAGAAATATTACAAGCGTGCCACGATGAGCCTACGTCTGGACATTTGGGGGTCACTCGAACGCTTGCATGAATCATTCAGCACTATTATTGGCCCAAGCTATTGTCTTCAGCACAGCGCTATGTCAGAATATGCCGCGAGTGCCAAAGACGGAAAGCGCCTCGTGCTAAACCAGCGGGCCTTCTGCACCCGATAGACCCACCGAAAGCACCCTTCCAACAAGTTGGAATGGACCTCCTCGGACCATTCCCGACATCTTTACTTGGCAAGGAGTGGATCGTTGTAGCGACTGATTATTTAACGAGATACGCGGAAACAGACTCCTTGCATCGAGGAACGGCAGCTGAGGTCGCCAAATTCTTTGTACAGAGCACAGTGCTACGGCATGGCGCTCCAACTGTTGTAATCACCGATCTCGGACCGGCATTTACGGCAGAACTCATGGAATGCCAGCTGAACATAACCCACACTGTTCACAGGAAAACTACCGCATATCACCCTCAAAGCAACGGCCTGATTGAACGCCTTAACAGAACTCTAGCTGACATGATATCTATGTATGTGGACGTCGAACACAAAAAGTGGGACGAAATTTTACCATACGTCACCTTCGCCTATAACACCGCCGTACAAGAGACCACCAAGATTACCCCGTTTCAACTAGTTTGCGGTCGTGTAGTTACCACAACACTGGACGCTATGTTACCTATAGATCAAGATGACTACCCTTCTGATCTCGATGACTATATAGAGAGAGCGGAGGAGGCCCGCCAATTAGCAAGGTACCGAATATGTCAACTACAACGAATCGATGCCTACCGCTACAACCGAGGAAGACGTGAAACACGGTATGAAGTTGGTGACAAAGTGTGGATACGAACCCCAGTACGACGACGAGGCCTGTCTGAAAAACTCATTTGTCGATATTTCGGTCCTTACGGGGTAGTACACCACCTCAGCGACCTCGTTTATGTAGTCAAGCCTACAGGACATGGGCATTCTAAACGACACAATCCCACTGAGCGTGTACACAATGTGCGCATGAAACCGTACTACGACCGGTACGAAGACTAGCCACCCCACTTGCTTGCTGTACAACCATTTCACTCTTACAAAGCTTCCGAGATAGAAACGCTGCATACATTATCATCAAAAGCATCGGGGCGATGCCTCTTGAGAGGGGGGATAACGCCACAGGAAATAACCATTGCTCCGCGCAGCGCGGACGTTGGGAACCAGAGAAACGCTAACAGCACGACTACGAGCGACGAAGCTAGCCGCAATGCACGAGCCGGCCCTGCATTCGCCCGGTACTCCGCCGAACAGCCAACGCGCGTGAAGAAGAAGAGAGCGAGGGTGCTCGAGGCAGAGACTCACGAGGACTACCGCCCGTGGATCTTCTTGATTGCTGTGCGCCGTTCACTTCGGGCACAAGTTCGCCCTTAATAAACCGTGTAAATAGAACATCGTTGTTGTGAGACTGCTACATTTGTTACAATATGTTGGTGCTAGTAGGTATTCTTATCAATTCCTGTTAGGTTATAGTATATACTATGCAGAAGGTTTAGTCGAAGTTTTTGTCTTCTAGATTTTGGAGTTTCCCAGCCTAATGTGGCTGATATACTAGCAAATTGGTCGTAATTTTTGCTGACAAATTGGGCTGCCTGGTTTTGAATTTTTTTATTGTTTCTGCAAAATACTTTTAAGCCGGGTCCCAGATAATACAAAAATATTCAAGTATAGACCTTACATGCAGGAAGTAGAGCATTTCCTTCACCTCTTTTGTTGCACCACGAACGTTTCTGCAAAAAAAAACATTCTATTAGTCTTTAAGGTCATTTAGTATATGTGTATGTTTCAATGAAATTCTGTTGAATAGTTTCATAAATATTTACACTCAGGTACTTTTTAACTGGTTTTTGATCAATACTGTACGTGTGCTGGATTTCTGAAATACAGAGCTGGTGAATTTCATAAATGTTCAATTTAGTTTGAAGATAGCTGTCAAATGTGTCACCTGTTTAAAAACTTGTGAAATGCTCAATTCCATGGAACAGACTATTGACAGCATTGAACAAAATTTTTTGCATGTATGAAAGAAGGATAAGTTACAAGGGCTGTTTATAAATGTTTCACTTAGGGTATTTTTTTTAATTTGTGGAAATGGGTAAGTTTACTGCATCCGGGAGATGAACCTGTACAAGCGAGTTGAAATGAAGCGGCTAAATAAATATATGAATTTGTGGAATATGCTAATACTTTCGTGTGTTAAACGTGGGTTTTTATAAAAGACCTACCGGTGTTCTAGTGTTTAATATTGAGTGATGAATTATGTATAAAACTTACCCGCTCCTAACATGTCAATAAAAATATCAATAACATGTCCGAGACGTCCGGGTAATTTTTGTAATAATGATGTTGAAGGTAGAACATATTGAAAAGGATATTGCTTCTACTAATGTTACAGTCGTGACACGGCCTTCGTCAGAATAAGTACCTCTATTACACTGCAGCCGCTATTATGGGCTCACGTGTCAAACTATCAGAATAGCAGCGAGTATTTTGCAACTAAAATAGCAATTGATATTGGTGGCAACAAACTCTTAAAATGACCAAGTGCATGAATATACAAGTTTGAAATGTTCTTTGCGTATCAACAACGTGGTGCACGGTGTGTATGGCAGAACATGCAAAAAAAGAAAAAAACAGTGAAAACAAAACCGCCATTCAGAATGAATTAATATGAAAAGCTATGTTATTTTATTGCAGGGCAGGTAACCTTTCCCACGTTTTCAATGATACCTCAAACGAATAGTAATAAGCTTATTAATCAAGAGGGATTCCTTATTTCTCAATCATGGTTTGTTTTGAAGCCGGACTGGGTAATAGAGCCATAAATCTATCAATAACGTGGCGAGGCATACTGACTTGCTTAGACAATGGTACATTAGGGAGGCTTACGGTATGTGCACGATCATTACGAAAACGAAGTCTGAAACTAGTATTCCTTTGATCTATATACTAATTGATGATTGTTTGATATGTGGAGTTTAACGTCCCTAAACCACTATATGATTATGAGAGACGCCGTAGTGGAGGGCTCCGGAAATTTAGACCACCTGGGCTTCTTTAACGTGCACCCAAATCTGAGCATACGGGCCTACAACATTTCCGCCTCCATCGAAAATGCAGCCGCCGCAGCCGGGATTCCAACCCGCGCCCTGCGGATCAGCAGGTCTATATACTGAGCTTGGCATGTTGTGCACTCTAATAGAAATACGACCTTAGCACTGTCATATGTGCGTCATCATTGATTCTTCCTGAAAAGTACGATGGAGCAATTGATAGTGTTTTAAATGCGGTTATGTGCACGCACATTTCGGATCTTGTTTTTTTTGCAGAAATGACAACCTTTGTGACATGAACATGTAGTTTTAGATGAAGTTAATAAATCATAGAAGTGCCGCGATCACCGGTACACCACGCGTGGTTGTTCCGTGAAGATTTCTTTGAGCCACTCACTCTGCATTAAAATGTTGAAATGTTTCTTTAAAATATGGTTGACATTTGGAGCTAAAGCCACATGTGTCAAAATTAGGTTTGTACGTGAAATTTTGTTCGACCTTTTTTGAGTACCCAGAATATCTAAACGATCAAGCTTTTATGTGCGTTTCATAGTGTCTGTGATTTTACTGGGCGGATAACTTTGTTTTTCAAGCACGCTTTGAAGTTGCTCAAAGTTGCGGAAAAATTTGGATCTATCAGAGCATATCCTTCTAAAACAAATTGCTTGGCACCCCACCGCGGTGGTCTAGTGGCTAAGGTACTCGGCTGCTGACCCGCAGAACGCGGGTTCGAATCCCGGCTGTGGCGGCTGCATTTCTGATGGAGGCGGAAACGTTGTAGGCCCGTGTGCTCAGATTTGGGTGCACGTTAAAGAACCGCAGGTGGTCGAAATCTCCGGAGCCCTCCACCACGGCGTCTCTCATAATCATGTGGTGGTTTTGGTACGTTAAACCTCACATATCAAACAATCGGATTGCTTGGCTGTAGGGAATACTAGTTTTATTGTGTTTAACGTCACTACTACTAAAATGAAGACACTGCTGCCGATCTGCAGGTTTCCTGCAAAAAAAATTGGTTATCAGCTACCTATTCCGTAGAGTGACCATGACGAAAAGGAAATTTATGTTGACAGGGCGAAAATGAATACGAAAAAGAATTCTTAGGATGACCGTCGTTTAAACCTGCTATGAAAGACAGATGTTGCGATTCACTATGATTGCATGTTGTAAAATGTGGTCATTGAAGCACTTGTAGAAAATCACTTATATTCGTTGTTCACAACAAATTGGTTTAAAGGAGCCGGATAAATATATTCGCATAGTTTGGTCTGATTCTTGTTCCTATAGATTGTACGACTAGTTTGAACGTTATGTGCCCCATCAAACTCAACATTGTTAGGTTCCCAAATGAGCTTAAGCAATGTAGCTAACGTGAACGCGGAAACTGGTTTATCACCATCGTAATTATTGTACGCACAGAGTACAGCCTCGATACCATCTGGGTGAGGAATAATAGTACATAGTGACGTAACATCTAACGCAAGGAGAAACGAATTTTGAGGAAACTGTAGGTCAAGAATATCTGTTAAGAAGTTATTTGCATCCTTGATTAAAAAAACTGAACAAATTGGTGCAGATAAAGCTGTCTACATAACAAGACTTGTTCTCAGTCACGTTTTCAATTCCAGAATTATTTGTCTACCAAAAAATTGTTTTCAAATTAATTTTTAGAAGGAGGTAGACCCTGTCAGTTACTGGGTTCAACGTTAAAAAAGATTTTAGTGTGCTGTAGCTGACTTATTCTTCATTTGTCGGGTCATAATCTAGTCGCTTGTAATATGATGCACCCGTGAGGTGCCTGTCGCCTTCACTGATATAGGTGCTTCTAACCATGACAACAATGGCACCTACTTTATATGCAGGTTTTATTATGTCGTTTCAAATAACCAGGGATTTATTTGATTTTCGCTTTTGGTCAGTGAGGTTGCGGTGTAGTGGTGTCCGTTTTTTATATGCCTGCAAGACATCGCGTTGCACAGCTGATATATAAGGCTAGATATTTGTCTCGTCGGCAGGGAGGTTTTTAATGCTTATAAGTTGGCAAGGATGAGCTATTAGTATTGCGGGCTGAAGGACAACCATGAAAGTATTCACGGAGGCGCATGCTACGCTGTAAATTTCAAAGACATTTAATCAACTGAAATTCGCTACTACCTCCAGTCTCAGGGCAAAAATTTAGTACATGGGACAAACAACACGTTCTCATTTGATAAGTAGTAGCTGGACGAATTGACAATGTTATCCTGTCCTGCATATTTACGTTCTGGCGCAGTCCTGTATATATATAGTGGTAATGCTTCCTTGCGGGGAGCATATTTTTTCAGTTCTGTTGTCACGGGCCACCTTCTTCGAATTTTTAGCATCCAAGTCTGCTAACTTCTGTAACCATATTAATCGAGCAATTGCAATTTTTTAGCCGGAAGTTTGGAGTATTGTATGAACGTTTTTTTTTCTGATTGCGCAAACCTTTTTACGATAATTATATAGACTAATTAGTATGATGGTAAGTTCAACAGACGCACGGTTCAAAGTAATATTCTATATTGACTGGTTATCCTTTGACACCTTCGATGCGGCTGGTTGCTGTACTAACTGTAAACCTATAGGCGCTCTCTATGCTATGAATTTTTTTCTAAGCGTCGAAGTGTGCGATTTACAAAGAGTTCCTTTTTTTACAACCTTCCTGGTTTTTAAAATGTTCAAAGGGGTATTAGCACTTTCACCAGGCTGGCGTTGTGGTAGTCACTGTATTCCACTCGAGGCTGTGTCTCGATTCCGCAGCTTGTGCCAATGTTAAGACAGCGAAAGTGAAGTCATAAGTGGAGGCAGCCTACACCCTAGAGGTCTATTGCGCGGATTGCGATTTGTTCATCGGGGAGCTTGATGGTTTTCGCGCGACGCTGTCTGTGTCGGAATGCTCGTTCGCCAGGGTGCAGGATTCTGTCGATGCGGTGCCCTTTCTTGGGTTAGGCTGTGCTGTTGGCTGGTTTTTTAAAAAAAATGCTGCCCAGCTAGACCTAGTTAATTCGTCGAGTCATCCTTTCAGGAATAACGCCAAGAAGTGGATATAACATCCATTGGTCTCCTGAAGTATACATGGCGGATGTGGCTTGCACGCAATGACAGAACCTCAAAGCTGAAGTGAAGTCCGTCTGCTGCGAGGATGCGTGAGGGTGGAAAGCACTCGATTTTATGAGCAAGGTAGTAAAGTAGCCTGGACTGCTGGCAAACATTTTGAAGCACCTGGTTAAAGCTGTTGCTTCCATGTTGAAACGTTGGACAAACGCGAGGTTATGGTTCCTCTGTCGACGGTTTCCACTTCAAGGCAGTATCAGCGTGAGATAAATGCACCGTACACACACACACACACACACACACTTATATATATATATATATATATATATATATATATATATATATATACTAAAAATTGTTCTTGTGACTAGTTTCAACTGTTTCAATAGAAATATAACAATGTACATCATATTGTGTCAATATTTGTTGAAAAAAAATAGTTTCTTCGTCCCCTTGTACATTTTTGTACTTACATTTCACGGGCAGATGTTTCCCTTTGAAGGGAAGCTAAAGGGAAATAATAAAGCGATGTTGATTGCTGAACTAGTGGTCCAGAAACCTTGTGGTGCTACTTTTGTCCGAAGGGAGTGGTTATTTTGAGTTGAAATTACGTTTTAGTCGTGCGCAGCACAATAACACACTTCAAATTCCCGCCTCAAGTGGAAACCCACGTCACTGTTGCCATGCACAAGGCTGCCCTGCTTTACTGCGTGGCTGCTGAGAAAAGTAGCAGCAGAGCGAAAGTAACTGAACCCGAAGCAGCAATAACTACCGTTGAACAATTTCCTGCCATGGCCTCCGTAATGACAGGCGTGCTTGGTTCAACTGGGCCCCGTTAGATGCCATAATATCTTCAGTTTAAACCGGGGAAAATGAAACTTTAAACCAGTTGCACCACTCCCAGTAGTAACTTCCGGCAGTTCTTTTTTCCACGAATCAAACAGAAACGAAGAAGCAGCACTTTATTAGGTGTCTTGGTGCACGGAATGTTCCTTATTTGGTTCTGCTAGTTCAATTATAGTGGTTAAACGTAGGTGGTAACTCTGAAGTCATTGGAACGAATTTTTGAATATCCTACGCGTGGCGCATGTGTTCCCGTGTATTTACATTAAGTTCTTGGTAAGTCAGTGCTCTTGATAATATTGCTATATGCTTGTTGGCGTTTTGTGGGATGATGCGCGTGTGTTCCGGATGAAGAGGACGAAGAGTGGTCTCCGCTCGGTGTCTGGTAAACCGGTCACGCCACTGCTGCTGGTTTCAAATTTATGTTATCCACAGCCTCGTCGATACGGCGGCTCTTCTCTTCCGTAACATATTTGTTGGAAGTGGAACATTCCCCGTCCTCACCACGAAGCTTCGCAGTGGCCAAACCGTCCAGCCTCCGGCCATGGCTTCCAATTATAACAACCCGTCACCGCCTTCAGCCAGAGCCCCAGCTAGTACCGTACCTCGCGATGTCCCACCCCCGTGATCCCGGTACGTTCTACCCCCAGCCTGGCCTTGACGTTGACTACTGCAGCTCCACATGTACGAGCGTGTTAACCCGTCTCACCGATGGGACCCTACCATGATGCTCGCCAACGTATTTTTTTTACTTGGTTGGCACTCCGCATGTATTGTTCGATCGTCATGAGGCCAAGCTCACCAGCTGGGACATCAAGGAACGACCACGCGACATCTTTGGACACCCGTCCGGTCGACAAATGGCCGCACGACAAGAACTCGCCACCCGTGTACAGTCATCAACCGAGTCGTATGTCTCGTACATACAGGACGTGCTCGCGTTGTGCCGCAAAGTGGACGAGCAAACGAACGAGAGTGGCAAGTTGGGCCACATACTCAAAGGCATCATGGACGACGCTTTCAGCTTGCTCGTGTACAACTACGTCACGACCATCAATCTCATACTTAAGGAATGCCGCCGCTTCGAAATGGCCAGAAAACGCCGAGTTCTGCCACAATTTTTGCGGCTCCCAAACACAGCTGTCACGTCAACCTGTACCGATCTCCGTGCCACACCACCCTTGCACGAGAATGTTACACGCATCGTTGGGCGCGAGCTTGAGGTGGCCTGTCCGGCACCGTTTCATCTACTTCTTCTTGACCAGGGCACCGTGCAAGCACCTCCAGTGTGTCAGTTATTCAGACAGTCGTGTGCAAAAAATTGCTAACCTTGGTTTTCCTCTCGCCTGCTCCATCTCCCGACCGGAGTACAGACCGATGCCAATGAATGCACCACGCCATGACCCACACTTTCTCCCCAGATCCCGCAATCCGACGGAATGGAGAACAGAAACCGACAAGCCAATTTGCTTCCGCTGTCACCGAGTTGGCCACGTCTCCCTTTACTGCCGCAGCACTTGGACACCCCACCATTGGAGCCAATTTTCTTCTTCTCCTCGGCCATACGCGGATCACGTCGGTGTTTGCCCAGTTGTGAGTATTCTGCTTCCAACACACCTAACAGCCGTTCTAACACTCGTTCACCGTCACCGCAACGCCGCCGTTCTCCGTCACCCCAACGCCACCGCTTTCCATCGCTGACTAATTGTGGACCTTCCCGGACAAAAAACTAGAATGTGCAGCTCTGGAGGTAGTGCTGCATGAAGTGCGACAGGCCCAAATCTTCCGTTAACACTCTCTACTAATAAGAACTTGCTGGAAGTGCATGTGGACGGTTTTTGACGGCTTTAGTTGATACTGGAGCTCAGGTGTCTGGAATGAGTGCTCGCGTCTGTCGCCGCCTCAAAAAAGTACTCACGCCTGCCGGAACACAAGCCGTCTGTGCCCCCAATGGTGGAACTGTGGCCGTCATTGGAATGTGTGCCGCTCGTATTAGCCTTGCCGGCCGCCATATTCCTGTTTTATTTATTGTGCTCGACCATTGCCCTCATGACCTCATCTTCATGTTGTAGGCCCGTGTGCTCAGATTTGGTGCACGTTAAAGAACCCCAGGTGGGTCGAAATTTCCGGAGCCCTCCACTACGGCGTCTCTCATAATCATATGGTGGTTTTGAGACGTAAAACCCCACATATCAATCAATGACCTCATCTTCGCGATGGACTTTTTATCGACGAATTCAGCCTTGATCAACTGTTTCGCCGGCACTCTCTTTTTAGAACTTCCTCTTCTTCCAGATGCTCGCCCTGAGCTGCCGAAAAGCCTCTGTACCACAGACTTCGTCCGATACCGCCAAAAGCCCTCAGATTTATTGAATTGGCAACAAGTTCCCCCGTGGTTGACAGTACTTATACCGTCATGTCTATTCCTAATGTTCTCCTGACGCGCTACATCACTGTGCCACACTCCGTCGTAACCATGGCCTTTAACCAAGCATGTCTGCCCATTATCAATTTTGGTTTCATGCAGCAAGTACTACCACACGGAATTTCAGTCGCCACGCTTCAACCCTTAATAAACGCCCACATCACCGCTTTTGCGGAAGACGCATGCTTAGATCTTCCATGTCGCCCGCAGGATGCCACATCCCTCGATGCGACCTTGCGCCCCTTGATCAACCCAAAACTCGAAGCTGAGCAGTTCGACGCCATAATCCGCCTTCTGGCATCTTACCACGACATATTTGACATCGACAGCAGTCCACTTGGTCAGACTTCCCTCGTGAAGCACCGCATTATTACAGCTGATTCTCCTCCCATTCAACGCCAACCATACCGGATGTCTGCCACTGAGCGTAAGGTAAGTCAAGAAGTCAACAAGATGCTAGCCAAAAAATTAATGAACCCTTTTCGAGACCTTGGGTATCTCCTGTTGTGCTCGTTAAAAAGGAAGATGACACGTGTTGCGACTGCATTGATTACCGCTATCTTAATCTAATCACGAAAAAGGACGTTTATCCTTTGCCCCGAAGTGATGACGCCCTCGACTGTCTTTACGGCGCGCGATACTTTTCTTCAATTGACCTACGTTCTGGCTATCGGCAGATTGCGGTGGATGAGAAAGACCAAGAAAAGACTGCGTTTGTAACTCACGACGGCCTATACCAATTCAAGGTGATGCTGTTTGGGCTATGCAAAGCCCCAGCTACGTTTGAGCGTAGGATGGACTCACTTTTACTAGGGTTCAAGTGATTAGCATGCCTGTGCTACCTGGATGATGTCCTTTTATATTCGCCTACATTTAAGACACACCTCCAGCGTTTGTCAGCGGTTCTCGACATCTTCTGCACAGCTGTCTTTCAACTAAACTCGTCGAAATGTCACTTCGGCCGCCAGCAGATCACGGTGTTGGGCGACCTTGTCGACGCATAAGGTAAGCAGCCAGACCCAGAAAAAATTCGTGTCGTCACGAGCTTTCTTGTACCCCAGTCTGTCGAGGACGTCTAGAGCTTCGTGGTACTTTGTTTCTAGTTTAGAAGGTTCGTGAAAGATTTTTCAACAATCGCTAAACCACTCACCGACCTTATGAAGAAAGACGTGACTTTTACGTGGGGTTCCGCTGAAGCTGCCACTTTTTCTCACCTCATCACACTCCTCACGACTCCACCTATATTGGCCCACTTAGACTCGTCTGCTCCGACAGAAGTACAAACCGATGCGAGTGGTCACGGGATTGTACCCATCCTATCCCAATGCCAGCGGGGACACGACCGAGTTATCGCCTACGCTAGCCGCCTTCTCACAGCTGCCGAGCGCAACTATTCGATAAACGAGCGTGAATGTCTTGCTCTTGCTCGGGCAGCCACGAAGTTCCGCCCATATTTATAGGGCACGAATTTCACTATTATAACGGACCACCACGCGCTATGTTAGCTTTCATCACTGAAGGATCCTACTGGCCCGTTCGGGCACTGGGCTCTGCGACTGCTACAATATACCTATACAGCGACGTACAAGTCGGGACACCTACATCAGGACGCAGATTGCCTCTCCCGCTACCCGGTCGATGAATTGAGCACCACTCCTGACACCGGCACCGCTACTTGTGTCTTCTTCGTTTCGTAACTGACCCGCATTGGTGACGAGCGACGCCGTGATGCATCCTTGCGTGCTATAATGGAACTTCTGAAATCCACATTTTCCCGGAAGTCCCATCGCTTATTCGTCCTCCACGATGGTGTCCTATACCACCAGAACTTCTACCCAGATGGACCAGTACAGCTGCTCGTCATTCCAAAACACCTCGGCTTGGCAGTTCTCCACGAACTACATGACCTTACAACTGCCGGTCACCTTGGTGTGTCACGCACTTTCGACTGGATTCGCCGACGCTTCTTTTGGCCAGGGCTTTCACGCTCAGTCAGAAGATACGTTGCGGCTTGTGATAAATGTCAGCGCCGCAAAACACTAGCGACGCTTCCCGCCAGGAACCTTCAACCACTTGACATTTCGTCAACCCTTTTCTTGCGCATTGCTTAGACCTCCTGGGCTTTTTTCACTTGTCGTCTTCTGGCAACAGGTTCATAGCTGGGGCCACGGACTATTCTACGCGCTACGCCATCACACGAGCACTTTTGAGAAGCTGCATCACAAATGTCAGTCTTCCTCCTCAAGGACGTGATCATGCAACATGGAGCTTCACGCCAGCTGTTTACAGACCATGGCGGCACCTTTCTATCGAAGGTCATAGCCGGTATCCTTCAGTCATGTGAAACGAGGCACAAGCTCACTACGTCATACCACCCGCAGACAAATGGACTCACGGAGCGTCTAAATCTAACACTTACAGACATGCTTGTGAAATATGTTTCTGCCAACCCTTCTGCCTTGCACCTTGCTTTGCCATACATGGCGTTTGCATATAATTCTTCTCGCCACGACCCTGCCGCTTACTCTCCATGTTTTTCTGTTGTTCGGCCAAGAACCTATATTACCCCTAGATACAGTCATTCCGTATACCGCGACACCGACCAGCGAATATGCCCTTGACGCTATCAGTCGGGCTGCCCATGCATACGAAATCGCCCACACTCGCTTTTTGGCCTCTCAAGAAAACCAGCGGCGTTTGTACGATCAACGGCACCGCGACGTGCACTTCTTACCCGGTTCATTGGTGTTGCTGTGGTCCCCGACCCGTCAAGGCGGATCGTCCGAAAAACTTCTTTCCCACTACACAGGTCCATATCCGAGTCCGTCATGAGGTTACTCCTGTGACATACGAAATTGCCTCTGCTGTCTGATCACCTTCAACTGCCCCACAGACCATCTATATTGTTCATGTGGCACGCGTGAAGCTATGCCACTCTCCCGCTGACGTTGACATCTAGATGCGCCGAGACGGCGCTGCTGCCGCCGCGAATTATGCTACATGCATGTTGACAATTTGTGGGTTGATGCGCGTGTGTGCCGGACGAAGAGGACTAAGAGTGGTCTCCGCGCGGTGTCTGGTGAACCGGTCGCGCCGCTGCCGCTGGTTTGAAATATATTTAACCCACAGCCTCGTAAATACGGCGTCTCTTCTTTCCCGTAACAATATTTTTGTTTTAAACACTGTCATACATTCAGCTTTCACTCTGACATGAATAGTTATTTGATGTTAGTGTTGCTTCAAACGAAACATGTCGCTCATGAGCACGTGATGGCCACAGCAGGCTGATGTTGAACAAGTAGCTGCTGGAGATGTGGATTGTTTTGGTTTATGAACCATGAGGTTGGGAAGATTGTGCTTAAGAGCGGATCAATTTAGTAGTATGCTACAAAAAGACGTTGGGAAGAGTGGGTAGGCTGCAGTGAAAGGCATTACTTTGAGTTAAAACATAAGAAATACTTTCGTAAAGAAACATCTTAAGCTTGATCCGACACACACGAAGAGTAAGTTAATAAACGAAAAATGGCGGACCATTCAGCTTCGCCTTCAAAACTTCAACGCGAAAGCGATATCTGGTACGCTCTGCGTACTTCAAACACGAAGTGCGTGAAAGCTTTTCGAACTTGTTATGCACGCACTACGTGGCATAAAGGGGCCATGAAACACTTTTTCAGGTAAGCACAGAATGAACTTCATAAAATAGCTTACTGCCTCACAATTTCAATGGTGCAAAACTTTCCAAGAATCTGTGCAGTACGAGCAGAGTTACAAAGATTTGTCGCACGTTGCAATCGCATTTTCTTATCTCTCATCCCAACGTAAGCTCTGGAAGCTAATCAGGGAGAGATGCCATGGAAAAAAATTACGTCACGCGCACCTCGTAGCCTTGAGCACTTTTTTTGAACACGTGCCTTTTTCAGTGTGATAGCGGACGAACCTGTGGGCAAGTCGCTGGCTCTTGCGGTGATCTTTGTATTGACCAAGCGTGCCTTGTTCAAATCACCTAATGACTGATGAATGACCTTCTACGAGTGTTTTTCAGCTTTCTCTGTCATTTGTCGAGAAAAGGAAATCAATATTATCTGACTTTGATAAATAATTGTAAAATTCTTACGCGCGCGTTCTCTGGAACCTCTACAAACGATCGGAAGCGTTTTCTCACCATGCGCAAAAGGTGTTGCCGGGTCCCTTCAAGGGAATAGGTGCAGTAACGTGTGTGCCTTGTGCATTGGTTCACCAGCTCAAAGCCATGAAGGCATTGCGATAATAATCACATGTTATGACGCCCGATAGCAATCTACGCTTGTACCATTCATTATTACTGGGACATTACATGTTGCATACAAGATGCGTGTGTTCAACGTGAGTTACTTCACTGCATTTCTAAACAGAGGAAATTATTTTTACTGTATTTCCAAGCAGACGCGTGGCTTTGTGGTAGAACACACGCTTGCCACACAAACGAGCCAAGTTTGATACCTACTAGGATCTAGAGGTTTTATTATTAAAGCTAATTGCATATTTTTTATTTTTGGTTACGCACAAGATGGCTGTGTTTCGCTCAAAACCAAGGACGGCTATGGTGACATAGGCACTGACACTGATGCTGGCATTAGTGCGATACGACATCTTTAACGCTATTCTGTTAACAAATGCTAAACGTTGTTAAACTCTAAGGCAAAGGGGTGTCGAAATGGTGTGTGGTTCGTGCTTTTGGGCACTAATAGGGCTACCACAACCATTAATCCCTTTAAAGACTAAGAGCACCGGGTCTAACAGGTAGTCCCCCCAGACGAGCTCAATGAGCTAACACTTGGTCCTCACATTTACACTTTACTGAGTAACCGTTAGTCCCACTATTCACCTCCAAGGACTAACATTTAGTCCTCACAATTGCACCTTATAGGGCAACTCTTAATCCCCACATTTACACCTTACCGGGCAACCGATAGTCCTCACTGGTGCACCTTGCCGGACGAACGGTTAATCCACTCAAATACTCCAATCGGAAGAACTTTTTGTCCTCAGTTCAAACATTGTTTGTTTATTTTCCACCAGGCCTAATACTTTGTTCGCCTGTTTTTCTGCGCAGTGAGAAACAAATTGCGCAGAAAAGAACACGTGAAAAAGTAGTTAGCCACTTAGGTGTAACTGCTTTCGCAGTCACGTCAACGAGAGACAAAAACGAGACATCAAAATCTTTTATTTTTCTACATACACATGACGCTTCTTCATTCTTTTAAGTGAGCCCCGCCGTGGTTGTCTAGTGGCTAAGGTACTCGGCTGCTGACCCGCAGGTCGCGGGTTCGAGTCCCAGCTGCGGCGGCTGCATTTTTGATGGAGGCGGAAATGCTGTAGGCCCGTGTGCTCAGATTTGGGTGTACGTTGAAGAACCCCAGGTGGTCGAAATTTCCGCAGCCCTCCACTACGGCGCTCTCATAATCATATGGTGGTTTTGAGACGTTAAACCCCACAAATCAATCAAACATGCTAATAATTTCACCGTGATGTCACACATCGTCAAAGACTCATTTAGATTCCCGTAGCGCAACAGCTTAAGAGCGGCGGCCCCAGCCACAACGCCGCGAACCACCGTGCCGCTAACATGTCGGCGAGTCCTAAGCGAGCGACGTCGTTCAGCTCGAGCAAGCGAAGGCGAAAACAAATACGGCGCTGCACACGGAGTGTCTGCCGCCAGCGAACTTCGAACAGGAGAGCGAGCGTACGCTTGGCCGCCGCCACGAACAGCGCCGAGCTGTTTTGGAGCTAGCGCCGAAAAAATCGACAAAACTGCGGCCCTTTTTCGCAAACTCGAGTGAGTGCAGTGCGCAAACGCGAGTACACCGCCACGACCAACAGGCCACGCCGAGCTGCTTGCGACCGACTGGCAGGAAAGGCAACTGTAATGGCGACCAATTTTATGTAAGTTCCGACGCTAGCGATAGCACCGCCAGCCCGTGCTGGTGCACTTACAGCAGCGCGATATACTACAACCAAGCTCTTTACGAGAATCCGCAACGTGCTTGCGACGACTTCCAACACAGCGATGAGGTCTCATCCCCATATCCTCTGCCCGGAGCTCATCGTAGCGGTGAAGACAGGCGAGCCCTCAATGAGCGAGCGTACGGGAGGCCGACGGCAATGGCAGCGAATTTCTATGTGGTCGCAAAGCACAGGCGAACTGCAGACGCCGAAGCTGATCTTCGCGATGCGTTTCGTGCATGCGATATACAACATGACCAAGCCGTTGCCGGCAAGCGCGATCCGTATCGCAAACGCGACAAGTAGAGTAGAATAAAGAATGATAACCTACTTGCTTAAGAATCCAGCGCTGATTTCTGCCCTGAGTTGGACTAAAGTATATATCCGATAGACCTGCTGTCTTCTTGGCCACCATATTGGCTTGGGGTGTTGCAATGGCGTAGTGGTTAGAGCATCCGCCTCGCCCCGCCGCGGTGATCTAGTGGCTAAGGTACTCGGCTGCTAACCCGCAGGGCGCGGGTTCGAATCCCGGCTGCGGCGGCTGCATTTCCGATGGAGGCGGAAATGTTGTAGGCCCGTGTGCTCAGATTTGGGTGCACGTTAAAGAACCCCAGGTGGTCTAAATTTCCGGAGCCCTCCACTACGGCGTCTCTCATAATCATATAGTGGTTTTGGGACGTTAAACCCCACATATCAATCAATCAATCAATCAATCATCAGAGCATCCGCCTCGCATGCGAAAGGTCCGTGGCTCAAATCCCGGTGCCGCGCAGCTCCCAACCGGATAAAAAAAACCGTGTGGTGATGGAACTGCATTAAGTGGCCTGGGGTGTGGCCTCATCGGTAGCCACCACCGGTAACGCACTCCATCACTAGAGAAGAATTGGCCACCCTGGTGCAGTATCTGGCCAGTACCTCCCACATGCATACGTCATTTAACTCACGGCCCTCAGTCCCCAGCGGCTGCGAAGCAACTGACCACGGCGGCGGTCAGATCTGCTGCGCAGCAAAGGGTGATAAAAATTCTGGATCCAGACAGGCCGCGATTGAAACCTGAACTTGGCAACGTTTAACGCTAGAACCTTATCTAGTGAGGAAAGTCTAGCTGTTCTATTCGAGGGGCTAGACGGTGTTTAGTGGGATATAATAGAGCTCAGTGAGTAAGGAGGACAGATGAGGCCTATACGGTGAATGGGCACGTTCTTTGTTATCGGGGCTTGGCTGAGAGAAGAGAACTGGGAGTGGGGTTTCTAATTCACAGATACTTAACTGGAAACACAGAGTGATACTATAACATTAATGGAAGGGTGGTAGGTATCGTAATTAGACTGAATAAGAGATACAATATGAAGGTGGTACAGGCTTACGCGCCTACATCCAGCCATAATGACGCTTTAGTGAAAGCTTCTATGAAGACGTGGAATCGGCAATGAGTAAGGTAAAAACACAGTATAATATACTGATAAGAGGCTTTATTGCAAAGGTAGGGAAGAAGCGCGCTGGAGACCAGGCAGTAGGAGATTATGGCATCGGTACTTAAACGCCAGAGGAGAGCTAATAGTAGAACTCGCAGAACACAATTATTGACGGACTTTGAATACCTTCCACCAAAAACGAGGAAACCGCAAGTGGATCTAGAGGAGCCCTAATGGCGAACATAAGAACGAAATAGACGATAATAAATGCGAACCCAGGCGTCGTGCAGGTTGTGGTAGTGCTGGGCAAGGTACAATGCAGCGACCATAAATTGGTGCGGTCTCGAATTTGCCTAGTCTTGAAAAAGGAACGACTGAAACTGATACGCATGAAGCCAGTCAATGAACAAGCACTGAGAGAGAAAGTACAGGAATTCAGGGTCTTGCTTCAGAACATGTACTCGGCTCTTGGGGAGAAAACCGACCTTAGCATAGATACATTGAATGATAATTTGATGAGTATCATCACGGAGTGCGCAGTGGAAGTTGGAGGCAGTGTAGTTAGACAGGACGCTGGCAAGCTTACCCTGGAAACAAAGAATCTCATTAATAGGCGTCAAATTATGAAAGTCGCCAGTACAACAGTTAAAATAAAACTGGCAGAGCTTTCGAAGTTGATTAATCGGCGTAAGGTATGCGAAGTAAGAAGGTATAACATGGACAGAATTGAACACGCTCTGAAAAACGAAGGAAGCGTCAAAGCACTGAAGAGGAAAGTTAGGATAGGCGAAAATCGAATGTATTCACTAAGGGACAAAAAAGGCAAAATAACTACCAATATGGATAGGATAGTTATTATAGCGGAGGAGTTTTACAGAGATCTTTACAGTAGCCGGGACCACCACCACCTTAATACTATAAGAACTAGCAGTAACCCAGATGACACCCCACCAGTAATGATAAAGAAGTCAGAAAAGCTTTGGAGAGCAAGCAAAGAGGCCAAGCTGCTGGTGATGATCACGTAACATCACATCTGCTGAAAGATGGAGGACAGGTTGTGTTAGAAAAACTAGCCACCCTGTTTACGAGGTGTCACCTGACGGGTAGATTACCAGAGTCTTGGAAGAATGGTAACATAATCTTAATACACAAGAAAGGAGATGACGAGGACTTGAAGATATACCGGCCCATTAGCTTGCTCTCTGTAGTATACAAGCTATTTACAAAGGTAATTGCTAACAGAGTAAAGAAAACATTGGAATTCAATAATTTAAAGGAACAAGCAGGATTTTGAACAGGCTACTAAAAATCAACCACATTCATACTATCAATCAGGTAATTAAGAAATGCTCAAAATATAACCAACGACTATACATCACCTTCATCGATTACAAAAAGGCGTTTGATTCAGTTGAAATATCAGCCATCATGCAGACAATTCGTAATGAGGACGTCGAAGAAGTATGTACAAACATCCTGGAATAAATCTACAGGGGATTAACTGCTACCATAGTGCTTCATAAAGAAAGCAATTGAATATCAATCAAAAAGGGTGGAAGGAAGGGCGATACAATATCCCCAATGCTATTTACCGCGTGCTTACAAGAGGTTTTCAGATGCCTGGAATGGGAACAGTAGGAATAAGAGTTAATGGAGGTAACCTGCGCTTCGCCGATGACGTTGCATTGCGGAGTAACTCAGAGAACGAATTCCAACTCATGATTACGGAGTTAGACAAAGAAAGCAGAAAGGTTGGTCTTGAAATTAAACTTCAGAAAACGAAAGTAACGTACAACAACCTCAAAAGAGAGCAGCGCTTCGATATAGGTAATATTGCACTTCAAGAGTTAAATGACTATGTCTACTTAGTGCAGGTAATAACCGCGGAGCCGAACAACGAGATTGAAGTAAATAGAAGAAAAAAATGGGGTGGAGCACATTTGGCAAGCACTCTCAAATTATGACTGGTAGATTGCCACTATCCCACATGAGGAAGGTATATAACAGCTGTATCTTGCCAGTACTTAGCTACGGAGCAGAAACCTGGAGACTTACAAAGAGAGTTAAGCTTAAATTGAGGACAACGCTGTGGGCAGTGCAAAGAAAAATGGTAGGAGTAGCCTTAAAAGACAAGAATAGAGCAGAGTGGATTAGGGAACAAGTGGCGGTTAAGGATATCATAGTTGAAATCAAGAAGAGTAAATGGAATTGAGATGGGCATGTAGTGCGTAAACAGGATAATTGCTGGTCAGTAAGGGTAACTAACTGGATTCGCAAAGAAGGCAAGCGGGTTATGGGGAGACAGAAGGTCTGGTGGGCAGATGAGATTAAGAAGTTTGCGGGTATAAATTGGCAGCAGCAAGCACAGGACCGGGTTAGCTGGCGGAACTTGTGAGAGGCCTTTGTCCTGCAGTGGACGTAGTCAGGTTGATGATGATGATGATGATGGTTGACTTTCCCAAATGTTGCTGTCGTGTGTTGGTCGTGACTTTCTTGAAGCCAGAGATATACAGCGTGGCGTGGTGATGTGTCGACACTTGCTCCAGACTTCATGGGCGCAGCTAAACGCAAAAGCAGCAGCCCACGCTGATCCAAGCGTACACACAAGCACCACGTAGTAATTTCTAGATCGTCGAAATAAGGCGGTCGTGTTCGAGTTCTCCGAGCGTGACGCAACGCGAACCGCCGCCATCGAAATACGGTTAAAGAGTGAGCAAGCAGAAGATAAGGATGACTAGTCACCTTGGCAACGCTTTTTGCGCTGTCTGCAATCCCCGGGCGGTTAATTCCTTTGAAGCGTATTTGAAGACGAAGTAAACACGAGCTGCCGAGACCCTTCCGCGCCCATGGCTCCGCTTCATCCATGCCCCACGAATGATCAGACATGCACAGCTATGATCCAAGAGACTCAGAGAGGCACTCCTTCTCAGCGTACCCAGACACAGCCCATGCAGCAGCCTATCGGAGAGTAGCGGTACAGCGCCATCGGAATATCCTCACTGAACTGTAGTTTGTACGTACTTCTATGAGACAGGACCATCTGTTATACTATTCGGAAGTCTATCTGTCCACTGGCCGGTTACGCCTGCCGCAGGACAAGGCTGGACTAAGAGGAGCTTCGCCCCTAAAAGCAGTTCTCATTGCAAATGAGTTAAATGTTATTATGAAAACTGTTTCACCGCCCAGCCGCGGTGGTCTAGTGGCGAAGGTACTTGGCTGCTCACCCACAGGTAACGGGATTGAACCCCGGCTGCGGGTGCTGAATTTTCGCTGCAGGCGAAAATGCTCTAGGCCCTTGTGCTCATATTTGGGTGCATGTAAAGAACCCCAGGTGCTCAAAATTACCAGAGAACTCTTCTACGGCAACTCTTCCTAATATATGGTGGTTGTGGGATGCTAAACGCTCGATATAAATTAATAATTTGTAGCCTTCACCAAAAGGATGCAAAGAAACCAGAAAAGGGGCAGCATTTCTTTGTACCTACGCAGTTGAGCTTTTTTATTTCGTGCTAAGCCACAGATTATTTTATTTATCCCAACACACCTGGTAGCGTCCGCAGGCATATTTTTAGATGCGAAGCAGTTTTTTTAGACTAGCTTTTCTAACGCTGTCCCTCCGTCCGCACCGCTCCCCTCCCGCGCTCTCGCCCTACACCACCTAGATTACTGAAGGCCCCCCACACTCCTCTTATACTGTCGTGTGACGACAGCCTATTCCACCCTAGGAGGTAAGCCGCCCTGCTCAGGCAGCGTTCGGGCAACCCACATGAGACGGCGCTAGATGCCACTTTCTCAGCATTCTTTGCTCTCATTGTCTCGATGATGTCAGTGCTGTTTTGACGAGTGCTCCTCGCTCGTTGGGAAAAACTGGTGTGCCATTTTTCTTCGTTGTACTTCGTGTGGGGCTAGTTATTTTTGTTTTTCGTGCCTTTGTCAAATTTGTGGAAAAATAGGACGTTGTGTTCCAAAGTGCAAAGGGTATCACGACCTGGACCCGAAAGTACAACTATTCTAGTTTCCTCGTGATCCTGAGCGGAGATGACGATGGCAGTGAGCTTTGTGGCACGGCGCCATACATGACACAAAATCTAATAATCAACTGGTAAGTGTTTGTTCTTATGTATGTCACCTAAAAATATTTGGTACAGAAGGTAACTAGGAATGTAAGTTTTTGAAAAAAAAGGCGGCTCATCGTAGGACCTGTCAATGTGTGAGGAAGGAGCTTTCTGGGTGCCTTCTTTTCTACGTGGTACTTAACTGAATATGACAAATTTTACCAATTTTACATGCACGCGAACGGCTGTCTTATGGTTGTTTTGTTAGTACTCGTTTTTAAGCAAGTTCAATACCCGTCATATTTTAGGTATACAGCACCTTCTTATTTCTTCTAAAAACACTCGCATTCATATGCGCGTTCAATTGAGTGCGGGGTGCATTTCTCGATTGGGCGCAGTTTTTGAGGGAAGGCGAACCTTCAACCTGATTTATTTTTCACTCACTAAAATTTTAAGTGTTTATGTGAGCAGCAAACCTAATTCAGACCGTAGTTGTGGCGTAATTTCTTCTAGTTGAGCGCATTAGCGCATTTTGTTGCAACGTATTTCTAAATTTGGAGTAAGAAGCCACGATTTTCATTAGCGATTGCCTGAATTATCCAACTGCCTTTCTCTATTACCTTTATTTCTTACTTTTATTAAGTATGTGCACAGAGGCTCAATTCACAAGGAAAGCAATATATATTATTTATGTTTTCATGCAGGTACACGAACGTCACTTTAGGCAGGAAAGAGACAGAGAGAGAGAGAGAGATACAACATTTATTAAAAAAAGTGGTTCATCGTGGGTGGGGCTCTTCTTCCAAGGCGCCACTGGCTATAGTGGCTCGGCCGGCCTGACCTAGGATCGCCAGTTGGCTTCCCAGAGTCCGTTCAGTGAGCCGCGCCTCCCACGACCACGTATGTAAGAGGAATGTCCCCGCACAACGACGAAATGCTGATTGTGACAATCGCATCTTTGAAGCTATGATGAAATTAAGTTAACTCAAGTATGATGCCGTGCCTACGATTTTTCTGGACAGCCCTGACTATCTGGGGGATACTCATCGATCGAGAGAAGAACCAGTAATGAAGAAAAAACGATTATGAGCGATTTCCGAAAGCTATGGAAGAGGTCGTGCTGGTGCACAAGAAGGAGTTCGATTAAAACATATTAAAATGCCTCGACGACGTAAAGTCTCACCTGCATTTTCTATAGGCATAGAGGCATTGGTAAGTTGTAAATTCCGACAGCTGTGTCATCACTGCACACATCGAGGCAACAATGGAAGAAGGTCCACAGCTTATTTCGTCTGTAGTCATATCATCGGATATGTGTGCGTGTCGTTGTGGGAAGGGCACGCCTTACGTCAGGCGAACGGCTTGCCATTAGAGAAATACTTAGCGACATGCGTGTACTAGTGCAACTTCTGAACAACATACAAGAGTATTGTGCTAAAAGAGAACTTGAACACGATGAAAAAGTCATCGAAGTGTTGAAACCACGGTCGTTTCACTTCTCGAGAATTTTTCTAAAGGAGATTTGCTGGAGGACGAAAAAGTAGATGCAAGATTGTTTTTCAGGGAACAGTGCCAACTCCTGATGAGACTGATGAAAAGGTATTCGACTAAACTATTAGTTTTTCCAACTGCAATTCATACCATTTTTCCTCATGTTTATAATTTTTTGCGAAGCAGTGGAAACAATGTTATACTTCACCCTTCGACAATCAAACACGTATGTGCCGCCTATGATTTCAGTCCTCTAAAAGAACCGTATGAAGAAGGGTTCTTACGATACATGAAGAGAAAGGCCAGTCTACTGAAAGTGCATAAATGAAATGTCACGTTTATGCTCGACAAAGTACATTTACAGTTTTTCGGCTACAAGGCAGGAAGGTTAACTAAAGCTACTGTTGACAGCATTGAACCTGCGAAAAGAGCGCAGGTTTGTTTGGTTCAGAGTTTATTGTTAGTATTTAAAGATGTAGCACACATAATACCATTGTCTAAAATTACAGCTTAAGAACTACATCAGATTCTAAGAGACGTAATAATAATTCTTGAAGATTATGCGGTGCATGTCGTGATAGTAATAACAGACAATAATTCATTTATCAAAAAGTTAACGTCACTGTTCGTAGAAACTAGCAACCTAGAAATCGTGTAGCATTACCCAACGTATCCTCTGAAAACTTTATTTCGCATTGTTCACCCAGCGCTTTGCTCAAATGTATTGATTGATATATGGGGTTTAACGTCCCAAAACCACTATATGATTATGAGAGACGCCGTAGTGGAGGGCTCCGGAAATTTAGACCACCTGGGGTTCTTTAACGTGCACCCAAATCTGAGCACACGGGCCTACAACATTTCCGCCTCCATCGGAAACGGAAATGTTGTAGGCCCGTGTATTAAATGTATTAAAAATAACTGGATTATAGGGAAGAACTCTGAAAAGTACCAGTACTACTCTCATTTTGATTATGATGGTGAGAACAAAAGGCTAGAAGGTGCATCAGTCACAACATTATCGCAACTTCATGAAGCTGGAGAAAGTAGTGAAAATTGCCCATTTGCTAACTTAGAAGTCCCTGAACTCAACTAACCTAGAGCAACAAAATGTCAAGCTTTCTCTCAAGATATTCAGCAATTTCTTGTCGTCGGCTTTGAGAATTCGAAATGAAGCATTGCATTTAGTCGTTGCTGATAGAACAGCAAATTTAATTGATTTAATTGTAAAGTTGTGAAGCATCATGAATGTGAGAACTCCTCATAACGCTGCAGGCTAAATGATGTATGGCAGGAGTTAGTGTGCAATATTAGTAGCGAGCAGCTGCAATATCTGGACGAGTTTGTTAGTTGGCTTGATTCCTGGAAGGACAGAAACGTGAAAACAGGTGCTCTCACAAAAGAGACCCACACATCTTTATGGCTAACTACATACGCCCTGATCGAAGTAACTAGATATTGCTTGGAGGAACCTAAGTTTACTTACGTGCTTCTTGGTAAATTCTAAACGAACTCACTTGAGGCTCACTTTGGGAGACGCAAGGCTCTTTGTGGTTCGCACTATAACGTGTCGATAACACAAGTGTTTGAGGCTGAGGCTAAAGTATGTCTACAAAACACACTGATTTTGACAGACATGCCTGAGTCACCGAATCAGAATGAAAATGAGCCTATTGCTTCAGAATCACTCAAGAGCTATGACAACGACTTTACCAATGCTAAATTAAACCAGCCGCAGCAGGGCATGGCTGCGCAGGACAACATCGGCGGCTACTGTGCACACGCAGCTTTCAAGTGACAACCATGTGATGACTGCCGTGACGTACTGACAGTCACGGAGTGAGAGCTACAAGACAGTGACTTTGGGCATACCAAACCGCGTACGGGCTGAGTACGGGCTGAGTGTGGGGAAGTGTTTATGTATAAGAAGGAAAAGAAGAGAAAAGTGAGCCCCGTAACTGTCTGCATCAGGGTGCAACACCTCAACAGTAGCTCACAAGGAATGGAGGTGAGGAGGGATTGAAAGGATAGGAATAAAGGTGTAGAAAGAGAGAAAGAGATGAGGTAAGCCAGCGAGCGACGACATATCGAGGGGATAGGAGAGATAGCAAAGATAAAAACACGGTGACAGAAGTCTGAGGACGGGGCGTGTGGTCACGCCACAAAAAGTTTGGGCGGCCTTCAGAAGTCCAGGTGGTGTTGGCTCACCGTCTGTCAGCTCTCTCTCGCTTCACTCTTTCCACTGCTCGCAACACTCGAGCCCACTCCTCATATGGCCATCATTTAACCCGCGTTACAGTACCAGCGTTACCTCTCTTCATCTGTTGGCGAGAAGCCACGAGCCAGAGGGTGTGCGCGCGGAGCATGCTTCGAGAATCTCGCGGCACCGACATAGTGAACAGCGCGCGATCACGTTGATGGGTGGGACGCCTTCTCGGCATGCTTCCCGCTAGTGTGCGCGTAACTTTCTCAGCAGTCGCCAGCGTTTCGGGGGTTGTCGATGCTGATCGCGTTCGCAAATGGTGACGTCGACACCGACGAGCCGCGAGCCAGAGAAGCCGAACGCATGCGTCGGCAGTGGAAGACCAGCGACACCGACGAGGTGCAAATCAAGAGCACCAATCGCGTTCGAGACGGCGCCTTGGTAACACCGATGAGACGTGAGCCAAGGAAGCCGAGCGCAAGCATTTTCAACGCGTCCCGCCTCCCGTGTTTTTGCGTGTAAACCAAACGTTCACTTGAGTGAATGCTACACAGAGTTTCGCTACAAACCGTTTTTCCAGCACCCGCGTCGATGCCCGTTTCAACCGGGTCAGCGCCGTGCGCACCAATGCTGCTTCGCATCCTATCATAGTTCCCTCCGGGGAGTTTGTTCATAGCTTTTTCTTTGTGTCCATAAACTCGAAGTATACAAACAGTTAGTAGTAGCATTCTGTCACCGCTCTTCGTCTTGCAATTATGCCATATTCGTACATACCAAGTTGTCGCTGGAAGAAAAGAATTTTTCTCAATAATGCACCCCAGGTAAGGCTGAAGACCGATTGCACGGCTTGTAATCGTTGAGTTTTTTGGCAATACGCTGTCTTGAATGAAAAAAAAGGTGACATGGTAGATGGCAGAGTGGCAGTGATGTGTTTATTCTGGATACCTGACATGCCGCAATAAATAGAAGAAACAGAATTCACTATGGCTGGAAACTGTCATTCCTCACACTAAAGCTAATATGTACATGGGACACTCCATGCGAATTGATTGATGATTGATTTGTGGGGTTTAACGTTCCAAAACAACCATTTGATTATGAGAGGCGCCGTAGTGAAGGGCTTCGGAAATTTTGACTACCTGGGGTTCGTTTCGTGCTCCTAAATCTGAGTACACGGGCGTACAACATTTCCGCCTCCATCGTAAATGCAGCCGCCACAGCCGGGATTTCATCCCGCGATGTGCGGGTCGGCAGTCGAGTACCTTAGCCATTAGACGACACACCGTGCAAATTTCGTTCAAGGAAGGAAACGGAAATGGAAGAAGAAAGCGTTCACAATGTTCGTTTGCATTTCACTATGTGGTAATATCTTACCGCTTGCTCTATTCATTATCTAATTAATAAGCGCTGTTGGCGGCATAGCATCGGCTACATCAACGACGCAACCTACTGCAGAGGTGTCAGTAACGCCATCTTACGGCACAGGTGCCTGCGCATTCACGAGTCGACCATATATTTAAACCAAAGAAACAAACAGGCGAAGAAACGCCGAAACGAACCACCTCGAGAGCCGCGGACAGCACGTCTCCACGCCACGACACCGAGACCTTCTCGCACATCAGATAGCAGAATTGCAAGAAAAACAAAAATGCTAGAGTTACCACCCCGTACATGTTGGGGAGGCTCTAGAAACGGCGGGCGGAAATGGCGGCACGTTCGATATTCACTATAGGAAGCGAAAAGGTATAATTCTTTCCGGTTTGGTTCTGTCACGCGCGTAAGCAGTATATTGTTTGGCTTTTCGTTTACTTTTTTTTCTTCGATAGGGTTTTGGCTGCGTAGCCTACCCAAAAACAAAGCAGTCGAGGAAGCAATCATACATCTGAGGAAACAAAGAAAGGTAGTATGAATTCGTTTCGGCTTTCAGTGGATGCTCTTCGCTTCGTCCGTTTCTGTTTCACACTCTTATGCATCTTCTGTGTGTTTCATACAGAAGTGAAGCTGCTGCCATAGTCGGTCGTTTTGTGTTTTTTCCGGCGTGATTCGAGTGATCTCGTGCATATAGGGAAGGTTATGTGCGGGGTTGTTTTCTTGCTCTATTTCACGTGCTCTCTGGAATGGCAGGCCGATACGAGTGTGCGGGGGCGCTTTCAATTTTGGGATTACGGCTCAGATTTCGCCGATTAGATTTGTTGACAAGATTCTACGATGTTCGAGAAATGAGACGTGTTCTTTATTCTGTTGCACATGAAAACAAAATCACAGTATCCCGACCCTTGACTGTCAAAAGAACGAGTGTAAACAAGATTAGGTCGCTACTCGGACGCTGCAGGGTAACGTTGGTATGCGAGAAGGTTCCGCCTACGCGTTTTGCCATATACGTTTTTAAATGTGCTAACAATATCAAATCTAAGCTGAAAATGCATACATATATCTCAACGACAACATTAAGTGTTTGGTGGTTTTGTCTAAAGAAAATAATGTCTTCTTCTACCTACGTTTTTGTGTTTGCGGCGCCAGACAACATAAAATAGAAAAGTGGCCAAAACGTTGTACATAAACATAAGCAACTCTCTTGATTATTCTTTGAACTTTAACGTGTGGGTACCTCATATTATCACAAACTAGAAGGTTTTACGCAGTCTCGTGTTGTTTGTAATAACAAAGGGAGCTTTCTATCCACATCACGTTGGCATTTATTCTTCATAATTAAAGCAACATATTTCAGTTTTAGTGCTTAAAATGTCACGTAAGGTTGTTGTGAAGAATCAGTTTACCGTAAATTTGGCCCAAGGTATGGTTAAAAATGAAGTTTTCTTTCAATTTCATATTAGGGCAAACTTGCTGCTTGGCGACTTCGTTTATACTTGGCAGGTAACTATAGTTGCGCACTTCGAACACTAGAGCGCAACTTGTGTTGTAAGTTGCGCACTATAGTGGTCAAGCGCGCACAAGTGCACACACAGATTGCGCTCATTCATATCTGCCATGTTCTTCCTTGTGTTCCAAGTGCGCAATCATGGTCACATACCGATCAGAACAAACGCAATTTACATTTCAGAATGATGGCCGTGTACTAGATCGTAATGAGCGTTGTGATATGTCTGTGCTGGCTCTGGACATAGTAAAACGCGCACAAGAATGAGCAAACCATCTTTATAACTACGGTTACTCATTCATATGTTAAAAGCCGATCGTTTTCAGATAACAGAAAATTGTGCAGGCTGAGGCAGGCAGGTATAATTTTACTGCACAAAAGCTTCTTCTAGGAAGACGGCGACGAAACTTTTGCGTTTCAGTATACATCTATCGCACAAAGCATTTGTAGATTCTTCTAACAAGGTAAGTGATCACTCACTGCGCCCTCCTTCACAATAATCATAATTTTCTTTTAGTCTGCTGTAGGATGAAGACTTCAACGAAAGTTCTCTAGTCCAGACTATACGGAGTAAGCGGATTCTGGTTTACTCAACCAAAACATTTGATATCGTCAGCCTGTCTTTTTCATGCTCGGCTGCGTTGCTCGTAGCTTGGTGTCCATCCCATCGTTCTCCCTGAGCACTGGTTGTCAATATTGCGTATAACATAGCCCACCCTGGCCCATTTTTCTTTCTCTAAATGTCCGCGAAACTATCGAAACCCTTGTTTCATCTCTGATTCACTCTGCCGTAATCCTGTAAGTTCATCTAGTGGCCATATTTTTCTTCATGCTGCACGCTGAGTTCTCCTTAATTTATTTGTCAGTTTCTTTGTTATGCTTTATGTTTAATCTGCGTATGTAAGGGCTAATGGTATGCAGTGGATTTTCCCTTGCTTATTAAAGCACAGCGGTAAACTGTCTGTAGTGACTTGCGAATGTTCGCAATAGGTGCTCCAGCTTACCCTTATTTTTCATTCTATTTCCTCCTCTTGAGAAGGCACCTTTGTTATTTATTAGCCAACGTGTGTAGGAGCATGCTATAACCATTTATGGAACATTACATTTCATAATTTTTAAATGTGCGCAAAAGCAGAATTTACGGGTTGCCTTGACCCATTCAAAAATGTGCACTACAAGCTTGTAAGCTGCTTCTAAATGCATACGGGGTGTTTCAGAAATACATTTGAAATTTCCTAATACAGAGGTGAGGTCGTAGTTAGTTGTTTCCTTTGAATTGTTTTACACCAGCAGCGTGCTCAACCCCGAAAATACATGTGGTTGTAATGGGGTAAATGAATATGCTAGCGTCCAAATGTACTAGTAAATCAGGAAAGCTAGATATGCTCATAATTCCGATGGAAGACGTGACAACCTTTATGACAGAAGTTTATTGCACAAATGCAAAACCAGCCAACCTACTCATCCGGCCCCCATCTGATGATTTCCTGCTCGCCCGACTGTGAGGCATAATCATCCTGTCAGTTGTGGGTGTCAGCTCGGATTGTATCAGGTGCATTCTCAGGCAAATAAGGTCCGTTTTCGTGTGCGAAAATTGCCGGAATTTACTGTGGAGCATCTTTTTTTCTAACTGGATGCTTTTCGCATGATGTGCTCTAATTCTTTCAATGGGATCATTCGCATGCCTCTTTTTATCGATACTTTGATGAAAATTATATTGAATAATTGTCAAAATGTCTACTCAAGTAATAGTTTAACTGTGTGCTTACGTGGTATATACAGTCCAGCTGAAAGCACTAAATTTTTCTCTTCCCTATCTTTATTAAAAGTTGAAACGTCTTTTTATATTATAGCTGTATAAGAATTAGAGTATTCCATCAACCAAACTATACCGCCAATAATACTTGCTTCAGACACTTCCGTATTAATTTGTGACACTTTAACCCAGCAAATGATTCAGAGATCAGTGGTATTCGACATCTGCTACTAGTGCGCTTGACGCTGCAGAGTTATTCGCAATGTCTGCTGCCCTTAGAGATAAAAACAACGAAATGACAGAGGCAGAGGGATAAATCTCAATTGTTTCACACTGTTTACTACCATATACTGAGAGGAGGGGGAAAGAGAAAGATAGAAAGGCAAGCGCAGATGAAAGTTGACGAATGAAAGAAAGTAAGTAAACAAACCAAGGGTAAATAGCGGGAGTACTATAGCCTACTCATTAAGCCACCACCATGCGAAAAGTTCAGTGAAGCCTTTAATTACTTCCTGTGCGGAAAAAGACCTTGTCAGAATTTTAGCAGTGATTGTCCGACAGAGATCTGCCGTCAGAGTGATCCAACACAGCAGCTAGCTGCAGTCATAGTGCGCCGTAGCAAAGACTGTGACCAAGAACGTGTTCTATCGGTTCTTCGCTGTAGCAGGAATTGAAAGCAGCGCTATCTTTTATGCTGATTCAGAAGGCAAAAGGTTTGGTGAAATTGACGAGAGCCACCGTCGGCACAACATCATTGTGTTCAGTCGAGAGAGCCCGGACGGAGCCCGAAGTCAACGAGAGAATGCAGTCTGTACAATCGTATTTGCCGCAAACTAGGTGTGTTCCACAAGAATATCATGCATTCCTTTGTAAGCTCACGAGCGTTCAATGCAGCATCCAATTTTGAGAATGCGATTTAATCATTTACGCCGTCTTCGTGTGCAGATTGATGTGCTGCATCGGCACGTTCGTTGCCCAAAGTGACGCAGTGTCACTGAAACAGGACTGCATCTCCTTGCAAGAATAGGTGATGAAAGAGCTCTCGAATCCAAGTACAAGTTGTTCAAGCGCTAGGTCTCCGATGTCAGGAGAATACCTAGCACTGAAAAGGCCTCTTGGAGATTTTGAACGTACTCTGTTCCTGAGGTGCTTGATAGTCAATTACTGGAATTTTGTTATGCAGAGCAGCAGGTTCCGCAGCTGTCAATGTCGTTTGGTGGAATAGCCTACTATTCAACGTCGTGGCTCTTGAAGGAAGGATAACCAACCCTGCAGAGAAATCCGTAGCGCTTGAGGCATCAGTATACAATCAACAATAGCAGAGACACCTGCTTGAGCAGTGGACACAAAATTTGTGACCATATTCCTGAAACCATCAGTTGAGCCTGCAGGTGCGTTACTCATGATGGAGTTGGAACTCTCTCGGCACCTGTATGGGCACGTTTATGGGCACGTGCGGCAGAGCAGGAGTGTCTGGAAATTGAAATACGAGGATGATTCCCTGGCAAAGTTAGAAGATGGGCAGTGGGGCGAGCAAAGTGCATCACTCGTGCTCTGATTCTATTAAAATATACATTTTTACGGGGTAGTCGTTTGCAATCGCAATAGTCTCAGCTTTTGAAAAAGATCGCGGTAGCCCGAAACAAACTCTTATAGCCATGCATGGTATGGACGCTGTCGAGAGTGCAGATATGTTTTTTGTTGGTATTGGTTTGCACAAGCAAGCTGCATCGCAAGTACCCGGAAAAAAGCGTCTATCACAGTTGCATCATTTCTTGTATTTTTGTTATTTTTTGTTTTTGGTACTTCAACCCATTTTCAGAATTCGTAGCAGAGTGATATACAATGCATGAATGAAAATACGTAAGATTTATGCACAGGAAAAGTGCAATAATAATAATAATAATAATAATAATAATAATAATAATAATAATAATAATAATAATAAACATGCACATTCACTAAATTTAAAAAATTGATGTTCCGTGACCCAGTAAATTTACCATAGGTGCAAAACGCGTGAGGACTCCATCATTGGGGGACTCGCTCACTAGATTTCGTGCCGACAGGTTGAGTCCTCGCGATCTCCAACGTCAGCGTAGCTCTGGCCGACTGGGCTGGCCCTACGCCAACTCCTGACGCCGATCTTTGACGACAGCGTAGCTCTGGCCTACTGGATTTGCCCTACGCCATCTCCTTACGCTGACAAGAGCTTTCGCCAGTGGTGCCCCACCCTCGGACTCCTGCAACCATGTCCATCTTTCCTGTTTTCTCCTTACTTTCATCGTTTGCGTTCCCTGCGCCTCACTCTCTCCTTCCTCTCTATCTCTTTACCTTTTAATCCTATCCTTTTAATCTCTTCTCTATGCCCATCCCTCGTGAGCTACTGTTGAGGTGTCCTCCCCCTGAGAGAAAGTTACGGGGCTCACTTTTCTCTTCTTTTCATCTGAAATCCCTTCCCCACTTCTCCCCTCCAGGAGAGGTCTCTATCGATGATTACGCCTGTAAATTGGCGTGTCCTGGCACAAGGTATAACTTGGCCGTCTCTGTATATAGCGTATGTTCTGATTTTTTTTATTTTTTTTCGACTAAAATTAATCGATTCACATCTTGTTCACGATGAAACAAGCGCTAAAAATACACACACTTTGTGTTCTCTCTGAGTGTGTGTAATTTTAGCGCTTGTTTTATCATGAATCTTTACCAACATCTCGTTGTTGATATCTTGAGACAATGTTAATTGAAGTACATCAATACCAACGTGACATCTTTTTTGAAGTTTTGTGCGTACTTGATGTCGTCTGACGCCAGATTCCCCGACACAGATGTCTTTAACATACACTGACTGGTTCACCGCATTCAGTAGTCTTGCCGGAGGACCAACGAATGCGAGATTAAAGTGTGCTGGACCCAAGACGACACCTAGTGGAGCTCCAAAGTGTGTGATGTTAGTTGATTGAATAATCTTCAATGTTCACAAATAGAGTCCCCGCAATTGTAAGTAAATGCGTGCCCGACGGTATAGATAACCGCAGAGGCCTACCGATGAAACCCTTGCTTCGAGATGGACGTCCTGAAGAACATCGTCTCAGAGAGAGAAATGAATAAAGAAGCTTAACCTAGAAGGGGGTTTGCTACCTTGTAGAGGGGTAAAAAAATAAGAGTTAAAAAGTGAATAGAGGTAGAGAGTGATCCAATAAATGATAAAAAAATTCACATGCACACACATGCAAGGCGTTCCGTCACAGTCGTCTGGAGAGAACAATTGAACGCAGAAAGCGCAAAAGCGTCTTCACAGCTTTATTCTGCGACATAAAATCCTGTCGGTAACGCAGGATTCTTTCTTCAGAAAGAGTCTGTCAAGTTTGTCTAGTGCACTGCAGAGTGACTATTTCTGCGAGCAGTACTGCGGGCATTCGCAAAAAAACATGCCGAGTTGTTTCGTCATTGTTGCAATGGTCACAAGTTGCAGGGTCAGCCATTCTTAGGGGGCACGCGAACGCATTGAGAAATGCGACACCCAACCGTAAGCTCCTTTTACCTGAAGGGTGAGGACAACAAAAAAATTTGGCCCCGTATATACATGTTTCACCGCAAATTTTGTCGAAAGACGATATTCTTGTTTGTGGAGACAATGGACAAAACATTTATTTGATGTTCTGCGCGAGAAAATCGGTGAATTGTATTCTGGAAGCGCTGCGTTAGAGAGTCTCGATCTGTGCTGCGAAGGCGAACGAGCGCATTGAGACACGTTAGACACTAACGCCATTTGGCAGTTATCTTCGAAAACAAAGGAACGCGTGAGCGCCCGCGGAGAAATATGCGCGGCTGTCTCAGAAGTGATAAGGAGTAGAACGCAAAGCGATGGGCAGGTGCCACCACCGTGTCGTCTTAGCAAAGCGTTGGAAACACTTGCCTATTCGAGAATCGCGTTGCATTGTCAGCGCAGCGTGATAAACGCTGGGGTCTTTAGAATTACTTGTGTGTGCCTTCTCTAGTCTAGATACACACATATAAAACATCGACGTGTTGTTATGTGCTCCAGATATGTGCAATTATGGCTTTTTAATTGACAAACGCACAATTATGAACGCTGAAACTTGAGCAATAAGGGTGGGCGCTGCGGATGGGGTTGGTCGTTTGAGGTATCGTTTGGTGCCTTTAGGGGGATCATTACCGCGGACAGATAAATGTACAGACAAGCAGGCAGAAAGACAGACAGATTAAAATTTCGGCGTTAAGAATCCCCATATCGTCTTTAAAATTGTGTTGCATGTCTTTTGATGTTGAACAAACGTGCTGTTACGGTACTCTGCTGCTGACCCAAAGGTCGCGAGTTCGATCTTGGCCGCAGCATTCACATTTCAATGAAGGGAAAATTCTACAGCCTTGCGTACCGTAGGATGCCACTTCATGTTCAACTTTCACTACGGCATCCCTTATAATCTTATCGTGGTTCTCGAATGGAGGAACACTGATGATATTATTATTATTATTATTATTATTATTATTTCTAACAAAATCAATAGGATGGTCGATGTAACATAGGTGACATCTAAAACTATCCATGATGTTAGGATATATCTTGGTGTGTTCGAGGTGCCATTCAAGTCTGGTGAGTACCATTTGCTTTGTTCTCATTCGATGGTAAATTGCCAGTGTGATTAGTCGATAAGAGGTAATTTCTAGGCGAGACTTGCAAGCTAGGCTTAAGAAGTGGTACTAAGTGGACAAGCTTCCAGTCCTAATATACCCAAGCACGGAACGACTCATAGCTATACTGCCAGCACTCGATCGTGCAGCACTTAGAGCTTAACACCTGCGCTTTTATCAGACCAGAAAGTTTGAAAACAGGATCGCTACTCGCCTGTCACTCTCATGCTTCGTATTTCATTAAAAATGTGATGTATAAAATGTACGCATATAATAAGGAAATAAGGTGCCAGCAACTTACAATGAGCTGGATATTTTTAGCTTGATGTACCTTTTCATCTATGACAAAAGACCTTGCAGTATGAAGCAGCATAAAGCCAAATATATAACGTAATAACTTGCATCACATTGTTTTTTGGATAGTTTTGCTCTTATTATTACATTGAACATTTAGCAACATAACTTCGGCTTCTTTTCCTTACAACAAAGACTTAGCAACTTCACTGAGCTGAAAATTTTGTGTGAACAACTAGCGATGCAGTTTTAGTTCCGGCTTTCTTTATTTTCGGCAGTTGTAAAATCTTCGCTGCTTTTAGTTACTTTCTTCAGGTGGCAGTGACACCATCCCACCATTCTCGGGGACAGTTGTTTGAAGTATGAGCTTTTGATACAATTTTAAAGCAAAACATAAGGTTAGTAATATATTTCCTTGGTTTTGTTTTGTATATTGACGTACTGCTGGCTAATACGAACTGTATACGCTGTCGATGAGTAGTTCTCTGTGTACTGAACAAAACATTAATTGGCGCTTTTCACACCGCCTGGTTAGCTGAACTCAAGTTGTAATCCAGCGCACTAATTTTGATTCCACGCTCAGGAAAGCAAAATGGGCTGGTTAGGTTAACGGGCTGCGTGCTCCAAAGAACTTTCACTCAAGCCCACTTGAACACGCGAGTTTGGTGCGTGGTTTGATGCTCTTGTTTTCATTCGATGCGGCCGCGAGTAATTATGTGCTGTTAAATACCAACGCTGCCCTTGCCGCTGATTGAAGTGTATCGTGGATCAGAATAGTTACCTTCCGAAGCGTGCCACTGAATGCCATATTACGGCAATAAAAATCTGGAACTTCGACCCAAGGTGAAAAGAAAAATAAAGGTATAAAAATAATGTTTAGAATTGAATTTTTATGGTACTGTAGATTGCCTATTTTCTAGTTGGCATTTATGACAAATATCAAATCTGGAATATTCTTGTTCATAAAGTTTGAAATCGGGCTACAAGAAAGAGCCAAAAATGGTAGTCTCGCATTTAGGAACGTTAGTGCTTAAAAATCGTGTTTTCCTTTCGAACCTTTGGAAAACCATGAAAAAACACGTCGGTGGGTTATTTGGCTGCGTGTCATTACAGAACAAACAAAGCCTTAGTCTCGAGTTTGAAGTAATGAGTTTAAAAATGTATTTATCAGCGCACACTGGATCTAGTTTAAGGTAATTTTTTAGACTTAAAACGGCATGCTACCATTAACACGCTATGTCAGTGAACTTGCCAAAGGAGATCAATATTCATGGAATATCTCGTAAAAACTGTTCTAAGAAAACTAACAGTCTAGAGCCAAGTTTACAACATCTTTATTTAGCAGTTACATACAATTTTTATGAACAGCTCATTTCGAAACATCCGAAGTTAAGTGAAAATATAATATATCCTTTAGAAACACGATCTAAATATTGTGTGAATAAGGCTTTCGCAATGCCTTCGTAACCACTGTCAATATATGAAGCGAATCACGAGCTTATATCCCCATTTGTCCTATGAATGAATGCGATGTAGACAATGTATATAGTTTGCCAAACTGCGATATCATTCTGAGATGATAATTATGTGTTTTTGTGTTGAAGCTCCAATGCTTAAAAAAGTTCTAAATTTTCGACTGTTTTATGACAAGGAAGTATGAGTTAAAAAGTTATTGTATTATCAATTCCATTCTAATTAAGCTGCCCATTTTTGACACACTGTTAGCACGTACCTAAACCCAAAATAGTGGCTAAGTCATTACTTTTCTATAAAAAAGCCTGCCAATACAATCCGTGAGAACGGAGGACCACGGAAGCTGTTTAGCACACGACACAGAAGTGACAAGGTGGATGGCAGGTTGGTACTAATGCCACGGTCTGAACGAGCCCACCAACGTTTCCTGTACTGTGTCGAGGATACAAAGAATCATCGACCACAACACAGTGATCTAGGCGCACATTAGGCAAAGTTGGCTTGTCCAACCCGCGTGCATGACCGCCTCAGTGAAACAGTGGCTAGGGTGTTCGAGTGCTGACCCAGAAGTCGAAGTTTCGATCCCGAACACAGCGGTCGCATTTAGATGAAGGCGAAGTGGTAGAGCACAGTCCACTGTGCTGAGTCAGTGCACGTTAAAGAACACAAAATAGTCGAAATATCTGAAGCCCTTCACTAGGGTATCACTCATAATCCTGTCAATGTTTTGGACGTTGAACACCACACAATATATTATTATTACCATTATTATTATTATTATTATTATTATTATTATTATTATTATTATTATTATTATTAAAGCCATCTACGAGAGCGTATTTCGCTTCGCGCTCCTTCTTCGGTGGTGTTTGCCACTCACCGGCAACGGTGGCTTCGCCATTGCTATTTCCTTCATTTTTCATTTTACACACGCTGTTCTTCGGGAGTCTTAATTACATGTGACCACACCACATATACTGTACAACATATATTGAATGTGCGACTTGGCAGCTGCTTGTTTCACTTATTCCGTTTATTTAAATTTACTCCTGCTGGACCGAGTTTTTTTTTCTTTTTTGTGCACGCTTCACTGCAATAATTCTTGTTGGAAAACCAGCCAGCTTACAAAAGCCAAGCTTACATAATTTTTTTGTTAGTCGGCTTCATTTAAGGGCTAAAGTACATCGCTAAAGACATACTTGATGTAGGAGGATTTCATAGTAGGCGTTTGGGCGTTCTGGTATGAGTTTTGCGAGGCACTTGGAAGGATTTTCGGATACATTTTTTTTTGCGAAAGATCTAAAGCCCGTGTTGACATAGCTTCATCTTTTGATTCGGCATTGAGCACGCAAATATTGAATTCAGAGCAATAAATGTTATGCTGCAAAGAAACTTCAAACAAGTGAAGTCATCTTCCGCTTAAGGTGCTACAAGTGCATTAGCAAAGATATCTGGAATATGCGGCTATCAATATGGGCGTCGTTATCAGAATATTTACTCTGCTAGAGTCGGCGACAATCAGTATACTGAAAGTCGCAGCATATCCATGTTTACAACAGCTCCCGATACAGTCAGTAGCATAACGTACTGAGACGGACTGAGTGACCATAAGTTACTTCAAATCATCCCTAACATTGCGCTTCCTTTCACTGGTGTAACGAGAAAAACAGATTCGCAACTGTAACGGAGCTAATTACGATTGCATTAATGCCGAACTACAAGTCTTTATGATAACATCCTGGGGCCCCATTTTAAATATAGATCTGTAGAAAGTGAGTTATTTTTAGAGATAAGCTCATAGAAGTAGTATCCAAGCACTTTTTCCTTATCACACTATCGAACGATAAAATAACCCATCGTTTACGAGGAAATATCACATATGCAAAAAAAAACGATGGTTTGATGCCGCGAAGCAGAAGTGTATGCCAGATGCATGGACTACTTATAAACAAAACTACCTGAAATGATAATATTCTGCCCTTTGTGAAGCTAAAGATATGTATTTTTCTCAAGACGTTCCCGCACTACTAAAAATACACTCTTAAAAATGGAGTGACGTTCTCTCCATTCAGGGAGGAACGGCTATCTCCCCAATGTTCGTCTTTAAATAGAGAAACGTTGCTCCCTCATCCGCGGAAAAACATGTTCCTCCTTATGAAATTCAGCATGGCTGCCCCCCCGGTGAAGTGAGTAGGCTTAGCAAATGCAACGATTCTCGACTGATAAGGAGTACATGGCACTTAAAGTTACAAAAAACGGTCCCACTGAGCTTAATATGAAACGAAATGGTTATAAAAACAAGCAGACGAACCTGTAGCGATGAACACATCGCGAAAGAGAACGATGAAGCAAGCACGTTTCGTTCGGTCAGCGAAGCCACGTTCACTCCGAAAGACACGCATACTGCAGAGCCCTCACCTGAAGAGTGCATGCTAGGCTTGCTGTATTTATTTCTCGCCGATTCATATAGTGTAGCGACGTTATTCATGCGTTTACGGGTCCGCAGGTCACGAGTTGTGCCTTCAAACCATAGACTCGATCGCAGTGAAACCAATCTGGCTCAATAGTGCAGCTTTGATAGATAGATGTTCAACGTTATATAAGTAGATGGAGGTGTGAGAGCGTCATAGCCATGAAGTAAGTGGTAGCTGCCGCCATTTGGAGGAACTAAACAAAACAAAAAACGTACGTTGTCATATACCCACTAATCACGGCTCCTTTGCGAATTCTTTATGCCTCAGCCCATTCAGGCTTACTTACTGACACCGTAAGTCTAATATGTGCTCATGCAATGCATATAGCTACACATGCACACATGGACACATACTAAACACATAGTACGCAACAAGTACGCTAACATATACTCTAACAAGTACACAGCAAGAGCACAATCAACCATTTGCAGCAACGGCCCACACTTCGACGTGTTTACTCACACCCTACTGCAAAAGCGCACCTGCTTATATAGCGATGAATTTCGACTGACCATAGTGGCACAAGTTTCAAGTAGGTTTTCTTATACTTTTTCATGTTTTGTATCAATATCACAACATGCGCACACGTAAATATATTGTATCTGATGCTTAGACAAATGTATGTTTATGAATGGTTGCATAACAATGAACGGAATAATTACTAGAGCTTATCAGGTTTTCACGAAGGCGAATACCTCCAAGCATGCATAGAATGCCCACGGCATTCCGAACGCTGTGCCATCTCTCGACCACTGCCACAGTTACTTATTTTTCCTGAAGCTTCCGAGAGTGCAAACACTTGCCGCGCATTAGCCATTTCGGAGGTGGCGTTTTTTTTTTCTTCTTGTTACTTTGAGAGGGCGCAGCATGCAGACCAAACTTTTTCTCCATCGTGGTAGGTGTTCTGTGGTCACGTCGACCTCGTTTAGTTGTTTCGTGTTAATGTTTGCTTATATATTTTACGTGCTTACCTTAAGTGTGACCGTTAGCCATGGATACAGTACACCACTAGCCCTTCAATTATAATGTTTTTGATGAGGTAACAACCATCCCTGCAGTGTATACGTACGTTACAAAGCGGGTCTTGCGAGAGAAATAAGCGATGACCTCGCATCCGACGGTATTTTTTCGTGAGCTATGACAGTGGCTGTTGGCGTCGCGACAGCTCTAATACTTGAGTGGAGGAACTATAGCTGCAGTGCGCAAAATTACTGTAACTTTATAAAATGTTGTGCCTACATACTTTTCTGCTTCAGATGCCTCTCGCGATTCGCCTCGCGTGTCAACTTGCAATCATAGTGCGTGCCACAATTTTGTTGTTAGCGCTGTGGCTGTGGTGGTTATTACTCTGGATTCGGAATACTCTTTTCATAAAGGTGAGTGAGCGTTAGTACTTACTTGCTGTCCACAGCTATTACAAGAAGTGCATTTTGTGTTGAGTTTCTCACAACAAAGGAGAATCACGAACGAGAAAGGCATTCTGCACGCGTGCATAATTCCTTCCTACTTCTCAGTGCTGGCATGGGCACTTCAAAACAAATGCAATTGAGAATTTGGTTTAACATACAGAAGTCATTGGTTCACTTTTCATAAAATTTAGTTATGTTGATGTTTAAAACGTTTCTGATGGTTGTAACCTTGTCTGGCGAATAAACGCTCGGTGAAACTTTGCAGCCTGTTTCCCTTTGTGCTTTCACCTGCCGTAGTAGCATAGCCTTATTAGGTGCCGTGTGGCTATGCTGGAGGATACAGGTTCGACTTCCGGCCACGGCGGCCGTATTCGAACCGGGGTAAACTGCAAAGAACATCCTTATGGCGGTAGTGGCAGGTATAACTCTATCAAGTGTATATGATCGTGCTTTCACGCATGGACTGTAGAGTGGTATCAGGTTTCCTAGAATGTTGAAAAATTAAGTGTGATGCTTTTTTACGCGCCCCGTTGAATTCATAAGTGTTGTTGGTGCCGTGCGAAACTAAAAATGCGTGGGCTTACCAAGTATGTCGACATCGAAAAAATTCATTATTTTTGTACACTCTAAGGTAATCGATAAAGCAAGACTGCTTGGGAAGCAGAGCTCCTTGTATTCGTGATAAATTGGTGGCATGAAACAACACGAGGCACACACGGAAGTGCGCGGAGCATCCTGCGTGTGTCTGACGATAAAAAAAAGACAGGCTTTTACTCTACACTAATAAAACACAAGAAAACGTCACTCCTGCATTGCTTACAACAATCTTAGGTAAAAGCAATCGCTCGCGACTGGCCGCGGCCGGCTAGGCTTGGCGTGCGCATGCGCGCGCGCAACACCTCCGTGATTGAGGAGAAACTTGAACACTGAAGGAGAAACATTGCTCCTTTTGTCCTTGCCGCGAGAGGGCGTGACGGGTAAAGCACCCGAAAGAGAGGAACTCCCCGAAGGAGAAATTGAGCCCGTTCCTTAGTTCTCGCTCGCTTTTTTTAGAATGATTACTCATCATAAATTCTGGAAAACGATAGGTCAACGTGGCCTGAGCAGCAATATTTGGATACAAAATGCTAACAACACTCCACATTCGGATGCATACACTCCCGCCATGCCCCGTCATGGTGGTCTAGTGGCTAAGGTACTCGGCTGCTGACCCACAAGTCGCGGGATCGAATGCCGGCTGTGGCGGCTGAATTTTCGATGGAGGCAGAAATGCTGTAGGCCCGTGTGCTCAGATTTCGGTGCAGGTTAAAAAACCCCAGGTGGTAAAATATCCCGAGCCCCCCACTACGGCGTCTCTCATAATCATATCACGTGGTTTTCGAACAATAAACCCCACATATCAGTCAATCATCGACACTTCCACCACGTTACCCATTTTCACATCTGTTTTCACCGAAAAAGATAGTTCTGGCATTCCTTATGTCCATGATTTTGCATCCGCTATAGGGCACCTTTTGATATTACACATAATGGCATAGCCCCACCGCGGTGGTCTAGTGGCTAAGGTACTCGGCTGCTGACCCGCAGGTCGCGGTTTCGATTCCCGGCTGCGGCGGCTGCATTTCAGATAGAGGCGTAAATATTGTAGGCCCGTGTACTCAGATTCGTGTGCACGTTAAAGAACCACAGCTGGTCAAAAGTTCCGGAGCCATCCGCTACGGCCTCTCTCATGGTCAAATGGTGGTTTTGGGACGTTAAACCCCACAAATCAATCAATCAATCAATCAATCACATAATGGCATAGTAAATTTGATCAATAACATTGAAGTGTCCTCGTCCTCCATTGTCGACTAAATCAATTCAAAAGTACTAAAAATAGAATTTCTGTTTCCAGCGTCATCTTACTTCACATGTACAAGTAGTCGTTATGAACAAGTGAACTCCCCAATAATTGGAAAATAGGAAAGGTAGATACCCATTTTGAAAAGTGGTAATAATCATTCGCACTGTAGTGAAGAGAAAGAACGTACGCTCAGGCGTGAGTTGCTGTGCACATCTTCGTTCGTGTTAGACCGGCGCTACCCTCACAGAAAAGTCGTCACTTCCTCCTGAATAAATCGTTGTACGAACTTTGGAGGAGGCGCTGTCAGCCCTGACTTCGACCTGGAACTTCGGAACCGAACGCTGCCAAGAGCTTCAACCGCCGCAATGACCGCCACTTGTACAGACATTCGCCTTCCGTTCCTCAATGTGCCCGCCAACATTCCTGTCTCCAGTATCACCACCTATGCCATTTAGAAGCCTGCTAATTATTCTTCTGCAACGCCTGGCTATGGCGGCTACACACATGAAGGGGCTGAACAACCAACGCGGCACAGTTAGGCGTTTTCGCCACCTCCGCAACGGCCTCGCGATAACCGCTCATTTGCTTGCCTTCACCCTTAGGTCGTCAGTAGTCACCTATCGAGGGAAACTAGCTGCTGTATTTCCGCAGGTATGAACTGCCAGCTTCGCGACTTCTACAAGGCCTGCACAGTCACCACACAATTTACTCGACGATATGGTTGAAGGATTGGCCGCAATAGCGCTTATTGATACTGAGGCTGCGCTATCAGTCATAGAAGAAAACTTTTGCTTTAAAGTGCACAAGGTCACGACACCATTCTCTGGCATGTGAATGAACACCTCAAGTACGCAGCCCATAGCGCCGGTTGCTACATGTGTCGCCAGAGTGGTTTTAAACTGCTTCTTTCATGTTGTCGAATTTCTCATGCTATCTTCATTTTCACATGTCATGTTCGGCTGGGATTTCTTGTCACAGTATTATGCCTTCATCGACATTGCCCAGGCCAAAGTGGCGCTCTTTCCTTTCTCTGATGACCTATTGCCTTACCCTTCTACGAGTACAGCACAAAAGTTTGCCGTCGTATCCAACACAGACATACCACCAGCCATGTCAGTGCTCGTGCCCGTGTCTTGCTCAACCACGCTGCATGCACTGTCCTTTTTATGCCGTCGCCTGTTTTTCTGCGTCGCAGGACTCTCTGCCTCTCCTTTTGCCGTCTTCATTACTACATCTGGATTATTGAATAAACTTGTTTTTTGCAATCCGTTCGAACATGATGTGACCTTGCTGTGTGGAAAATCTCTTGGTTGTGTTCAGCCCTTTGATCCACTCCACATCATCGAGACCTCAGATGACACGCACAGCTTTGAGCTCTGAGCCTTTCCTTCTCCTGTACAGTGCATGTCATCTTCGTAAACGTGAACTTTTTCTTCGCCAGGCATCTTTGAATCGGTTGTGGATGCCGATCTGCCACCTCCATGCCACACGCATACCCTCGCGCTTCATCTGATTTTTTGCTCGTCATTCGATTGCGACCAGCCGCGATTGTAGCGTACGGCAAACGTCAGTCAACGTTCTCACCCTCCATTACGCCAGCGACCATACCATGTATCGGCAGCCGAGTGGCAGGTCATTAACAAGCAAGTCGATGAAATGCAGAAGCGTGGCGTCTATCGGCCTTTTCAGAGCCCTTGGGCCTGTCCGGTCGTCTTAATGGGCAAGAAAGACTAGTCAATACACTTATGTGTGGATTACCGCCGGCTGTATAAGATCGCTTAGGAAGACGTACACCCGCTAGCCCAAATACATGACATGCTCTACTGCCTGCAAAACGTGGAGTAGTACCCATCTTTAGATCTTCGCTCTGGCTATTGGCAAGTGGTGATGCCATAAGGTGAGTGCCAGAATACAGCTTTCGTAATGCCCGATAGCTTAATTGAATCCACTGCGATGTCTTTTGGCCTCTGCAGAGTCCCGCTACTTTTGAGAACATTATGGACACCATCCTACGTAAGTACAAGTGCAATACATGTCTGTGTTATTTTGACGAGATAGTCGTGCTTTCATCAGATTTTCCGACGCACCTCGTTTGCTTGCGTGAGGTACTGACCTCTCTAACCTTTGCCGGCCTCCAGCTCAACATCTAGAAGTGCCATTTCACGGCCCGCAAGCTAACATTGGGACGTGTTATTTGGAAGGATGATGTGCTGCCTGATCCAAATAGGCTTCGCGCCGTTGCCAAGTTTTCCAAGCCCAGAACTTTGAAAGTTCTCTGCAGCTTTGTAAGCCGCTGCTCTTACTTCCAGCATTTTGTACATAATTTCGTAATCATCATCGCACCACTGACGAGTTTAATTACGGCTAGCAATGGCATCTCCTCTTAGTTTCAAGCAACTGCTTCATCTACTTACCTCACCACCAATACTCTGGCATTATGATCCCACAGTGCCTTCAGAGATTGAAGCCAAAGCTAGCAATATCGGTCTTGGCGCAGTCTTAGCTCAGCGGAAGGACGGCTATCACGAGTACGTCGTAGCGTATGCTTGTCGAACTTTGAAGAAGCAAAAACGGAACTAATGTGTGGCCAGAAAGAAGTCTTTGGCCATCATTTGGGCTTTTGGCAAAATTCATCCTTACCTATATTGTCCTCCATCGATGTTGTCTCCGACCGTTACGCCTTTTGCTGGCTTTTTTGTTAAAAAATCTATCAGATAGTTTCGGCTGATGTGCTCTTCATTTGAAGGATTATGACGTTCGTGTTGTGTACAGATTGGGTAGAAAGCGCACCGACACTTCTGCGCTTTCTTGGTCACTGCTACATTCTGATGTAACTTCCTTGTCAACATTTTTCACGTAACCGCTATCACTCGTCGGCACTATTGATATGCGGATTGAACAGTGCGAGCATCCCCAGTTTTTAGAAACGCTCAACTACATGGAGGATCCATCGGCCGCACCTTCTTTGAGAACACTTCGTCAGCAAGCCACCTGCTTAGCGGTGCGCGACAACATTCTTTATCACAAAAATTTCATGCCCGATAGTCGCAAATGGCTGCTCGTGATACCACGACACATATTCGCTTCATTGTGATGTTCTGACATATCCGCTTAGTTTCATGCTGCTCCTCACCATGGTCATGCCGGTCTACTGAAAGCGTATTCTCAGCTCAGTTAACGTGTCTGCTGACATGAAGTTTCTACTGGCACGCAATGGGTCACTTTGTCTGCCAGTAAATTCGCACTTGCACGGCGTGCGAACGGCGTAAAGTTCATCAGCGCTCTTCAAGCGAGTTGCAGCCACTTCCCTGCCCTGCTTGTCGCTTTGATCGCGTGGGCACATAGCTGTATTACCCACTTCCCTGCAGTTTCTTGGATAATACATAGATCATTGTCATTGTTGGCCTCGACCATCTGAAATAATATGCCGACACTGCAACGCTACCCGCCGCTACCACCCACGATGTTGCATTATTCGTTCTGTGAAGTTTCGTTTTTCGACATGTGGCACCACGTGAACTGCTTAGCGATGGAGGGCGCGTGTTCCTCTCCAACATCATCCAAGCACTTCTCCCTGCATGTAGCGTCATCAACCTCAAGTCTACTACATACCATCCGCATACGAACGGCTTGACGGAGAGGCTCAACCGCACTCTCAGTGACTTAACTATGTACGTCGCAACGGATCACAGTAATTGGAACGCTCTTTTACCATTCGTCACATACGCCTACAACCCTGCCACTCAAGCTACCACTGGTTGTTTGCCCTTTTACCTATTGTACGGACAAGAGTCTTCTTGTAACATGAACACCCTGCTTTCATACTGACCCAGTGCTTCCTAATTCACGCTAATATCTGAAGTGGCAAGATATGCGTTGGAATGTAAGCTGCTTGCTCATAAACTTGCAACCACCGCTCAAGGTCGCGAAAATCGCGACATGACGGTGATGCGCCTTCACCACACTTTTCGAGTGCTTGGTTGTGGATACCGCGTCACAGCCTTGGCATTCAACACAAGTTTCTTGTAAGCTATGATGGCCCCTACCACGTCATAGAGCGCACGTCCGCTGTCAACTTCTTAGTTCAGCCCATGACCTCGCCCCACGACCTCAGACATCACGGTCGTGAAACTGTTCACGTCAGCAGACTAAAACCGTCTTGCGACCCCTTGATGCTGCGACGCCTTGAACCACCAGGATACATTTTTTGGATAAGTCATAGCTGGTTTATTTTCTATCCTGTTTTTTGCGACCCCATTTTCTTTTTCTTCCAACTTTATTTCATCAGCAAAGTGGTACTGTTTTTAACTCTTGTTGTACTAGACATTATTTTGATGTAGTCGCCATTGTTTGTTTTTATTTATTGTACATTGTTTCTACGTCTGTGTACCAATTAAGTTTTTGATGTCTTCCTAGATTGTTGTTACTTCGTATTGACCCCCCTTGCACAATGCTTCTGTGAGGCCTGTTTTTTTAAATAAATAAAATTAATAAATTGAATGACGATGAGTTGGCGAAGAGCGGAGATCACTTACTTTCTTCGAACCAGCCCCGCCGTGGTGGTCTAATGGCTAAGGTACTCGGCTGCTGACCCGCACGTCGCGGGATCGAATCTCGGCTGCGGCGGCTGCATTTCCGATGAAGACGGAGATGTTGCCGGCCCGTGTGCTCAAATTTGGGTGCACGTTAAAGAGCCCCAGGTGGTCGAAATTTCAGGAGCCCTTCACTACGGCGTCTCTCATATTCATATGGTGGTTTTGTGACGTTAAACCCTACATATTAACCAATCAATCTTCTGAGTTCGAACCACGCAGACAAAACGTTTCAAACGTTTCTAGGAGACGTTTGCTCTATACACGTGGTTCAAAGTGAATAAGTGAACAGGATTGGATGGGTGGGAGTAGTCATACATAACGCTTTCAGCATTTTACAGGCGCTCCCCGTGCTCTAGACGCGTCGTGGTCCGCTTGAGGGCATCGATGTGCCGCTGCAGCTTTGCGAGCCCTCACAGCCTCCGGGTCCGCTTTTCTGCGCCGCCGCTTCGCTGCAGCTTCGCGAGCCCTTAACTCAGAATTCGTTTGTCTGCGTTAGCGGGTGTGCGAGCTTTCAGCTATGCATGCAGTTTTGCCGCCTTGTCTTCATTTTCTTCGCTCTCGAAGAGAAAAAGATCGCATGGTAGCGAGCGACACAGCAGAGCCCCTAGTGGTCTCCACTCCAACCCAAAGCTTGTGGCAGGAGCGAGCGCTTTATTGACTTCGCTGTCGAAGAGATATCGCGCGCTGGGAGAGAGCACACGTTGCAGCACATGTCACGCCGTTGAAGGGACAATTGTCCCTTCAACGGCGTTGTCCCTTGTCCCTTCAACGTTGAAGGGACCCGTAGGAACTTCGCTCCTGAAAGTAAAGTGTTCCACTGCCTTTGGTGTTAAGCGGGTCCACCTAGAGCAGCCCTTTGCTACGGTGTAATGGTTAGGACGAAGCAATAAATAATTCAACTCTTATCAACATGTACACAGCGTCCTGCTCACCGGTCGCTTTCTATGCAGTTGATATTTGTGATAGCGCCACGCTTCACGTTTGTGAAAGAGACAGCTGTTCGGAGAGAGAGATAGAAATATTTTACTGAAAAGCTGGAAGCTTGGACTGTTTTGCGCTCAATAACTTCTACAGTGTTAAGTAGCAACACGGCGGAAGCATCACAAATAAGGAAAATGTGGCATCATAAGTGGCGCCTATAATTATTTTCAGGCTGTCACCAATTCTACTTGAGAAAAGCTCCACCCAGCACAAGTGGCCTCTTTAAAACGGTTTATTTAAGGTAAACATGCCTTTTACAGGCGAAATTTCTTGTTTCGTGCATCGCGGTATCTATTACTATTCGTGCAAACTTACTGATTTCATCAGTCAACCTCGGCCTCTTGTTTCCGACAGCACTGGTTGGGATCACCTGTGTTGAGCCCAACTACCTTGCACACTGTGCTACGCATGGTTAAATAGCTTATAGTTTTACGTCATATCAGGTATCGCTATATTATTTTTGAAGCTCCAATATTGTTTTTCAACTCTTGCTAATGCTAGAAGAGCTCAGATATACGGTCTTTAATTTCTGCGATAGGTACATTGAACTTCATTGGTCATTGGCGTATGGGCGCAAATCGTACATGCTACGTAAAAATATGAAAAAGACGGGCGTTTATTTAAAAACTATGAAAGTAAAAGTATTTTTAAACATGCAAAATAACCAGTTTCACACTAGTCCTTGAAGCAGCTGCACTAGACAGACTACGATATCAGGCAATGTTTTGCCGCGTTGTGCTGAATTCTTTCGAATCACTTTCGGCACTGTATGCTTATCTAATGCTTCCTTCTGAAACGGAAGACGAAGAAGTGTGTTTTGAATAGGAGCTATTTCTGCTAACTCCAACGTATTTCAGTTGTAATTTAAGTCCATTGATCAGTTTTCGCTGCTCCCTTGGAAGGGATGGATGTAGACCACCCCGGGCGCCTGCCGGCACCAGCGGCGTCAGCGGCGGCCGCCTCCAGGAAGCGGATGGGACAAGCGAGTGACAGCGACAGTGAAGATACTCATGCTTACTATCTCAGCAGTGAGGACTTTTCAGATGACGGTTTTCAACCTGTGCTGAGCCGCAAAGCGAAGAGGAGGAACATGAGGACATCCTCATCCTTAACTATTCAAACTGTAAGTGAAGCGCCAAAATCGAACACTTATACCATCCTGTTTCTGCCTGCACTTCCTACCGTCAGCATGAAACGCCTCAACAGACAGTCTGTGTCGAGGTCTCTGGAAACATTCGTGCCAAATGAGATCACGGACATAAGAGTGAACGCCAGAAAGAATATACTGGCTGTGGACGTTTTGCACGCAAGTGCGTTGGGCGTTCTGCGCAGTGTAACTGACTTGGACGGCAACCAGGTGCGCTCTCATGTTCCTTTGGGATGTGATGTAGTAACCGGCGTGATCTACGACATAGATGTGGCTATTTCCAATAATGACTTACAATTTCTTGTCAAGTCCACAACTGATACTACAATTGTTGATGTCACCCGGCTAGGCAAGTCTCGCTGTGTGAAGATTGCGTTTAAGAGCACATCACTCCCCTCTCATGTGAAGGTGGGGTACTTCAGACATGCTGTGCGGCCTTTCATTCCAAAGCCTCTCCACTGTCGTAAATGCATGAAACTTGGACATGTGAGCAGCGTCTGTGAGAATTCGGTGGTATGCCACCGCTGCGCCGAGCCCCATGAAGCGGATAAGTGCGTCGCAACTGTCAAGAAATGCTCTAATTGCAATTGATCCCATGAAGCCACTTTGAAGGACTGCCCGCGGATTCAGAAGGAAATTGCCATTAGAAGGAGATGGTGCGCGATCACTCATCTCATTGAGAAGCCGCAGCTAAAGTCAGAAGACGTCGTTCACGTCGACGTCGGTCTTCAAGGATGCCCGCTACCTCCTCGACACGTTTGCCAGATCCCTCATCAGTACCACCTCCTTTGCCTCCCAGACCACATGCCGTGGGAAAGGCTGTAAAGGACAAAGCCAGTCAGCATACCCTAACTGCGACAGAGTGGCCTGCACTTCAAAGGGAAGCAGCGTCAAGCGAACCGAAAGAGTTTCATGACGGCCAGTGCGCGATCCCGGTTCGAGATCTTTCCAACCAAGACAGGCAAGTGACTGCAATCGTGCAATCATTATTTTCCACGATTCACACGCTACTGAGCAGCATAAAATCTCCGTCGGCTAAGAGTGCACTGCAAATACTGGATGCACTGAATTCAGTTCTTGCTAACTTCGTATAAGCACAATGGCTCAACAAAACCTCATCTTCGGCACTGAAGTTAAAAGTGCGTCGATTTTTCAGTAGAATGCCAGAGGCATGAAGTCCCGTATCTCGGACTTTCGCCAATTTGTCCGGGCCAATCAATTCCCTATACTTGTCATATGTGAACCAAACGTATCAACGCCTTATAGATTGTCCGGTTATGAAGCTTTTTGTTCAGCCGCTTGCGAAGAACGAAGCAAAGTAATTGTTTACATTCGCACAGACTTGACTTATCTTTCACACCCAATAAGTTCAAATGACGACAATCAGTACGTGTGTCTTCGTGTAAAGAAGAATGCAGTTTCGTTCACGCTTATTGGTGGATATATATCTCCGTCATCGCGATTTGACTGCGACAGATTAAAAGACATCCTAATGAGGACCGATGGGCCTTGGATCATCACCGGTGACTTCAACGCCCATCACATGCTTTGTGGGAGCACTAGGATGAATGCCAGGGGCCGGAACATTGTTACATTCGCTTCCGATTACGACCTTTCCATCATGAACGATGGTACCCCCACGTATCTGCGGGGTCTCACGTATGGCAGTTGCCTTGACCTGACATTGGTGTCACGGTGCTTCTCTCACAAAGTTAAATGATTTTGCGATATTGAGACTCATGGGAGTGATCACATACCCACCTACGTGACGATCGATGGTATTATAAGAAATTTCTCTTCCGGTGTTGTAATTGGCACTGACTGGTTGGTGTTTACATCGCGTGTTGAGGACGCTTGCCAAGAAGGCCTCGCCTGCAGCCTGAAAAATATCATAGCGGAAGCTATGCAAGCGTCCAAATGCAAATTACCATTTTCGTCTAAAATAACACAGTTTGACATCGAACTGAAAAGATTACGAGCTATACGAAGGCGTGCTGAACGACTAAACAGACGCACAAGTTCTATTTACGATGTGAGGGAAGCAAGGCGGCTCCAGAGAAAGATTCAACGACGCATTTACAAGCTGGAGAACGAACGCTGGAAAGCATTCTGCGAATCTCTAGACCCTCATAAACCCCTGTCATATATCTGGAGAACAGTTCGTGGTCTTCGCTCCTCTCCGCAACAACGGCACCCTTTTAAAGCTTTGGCACTCCATCATGGAAAAACAGAACTCGAGGTGGCTGAAGAATTTTGCACGAGAGTTACCGGGAATATTATGAACGAGAGCATCAACGCCGTGATCGTTCCTGAGACGCGATTACCAGAAATGGACATTCCATTCACCATGGAAGAGCTGGAAGGTGCTTTAGTCTCTTCTAAGCGCATGTCATCGCCAGGTCCTGATGGGAATACTTATAGTGCGTTGGGACACCTTGGACAAAAAGCCAGAAAAGAACTTTTAACATACTTCAACAACTCCTGGCTCAGCGGCTGTGTTCCCCGAGAAAGGAAAATAAGTCGATTAATACCACTTTTGAAATCGGGAAAATCACCATTGGACTTGACAACGTATCACCCTATTGCCCTCGCAAGCCGCCTCGGAAAAGTGACGGAAAGAATGGTTCTATTTCGTCTCGAGTGGTACTTGGAACGATACACCAAATACCCTTCTTGCATGGCAGGCTTTCGTCGGGGCCGCTCCTCCATCGACTGTGTGCTTGACTTATCGACATTTGTTCAACAAGAAAAAAGTCGCAAGCGCATATCAGTGGCACTCTTTCTTGACGTGAAGGGTGCATATGATAATGTAGCTCACGATGTCATCCTCACTTCTGTCGCAGCAATGGGCATTGGTGGGCGAATGTTTCATTGGATAAAAGATTATATAACTGGCAGGTGTTTCTTTGTGCAAACATATGAGGGTACAACTGCAGAACATTACACCTACTGCGGAGTACCTCAGGGAGGTGTTTTAAGCCCCACATTGTTCAATGTTGCCCTTATTGGTCTGGTGAAGGTTCGGCCAAAGTCGGTGTGCCTATCCATATACGCCGATGATATTTGCCTCTGGAGTGCTGCAGTTACTCGCCCTCAGGTGCGTGCACGAATACAGCGGGCAGCAACCCTCATAACAGCCTACCTTCAGAAACAAGGCCTAACTATATCAACTGTGAAGTGCGCGTTGATGGCGTTTACACGCAAACCAATGACGCCATACCCTGTTTACATCAATGGACAGAGTGTCAAATATGAACGGACGCATCGTTTCCTGGGCATAATAATCGACAGAAGTCTTTCGTGGAGCCCACATTGTGCGTACTTGAAGAAGAGACTGCTATCTATTGTGCATATAACGAAATTCATGTGCGGGAAAGCATGGGGAACTTCTGCGGCCTCCATGCTACAGCTGTACAGGGCCCTGTTTCTGGGTCTATTGCGCTACAGCTTGCCTGTACTGACTAACACTTGCAAATCCAATACTCATTCATTGGAGAGTTTGCAGGGTCAGGCACTACGTAACTGCCTAGGACTGCCCCGATGCGCTTCTACTTATGCCACAATCATGCTTGCCAAAGACCATCCGGTCAGGACATATTGAGTTGTGGATTGCCTCAGAGCGCACATTCGACATGCTAGCCGTGTCCTCGACCACCACTTGGCCCTACTACCCCCCAGAAGACCACGTGCTACGTTTTCAAACGTCATAGCCAAGCACCTAAACAGCATTCCATCAAGATATTCGCCAGCTGCGAGAATGGCATGTCCTCTGTGGTGCCTCAACCAGCCGCAAGTACGTCTAGAAATTCCGGGAATCAAAAAGAAAAGCAATCACTCCAGGGTAGCATTGAAGCAAGCAACACTGCAATTATTACATGAGTTGTACTTAGACCGAACGCAGATATACACTGATGGGTCCGTCTCGTCCAGCAGCTCATCAGGTGCCGCTGTAATTCCAGCTGCGGCAATGACAATCAAGTTTAAGTTGTCGCATATGACTACATCTACGGCATCAGAGCTCGCTGCTATAAGGGCTGCTTTACAATATCTCGTTCAAGAACGTGCAGGAAAATGGGTCATATTCTGTGATTCGAAGGCAGCGCTTCAGAGTTTGCAGCCTGCCATGCGTAAGAGGAGTCATGACCAATTGGTACAAGAAATAAGACATTGCCATCATGAAGCTCTAGCACGAGGGCATGATATATATCAATGGCTGCCTGGACATATAGGTGTTACCGGAAATCAATTAGCCAATGATGCAGCCCACTCAGCCCATGACGGAACCCGTGTAGTAACGATTCCACTATCAAGGAATGTTGCAGCAAGACAACGTTACCTACTGGCTCGAGATCTCACACACACGTTCTGGTCCTCTACCAGCTTCCAAAGGTGTCAATTTTATGAACTGGATCCTTCGCTCAAGCTAAAGCTACCATCAAACTTTCCCGCTCCGATGCGACACTGTTATGCCGCCTTAGGTTGCGTGTTGCATTTACAAAGGTGTACTCCTTTCGCATTGGTATGGCGGACACTCCTACATGCGACTACTGCGGAGCTGAAGAGACCATCGAACACGTCCTGTGCAGCTGCGCTTGCTACGACACACAGCGATGCCATCTCCAGATGGTTTTGAATCAACTTGACCCCGGACTATTTTGTGTGCAGAAGATACTACGACCTTGGGAATCTGCCTCAGTTGCGCAGAAAGCAACTAAAGCACTGCTAATTTACCTAAAGTCAACAAACCTGAGCGACCGCCTGTAGACTGTGTGTGCTCCCCGAGTGTGCTCGTGATTGTGTGTACCTTCTCATCTCTCTGCAACCTCTTTTCTCCCCTTTATTTCTTCCCCAGTGCAGGGTAGCAAACCGGATGTGCGTCTGGTTAACCTCCCTGCCTTTCCTTGCATCTTTATCTCTCTCTCTCTCTCCTTCTGAAAGCCTACCTGATCTTATACCTCCTTCTGTGTTTTTTATTGTGCTGCTAGTACCTTTACTCTTCTTAACAGAAAATATTGGAGCAAAATTTTATTTCATGAGACCTTCAGACGCTTCGAAAATGCAGTTTGAAAGTGCTTTTTCAGATTACTCCTTTGAAATTCGTTTTGAGATGTACCTGGAAAAATTAGAAAGCGCGCAAAGAAAACGGAGGACAAAGAGCGCTGTAAATGTATTTACCTTTCACACCTTTGGCCGCCTGCTATGATAAAACTTGATCGCCGCGAAGCTGTCTCTCTTGCGACCTGAAATGATACAAAAAAAAGATATGGCGGGTTATTTTTTCCTTCACTCAGTCATAACGCAATTGCAGGATGGCTATGATTGAAAATTCGGCAAGTTAGAAAGAACACCACATGCTGGCTCCATAGGGAAAGCCAAGAGTACCCGATATATAGAAGCAGACGTCATGGTATATGAGATTTATATCGAAGTAGACTAAAGTATTTCGGGACGACTCGCATCAAGTGCCACGTCGTGGACTTCAGATATGAAAGAAGCAATACGAGAACTCATTTATCCTGTTCTGTACAGATGACTGTATGGAATTGAAGTGGTCAAAATGGTTTGTTTCACCACACTGTCATTGTATGTGCTTTGCTGAAGCACCTAGTGGTCCCATTTTAAAACAGTAGCATTAGTATTTCGTGCTTGCCTGCCATTTGACATTTCGCTTAGATGTCACTTCATTGCCAAAATTGGAAGCTCGGTGGGACCGACTAAAGAAATAGAGCTCGCAGGGTTCCTTTTGCATTTATTGAAGACAACTCGAAGGCGAAAGCCGCCCTGTTTTTCTTCTTCTCACTCGTCGTATTGATCCTGCCCCGCCACCATTCGAAAGCACTCTACACTTAGCGCCGTTTTGCACTTACTCCAAGACCTGAGAACCCTAATCAGATTTTGCTTTGCCTCCATGATTAAGCCACCTTGCACGAAGCTGAGATGTCATGTGACTACATCATGATGTCGCGCTACGCCATGGGGACTTAATAATGACGTCTTACTGCGTTACAAATTTTGGTGATCCGTTACGTCATCGTAATGTCATACGGTGACGTCATCACGTGATTATTTTTGCATTACTTACCCCGACGTGGCGGGACGCTGACGTCGTCAAACTTGGCAGTCATGTAAAGCTTTTCACTTGGTAATCATAAACAAAATAAATTATTAGAAAAGGCGGTCCTTTGGCCGAATATTACATAGACAAGCCTACGTGCTCTAATACGTCATAATCGGTTCACAGAAATATTTTGTCAATAGTGGCAAACACCAATGCATTTCTAAGGCGTGAATTAGTGTCCTTGTGTATTCAGGAGGAGTAGGAACCGCAAGGGAAGGAAGGAGAGTTAACCTGGCACATTCTCGGTTGGCTACCGTATGCTGGAGGAATAGGAAAAGGGGGTATAAATATGAGAAAGAGGAGAAAAGAAAAAAAATTTCTGTACAAGGGCTGACGCGTATGCAGCAGTGGTACTTTTCAGGAAGTAATGTCTGTCCTCGAGGTAGTTATCAAAAATGTAGTTTCGTTTCTGCTAGTGTCGCATTTATTGCACCACAGCAGCGTAGTGGTTTTATTCGTGTAAATTTATTCTAATATTAGGTCTTTGAGTCCTCCAGAAATCTCCCAATTACTATGAAATGCTCTAGCGTAGTTTTACTTTTACAGACCACAGAGAACAGTAATTCTTGTCATGTAGGGCGCAAAAGCCCATGAAATAGACATTGTTTTGGCTGCCACGTTCTAGAGCGTGTCCTTAAGTTGGTGTCAGATGTGTAACCTTACACGGCGTCACTGGGTGGAGTACAACTCTAGAAACTCTAATATATGTGGTGCTATGGACATCCAATCGTGGTGCTAATTATGGCTCGAGATCTGAAAGTCTTGGGCTGTACCGTAGGACTGATTTTCGACGACTTGAAAAGGCTCAGCCATGTTCAAATCCCACATATGGATGCTGTTTCAGCCTTTCAGATCTCTTCAAGATTGCTATGCTCTAGATAAGATTACACTGACAACGCCATGTAAGACCGCAAAACGCTTTTGAGGCTCATTACCATAATGCAAGAAGACACTATGTAAAAAAAACTGTCAGATTCTTCGTACAGTGAGAATTGATGATATGCAAAGCACAAATGAAGAAGGTCGATATGTCAATTTAAAATCAGCACCACGTTACGAGTTGGACGTTACTTATGCCATACATGATTTCCATAATAATATAATCATGTTCAGACGTGTCTTTTACCTTCGTCGTCTATTCACGTCACGTGATACTAAATTTGGTACACTGGGAGCTAGCGAAACGGCCACGAGCCCGCTATGAGCGTAGTATGTAGTCATGTTTTACGTGACACTGATATTATGCTTCTCATATTTGGACGGGCCATTTGCCTTCATCGTCTATTCACGCCACATAATACGAAATTTGGTATATGTGGAGCTGGGAAAACGACCGCGAGCACATCATGAGTGTCGCGTCTACTTAGGACTTACATGATATGCATGTCATGATTTCCACATCGTGGTCTGTCACTTATGTTCACCATGCAGTCATGTCATGCCATAGCAGTGTTGCAATATATCAGATGAACGAAAGCACGACAAGAGCAGCAAGACTATGAAACGAAAATGGCATTCATTACATGTATTTTATGACTTGCATGTTATGAGTAGTCACTTATGCTCGTCTTATAGTAATGTTATGCCATATATATTTCGGTATAGATACCATGATCAAAACGGCCAGGAGAGCTAAAAGTCGTAGGCGGCTAGATAGACGCATAAATAGATGCGCTCAAAGTCACCGAAGCTAAGAAATGCTTCAAACTTAAAAATTCCGCAACTTGTGTATTCACTGACCACTTAAGTCTGGTGTTAGGTGAGCGTTCAAAGCAGCATTTCATGATATGAAACTTAGTGTCACTACTCCCGCCACTGTCCACATTAGTCTCGCCCGTTCGCAAGTATGCTCGGACGCGAGGAAGCTGTTTCACTGTGAAGTCAATAAAGTGTACTTAAGCTTCCTGTAGCACACTGCTTTATTCCACGTTTGACTTGCCTCTCCTCTACATAAACCAGTCACATGTGTATTTACTTTACAGAAAATACAGGAAGAAAACTGGCAGACTGAGGAAATGAACGACCGCTTATTTACTCTGCGATAGTTAGCAGTTGTCCACCGCTTAGCTTTGGATCGGTGACACCCATGTACTGACGCGAATATTGTTTCACCTGGTTTACGCCTACTGCCTTCACTGGTTCGGGACACTCTATATGCCTTTTCACAAGTAAGTCGACGTACGTTTTAGATGGGCACTTCAAGTGACGGCACAGTGCAAATATTGTAACGATGTTGAAGGACTCGGGGTATAATAAAACGTATTTATTAAAGGGCGAACCTGTGCCCATAACTCAAAGGGACTATGGTCGTAGCACGTTACAGCAGAACACCAAGATATCTTCTTCTTCTACTTCTTCAAGAATAGTCCCAAGCGCGTGGCGCACATCAGCTGGGGCCAGCTGGGTTCCCGTGCTATCATCATCGTCTCTGCGCAACACTAGACGGCGCGCATGTATGTCCCTGTGCGCGTGGTGATGGGCGCGTTGTTTGAATGCAGGCACTATGTCGCGGCATGATCCCCCTCCTCATACGCATCGTCCCGATGCGTCAGGCAATGAATAGAATCGTGTTAGGCGTCACTGGTCTTCCGGTGATCTTTCATAGTACGGCTTCATCCGGACTACATGTACAACCTCTGTAGGGTTGCGGCGTTTGGAGCTCCCAGGTATAGCGGATCTGACTTGGTAAGTTACATCGCTTACACGATGGAGTACTTCGTAAGGCCCGAAGTAGCGGCTAAAAAGTTTTTCAGAAAGTCCACGGTGACGCACTGGGGTCCATATTCATACTTTGTCACCTGGTTGAAAATGCGCTTCGGTACGACGCTGTTTGTACCGATAGGAGTCGATAGGCTGTTGGCGGCGTATTCTGTATCTCGCCATCTGTCGTGCTTCCTCGGCTCTTTGCAGGAAGTCGTCTAGACCAGGTGGATTGCAGCTTTCATCATTCAGTGGTAACATGGCATCCAGTGGAGTGGTGACTCTTCGGCCGAATACAAGTTCAAATGGTGTCACTCGCGTTGTTTCTTGAACGGCTATATTATATGCGGACGTGATGTAGGGCAATATTTCATCCCACAGTTTATGTTCGACGTCGATATACATTGAAAGCATATCAGTCAGAGTTCTGTTCAAGCGCTCCGTTAGGCCATTTGTTTGAGGATGGTATGCTGTAGTTCATCTCTGGTCTGTATGGGTCATTCGCATCAGACATTTCATTATTTCTGCAGTAAAAGCTGGGCCACGATCTGTATTTACCACGCTTGGTGCACCATGTCTGAGGACTATGTTGCTGATGAAGAACTTGGCAACTTCAAGAGCTGTTGCAGTGTACAGCGAGTCAGTCTCAGCGTAGCGAGTGAGATAGTCCGTGGCTACGACTATCCACTTCTTGTGTGCAGTTGATGTCGGAAACGGGCCTAGAAGATCCATACCGACTTTTTGGAATGGGGCATGCGGTGGTTCTATTGGCTGGAGGAGGCCTGCAGGTTTCACGGATGGAGTTTTGCGTCTTTGACACTCACGGCAAGTTTTCACATAGCGCTGAACTGATGACAACAGTTTTGGCCAGTAGTATTTTAGGTGAATTCTGGCGAATGTACGGCTGACACCCATGTGCCCAGATGTTGGATCATCATGACATGCGTGCAGAATCTCGTTTCGTAAAGGTGCGGGTACAACAAGTAAAAACTTGTCACCATGAGGCTTGAAGTTCCTCTTGTAAAGGACCCCTTCCCGAAGACCGAACGAAGGGAGCCCTCTGGATAAAGTGCGCGGGACTTTAACGTTGAGTCCTTGGAGACGCTGTATAAGCGGCAGCAAATCGGGGTCATTTTGTTGTTCTTCAGCGATTTCTGATGCCTGGACGACGCCTAGAAACGGGAAGTCTTCTTCCTCCGGCTCACTCGTCTCCACAGGTGCGCGTGACAGGCAGTCGGCATCGCTGTGCTTTTTCCCAGATTTGTACACCACAGTAACATCGTACTCTTGTAGCCTAAGGCTCCATCTTGCTAATCGGCCAGAGGGATCCTTAGGATTCGCCAGCCATCACAGGCAATGGTGGTCACTTACTGCTCGGAATGGTCTACCGTAGAGATACGGCCGAAATTTACTAATGGCCCAAATGACCGCGAGGCACTATTTTTCGGTTGCAGAGTAATTTGTCTCAGCTTTCGAAAGCTTGCGGCTGGCATACGCTAGCACTTTTTCTTGGCCGTTTTGCCGCTGGACTAGAATGGCTCCGAGGCCGACGTTACTCGCATCAGTGTGAACTTCAGTTTCGGCAGTATCATTGAAGTGGGCGAGGATTGGAGAGGCTTGCAGGCGTGTTCTCAACTCATCAAATGCTTCCTGTTGTTCACTTTCCCACCTAAAGGGCACCTCGTCTTTTGTCAGATGAGTAAGTGGTTCAGCAATGTTCGAAAAGTTTTCCACAAATCGCCGATAGTACGCACATAAACCCAGGAAGCGACGTACTGACTTCTTGTCTTTGGGTGTCGGGAACTTCGCGATGGCAGCTGTCTTTTCGAGATCTGGCCGAACGCCGTCGGAGCTGACGACGTGTCCGAGGAATCGAAGCTCCTCAAAAGCGAAGTGGCATTTTTCTGGCTTGATGGTCAAGTCTGCTGAACGAATGGCTTCTAATACTGTGCGGAGTCGCTCTAGATGTTGGTTGAATGTAGCGGAAAATACGACAACGTCATCCAAGTACACCAAGCAGGACTGCCATTTCAGTCCCGCGAGGACAGCGTCCATCATTCTCTGAATCGTAGCTGGCGCTGTGCACAGGCCGAATGGAAGTGCTTTAAATTCGTAGAGTCTGTGTGGGGTTATGAATGCCGTCTTTTCACGGTCGCGCTCATCCACCTCAATTTGCCAATATCCGCTCTTGAGATCAAGGGAGGAGAAGTATTTCGCACTCCGTAGTCGATCAAGTGTATCATCGATACGTGGCAGAGGGTATACATCCCGTTTCGTTACGCTGTTCAGTTTCCGATAGTCGACGCAGAATCGAAGGCTGTTATCTTTCTTTTTAACAAGCACTACGGGAGACGCCCATGGACTGCTGGAAGGCTGGATCGCGTCATCTGAAAGCATCTCCTCCACTTGTTTCTTGATGACGTCTCTTTCCTTTTGCGATACTCGATATGGGTGTTGGTAAATCGGTCTCGTGGCTTCTTCTGTTATAATCCTGTGTTTTGCAATAGCCGTGCGTCGCACCTTAGAGGACGTTGAAAAGCAGTCCGAAAACTCTTTTATAAGAGCGAACAATTGTTTCTTTTGATATTCTGGGAGCCTATGGTTGACGTTAACTGATGCGTCGACGTTGCAGGTCTCTTGTGGAGTGGTTGGCGTTGTCGCTAAACTGCATAGTTCAGTCGCCATGCAGAACTCGTGGAAATAGGCGATAGCCATACCTTGCGCGATGTGCTGACATTCATTCCCAAAATTCGTAAGGAGGACAACTGAGCGGCCATTCGTTAAGTGAACAACACTCCTCACCACGCAAATTCCTTTGTTTAAAAAGAGCTCTACGTTTCCATCCGCTATTCCTTCGTGGTCACAAAATGCCTTATTTTCAACAAGCACCATTACACTACAGCGTGGTGGCACTGTGACGTCATCATCAACAACGCGCAGAGCGGTAAGACGTCGCTTTTCCGATTCCTCCACCGACATAGCTTGTTCGGTCGAAAACGTTACACTGGATCTGCGCAGATTAATTATGGCTCCATTGGCTTGCAGAAAATTCATTCCTAGTATAAGCTCCCTTGAACAGTCCGGCAGCACGATGAAGTCAGCAACGTAAGTAAAGCCTCTTATTTCGAGCCTTAGGTGCATCTGCCGAGTGGTGTAATAGTGTGGCCATCTGCCGTGCGTATCTGTGCCCCACTCCATTTTGTCAGAACCTTTTTCAGTTTTTTTGCCAATTTGTGACTCATTACCGAATAATCAGCGCCGGTGTCAACTAAAGCATTTAGCTCGTATCCGTCTATTTTCAACCGCAAATCTGAAGTATTCTTCGCACTACTGCGCTTATCCTCTGTAAACATAGCATCGTCACCTTGAAACCGTAATGGAGGATCTTCGCAACTGTCGTTATCAGCGGCCTCACCTCCACAGGTCGCTTGCTTCAGTTTTCCTGGTGTGGGCTTGTAGAATGGTGCCCAGACCGTGCGGAAGAAGCACGTGGGCTGGGTGATTGGTAACGCCTGGGCGACGATGATCTTGGCTGATGTTGGCGTGGAGTGAGTGGGCTCTGGCGCGCGGACAAGTACTCTTCGATCTCCATTGGCCGTTCACCGTTTCGAGGGCAGGGTGCGTACAACGGAAAGCCCCTTAATCCTGCCTGTCGGTAAGGGCAGAACCTATACAGGTGACCTGCTTCCCCACAATAGAAACACAAAGGCCTGCGCTCATGGTCACGCCAGATGTCACTTTTCCGGGGCCTTTGATCCACGTAGCGAGCTACACCACGGGCTCGTGGCAGGTAGGTAGCCGTCGGTTCCAGTGGACGAGGTGCGCTGCGTACCGTTTGTGGGCAAGGAGAGGCCATCGTAACTGCTGCATTGGTGTGCGCCGCGGGTTGTCTGAGTACTTCAGAGTACGTTGGGATGCGTTGGATCGGCTGTGGCACACGCTCCGACTCACTTATCATCTGCCTCAGTTCATCTCGTACTACGTCGACGACAGACAGTGTTGCTGTAGTGTGAGGTGCTTGCAACTTGCTGAGCTCTTCCCTGATCACCGACCTGATGAGTTCTCGCAGAGCGTCCATGTCACTTCGCTGGCGTCCAGAGATGACATTGGCAGGTGCATAGTTTATGTCTCGATTGTACTGTCGAGCCCGCTGTTCTAGCGTTTTCTCGATGGCTGTCGCTTCCGTATGAAACTCCGCAACTGTTCGTGGTGGGTTGCGGACGAGAACAGCGAATAGCTCTTGCTTCACCCCACGCATGAGGTGGCGTAGCTTCTTGTCTTCGGTCATATGGGAATCTGTGCGCTTCAACAGGCGGATCATGTCCTCGATATACATTGCGACACTTTCGTTGGTGAGTTGGTTCCTGGATTCGAGCGCAGCCTGCGCCTTTTCTTTGCGATCCGCGCTGGCATAAGTCGCCAGAGCTTGTCGCCGAAATTCATCCCAGGTCGTAAAGGAGGTTTCATGGTTCTCATACCACGCCTTTGCGAAGTCCTCCGAAACAAAGTATACGCGGCGGAGCTTCTCTCTCTCGTCCCAACCGTTCAAACGTGCCACTCTCTCAAAGAGGTTCAGCCAATCTTCTACGTCTTCATACGAGTCGCCATGAAATACTGGTGGCTGGTGAGGCTGATTTATCACCACTTGGGCTGGTGTTGCATGACTTCTCATGGTGGCGGCGTCCATTGACTGAGTTCCCCTTGGCGTAAAGTGGAGTGGACTGAATTCTGGTGAATCACCTCGAAGACGGCGACTGGTCCTCTGATGCACAGGTGTCGGCTCCGCAAGATCAACTGGCTGGTGGTCGGGGCTACGCTGTCTTGCGTTCGTAGGGCTTTGATTCATTACCCAGCACGTCCACCAGAAATGTAACGATGTTGAAGGACTCGGGGTATAATAAAACGTATTTATTAAAGGGCGAACCTGTGCCCACAACTCAAAGGGACTATGGTCGTAGCACGTTACAGCAGAACACCAAGATATCTTCTTCTTCTACTTCTTCAAGAAGAGTTCCAAGCGCGTGGCGCACATCAGCAGGAACAGCTGGGTTCTCGTGCTATCATCATCATCTCTGCGCAACACTAGACGGTGCGCATGTATGTCTCTGTGCGCGTGGTGATGGGCGCGTTGTTTGAATGCAGGCACTATGTCGTGGCAATATTTCTAATCGTTATGAGCCTTACAAACTTCAATTTTATGTATTAACAACATTGCTACTTGATTGATTGGTTTGTGGGGTTTAGCGTCTCAAAACGACCATATGATTATGGGAGACGCAGTAATGGAGGGCTCCGGAAATTTCGACCACCTGGGGTTCTTTAACGTGCACCCAAATCTGAGCACACGGGCCTAACATTGCTACTTGATGCTCTGTCAGGGATGCATGTAGCAGACAAATACAACGCTGTGCTCTCGTCAATCTCTCTCTCTCTCACACAAACACACACACACACACACACACACACACACAATCTCATGAATATACCATATGCCATTCTGACGACACTTTTGTGCTAGCTGCAGTGAGGTTTCAATCTCAAGTGAGAAGGTTGCTCTGACTTTTAGTATATTGAGCATAACTATCAGCGATACAGTCTGCGTCACAAATGTGTATTAGAGTTTGATTTTTATAAAACCTCTCAATGCAGTTTAATTTAGTCACAACGCACCGGCCATTGCTGTAAAGAATGCGGCTAGTTTTCCTAAACAAAATTAAAAGAATTCTTGAAAACCCCTGTCATAAATACTGTGTTCAATATGAACAATCCTAGATTTTTTGAAGATACTTCACCATGACTTGTTTTCACCCTATTATTTTGCTTTTTTCATGAATCATTAAGGAACTCAAGAAATGTATGTAAGTCAATAGTCTGTCACTACCAATCACATTTTGTGTTATTGAAGTTAGGCCTGACAGAACAATGCTCTTATGAAATCTAAACTTGGTATTCCCATATAGACACATACAAGAGAAAGTGGAGAAAGTTTAAAAGGAATTAATGTAGCTGGCTCACTGCCCTACAGCAAACAGAAGGAAATTAGAAGATGTAGAGAGGTGCGTACTCAAAAAGCAGGCATACACACGCTCGCAAGCGCACAAGCACACATCACACATTCCGCATGCGCACGTGCGCAGTGTGGAAAGGGGTCAAGCCTGTTTTGTGTAACAAAGTAATGCCCCATTAGAATATACTTTGATACTCCTATTCACACAGTCTTCTTATGGCCCTATTATACATAAAAATGTGTACACTGTATAATTTTTTTCTGAATCCCCGGCTTTCATACATTGTCTGACATCCAAATCAGCAAAGCTGAAGCAGTGACATAGCGTGATATCAAATTCGAAGTTATCCTAATGCACTACTTATCACAAAATAAGGAGAGACGATCACACACAAAAAAAAACTGGCAGCATATCCACGGAGTGAATGATGGAGAGTGGGGCGAAGCATTCGTCCGTCCATGCATCCGTCTGTGTGACCGTCAATGCGTCTGTTCGTGCGCTCGCCGCGGCGTTCGTTCATGCATCCGCCCCTGCGTTCGTTCATGCGTCCATCCATGCATCTGTCTGTGTGTCCGTTCGTCCATCTATTCAACACTCCAAGTCCCATCATTTCGCATCTTTTTATCATATATTCCCCATATAGAAGCAACGCCATTCAGTGGACATTCCAAGGACTAAACGAGAGGTGGCACACGGACACTTTCATACGGCTTGCGCTTCGGGTCTACTTCCCACCTTCAACCACCTTGAGTTCATGGTATATACTAGTTCACTGTATTCATGGCACTGCGGCCCAATGCTCGCTAAACCTTTCTAAAACCAAGGAGGTTACGCCCAGCGAGTATAACGTAGCAACCTTTTCCTGTCAGATAGTGCTCAATGTACATGCCAGTGGCTGCTAATGTGAAATGAGAGACAGGAGGATTCAGCTTTTAATTTCTTACGGCTTGCGCTTCGTATCTGCTTCCCCCCTTTAACCACCTCGAATTCATTCATGGTATATACTAGTTCATTGTATTCATGGCCCTGCGGCTCTATGCTCGCTAAACCTTTCTAAAACTAAGGAGGTTACACCCAGCAAGTATAATGTAGCAACCCTTCCTTGTCCGATAGTGCTCAATGTACATGCCAATGGCTGCTAATGGGGATCGCAGCGTGCGCTTTGACTAAAAGCTGAATGCTCCTGTCTCTCGTTCCGCGTTAGCAGCCATTGGCATGTACATTGAGCTCTATGTTTTATTGTTAAACAACGCACAGAAGAAATCTCTCACCGGCACCACCTTGGAGGTCAAATTTTATACCTATTTCGGGTATATGTCACTGGTGGTTACGTACTACGAGGGCCCCGCCGCGGTGGTCTAGTGGCTAAGGTACTCGGCTGCTGACCCGCAGGTCACGGGTTCGAATCCCGGCTGCGGTGGCTGCAATTCCGTTGGAGGCGGAAATGTTGTAGGCCCGTGTGCTCAGATTTGTGTGCACGTTAAAGAACCCCAGGTGGTCGAAATTTCCGGAGCCCTCCACTACGGCGTCTCTCATAATCAAAGGGGGGTTTTGGGACGTTAAACCCCACATATCAATCAATCAATCATTACGTACTACGAGGGACGCAAAAGCCACGCCATAAGGAGCTTTGCCCCTAAAACACTTGCGAACAAAAAACCTTGCGAGTTACACATCTACTTTTCTTGATTCTCTCGCGTATTGTACTCTACTGTACTTGTAGCGTTCAAACTTTATGTTTATTTTAACTTAGATATCCATTGATTTTCCCCACAATGGATTAGCGACTACAAATTTGATATCTATTTCTGCTGCTCCCTCGGTCGTTCATGTGTAAATACAGGTCGCACTCCCTTTTGTTAACTGAAAGAACGTTCGACGCGATTATCAGCTGTGGTTAAAATGTTTGCATACAACCTCTTTGACGCTTTTGTTGAAATAAGATTATTTTTGAAGCACCACTATGATTTTCCTGTGGGCAGCATTCATTGCCGTGCGTAAGCTCTCCTATCAAGAAGCTTGTCCTGAGGGTGATCGCAAAAGTGGGGTACAGGTGGTGTACTAGGAATCTGCAATAATTGTATATGGTGTCTGTTCTGAGGGCTTTCTGTTGCGTCCATGCCAGCGGCTTGGTTTGTTGTTTTTTCTGCCTCTCGGATAGTGGGGTCTCAGACTAGGTCGGCTTCGCAGAGACCGCGGACAGGGCGCGCGGTCGTTCTCCGCAGTGCCGTGTGTGAGGCTCGAGCCACGTACACGAAAAGGCTCTCCGCCAAAAGCGTCTGTTGGCCCTCTCAACGCTAATACACCGCAACTGCTGAGGACGCTCACTAGCACCGAGGTCTTTTGGCGCGTGAATCAGTCATGTACGTGCTGATAAATGACTGGCCTGCGTGAGAGTACCGTCTTCTGTCCGCACGCGGCTCAAAGGAGGGCACCCTTCTTTGCTCTTTCCTTCAATGAGTTGCGCCAGTCTGTGTTGCCGAGGGCAGGTCCCGGAGGCCCACCAGGGGGGGGGGGAAGTGGTTCTTCTTAAAATTGGAAAAGAAAAGAAAAGTGAACCCCGCAACTGTCTGCAGCTAAGTGCGACACCTCAGCAGTGGTTCACATGGGAAGGGGAATGGGGGATAATAGACTTGAGCGAAGAGAGGAAAGAGAAAGGAGAGAGCGAGCAAAGGAAGGGGGGGACGCACAGATCGTCGTAAGCCACAGCGAGCGAGGACAAACCGAGGGGATAGAAGAGATAGGAAAGATGGAGCACGGTCACTGGAGTCCGAGGACGGGGCGCACCTGCGAGAGCTCCTTTCGGCGTCGGTGGATGGCGTAGAACAAGTCCAGTAAGTCAGAGCTGCACTGTCGTCGGAGGTGGAAGGTCGTCGGCGGCAGGAGATGACGTAGGGCGAGTCCAGTCGGCCAGAGCCACGCTGACGCGGGAGATCGCAAGCGCGCGGAGCGCGCGAGCGCACGACCGATCAGCCCGAAATCCAGCAAGCGAGTGCCGGCCCACCACCCAAGGGAGCGCTTTCGCGCGACGCGCACAGGTGCACGCAGCAATGTGGGCGGCGATGAAGTCGACGTCCATGGGCTCCTCTTCGAGCACCTTGTGATCTCGCCGGAGGATTCGCGTGACGTGACCCCCATCGCTTCATGCTACGCTACGCTGCACGTCGGCCAACCCGCCGGGCCCCTGGCATGGCGTATAAACACTGCGGAAACGCTCCATTGCCTCATATACCGGAGTGAGCGGCCGAGGTGCGGTGCGATGCATCGGCCCGGCAAAGCGGTCACGTTCGCGCAAAGGCTCTCAACATTCCACCCGTTTCTATGTGCTTTGTTTGCTTGAGCGCGCAGGCTAGTAGGCGTTGTAGGCGTTCCACCAATATTCGTTGAGTCAATTTTTTTTCTGCACATCGTGGCATTTTTTTAGAGTATACTAAGGGGCTCTTTTGTTTTCTTTTTTTTCTTTTCGCGTAAGTGGTAGTGACCGTATGTTTAATGACTATGAACTGCTGGCTCATTCTGATTAAAAAACAAGTTATGCGAGAAAATGAAGAACAAGCGCAATAAGTAAGCATTGGTCACATTCAAGAAGAACTAGACGTGTTTATTTTGTTGTTGCTGCATTTGAGCTGCTGAAGTTATACGACACGCAAGGAATCGGGAATTAAAACCCACCGGTGCTGTGTTCGCCTCTTCGGTACTTGGAAAACTGCTTATGATACATGTTTTGCCGTTTTGCCGTGCCGTAATTTCTCTACATATCTACAATGCTAGTCCATGGGCCGCTGATGTACACGTCTTCACTTCCATAAAGATCTCTCTATTGCCTATTACTCGGCCTGTGCTCAGTGGTACTTATTGAGATTACCAAATTGCGAAAGGGCCACTAGCTAATTTTTAGCAAAACGCAACTTGGACAAATACCAGATCTTGTCTTTGTGTCTTCATTTATTACCACCGAGGCCTGCCCCCAGTCCTTTTTACAGGAAGACGACAAATGACGCATCAAATTGCCCTTTTGGAGCTTTGAGTTCATGAAAAGGGTGCCAGCGAATTTATACTTCTAATCATGTTAATACACCAGATGTCGAATTTGCAAAGCTGCTCTTTCGTGAGTGTTTTTGCCATTGGCTGGCCATTCATACTGAGATATATGCCGAACACCAGGATTGGCTGAATAATGGTCTGACGAATAATGCTAGCTCAAAATCTGCTGTGAGTTCGGAACCAGGACTGGGTAAATCAAAATGATTCGGTCGACTTATGGCGTGCATGTAGAGATGGTGTATGACCACAAAAGATATAGAAAAAAATGTGACTAATCAAATAATGAAACAGAATCGCTCGAAGCCGGTTCTGATATTTTATGGTATAACTTGTATAAGGAACAGATAAACTGTCACATTGGCCTCAGAAATGTAGCATTATTTTGTAACTATGTGTATGTGTGAATGCGTGTAAATTCCCATTTGCACACTTCCCAGAATCAAGTTTCTATTTGTTGAGAACGGCGGAAGATACGCGATAATATCAGCGTTTTAGCTCGTATAACTACCACGATAGGCTGGGTGTTTGAGTAATCTAGTAATTGTGGTTACTAGAGGGTCAACGTTTAAAGTGGTTCTAACACAGCGCCAGTCAATTCGCGCCTTTGTACTGGCCTGTTTTTTCAAAGCCTGTAGTTCTCCGTTAAAATTGCACATGTCTGGCGTGAGATAAAATAAATGGCTCATTGACCGAACCTTCACATGACGACATGTTACGTTATCATCACATGACCAAACATCATGAGCTGGAACTGGGATCATTGGTGACGCTGGTGTTTGAAAATATAAATGGACCCATCATATCAAGCAAGGTGATTCGCTTCTTCGTGCACCTCCACTGCATTGAAGCAAGAGATAAAGATGAATAATTGGGACTTGATTAGTTCGAGAGACTTCTGTGGTTTCCTTGGAAACCAAGGGCTGCCAGGAGTAGGAACTCGGGACGGTTTCTAAAACCCGAAGACTTCGAGATGCGTCTGTCAGAGAATAGGCACGGTATCACTCTGGCGACATGGGACAACCACAGAACAGTGCTCGAACAGCTATCCCCGGACATTAAAACTTAGCGCCTTCCACAAGTCAACCCGTTGGGTGATGTGGTGCAGCTGCAGTGACAACATTGCCGCTTTCCTTGTTTTGTCACTATTGTTGCCTCTATCAACTGCCACGTTAACTGTAGGCACCAATAGACATGGGATACGTGCTGTGTACTGCCAAACTGATGAGGCCGAGCTGACGCGCAATTACGCCCTGTGCGACATTTTGCGCAGCAATGGTGGGGCTCTATTCTTGTAATCGTTGTGCATACAGAGACACCATAGCATTGCTGCTGCACAGTTTCCTTAATGCTATTTTCTGAGCCCAACATGCACACACTAAGCTTCAGTAAACTTGAGCTACATACACCCAGTTTTTTCCGGTAGTTTGGTGTCCCGCAGTATCGAGGTGGACAGCTGGGAAATTTATCACATCACCGTACTGAGACATACCAGAATGCTGACAGGCCCACAGACACCTACTAGTCAAAAAGCTGCTCCTTTTGTATATCAGCTTGTTGTGTTATAGTTCTTTTTTTGTTGGGAGTTTGAGGCCTATATTACCTCGGCTACTCTATATCGGCAAGTTCTACAGCAAAAGAAGAAAAATAAGGAAGGCATATTAGCCTCTTAATCTTGGATAGTTCGGCTCCATCTCCCAGATTTCTTTTTCTTTTTTCGGGGGAAGAGAACTGGTGCGCGGGAAAATCGGCGCTCGCAGTATATTTTTTCTGTGTCACGTGAATAGAATGCGCTTTGAAATCGGGGGTGCCTCAAAACAAGGTAAACACTGTAACCACAAATTAAGCAAGTAATTTGTAGCAATTTGAAAGAAAAGTGCGAAAAACTCGCCAATTGTGAAATAGACGCATGCTCGCGCGCCTCTACATGAGTGCGTGCAAACGTTCTTTGATTGATATTAGCTGTGTTCGTTCATTATTGCATTGTACAGGGCCTCACGATTTTTCATGAATGTGTTAGGAGGGTGTTTTGATGCGTGTTCAATAAAGAATATGAAGCAACGTACAAGGTACGAATGCGTCTGTGTATCAAAAAACGCATGGAAGCGCTGGCCTAGCGGCTCTTGAGTGCACCTCTTTTTCGTATTTGGCGTCTCTCTCACCCCCCCCCCCTTTTTTTTCGAAAGAAAATCAACAAGATTTCACTAAAATGTAAACGCTGAATTCTGGATTTATTTGGGGTGGACAGCACCTAAAGTAACAAGTTTATAACTCGAACAAGTATATTATCAATGAAATCTTTACTCACTATCCCGAGCAAGAATTAAAAGTGTATATATAGCCAATGAAAGCTAAATAATTCTGACGAAGGCGAACAAGAAAAGTAAAAAAAATTGGTCTGAGTTCATGGTAACGCATGGTCAAGATGGCTGTGTTCAGGTAAGAATCTCAGTGCACGTCCGCCGATTCGCTTTATTTCGCCAAAAATATATATTTTTTTGCAAATCCCAAGACCAAAAAGCCACTTTTAGTGCGGCGAAAAACATTTTACCTTTTAAAAAAAATTTAAAAGTGTCCATTGAGCTGCAACCGCTTTTTTCGAATTTCGAGAAATTGGGATTCTAAAAAGATTCCGCAAAAAACTGTCATAGCTGCAAGTCTAAAATTTTAGGCCACGCACATACCGTCAGTACTTTCAAGATTTGGCGCTGTTCTGTTAACAAATTTCATGTCGGCACGCTGTTAATTTCTGGTCAAATCTTAGAGTTTTGTTTTTCTTCCGCGCGTGTGTCCCCGAAAATTTTGAGAGCGTTGCCACGTGTTTGGTCAACAAATACGCAGAACGTCATTGCTGAGTGACGTTAAACGTTAACCAAATTACTTAACAAAAATGCAGTATTTTGAAGAACATTTAAAAAAGCCATCTTTGATTTCGTTCAAACTCTTCAGAATTAAACCAAGGCGCATGCTTTAACCTAATCTGTAAAAAAACATATTTACGGTATTTTTGTGAGAGCGGAGATATAAAGTGCAAAAAGTGGTAAAAAATGACGTTAACTGAGTAACCACGACATCGAGTGAGCAAGGCAGTAGTTGCAATTGTCAATATTTTTAGGCTGTGAATGTGTATACGAGGGATTGGCCTAGAAAAGACCAACTGGAACAGATGGTTTCTAAAAGCAAATATTACCAACGTTTCTTACGCATTTCACAAAAGCTTCAACTTAATTCAAGCTACTGCGCATGGCGCAATGGCGCATTCACACGCTACGCAGGAATCGCTTTCAAGGTCTTTTGCAAACGAAAATCTGCCTACACCACCAAAAGAGTGTGCCAGTAGAAGCAGTAGAGTGTGGCATGTGTGGCAACAAATAAGCCTCTGTATATTTATTGCTCCCGGTGGCATGGCGGTAATCTGGTGACGCAGAAGGTGCATGGCGGCACAAGCAGCGCGTCTGCAACCTGACCGTGCTCCCTGTAACCAGAAATCCTCCCTTGTGAACCTTTCTCCGAAAATAATATAGGAAATAATCCCATTGGCAACTTTAAACTCGGCACCTAATTCGGAAATAAAAAAAAATTTGGAGATGCCCTTGGGGTGTAGTCAAGTGCAGAGCTCTACAAAGAACGAAGCTGCATCGGGAAGACAACTAGGCAGCAAATAAATACTACACTGAAGATGAGCTCAAGTGCATCCAACTGAGTCCAAACAAGAAAGATGTTATTTCAATCACAACAGAAGGACAAAAAAGTGCATTTTCAAATGGCTGTTGACAAGGTCCACCCGGGAAACATTTCTTCTGTTTAAAGCGACTCATCCGGACACAAGCTGACGAAGTTCTCCTCCCTGAGGCCGAACGGCGGAACGGGTTGTGTGCACGTCACCGGAACATTCGACCTTGATACCACAAAGCGACGAAGGGAATGCTGAAGTTTCTGCGGTCAAACGGACTCGCAAGCCCCGCCTCGTTGGCCTAGTGACTAAGGTACTGGAGTTGCTGACCCGCATGTCGCGGGATTGAATCTCGGCTACGGCGGCTGCATTCTCAATGGAAGCAAAACTCAGAATCTGGTACACGTTGAAGAAGCCCAGGTGGTCAAAATTTCTGGAGCCCTCCACAACGGCATCTCTCATATGGTGATTTTTGGACGTTAAACCGCACATATTAATCAACCGGTCTCAAAAAACGACTGACGCTCCTGTGCTTGAGTGTGGGCACGTTTTCTTTTTTTAACCGATTGCCCTTTTTTTTCTTCTTGCCTTTCCTTCCACTGTTGAGGGTAGCAGACGGGAAAGCTCGCTCTGGTTAACCTCCCGGCCTTTCACACAACCTTATTTTTTTCTATCTCTCGCCTCATGAAGTCTGTCTGCACGTGCTGTGCAAATGGTCAGTTAAGTGCGCGGGCCCAATAGAAGCAGCCACTACCGAGAAAAGAAGCCTGGAGACCTACGACACCTTACCATTTGTAAAGCGCTATCTTCGCAGAGTTTTTTGTGCTGGTGTGACTTGTGCCTCACACTTCAAGCTATTGCCGCATCTGAACAAAGATTCCGAGACGAGGAGGAAGTTTTGTTCGCAGCATGGGATAAAAATTTAATCAAAATCTTCGTAGATCCAGACGCTTTCGCACAACAGCTTCAACAGTGCTCAAGAAAATTGGTGCCACACGAGTACATTCAGCGCGTTCAGGTCAAAGCCATTAGTGAAAGCAAACAATCCCTCGATAGAGGCTGCGTTTTCTTGCATTTTAAATTCACAGAAAACAGGACCGTAGTTCTACCGGGAGAAGCTCAGTTGTATCACTAGAGAAAAACGCAAGTCTCAATGTTTACATGCGTTTTAACGACTAAAAAAGAAACCAGTAGTTGCGCTGTCATCAGCGATGACGCTGGCTACGCTCGCGCAAAGGCGAGTGAGTGGCTCGAACGTGTTCCTTCCTCATGTGCACATGTCACAACGTCAGTGACGGTACCCCGAGCCATCTTATGAAAACATACCAGGGGTGCTATCACTGCCGATGGGAAAACAAGGTGCGCCCTGCTGCATAGCGTCACCGTCAATGGGCGAGCGTGTCTGGGAAGAGTTGACTGTTTCGGCCGCTTTCTTCAGAAGGGTGCTGACGCTCCACCCCTCAAAGCGGACGGCTTTTCGTGTTTTCATGTGGGTGCGTGAGGATTCGTGCGTGTTTGTGAGCTTTCTCGTGCCTTTTTTGTGTTTTCTCGTGTCTTTTTTAGGCGGCAGTTTACCTCATGTTTCCTGTGTTTAGCGCAGTGTCTTGTGTGTGCAGCCCCGCCGCAGTGGTCTAGTGGCTAAGGTACTCGGCTGCTGACCCGCAGGTCGAGGGATCGAATCCCGGCTGCGGCGGCTGCATTTCCGATGGAGGCGGAAATGTTGTAGGCCCGTGTGCTCAGATTTGGGTGCACGTTAAAGAACCGCAGGTGGTCGAAATTTCTGGAGCCCTCTACTACGGCGTCTCTCATAATCATATGGTGGTTTTGGGACGTTAAACCCCACATATCATTATTGTGTGTGCGTGTGGAGATATTTTTAGCGCTGTTTTCAATGAGCCTGTTGCGCCACTGTCTGTATCGCTCTGAAAGTCGACCGCAAGAATAGACGCTAGCTTACAGTACCATGAATTCCCCTCAAATCTACAGCTTCGGGAAGCCTGGTTGAAGAATAGTTGTGGTGAAGGACCACCAAGGAGAGAAAGAACGTCATTGCTCCGGTGCGCAAAGTAGACGCTGGTGCATGCAGCAGTGGGGTCGCGGCAGGATTCATGAGCGTTCGCGTACTTTGTCATGTGGTTTGTTTGTGCACGGCCACTTGCTTGTGTGACCGTATCTGTGGGAAGCTAGACACAAGTTTTCTGTGCTAGAGTACGGTTTTCATTGTGCGCACGTTTGTAGCAGACAGTGTTTCCTAGCGGTATGATTGATTGATTGATTTGTGGGGTTTAACGTCCCAAAACCACTATATGATTATGAGAGACGCCGTAGTGGAGGACTCCGGAAATTTTGACCACCTGGGGTTTTTAACGTGCACCCAAATCTGAGCACACGGGCCTACAACATTTCCGCCTCCATCGGAAATGCAGCCGCCGCAGCCGGGATTCGAACCCGCGCCCTGCGGGTCAGCAGCCGAGTACCTTAGCCACTAGACCACCGCGGCGGGGCAGCGGTATGATGCCGCGAAGCTGTTTTGTGTCGGTGTGCAAGTCGAACACGGGTCGCCTCAGGATTGATACGCGTGTGCTTTGTCGTGTGGTTTGTTTGTGCGTGGCCACTGCTTTGAGTCACCGCGTGTTTTGTTAGCTAGACAAACGTTTCCTTCACAGAACCTGCAAATAAAAGCACGTATAATTTTTTACGTTTGTTTTTTTTGACGCTCTTTATTTACGTGCAACTGATTTACCAACTGAGTGAAATTCACCAACCTACCCAACATGCCGTAGACTTGCCGTATTGCCTGTGACAGTGGCAGCGGAAAAGCAAATTTGAAAATGAAGGGGTTTGGGCCCTTTGACCGCCCTCCTCAGTGCTTCCGTCACTGACTGCTTTGTGTTTGAGGAAGAAGCAAAGCTACTCCCAATTATTTTCGCAATAGAACAGTCATTTAGAGTTCAGGTAAATAAACGGACAGCATTCATTGAGGCCGATGCTCTGTGAAAGATTGGCCCTCCTAAGGCAAACTTTCACCTGTGTGGTGCAATAGTGCTCTTAATAACAATTCAGAATCAAACCTGTGTTGTGTACCTATAAAACGCGTTATTTACGGCCTACTGTCTCGCATACAAATGCGCGTGAAACCGTTTCTCCTGGGAAGAGCGGTGGCGCCACAGCGGCCGTGAGGTGAACCAGGCCCATCCTGCCGCTTCGGCGGCACGCAACAGGCTGCACCTTGTTTTTGTTCAGTGGCCGTGGTGCTATGCATGATGACCCGGAGCTTCTGGGGTAGACGAGTTTGCTCTTAGCGCGCTTTGAGAAGTCATGGCAAGATGGCAGTGTGGAGCGCGTGATAGCAGCGTTGATAAAAATGCCTACAATAACGCGCATGGCATTGCAAACAAATGTAAATGATTGAAAGATATGTGAAGTTTAACGTCCAAAAACAACTATATGACTATGAGAGGCGCCGTAGTGAAGTGCCTAACCAAATCTGAGCACAAAAGGCTACAGCATTTTCCCCTCCATCAAAAATGCAGCTGCCACAGCCGGGATTCAATCACGCGACCTGCGGGTCGGCAGCCGAGTACCTTAGCCCTGAGACCACTATGACGGGGCAGGAAACGCATGTGGGACATTTGCGGCTGTTGTCAAAGAAAAAAACACCACGTGCGAACACGTCAGGGCCACTTCTCTCAGTGAACATTTTAACCGTGTAACGAGTAAGCGTGATTGTCGTGCTATCTTTTATTGCGAGAGCAAATAAATGGGCTCTCCGCTTGATATTGCCGCGAACGTGGGCGTCACTCACTATATATATATATATATATATATATATATATATATATATATAAGGGAAAGAAGTGTGTACCTAAGGGCTCGTTTTTCTGTGTTTTAACACAATATTAATGAGATCTAACAGACAGTAATGGCAAGGAATGTACAGGGGAAGTTATTAGAACCAATGGAATGTAAATAAGAAGAAAGAAAAGTGGATGCAAATATAACCAGCTGTGAGCAGGAATCGAACCTACGACCTTCGAATAACGCGTTCGATGCTCTAACCACTGAGCTACCACAGCGGCCTTCCCTCCATCCACTTTTTTGGGTTTATATGTGAATTTAGAAGTAGGAGTGACAGTCAGCGCCATCTATATGCCAAACGACGAGTGTGAAAACACTCTTATGCGCATGTTTGGCGTCACGTAGCACGTGAACTTATTATGAGCGGGCAGCTGATTAACTGTCCCTCTTATATAACCTAAACACACCAAGTCTGTCAGTACGAGACTCTCGTTCAATGAAATAAGGGAAAGAAGTGTATACCTAAGGGCTCGTTTTTCTTTGTTATATATATATATATATATATATATATATATATATATATATATATATATATATATGCCACAAAGAAAACAAAACAATCGTGAAAAAGACTACAGCGCGCGGTATCGAATGGGGCACCTCTGTATCGTGAATGCGAGGTGTTAAACACAGAGCAGCCCCTCCTGTAACGTTAAAACGGTACGCTATTTATTGATGCCACTTACCGCTGTTGACGGGCATTTCGGCGGAAAATAACGTGTTTACAGAAGTACCAGCAAGATGGCGCATTGAGTGCGCAGAGGCTCTCATGTCTCATGCGTACTTTGGCCTGCGGAAAGGTAGAGTAGACGATCTCTCGCGCACCCTTATCTCCTGGTGGTGTTAATCATACGTCTTGGCTGGTGTTGGGCTTATACTTGGACGATTCTGTTGTAGTTAGGGTGCGTGCAAAGGTCACTGCAATTGTTGCACAGCCTCAATTTGCGAAGAGGGCGCGCATTTCAGGCACAGCAAAGTAACGACTGCGACGCTTATTCGCGTTCACCTGTACCTACGAGTAGATTTCGTGCGTCATTTGTGCGCAAGAAGCGCGGAGCACGTTTCGATCTGCATGCCATTCTGCGCGTGACCTTCCAAATTATTGCTATCAAGTTCATTGCCTCACTTTTGCAGCAAAGCTGTTCCTATTTTTTCCCAAGTCAACACGCGCCTCCCACGGGCGTATTCATAGGCGTTTGTCCTCTTTCCCCCATGTTCTGTCGTTCCACCTGCAGGATGAAATTGTCCACGCTACAAGGCAGCAAGGGTGCACAAACAGCAATCTTCTGCTTCTTGTTTTACTTCTATAAAAGAATATATATAAATAAAAACAACAGGTCGTCACTAGGCGTGCACGCATCATGGAGGCAACGCGGCTGCGATTAAATACATCGTGAGCACGGTGAAATTGAATGCGAGACATCGTGACCGCGTGGGAATATCACTTTTACTTCTGCGTGCGTGTGTGCATAGTCAACGCGATAAAGGTGATAGAGTAATCATGCCGCTCGACACGAGTACTGCTGCTCGGTGAGAGCAAACGTGGTGGGCATACGGGATCTTCGCCATGGGCATGAGTCAAACTCGGATACGAACTTGTTTATTTTGAGAAGGCCCTAGTAAACCTCATGCTGTGATGGTGCCGGCGTGACCGTGAAACGTTTGATGGGGTGAATGCTACGAGCCAGCTTCTTTGCATATAAAATAAATTGGTGAGCGTATATATACATGTTCAAGGCTGGAGCAAAAAAGGAGCTCTTGATAACCTAGCTTGTGGCAACTTTTTAAGTTGGTCGTACACTCATGTACGTGGTCAGCTTCGAAGTGAAGTCCGCATCAGCTGTCTTAATTTTATTTTACTATTTTGCTGAGGTTAAACAGCCATTACACTGAGCTGTCTCGTCTTCATTGATAAGGCTTAAATTAAAATGCTATTATCTCGGGTGCAATTAGCGATGCTATATGTTGGAGCTTATAAACGTAATCTTGATTGATACTAATAATAGTCATATTACTAAGGACTAATTAGCATGATTTTACTAAGCGTGCTCATGACTTACGTCGCGTTAATTAGCAAAGTTTAGATAGCCTATCAACTATCATGCTTTAGTTAGCCAGGTTCTAGCTTTGCATAGCTACATTTGCACGGTACTTCTAAGATGTAGCGTAATTACCTCGTCCTTACCATGACTTGGCGTAATTACCTTATTAATAGCATGCCCTGGCCAAACTAGCCAAGCATTTTGTCCAGCCAAAAAAATCAGAGCTTATCTACAGAGCCAATGAGCGGGGCGAAGCTTCAGACGGTTTTTTTGGAAAACCGTGAATTGTCCATCTGTTGGCCTGTCTGTCTGTCCGTGTGCACCTGCTGAGTGACTCATTGAACTAGGCGGTGACGTACTAAAAGGGATAGGCCTATGGCTTAGGAGATTCGCCCCTAAGTAGCTAAGTAGTTGCCGGCACGTGCTCGAGTGCTGGCGAGCGAGGACAACAACAATGACGCGCACTGCCCGAGCAGCGCGCTAGAATGTACAGGCTGACCACGATGATTAACAGGTGTCTCGGGTTTAGCTGAGGTTGCGATGTTGTGAGACGCTCGGCTCGTGCTGATCTCAGAGGCCATCGTGATGATTATTCTAAAGCAGACTTACTTCAGGCAATAAAAGCTTCAAATCAAAACAAAACATCCGAGCCTCCAAAAATAACATCACGAAAAGTTTCTCACGCTTTTAATGCATGGGTGCACTTATGCACTCGGTGCAATGACAAACAAATGAAAGAAGAAGCCTCTGGTTCGAAAACACCACCCAAATTAGTCGACTGTCCTTGAAGCGATGACTGGTTTCATTGTGACCAATGAAACGAAGCGCGCTGAGGGGTGTATTTGACTTCTTTGTACTGTTAACTCGTTCAAAAGGGGGTCATCGCCAGAGCTCGGGAAAATCTCGAGTTTCACGAATCTCAGGGGAAACTGAGCTGATCCTGCATAGCGCCACAGCTCCACGAACTTGCAGCAACCAAATACGTCTCGGTGCAGTGGCTATTTCCCGCAGAGTGGCACGGAAAAAAAAGCTTGTGATAGCATTGGGGGTGTCGTCAAGCATCACGCCTCCTGTGAAGTTATTTTCCCCTGAGCACAAAAAAAAAACGTGACCTAAACTCGCAGCTTTGCCGCGAAGGTTAAGAGGTGAATACGATCGCAGCTAGTTGAAATGTCATGCGAAGAGTGCCAAGCAGATCGAAACGTGCCTAAGCAATGTTCACGCACAAGTGACACATGAAAGTTATATACAAGTACAAATGAAAGTAAAGAAGTATCTCATTTATTTCTTCGCTGCGTTTGAAAAGCGCGCCCTTTTTGCAAACGAGGACTGTGCCAAGGGTGTAGTTACATTTGTGCGTGCGGTAACTACAACAGAATCGTTGCGGAGAAGAACCTACGAGTACAATTTTCCTCACCACGAGAAAAGCATGGACACACGCGAGTGTCCAACCTCCCCCAATTCCGCGGGGAAATACGCGGGGGAGATCAATTCATCAGTGCGCGTCACCGCGTCGTGACGATCTGGAGATGTGCGCTTATTGTGCAATTTACTGGCAATGCTGAAAACAAGGTAGTTCTCCCGAGATCACTGTCGCTAGCGGTAAAGGGTAGATCTAAATATCTCACTGTTTCCACATTGAAGGCAGTGCTCCTCCGTGGCTCAGTGGATAAGCCCACGCGATCACAAGCAAGAGGACGAACGTTCGATTCTTCGCACCAGAGTGATTTTCTGGAATATTTTATTTTGTGTTTTTATATATATCGATACGTATACATATACGATGAATGGCGGCAGTCACGAGCGTCGACGCTGACGCTTGGCAAAATCCAGCTGAAAGTGTCCATGTAATTGCTATCGCAATAAAATATCGATAATTGCAACTATTGCTTCCTGCTGGCTCGTTGTCGTGGTTACTCAGTTCACATTAATTACTTCTGCTACTATTCGTAATTTCTAACTCCGTTCTCACGAAAATAATGCCACATGTTTACACACATTAGGTTAGAGCATGTGCTTGGGCTTAATTCCGAAGAGCTTGAAGAAACTCGAAAATGGCTTGTTTCAAACAGTCTTCAAACTGTTGAATTTTGAGAGACATGTCCTCAGTTAAATGTTTCTGCTATCGTTTGACGCCACACTTGGCAATCACGCTTTGCGAATCTGCTAACCTAACATGTGGCAGGCCTCTCGAAATTTTTAAGAAGTGTGCTTTTCTGCTGAAGGACCAGGTTCCTCTGTAGGCCCGTACGCTGCTAGAGGACCAGCTGAAATTTCTTGGAGACAGCACCCTCTATCTCCGCTTTCTAACGCATGATGTTGTACGCTCGGCAATGTGTTTTCACTTTCGCGGGATTTTTCAGGGGTGTCACATTGGTTGTCTGAATGATCACACATAGCTATTGAAAAGCAGTTTATTCTGGAAAAAAAATTTGTCAGACTAAGATCTATCCAGAGAATATGAGGCGATCTCTTTGAAGCGGCTGAAGCAGCTATTTTTGGCACAAAATGGCGGTTTTTCTAATGGATGAGGCTGCATCTGACGTGCGCTTTCTTAATGAGGTGACATTCAAATATTTCACGCTTGTAGGCAGTCTTCTTCTAACGTCTCTTTAGGTAGAATGCACACAACGCTCGCTTTGAGCTTCACAACGTAGCCATGAATATGAGGGGAGCACTTTACGCGCACGTGTAATCAGGTTCGTTCACTAGCATAGGACAGCCGTGTTGTGGAAGACGAGCAGAAGTGAAAGCCGATGCCCTCTAATGACTCCAACCTTTCTGAAGTGATATAAGCTGTTTTTTGTTTGTGTTCTCTTTTTTTACGGAGCTGGCGATTGCGGTCGTGTTGCAGACGCGGCGCTTGTGCCGCCACGCACCTCCTGCGTTATCAGATTACCGCCGTGCCACGGGAAGTGATAAATATTCAGAGGTGCAATCTATACAGCCACACTGATGCCACCTAGACAATTTAGGTGGAATTGGCCGCACTCATGTGAGGTGTACGTGAACTGGCCATCACAAAAAAAAAACCTTGACGGCTATTCTTGCGAAGCATGTGACTCAGCATTGCACCATGCTCAGCGTATACCTGTGATACACGTACAAGTTTTTCTAAAATGCGTTGAAAATCATAGATATAATTTACTTCGTAAAACCACCTGTTTCTGCTTTTTCTTGGTCATTCCTTCATTTATCGACATTCGCATAACACATTCATGGCATAAAACTACTGATAATGGCAACTATTGCCCCCTGCTCGATCAATGTCCTGGTGACTCAGTTTGTGTGATTTTTGCTACTTTTCGCGCATTGTATGTTTGCATAAAAATAGTGCAACATGTTGCTACAGAGCAAGTTATAGCATATGCTTGGATTTATTTCTGTAGTGTTTAAAAGAAATCGACGATTGCTTTTTGTTAAATGGTCTTCAAAATATTGCATTTTCAGCCACATGGCCTTAGTCAAATACTTGAGCTGAAGATTTTACGTCACTTAGCAATAACTTTCTGCAATTTTTTTAACCTAACATGTGAGAACGCTTTCAAAAGGTTTAGAAAGTCAAAAAATTACACTCGTGGAGGAAAAAAGTGAGATTTCAGCATTATTGAACTGTTTGCCAAATTGGCAATTTTGTCGCGTTAAAGAAAAGCGCCAAAACTTCCAACTAATGATGGTTTAGGAATGAAAATTATTCCTAATATGTGGCCTCAAATTTGCTACAAGAGTTCTTTTGTGCGACATTGTCAAAATTCTACTTTCGCGAAATTTTAAACTAGTGGTTTTAGCTCAATGGACAATTAGAAATTTTCTTTAAAGAATTTGAATTTTTTTTTTAAAGAATTTGAATCATCATCTGTATTCCATGGTAATTTCTGCGGAATACGTCGGCCAGTTAGGTTGGTCACAGGCATAACGACGTTGTGGTAATCGGGCACGTAGTACCTATAATAGTTGTCTAGCCCTAGGAAATTACAAAGTTGGCATTGTTTCGAGAGCCAGAATCTACTTTTTCACACGGACCTTCTCTGGGTTGGCCCCGCGCCTGCCTCATACTACATTATGCCCCAAGAAGTTAACTTCTTGTTGTGCAAAACGACACTTGCCTATGTTGAGCGTCAACCCTGCCTTCACCAGTCACGCAAGCACCTTGTCCAAATGTTCCAAGTGCTCGTTGCAGCTCTCAGAGTGTACCACGACTTCATCAACGAAGCGCACGCGTAATGTCTACACGGAGCCAGTACAACATTGAGGACCCTCTGATATTTGCTTGTGGCATTGTTTAATCTAAAGGACATCACTTTCCATATGTACTGGCCTGAGGGTATGGCAAAAGCAGTACAAACTTGCGCATCCTCGCCGAGAGGTATTTGTAGCTACGCTCATGAGAAATGCGCCTGTCTCTGTAATTTTGCTCAGTCTCCTGTAATCGCAACAGATGCGGATGCCACCATCCTTCTTTGACACGCAGACCAGTGGATACGCGTGCGGGCTTTCCACCGTGTATACCAATCCCCACTGCTCTAGCTCATTTACCCGCCTCTCTACTTAGTGCACAAGTACCACTGGCACCCTGTAGGTGTATGCACGTCTCGGTTGCTCTCCTTTAATTTTTATTTTGTGGATACCCAGTTTGCAGGTGCCAAGTTTGTTTGCAAATACCCTCTATTGGCTCGCGATTAAGCCTCGCAGCTGTTTTCTCTTTGTGGGGTCCAGATGTGCTGCATTAACAAGCTTATGCGTCGCCTGCGCTTCTGGCCCGCATGGTAGAACCGGAACAACTCCGAATTCTTAATTGCCTTCGAATATCACTCCTACTGCACTCACTAGTGTGTGATATGGGCGAAGCTTGTTAGCATGAATAGTTCTGCGTGAACCGTCATCGAGCTCAGCTAAATAACTGTGCGGTCACAGTTTTTAGACCACAGTGATCGGTACCTTCCATTATGTCACTAGCTTCCCCCCTCTTTCCTTCTCAAGCTATAGTACTTGGTCGCATGTGACGAACTGTTGGTCTGTAGCTCTCAAGTTATGGCGTCCTACGTACTCCTTCTGACTGACTTCACTCTGTCGGGCGGATTCTTGACTAGCTTCTTTCATACTACTTCGGAGCATCGCAAGATATTCTGCTGCTGGCATACTCAGTGATTCCTGCTGAACCTCCCACTTTCCTGATCAAGTCCTCTTAAGAATAGATAGGGGCCCGTTTGCCTCCCGCCCGTACATGAGCTTGAACGGTGACCACTCTGTGATCGCATGTGGAACCTTAATATATGCCCATCACAAAAACATTGCCCCGCCGCGGTGGTCTAGTGGCTAAGGCACTCGGCTGCTGACCCGCAGGGCGCGGGTTCGAATCCCGGCTGCGGCGGCTGCATTTCCGATGGAGGCGGAAATGTTGTAGGCCCGTGTGCTCAGATTTGGGTGCACGTTAAAGAACCCCAGGTGGTCTAAATTTCAAGGAGCCCTCCACTACGGCGTCTCTCATAATCATAGAGTGGTTTTGGGACGTTAAACCCCACATATCAATCAATCATCACAAAAACAGAATCGTTCTATCCCAATCGAACTGTCGCTAGATGCCGCCGATGAGTGAAGCACCGCTCGCATGGGGGCCACGAGTTTTTCAATTTTTTTTGTGGTTTCGTTTCGACTTACCAGGACTGTGCTGTCACATTGTGCTCAGGAACATCAGGGCTACCCGTGTACAACAAATTTTTCTCGGTGAGCAGCCTCTTAACACCTATTTTCGATCCACGACATGCCCGCTATAAAAGCGCGAGCGAAGCAGGAGCGGCAAGACACCTACGCCCAAGACGCAACCGCGTTGACGGCGCGGTAGCGTCCAATGGCCAAAACTTCGTTGGCTCTTACGAGAGCGCCGGCGGCGTCTCAAGCCCGATTGAAAGCGATGAAGACACCGCTTAAAAATACAATACGTCCCAAGAGAGACCAGAAGGCATAGCCTAATACGTCGGCCTTGGACCAGGCTGAAATAGAATGCCAGAACAGTGTTGCGGAGAATGGCATCACCCACCGAGACAACGAAGGAACCGACGGAACATCCGGAGGCACGGAACGCCACGACAATGGAGGCTGGCAGACGGTCCTTACCGTTCGCCAAAAGAAAGCTCTCGCGAAAGCGGGAAACAAACTAACGGAGGCTAAGGCTTCATGGGTCCTACATCTATGCCAATTTCGCAACCTACGTCGCAAAGGAGACCGCAGAAGCGAAAGCTACCACCACTCCTCAAGGAAGACTTCAACATCATTGTAAGACCATCCCAAGGACTACCTCTAATAAAACTAACCGCACCGTGAATTCCAGAAGCAGTTGTGAACGCAGGTCAATATACAATAACCGCAGCCAATTTTCGCTCTGGCTGAAGCCAGGATCCAGAATATTCATCCTCTCCACTCCCAACCAGAACGTGGCTGATGTCACCAGAAAAATCGCAAGCCTCACTCTCAATGGAAGATAGCACGCTGAAAATTTATATGCAGCAGTGAGAGACAGCACATCAAAAAAGAGTGGTACATTGTCTGGCTCTCAACACAAGCCCAGAAACTTTCCTAGCAAATCTACGCATACGGACACAAGGAGTCGAGATCCTAAGAGCCAGAACGTTTGGAGAGACAGACAGTGGTGATCACGTTTTTCGGCCCCATAACACAAGCTTTGTGTACTATGTGGGTGCCGAGGTCCCCTGTTTCCCATTAAAAAATTCTGTACAATTCCACTATGACTGCAAGCAAACATGACACAGAACAGGTGTTTGCCCGATGCCTCACATCGCCGTTTGTCACAACTGGGGTAGGAAGGAGCCTCAACCGGACCACTTTTGCAACCCTGTATGTTCTACGTGTAGAGAGGGACACTCGATGGGAACCAAAGAATGAAAAGAGCACTTCAAGCAGCCAGTTAGGCAGCGGAATCCTAAGCTACAAGACCAGACGACAGACAAAAAGGCATCAAGCACAGCCTTTTCATCGCCGCCAAAACCAAAGTGGTATGCGTCGGAAGATACTGACGATAATGAAGAATGGCTACAGCTTGTAAACCAGGCTGACACAGCCGAAATGAATTCACAAGGCACGTTCATGGGAGAAAAAGAAGAAACATTACAAACAAGGAGTTGCAAAGTCGCAACCTACCTCCTGTCCTTAATCCCGATTCCTTACCCCAACCAGGACGTCTGGATAGGCCGGGAGCTTCACCCAGCAGCAGGTGAGCAGGGTGGCGGGGACGGCGTGAGGGGTGACCACAATAATATTTCACCCTGAGTGTCAGAGCATACTTTCGGAAAACCGATATTTGAAGCAGTCGTTGGGCGAACTCAAATCGGTAGTAGCAGCTCTCAGGATGCAATAAAAACTCAATGGGGGCAGTAGTCAAAACTATTTATGCAGATAAATCATCCACCCAGCCCGTCAAGGTCGCAAGTATTAGAAAAACGATGAGCCAACTGGTGCAACACATGCACGGTGTACAAAAGTTTCTGCAACAATTGTATGCGGAGCTTCAGAGCCACAAGGCTTATATTCATGAGCAAGTGACTAAACATTAAAGCTCGCGTAAAAGAGCTTGAAGATATCACAATGCTCCCAATGTTAGCAAAACTAAAAATGGGGCTGCGTCTGACTCTAGAGATGTCGAGAGTGTGATTACCTATGGCCAGTAATACAACTAGCATCACTGACTCCGCTGAGATATGGCATTGGAACTGCTGCTCGTTCTACTAGTGAGTGGCGGTGCTGCAATTACGCAATCTGATGGGATATGTTTGCAGGAAATTGACAAAGACGTAATAAAATTATGAGATAATTACACCATCCACAATTTTACATATTCTAGGATTGACACATTAGAGCATAAAAGTGTCGTGAGCAGTTTATATCATCAATCTGAGTGTCCAACCGAGCACCAACTGATTAGGCTTCATACCACTAAAAGAGGTAAAGCCAAAACGTTTATCCTAATATTTACAGCCCACCAAGAGAACGTCACATCAACTTTCTCGAGATGCTCGAGTGGGCTTTTTCGCACATAAGACATAAAGACAGAATAGTCTTCGCAGGAGACGTTAATGCTCCCCATACTTGTTGGATATGTCGGAAAAACACAAGGAAAGGTGCAGATTTATTGCAGGCAGCAGAGAGATACGAGCTGCAACTAGAGACCATGCTCCAGGCGGCCACTAGACTAGGCAATAGTGTTTGCATGGACAGATATCCAGATCTAATATTCACGTACAACATGAAAAGCAGATCGTGAAAAAATCTTGACGAGAATATGGGGACTGATCACTTCATAATCAGTTTTTCTGCTTCCACTCCGAAGCTAAAAAGGTTGTATGGTATTACTAAAGTAACCAATTGGGAAGCCTACAGGGAATATCCGGTGGCACAGCAGCCACAAGAAACGCTAGATGACTGGGGGGATGATACGAGGAAGGCGTGCAGGTTACATACCAAGAACATCAATATAAATGAAGAAATTCGAGCAATGGACCCCCACCTCAAGACTTCGGGGGGAGGGAGGGGGGGTTGGCGCAGCATCATCAAAAGGTTGAAAAGGCAGAAATTGACTAGAAACCTGAAAGCCAGAATCAAAGCATTGTCCGTAAAAGCGAATGGATATGCTCGATAGCTTCAGGCTAGTAATTGGGTCACCTCTGTGATTCGCTGAGGGAAACGCTCTCTACAACGAAAACGAGGGCAATATTGAAAAGTATGCTAGACCCCATGAACACGAAAACTGCAACTGGAACATTTAAAACTTTAGCGGGAGAATTCCAAGGAGATGACGACGCCTTGTTGCAAATCGCTAGGGAGAAATGCATTGGCAGCGGTGGGGAAACTATACAGGATCTCGAATATAAGGGTTTTGAAAATCAGGACCTATATTCTCCAATAAATGAGCTAGAGGTCTGCGCGGTTCCAATGTGGCGTAAGAAGCATTCGGCTCCGGGAGAGGACGGAATAACTAATGCAACGTTTAGAAATATGAGCAAGAAGCAACTTAGAAAAATTACCCAATTCTTTAACGAAAAGTCTGGGACGGGACGGGGGGATCCCTAGCCAATAGAAGAAGGCCAAGATATTCCTTATTCCAAAGCATGGGAAGGATAAAACGCTCATCAACTTTTGGCCCATATCGTTCACATCATACCTAGGCAAGCTTTTTGAGACGGTTATGCACACGATAATTTATGATGATATAGAGAGAATTCTCTGTCTCACAATATGTATGGATTTAGACAGCATTTCTGTAAACAGAATATATTCCTGCGAATAAAAGACGAAGTGATTCAGAATGTATCCACTCGAGGCGATAACGTATTCGCAGCGCTCGATTTGAGGCAGGCATTCGATAGAGGTACACCCCAAGGCGCATTCCTTTCTCCACTATTTTACAATACAGCCATGAATCGACTAGCAAAGCAGCTAGAGCGAATCTCTGAGCTCCAATTTGTGCTCTACGCCCATGTTATCACTCTTTGGGTGAACAAATGCTCACTGGGAAAGAAAGAGCAAATTTTACAAGAAGCGATCAACAACATCCAGGAGTTTGCTGCAGATAATGGCATGACACGTGCACCAGATAAATCATAATTTGTCCATGTTCGTGGCAGAAATAATAGCAACAAACCAGCCATACAACTAAGCATAGGAGATCAAACGCTGCCGGAGAGACGAACAATGAAAATATTACGTTTATGGCTGTAAAGCAAAAAAGAGCAAGCTATACAAACAAAATGCTGGAATGTACACAGAGAAACATCACTTGAATGGTTTATAAAAGAACGAGAAAGGGCAATGGGCTAATCAAAGGAGAAACTATACGCTTGGTACAAGCCTTCATTCTATGTAGTCACATATGAACTACCATATCAGGAGCTCACACCAACAGAAATTAAAGAGGTTGACTTGGTAATATGGGGAGCATACAAAGATGCCATAGGTATACCGCTTAATGCACCCAATGACCAACTGGAAGCGCTAGGTGTGTACAACACTTTCGAAGAGCTCGTGGCAGCAACACTTCTCTCCCAGAAGGGACGACTATGCCTTACAAAGGTAGGCCGAGAAACCCTCATTCGCTCGGAATGCCCTACGAAACCACAATACTGCCGGGAGAACAATACTACCATTGTTAGGGCAACACGCCTACACAAAACCGTCTGCCCCACTCTGCGAAACATGAGCAAGTTGTACCATGGGGCGGGAAAACAAGCTAGAGCTCGCCAGCTTCAAAAATAGTTTGGCAAAAGCCACGAGTAGTATGCACCGGTAGCGCTAAATCAAACGAGAGCTGCGTTTCAGTAGCAGTTCAACCAATGTCGCATGCCGCTAAAACTGTCGCAGCGTCAATTAAAACAACCTGTAGAGCGATGGCGGAAGCGGTGGCGATACACGTCAGACTCTGGAGTTTTGCGGATACGCAGCGCCCCCTGTGCACCGAGTTTTGAGTAGTCGAAGCCTGAATTCTTAGCAGAGATACCGCGCAACCAGGTGCAACTAGAGCACAAGAAACAAAAATTGAGCGAAACATGAGATGTATTTGTGCATTGAACACTCAGAAAAAGAGCTATGAATTTCCCTCCGCAAGTTAGACGCGTCACTGAACCACCGTGAAGTGCTTGCTGGTTCACTCGCCTGAACGACGGCGAGAACAAGAGCAGACGCAACAGCTCAGTGCTCTACGAAAAAAAAAGGCCCCGTTCTGCACTACTGTTGCGTTGTGAATTATCACGGTTGTAAATGACTTCAATTTTAATGATTTCCGCTGCTTTCGCAACGCAGAATGGCGTGACCGCTAAATACAAGCCGTTGCGAACTTGTTGGGTAAGCGAATTACTCGCGTTTTCCACAGCCGTTTGCTTAAGTAAGTGTGATAATGTAGTTCTCGTGTTATTGTTTCGAGTAGCCTTGATGGAGAACCATGATAACTATCATTATGAAGCTTAACGGACCCCCTGACCCTGGTACGCACGTACAACAGTAGACAGATTACGCCTGGCAGTTCGGGCGTCACACACGCTGCGACCACTAATAATCTGAAATTGTCGCCACCACAAAGCATTATGCACGTAGGGCTTTGAAGGCTCTAAGTCCCAGCTTTAACTGAACACAAAAGCGAACACGTGCGTCATACAGGTAAATCGCAAAATGATCACGACCACAATCGGTTTTTCTTTTTGCCGTTCTCCGATATTACCGGAGCTATCTCGGAGGCATCAGTTTTTCGTTTCGTTGTACACTGAGAAAGAGGACACGCATGTATTCCCATTTGCAGTATATACAAACGAATGGCAATCATCCACAGAGCATTCGAGCATGTGTAATAAAACATTTTAATGCGCAGGAAGCGAGAAATTGATGGAGAATGACTGTGCAAATCGAAATTAACAAGATCCATTCGTGCCGGATAAAGCGAACTTCACACCACTGATCGCATAAATGGTACGTGTATTCATTTCATCGGTTCGGCAATATGTGTATGCCCAAGTTTAACATATTTAGGCATTTTAGAACGCACGTCGGAATGCTTGCCTCGAACTTGATGTCATGCGACGCTCGCTTGCATTTAAATTGCCAATTGCAGCCCGCCATGCATCTTTTGCATTGTGCTCGCACGTAGTTTCGATGAGCTTCCTACTTTTATAAAGCAAGGTTGCAGTGAAGAAGCTTGCCAGGTCCTTAATTTTCAGGAAAGCAAGTCTCAACACCAACAAAAGAGGAGGGCCTATGCACGTTCACTTGCGGATGGCTCTCTGTGCACTACCCATTTATGACTGGCGTGGCGATGGGGTGGTGGCGGCATTTTATCGACACCCTTTGGTCATGGCTGATTATAGTTGAAAGATCTTGCTATAAACAATTGGAAAAGGGTGCGAATCTGGATGTTTTAATCAGTTCAAGAACCAAAATGTTCTATCAGTATTTTCAGAAAATGTATGATATTTGTATATTATATATTGCATATATATACGTTGTATTCTCCTCTTCTGTATCTGTTTCACCTATTATTATTTTTTGCAACACATTTATTGACCCTTTTAGCATGAGACGCTTTTTTTGTCTTCATAACAAATTTATTCTGTTAACGTTTATAATATGTCATAATTTGATTCACATTGCCTTACTTCTGCATATTGTGCTTTTATCATCTTATACGGAACGCTTGTTACTAGCAAACAGGAATTTGGATCAGTCATTTGGGAACGTTTTTGGCTAACTCAAATACTGCGTTTCTTTTCATACAGAACAACGCTGCTCGTTTCATTTAAACGAACTGCAATCGTACCGCAAGTGCTACTGCCATGAAAAACACTCCTATCTAACCACATTTATCATCTCGTGAAGAAGTTTACGCTTTTGTTTGTTTCATCAAAATATTTATTATTAACCTAACCTTTGCGATCAAATCAAATTACCTCCATTTTTCATCTCACCCAGGCTAGATCATTCCCACAAAGTAGGCATTGCCTCATTTTAAACGAAATTTTGCTCATGGTCCTTCACTACCCGCACATCAGTATACTAGAACCCCCTTCCCAGATCGACAGCTGACATCGAGGACAACGCTTGCTTTCTAAATAAATTATATAGCATAACGTACCAAGGCTAGAAATTTATGTTCATTGTTTTGTACCACCCTGTTATGTTTGTTCGTAAATATTTAACGTGTTCCGTAATTTTATAACCCAGGAACACAACGCTTGTATTTTGATTTTTTCCTGTATTGCATTCTTGTGAGTAGTCCCCTCTGTAACGTCTTTGGCCTTCAGAGCGTCGATAAACAAATAAAAAATAATAAATATTTTGTATGTATATGCTTTTGACTATCATATGTTTGGGTAGCAGGAGCTAGCTAAGCTGTTTTAGTGGCGCTTATACTCCCGCCATCCTCCAGTTGGTACAAGACATTAAAACAAAGACTCAATTCAGTTCAATTTGATTGAACTCCTGAGGCAGCCAGTGAAGCTACCACTAAAAAGACAATTCGGTATGTATTTTTTTGGACCAGCCTTAGTTTCTGATGAAGCTGTATGCAAGCAAAAACATCGCTTACCGAGAAATTCCGAGATTTGTAACCGTCCCTTCGTTGCAGTTACGGCTGCAAGAAAACGCTGTGTCAAAGTTGATTGTCAATATAGGCCGCCTTTATTATAAATACGAGGGCAATCTCCATTTTCTGGTGACAGCCTTAAGCTCCTTCTTTGGTCTAGCTAAATTCATTGCTGCCGACATGCGTGGTGCAAAAGACTAACTGTCAGAATTGACCTATCGATCAGTCCCCATTCAAGGCTTCGCTGTAAGTCAAGCAAGATGTTGGCTCCGTTAGCGTCCCCTCTCCCACTTTTCTTTTTAGTACACAAGAAAATGACAATAAACGGTGCATCTTTCGAACCCATGAGCATAAGCAGAAAGAAGTCTGGCCGTCCATCGCCCATTTACCATACGTTCGCCTGCACCGGCCGTAAGCAGGGCTGCCTTATCGAAAGTGCAGCCCACTGCTTACTGGCCTAGTCATCGGCACCGTTACCTCTCCCCCGGCAGACGGCTTCTGAAGTCCTGAGGTCTTATTGAATATTCAGGGCATACACAAAAAAGAAACTCCAAAGCCGCGTCACAACTGAAGGCAAACGTCTTCTTTTCTTCGTTTGGAAATGTCGTTGAAATACTTTGACTTTTTTTTGTAGTGTTTGGTCTTGCAATCTCTGTCTTCGCTCTTTGTCTACGCAAGTTCACATGAATTGGCCCCACGGGTGCATTCTTGATTAACCTATTCCCAGCATCATGGATATTTGAGCAAGTTTGAAACTTGCGCAAAATCAGTACAAATAACGGGTACTTTAAAATCTTCGTTGCTTAGCACTATGTGTAATAATATATATATATATATATATATATATATATATATATATATATATATATATATATATTATTACACATAGTGCTGAAACACATAGCGCTCGGTATTTTCATTTCTATCAGACTGCCGCTATGAATAATGTAAGTACCAAGGGCCAAGGAATAAACGCTTTTTAACTACTTCTGCGCATATTAGCATATTGGCATAATTTTATTTCATTTATAAAGAATGTAATATGCAATTTACTCACGAAGATTTTATTTTTGCGGGGCCATTTTAGAATGTACCAAGCTGCTTCAACGTTAGCGGCAGGCGAAAATAATAAAGCTTATCAAGAGTGCACGGGAAGCAGGATATGTCAATGGAGTTCTAGACTTGTGGATGTGACTACCACCGTCTTTTGAAATAAAGTGTTCATATAATTTCATCGTGATGGTGTTATTCATAAATACTTAAAAACATCGTTGGTGCACCTATGACAGGAATCGCTATAACACGAAAGCGAGATATGTCCTCGCAAAGGTAGTTGAGTGTTAATTGTACAATGATAGCTGAGAATTTGTATAATGTCAACTGATGTGAAATGGTTTAAACTCCAGCCTAAAGTACGTGAAGATATCCGACGTTTTGGAACAGACTTCGATCCTTTCTCAGGAAAGACTGGGACTACGTAGCAGCGGCGTCTTCAAAGCACTGGCGGGGAGATTAATGATTCCCTCTCTCCCGTTTTGCCGTGGAGCGAAGTCCATGTGTACACACTGCGGGAAGGGTTCCAAGAGAGCGGTTGATGTTTTGGGCCATTCGCTGTATATGCCACGACTCGAGTAGTAACCTTCTCCTTGAAAGCGAGACAAACTGGAGGAGAAGGGCGTCAAGAAAACTGAGTTTTGAAAACAGCTACACGAGCAGCAACATAAGCCGTTTGTATGTCAAGGCCCCAGAATGTGGTGCCGTCTATCTCCCCACCCCACTTTTTTAGCAATTTCAGTGCAGCGAAATGTGTACCAGGAAGACAAGCGCCCGCCGCAGTGAGAAACTCATATTGTCATATAGAAAGCAAACCAAGCTTATTTGCGAGAATTTACATCAATGCGGCAGTAATGGTATTGCAATGCTAGACTGATGACTTGCTATATGTTCTCTCCCACTCGACATTTAAAGAAGTTCGCCGGACGCAAGGCTTTACCATTTTGAGACACCCCCAAGCCATTTCTTTTTTGTCTTGACAACCCATAGTAATAAAACAAATGCCTGCTTGTGCATGGGTCGACTATGAAAACAAGCTGTTTTATATTCTGTTTTAGCAAACACAACTTCACTAGGAAGCACCCGCAATTGTTTAGATTTATAGTTATGCCTGTTTACTTGTCTGTGCAACGGCTCCCGTCACCGAGGAGACGTCGTTGGTATACTACGCACGTAGAGAGGAACATGGAACGGCCGACAAAAAATCATTGACAGTTAAGAGACTTGACCGAGAATTCCGCTCCAAAGTATTGTTTTTTAAAAGACGCTTTGTATACTTGAACAGTGATGTTGCCGTTAGAACGAGCAAACATTAGGTTGTTATTAGGAACAGCTTGTCAAACGTTCTGCGACCAATAAAAAAGCGTTGTTAGCAAACATCACACGCTCAAATTGACGCGGCTTTACTTCACTATTCACGGGTGAACAATTCGCCGACAGTGTTTCTGCGAAGTTTTTGCGACAAGCTGCTTACTTTAAAGCAAAGAAAGTACTGCGTAAACACAGCCGGTGATAGGTCGAAAACCATACACTATAAAGCTCATTGCTTAGACAAGCATTATTTTAGCAAGTGGAAAACCAATGGTATAGCCAAAGTTTGCCTGCAGCGATGGTTTCGGACGCAAGTGGGTGCGACATGACTGCATTCAACGAAAACTTGGCATCCGGGAAGACAAATGAATTCGATAGAGCTGGTTAACATTTTTATATCACTGTGATGGCGGAGCTGAAGCTCAGTGTCTGCAATTGCAGAAACAGTATTCGGGTGAGCGCGCAAAAAAAGTCAGATAGAGGCAGAAAGATTAGCAAGGCGTGCAATTTGCTATGGACACATCTTCCTTGAGAACAAAGAGGCGGTACTCTGATTCTCTTCCATATGTCATGCTGCTGAATACTTGAAAAGCTTGCAATGCTGTGCAATAATGCCGGCTTTGGTGTCACTACACATGCGTCAAATTGTCCTATATGAAAGACCTCCTCTAGATGCAAGGGACGCGTTCTTGCGTACTATGTCGGGTGCAATACATGGACACTTTCTATTGTTGCGAGAGGCTTCATGAAGGATGTTCCATGTTAGCAAGCGGATCAGCATGGGTTCTGAATTCGTCCACCAGTTGGTGTAAGTAATGGGTTTTGGTAAGAAGAGGCGCGCACATAACTTAAGCAGGCCTTGATGGAAAGCCGCGTTTTTCACGTTATGGCCCTAAGTATTGCACAAATCTGCATAATCTGCATTACTTGACTTTCCACGGTCAACTAGCGAACCAATGTGGCAACGCAATGTAGAAGAAATCATTATATGACATGCTGATAGTTACTGAATCCAACGGAGAGTTATGTCGCCGTTAAGGCTTTGTTGAATATAATTAGGCAACCCGATCCGATTCAATAAGAAAAAAATTACCCGAGAAATGCTTACAATGTAACTGCACCCGGGAAGCAATCTAGAAGTAAATAAACAGCTTCCATAAAGGACTATGTCTTACGTGCCAAAAGCCAGGCGCCATTATGCGGAATGCCGCAGTGCAGGAGTGTGAAATAATTTCGGCCGCCTGGCCTTTTTAATATGTATGCATAGCTCTTATTGTAAATACCAGATTCTTCACACTAAACAAATTCCATTATTGTATCCACGTTAGCATGGTCATAGAAAACAACAGCATATCCAGAGTGAAGGATGATGGGAGGGGCGAAGTGCCCGTCCGCCTGCCAGTCCATGCCTCCGTTTGTCTGTCTGTCTGTCTGTCTGTCTGTCTGTCTGTATGTATGTCCGTCCGTCCGTCCGTCCGATCCCCAATTTAATTATCCACTATAGGAATACCCTTTCGCCATCTACAGGTTCTATTTACAATTTTACTTATATATAGACAACGCCATCTAGTGAGCAATTAAGAAACTGAAGAATTCATTTTTTTCTTGAAATAGTCAATAATGAGCCTAACAATGGCACTCATGCTCCCCGAACTGTTCTACGCGAGGGCCAGAGCTCTTCCATGGCGATGCACCCAAACCTGTTGACATACACCTTGCAGCATCTACATGATCCCGCATGAGCTTTAGATCAACATTTTAAGATTAAAAACGTTTATTACAGATTAGATAAATAATTTCGGGAAAATCCACTTTTTTAAAGTCAGTGCGGAGCGTTAGGGGCATTATCAATCAATATGTGTAGACATCTGCACAACTACTACATTTTTCTATCCTTACTGAAACCTAATTCGGTTCCTGACTGCCTTAGACTCATACAGGCCTTTTTTACAGTGAAATCTGTTATGAGATCACTTTTCGGGTCACGCGCAGTTGTTGTTCGCTGCCGCCGCCGCCGCCGGTGTCCGTAACCACATCGCACGAACTTGGAAAAAACCTTTGTACCAATAACACAGTGGGGCTTGAACCCGGCTCCACTGGGTGCCAGCCCAATATTCCACCACTGAGTTACGCCAGTGCTTATAACTTGTTATAACTTGTCTTAGGCAGGCATGAATTAGCACAAATGGCACAGTGAGGCATGAACCCGGATCCGCTTGGTGCCAGCCCTGTATTGTACCTCTGAGCTACACCGGTGCTTGTGACTTGTTGCTAAACTTGCATTAGGCAGGCTTGATGTAGGAAAAGCAATCACGTTAATACTACTTATAAATCGTTTTACGGCAGCGCAATACCAACTTGTGGTCGCACAATGCGAATAGCGTAACTAGTGGGCCGTCCAATGCTCCAAACTAAAGCTTGTTCTTGTTCCCCTAATAACTGTGGTGCATACCCACTTCAGCCATAATTCCTCATCGTCGTCAGCCACTGCATGGACAATTGGCGCGGAATTCCTTGCAAGTGTTTAGCGGATACCACGATTTTATAGCATAGCGAAAGCCAGCCTACTACCAAAAAGTTTATTACTAATGCTTGGTTGGTACCAAGCAAGTGTGCTTGCAGTAGTTACACAGTGAGTGTTTTCAAGAGGCTCTGAAAGGCCGCTCTTCTAGCTTTCGTTGTGACTGTGCCACGCCTACAGCACAAGCCTGGCGTTTTTTACAATATCAACAACTGGATCAATGATGATTTAACTGAAATATACATCACATCAAACATAGTTCACTTGTAGTGGTAATCACGAAAAGGAATAGATGAGTTCGCTTATGGTACAGTCTCAGCCCGCATCTCCTGCAGTCTGTCTTCTCGCATGAAGGACTTACTGGGAGAAAGGAAAGTGTATTCGTACAGGCATATGCCTACTCATAATATTGCAAATTTCTAATAGTAGGAAACAAAAATTTTGGGAACAAAAACATTGGGTGGTCTATCAGCGATTGCAAAATACAAAGCTGTAAGTCCTAAATCTATAATACAGATGTTTGAAGCTGTGGTTTTTCTATCCCTCTTTCTACGAGGATATGCGTGGGCGAGTAGTGAAACTCGAGGTAATCCATGACAGAAAAGAGCTCAGTTACAACGAGCCATAGAGCCCCGCCACGGTGGTCTAGTGGCTAAGGTACTCGGCTGCTGACCCGCAGGTCGCGGGTTCGAATCCCGGCTGTGGCGGCTGCATTTCCGATGGAGGCGGAAATGTTGTAGGCCCGTGTACTCAGATTTGGGTGCACGTTAAAGAACCCCAGGTGGTCAAAATTTCCGGAGCCCTCCACTACGGCGTCTCTCATAATCAAATAGTGGTTTTGGGACGTTAAACCCCACAAATCAATCAATTACAACGAGCCATAGAATGGCAACACTTGTGGAGCTCACTCATACCCACTCATAAAATATATCTTGCGGTGTGGACTCACCAAAATTTTTTTCAACTGGACTCACTCGGGCTCATAACTCATACTTAAGGCTCAATCTGAGTGTGAGAGCGTCTGTGTGAGTCGGCTCATGAGTCATATATATATGTTACGAGGTTGGTTGCTTCTGAGCAAGATGTATTTGCAGAGTAAAAACTACAGGCAAGAGACACAATGGCTGATTGGCCCAGTCGCGCGCCTGTCAGTCGCACCTCTTCCTTTTCTTCCTCTCCGTAGCAGGACCCCCGGGCGTTGGAGCGCCGTCTCGGCGAGAGTCCGGAGAAGTGCGACAGAAGTAGGGTTTCATGCGCGAAACATGGACAATGTCAACTAGTGACGAACTTGGTGACGTACTGGAGTGCAATGGCGCTATCTCGTAGGTTACGTCGCTAACTTGACGTAAGACTAGGTAGGGTCCGGCGTATCGGGACAAAAGTTTTTCGGAGAGACCTACACGGCGACACGGTGACCAGAGGAGCACGTGGTCACCTGGGGCAAACGTTATATTTCGATGCCGGTGGTCGTAGCGGGCTTTTTGCATATCCTGTGACCTGGTGAGGCGAGACTGGGCAACTTGACGAGCCATGTGAGCCCGATCAATGGCTTCGCGCGCGTACTCGGAAGCAGATGGCACGAGAGGCAAGGTGGTTTCAAATGGCAATATGGGGTCGCGACCATATAAAAGATAAAAGGCGAGAATCCCGCAGTGTCATGTCGAGAGGAGTTATATGCGAAGGTCACATAGGCCAACGTGGTATCCCAGTCTCGATGATCATCGGAGACGTACATCGAAAGCATCTCTGTGAGCGTGCGGTTGAGACGTTCAGTTAGGCCATTAGTTTGTGGGTGGTAGGCGGTAGATAGCCTATGCGCTGTAGCACACGAGCGAAGGAGGTCATCGACAACTTTGGACAGGAAAGAGCGGCCGCGGTCCGTAAGCAGCTGTCGGGGTGCACCATGGTGTAAGATGACGTCATGAAGAAGAAAATCCGCGACGTCAGTGGCGCAACTGGTTGGCATGGCCTTTGTTATCGCGTAACGGGTCGCATAATCTGTGGCGACGGCAATCCATTTATTTCCGAGTGTCGTCGTCGGAAAAGGGCCAAGAAGGTCGAGTCCCACGCGATGAAATGGTTCAGAGGGGACTTCAATTGGGTGAAGATATCCAGCTGGCAGCAAAGAAGGTCTTTTCCGGCGCTGGCAGAGGTCGCAAGTGGCGACATATCGACGTACGCTGCGGTACAATCCAGGCCAGAAAAATCGACGTCGCACGCGGTCGTATGTGCGGGAAACGCCGAGGTGTCCCGCTGTTGGTGCGTCGTGAAGTTGTTGAAGTATGGCAGGCCGTAGATGACGAGGGATGACAAGCAGAAGCTCAGGGCCTTCAGTGGTGACGTTGCGGCGGTAGAGGATGCCGTCATGCAGCACGAACATACGGGATTCAGCGTCATGGCTGTCAGACTGGATGGCGTCGATGATAGTGCGCAATGACTCATCCCGTCGTTGTTCGATGCGCATATCGCTGACGTCTGTGAACGCCATTACTCTGCTCTCCAGGTCAGGCGCAACGGGATCAGGAGGATCTACCGGATATCGAGAAAGACAGTCTGCGTCCTTGTGCAAACGGCCAGACTTGTAGCTGACGCGAAACGAAAATTCCTGAAGCCTCAGAGCCCAGCGAGCCAGACGTCCAGTCGGGTCCTTCAGAGAAGTCAGCCAACAGAGGGCGTGGTGGTCCGTAACGACAGTGAAAATGCGACCATATAAATATGGCCGAAACTTGGCGACGGCCCAAACTAAAGCTAGACACTCTCTCTCGGTGATGGAATAATTCATCTCCTGGGGAGAAAGCAGGCGACTGGCGTAAGCTATCACGCACTGTCTACCGTGGTGCCGCTGAGCGAGAACTGCGCCGATACCGTGGCCACTGGCGTCGGTGCGAACCTCTGTGGCAGCAGAAGGATTAAAGTGGGCAAGTATTGGGGGCGTAGTTAGGTAGCCGATGAGAGCGGCGAACGCTTGAGCCTGCTCAGGGCCCCATGAGAATGTGGTATCCTTCTTCAGCAAATCTGTCAGTGGCCGGGCAACGTCGGCGAAGTTTTTCACAAAACGGCGAAAGTAGGAACATAAGCCGACGAAGCTACGGACATCGGATGTAGAACGGGGCACTGGAAAGCTACGGACGACGCGGATCTTTTCGGGATCTGGTTGGACACCATCGGCGTTTACAATATGGCCCAGAATGGCAATCTGACGGTGACCAAATTGACACTTCTTGGAATTGAGTTGTAGCCCAGCTGTTCTGAAGACTGCGAGAATTGCAGCGAGACGGGTCAGGTGGCTATCGAAAGTAGATGAAAAGACTATCACATCGTCTAGGTAACAAAGACAAGTAGACCACTTGTAACCACGCAGGAGAGAGTCCATCATTCGTTCGAATGTGGCAGGGGCGTTACAGAGTCCAAAAGGCATGACCTTAAACTGGTATAAACCATCTGGTGTAATGAAGGCCGTCTTCTCGCGGTCCATTTCATCGACAGAAATCTGCCAGTAGCCGGACCGAAGATCTATAGACGAGAAGTATGTAGCCCCGTGTAGGCAGTCCAACGCGTCATCGATGCGTGGTAGCGGGTACACGTCTTTGCGTGTGATCTTGTTTAGGTGGCGATAGTCAACGCAGAAGCGCCAGGTACCATCTTTTTTCTTCACAAGGACGACAGGGGAGGCCCAAGGACTACTTGATGGTTCTATGACACCTTTGTTGAGCATTTTGTCCACTTCTGCTTGGATAACTCTACGCTCAGTGGGGGAGACACGATAGGGGCGTCGGCGAATAGGACTGGAGTCACCAGTATTTATACGGTGCTGAACAGTGGATGTTTGCCCTAGAGGTCTGTCGTCGAAAGAAAAAATGTCGGTATATGACGCGAGAAGGCGATGGATGTCATTGGCTTGCGCAGGATTGAGGTCGGGTGCAATCATCTTCGAGAAACGATCTGGCCGAGAACAGGTGCTGTTCGCTACAGGAGACTGAAGTAAATCAATCTCGGTGGTGAGCGCTGCTATTTCGAATTCGTCAGCATTAGATACGCTGGCCAAGAACATGCCACGAGGAAGCACTTGAGGGCACAAGCTGAAATTGAGAAGTGGAAGCGAGGTACAATTGTCAGTAACAGTCACAAGCGTATGGGGAATGGCAATGTTGCGGCTCAAGAGGACGTCGGCGAGAGGAAGGAGGACATATTGACCATCGGGAACTTGGGGCTGTGCGGTCAAAACGACGAAGGTGGCTGCCTGAGCTGACAGCCGCACATCCTGAAGAGAGCACAGGCGCGGCGGGGCAGTGTGGGGTTCAGCGACTATCTGAGGCAACTCTAGCTGAAGAACGCCTGTAGCACAATCGATCAGAGCAGAATGATTCGACAAGAAGTCCAGGCCTAGGATAATGTCATAAGGGCAGTGGTCAATCACGGCTAAAATGACAGAAGTAGTGTGGTCCTTTATACGTAAGCGGGCAGTGCACAGACCGAGAACCATCGGCGTGCCGCCATCGGCCACACGGAGCATTTGTGCAGCCGCTGGTGTCAGAACTTTCTTTAAACGTGTGCGTAGGCTTGAACTCATGACCGAAATGCTTGCGCCGGTGTCGACAAGTGCTTGTACAGGTTCGCCGTCTACTTTAACGTCTATTACACTTCGTCTGGTGGGAACGGAAAGAGGATTTGCTGCGGAAGTCGTCAATGCAGCACCACCTCCGGGGGCTGCATTTCTCAGTTTTCCGAGACAACGCGGCCGGAAGCCACGGGGGACGAGAAGCGCCGTGGCTGCGGCGAACGGGACGATGGACGACGTGTTTGCGGCGATCGAGACTGGTGCCCACGTGGTGAAGGCGAGCGGCTGTACCAAGTGTTCCGAGAATGGTCAATGGCATTGGGCTCTTCGGCAGGTGGAAAGGTGCGGGCGGTATCGTCGAAACGGGTCATATTGGTCGTTGCGCGATGTGCCGAGGACCATGTGTTGCGGCAGTAACGGGCAATATGTCCAACGCGGTGGCAGTTGAAACATATAGGGCGGTCATCTGCAGTTCGCCACTCAGCCGGGTTGCGAGTACGTGGAGAAGACCGTCGGTCGGAGAAGGGCATCACGAAAGGGCGTTCGCTGACTCTAGGCGCGGTGACATGGCACACGGAATGCACTCCGATGTTTTCAAGCTCCTGGCGCACGATGGCTTGAACAAGAGGAACAGTAACAGGAGTGGCATCGGTACTGCGCGAATAGAACGCCGAGGGCGCCATAGCTTCCAGTTCACGACGAACAATGCGTGTAAGGTCTCCCGGCGGCGATGCACGTTGTGGTGTTGACTGGTCCTCGCAAGTAGATGTTGCAGCGGTGTTTGGGAGTCGAGCGAATGTTTGTAGAATGCGGCGACTTTTCACTTGCTCGAACTGACGACACTCTTTGATGATCGCGTCTACGGTGGAACAGCCCTTGCACATCAGGAGATTGAACGCGTCGTCGGCAATCCCTTTCAGAACATGTCCCACCTTGTCACCTTCTGTCATGTCGCTTTCGGCCTTTCGGCAAAGGGCCAGCACGTCTTGAATGTAAGCGAGGTATGACTCCGTAGGGGATTGGGCACGGCAGGCCAATTCCTTTTTGGCGGCGATCTTCCGACTGGCGGTTTTGCCAAACACCTCTCGCATCTTTGCTTTGCATTGGTCCCAGCTTGTGAGTTCTTCTTCATTGTTCTCATACCACACCTTGGCCGTGCCTCTCAAATAGAACAGCACATTAGCCAACTGAAGTGTGGGATCCCATCTGTTCGGCACACTCACTCGTTCAAACATGGCCAGCCAATCATCAACGTCGACGCCATCGGTTCCGCAGAATGTACCGGGATCCTTGAGAGGCGTGAAAACGTACGGTTGCGACGCCATGTTCGTCGGAGACGCTGACGTTGACGCGGAGGGCTGAGCATTGGCCATGGCTGGAAGGGCGATGCGACGTCCGCTGCGGAGCTCCGTTGCCTGATGGTTACCCAGCACCTCTCACCAATATGTTACGAGGTTGGTTGCTTCTGAGCAAGATGTATTTGCAGAGTAAAAACTACAGGCAAGAGACACAATGGCTGATTGGCCCAGTCGCGCGCCTGTCAGTCGCACCTCTTCCTTTTCTTCCTCTCCGTAGCAATATATATATATATATATAAATATATATATATATATATATATATATATATATATATATATATATATATATATATATATATATATACTACGTACAGAGGAGGGGGGATAAGAAGGTTTGCCCCTAAAACACCTTGCTGATAATGTTTTTAAGAACTATTATTGATCGTCATGCCTGTACACTGGATACGAAATAGCGCATTTGGCACTGCTGTTCCCATATATATATGATTTTCTTGCAGATGCGATTTGTGCAAGAAAACGCGAACAAGAAAGAAGAGAGCACAGGCTGGTGCAGACTAACAACTGAAGTTTAAACATAATTCTTCTAAACACGTTTCTGTAAAACGTGAACTTAGCTAGTTTGATGAATTTCTACCCTGATATAGAACTGAATAATATGCAAAACGTGAGGATTAGTCGGCGCGTACATATGAAGTTCAGCACCTATCAAATGAAGGGGATTGTGTTCGTTGCGTTGTAAGAGGATGCAAAAATAAAAACAAAAAGCTGTTTTTAATATTTATGAAAATAAAAAATAAACTTTTTGATTTTCTTTTTATGTAGACGGATAAAACAAATATACACGTTACCATTGCCCTGTTGTGCACATTGTCTTTTGGTTGATTACACTGCCTACTGAACATGACTGCTTGATTGATTTCCAACTGCTCAAGTTAAAACCTAGGCGTAGATGTTATTTAAGGGAAATAATATGTGACTCTATGCAAGTATAAAACAAGCAACCGAAAATTTTAAAAGTAAACTCGGAGTTCTTTATTACTGTTTTTGAGAGGCGTCAGGGCTTCTTTGAGACGCAGAAATCTATGACATAATCATTGTCATCAGGATGTAAGATATTTAGAAAGAATGCACCTGCGTGAGACAATGTTGTATAGTGAATAATGAAACGCGTGGGACAATGCAACTTCGATACTGAACGAATTGCTACTGGATGCTACTGACAGCGCCAATTTTCATAGGCGGCGCTAAAAAGGGTGCAACTTCCGACAGTCTTTGCAAGGCTGGTGAATCTTGCGAGAAACAACACTTCTTCTTCTCTATTTTACAGAAATCCACAGCCGGAAATATATGAAGCGACAGAGTTATTTTACGCAGTGATGTGGAGCAATCATAAGTCATACCACAAGACATCGCATTTATTGCTATTTCTTCCCTTACAATTGTTTTGGATAGTTCATATAAAATTTCTACACATTTGTCGAATAGATCAATTGACATGCTATAGCTAAATTTATTATTCTCGTCTATAGGCCATCTTCCAGAATTATTTGGCCACACTCGTTTTTATTGACTGGTCTACAAAAAGTTTATTCTAAAGAATGGCTACAGAAAGTCTGTAGAATAATATATTAAAAAAACTGAGGTCTGTAGAATCTCTATCGACGAATTATATAGGTTTCTGTAAATACATCTTAGTTTACTTTTCTAATTGTTATGTGAAGACATATGTTTATAAATTTTATTAGAATATATCTATACCTAGAATATATATTCTCTACAGTCAAAGGCCCTCGCACTTTACGTACATTGTGGTCCACAGATTGCCTACAGTTTCTGCAGGCTAGCCATGGCTAATGCACACGCATTCTCTACATGAACATCATATCAAAAATGAGAAAAGTAACACAGAAAGCAATAAAAGCACAAGTGCTAAATAACAACAAAGCTTTAACAAGAAAAAAAATGGAAAAACAGACAATTTAAGACGGAGCATGCGCGAACTATAACAGCCAACCCATTTTCGCACACAATATATGGAATGGTGCTACTCAGTGTTACAAGAATGTTCTTGAACAGATGTACGATCCTTCAAAGAAAATTAGAAGTGGCAGGGCTGATATTTACCTCCTTTTTGACACAAATACAGCAGCAAGCAGAGCACATACTTAGAAGTTTATTTGAACTGGAATTTGCTTTCACAAAAAATAATCTACATACACGTGGTGTGCTACGTTTAAACTGCGTTTGCAGTTATACCGATGTGCCTACTACGTCTCTACTTGCCTTCCAGTGATGTTCTTATACAAACTGAACAAAGGGAAATTTTACGAAAGCCCTGTTCATTTTATTGCTAATAATAATAATAATAATATAATAATAATTTATTCCCATCAATAAAGTGCTGATAGAGAAGGTGGGGGGGAAAAGCGGCTAGTATCCATGCCCAATTACATTAGAGAGATGTAGTAGTGGTGAAACAACACACAAAATGGCAGCAATAACTGGCACAAGTTACACAAAAAAGCGTACAGATAGAGTGAAGTAATTTTAAATAGAGAGGGTACAGGTTATATACACTTCTTGAATGGCGATAGGTATAGAAAAGCATGTCTACAAACGCTGTGTACAATTATAGCAAAAAACATTAAAAGCAAGCAAGAAAACGAAAACTAAATCATTCAAGTAGACAATTAGGCCAGGAAAAGCATAGCAGACATTAATTGTTCTCTCTTGTAATAAACTGTTGTATTATTGACATAAGGTGAAATCGATTGAAGAGGACAAAAAATTTCTTTTCCCGTCGGTGGATCTTCAATATTTTAATTTGAAGTCTGACAATTCAACCCTCGAGCTACGACTAAAGGTGCTCCCATTATCCTTCTATTTTTGTCAGAGGACATCACAAGTCACGTGATTATAGCACCAGGCGGCAGCTGACCTCAAAACGCTCGCGTACAACTTGAGGCATCGAGTTTGCCAGGGCGGAGCTCTCACTGAATCTACCAAAAAGGGGCATGTTTGCGATTTGTTTGGTCGTCTACTAAAAAAGAGCCCTCAGAAAGTCTCCTTCATTTCTTCAATAAATCATTAAAACCAAGGGCCGCGAAACCTGATGACGACGAGTACACTTGTCGATACGTTGGCCCGAGCGATGGTCCTGTTTTTTTTGTTTTGTCGACACTTCAAATTTTCATCTTTTTCTGAACTTCCGTTAAATGAAAAGTGTTCCTTAGCGTATTGCGTGCACCTTAGGCGCATCTGTCTACGTATCTACTAGCTGGTCACGTCTGGGTGCTTTTGTGATCACCTCCTTAACTTAGAATAGACCAAAATTAGTACGGAAAGAAAAGAGGGTTTGGTGAATGTGTCAGCGTGGTCATAACACGTAGAACGTGAGAGTCTCGTCACGTACGTCGTCGAACACTTTCCTACAGACACGTGTGGCACATAGCCATATGCCACAAGCCGCAGAATAAGGTTATGCGCCACATTTGATTGACAGTTTATACCTACCCAAGAAAGACGAGAACGGACATGGGTAATTTATATGAAAGAACAATAGAAATACTGACACCAGGAGCTTTTTCCCATCATATTTAAAGAGTAATTATCAAGGTCTCAGCACGTATGGAACCCAAGCATTCTACGTAGCAGTCAATTGTTATACCACAAAGTCAGGCGAAGTCTCCAAACTGCTTTGCAAAACGAACCTCTACAAGGGTAATGTTGGTACTACGCCATTTGTGGTTGCATGCTGGCTATCAAATGTAACGCGATAGCGTCAAAAAGCACATTTTGAAGAAATTGCGGTGTCGGAGTTGGCGATGATGTTGGTTGTTAGCGAAAAATTATCGTTTGTGTGAGCAAAAAATCAAGAAAGATGCAAATGTTATAAATAATTGAAACTCTGGGTTTCAGTAGGGATGGAACCCAGGTTTTACGTGCGGTAAGTGGGTGTTCTAATACACAGCCACGCGTCTGTTTGTGAATACAGTGAAAATAACTTCATCTGATTTGAAATGTAGGAAAAATAAGTGTCATGATTTAGAAACACACGCGTCCTCTGTACGTGCTTCACAAACCAACATAAAATATTGCACTAATAATGCGTGGTGCAAGCCCCGTCGCGGTGGTCTAGTGGCTAAGGTACTAGGCTGCTGACCCGCAGGTCGCGGGATTGAATCCCCGCTGCAGCGGCTGCATTTTCGATGGAGGCGGAAATGTTGTATGCCCGTGTGCTCAGATTTGGGTGCACGTCAAAGAACCCCAGGTGGTCGAAACTTCCGGAGCCCTCTACCACGGTGGCTCTCATAATCATATATTGTGGTTTTGGGACGTTAAACCCCATATATCAATCAATCAATGCGTGGTGCAAGGGTACATTACCATCGGGCGTGAGAACATGTGTTTATCATAATAATTCATGGTTTAAAGCCGGTAACCCACTACACAAGACGCACACGTTACTGCGCCCGATCCCTAAGGCCATGCAGTGACGCGTAAGAAGTTCAAAAATATTTATGCACTGAGTTTCTAAAGTATACACAATCGGGACAGGGTATCGATATCAGGTTCAACTACTAAAGGCGAAGCTTAAGGCTCCCACAGTTTTTTTCTGAAACGTAACATGTATACTCCTATGATATAGACATAATGTTGTGGTAACACTAACTGTATACTTAGGCGTCATCCACTGAAGTTGGTCTACGTTGTACTAGTCAGAGCTAATCTCCTCGCAAACGCAAGTGCTCCATATCAAGTTACCTCTTCTGGTGTTAATGATAACCGTGTTGCTGTTGGCGTCACTGCTTTACTCTATGAAACTGGTTATATAAAACATATGCAACTGTTAAATGTGCGTTTTCGCATACAACAATGGTGCATGTCTGTATAGTATTACTTTTCATAACATTTCGCTCAATAAAAAGATGCTACCTTTGTCACTTTCCCTCCTCCTTCGTCGCGTGACATCGATTGCCTTGGTACGTAGGATTTGCCGATTTTTTTATGAACTTGCAACACCCTGCGATGGCTTTTTACGCTTTGATGGGATCTCTTGAAATGATAGAAGATTAATTGCGTTATTGTGTGCACCTATAAGAGGGGTTTTATAACAATAAGTGGACTTTCCCGAACGTTCTACATTGATATTTCAACTCTATATTAATAAGGGTATCAGCTAGTTACAAGCTAAAGAAAACAAACCACCTGCTCTTTCGTGGAAGAGAGTGGAAAGAGGGAGTCAATCAATACCGGGAAATTCTCCTTTTATTTTTATTTTTGTTAGGGCATCCTTCACTACAGGTGTGTCGATATTTTTAATAGAGTATCATGCATTACCTGTGTCAAATGAAACGTTTGTCAGTTTAGGTGGGAAACTTCCCCAAAGGGCTATTACTAGTTCTACAAAATGTCATTGGTTTAGGAGGACGCCACTCTAGAAACCAATATCTTCCCACTAAATTCTGTCAGTCTTATCAAGAACTTCATTTTGTTTCACGGCTTTGCCGCCTTTATGCTTTTATCGCTTCAACGAGCTACGCGAAATGGTAGCTTAGTTTGGAACGATGCCTTTCAAGTAAAATGGCATGGTGCTGCATTTTATATTATTCCCATTTCCCAACATTCCTACCGGCCACGCTGCCTCTTTAGGTGGGCCACTACTCTGTGTTCTCTCTTTTTGTTTGCTATCAACGACCACCATAGCGTATTTTGATCAACTTGCCCCATCAAGTAAATCTGGCCTTCACAGACCATTTATCCTTAGTGTTGCGTTGAAATCTGTAACTGAAGGCGAGGACTTCAGTTACGAAAAGCAAGCCCTTTACAAAGATATGTGCTGGAAGTTTAAGTTAATTTTTTCTTTGGTGGGTGTGGTGAGAAGTAGAACAGCGTTGAAATTTCTGAGATAGAAGACTGTTCAGGGCGCAAGGCAAACTCTGAGTACATGCCTTTGAAAAGAATTTTCAAAATCGCTTCATATACCGCCAGGACGCCACGTAGCGGAATAATTCAACAGGCTTTGTTCTAAGTGTTTGTAGTATTGAACTAAAATTTTGCTGTTTAAGCCTCTATAGGTACGAATATAAGTACTACTTCTATTTATGCTTATATATATGTTATATATATAAGTACATATATATTATTTGAATTTATATATTGTATATGTACAAATACACCTATGTAAAGTATTACAAATAAATAGGTGCCGTTTACATCTCAAGCTTTGATTTGCAATGCAATTTCGATTTTCCTACCTTTATTTGCAATATGAAGCTCATCAACGAAAAAGCTAAAAACATATATGCACAGGGAGGTACGCAAGTAACTCTTACGTTGGCTTAAGATTACCAAGCACTACGGTCACTTTTCCAACAAAGAAAACATCAAAAACATCGCATAGCATATAGAGAGTTAGCCTTTTAGCCGCCCTTGTGCAACAGAAACAAGGATATGCATCGTGATTTCGGCATTAAAAAACCGAGACTCAACGTATTCTAACTTTTCACACTTTTTATTATAAAGGATTGTTGGTGCAGCTTTATTAAGCCAGTACACCGCTTTAGTATGGCATGGACGTGTTAAGCTCAACTCGTTTTGCATTTTTTTACTATTCGTGAAATTAGCTTGGGAAACAACATCCCCACTACATCCCCACAAATTAACAGGCTTGCATTTAAATTTTATAATACAGCAATATGACAGCCGCTGCTTAGTTTACTCTTCATTTTATTAAGTGCGAAGCATTTGTTTTCGTACTGCAGGTGATTTGAGTATCTATCTATCTATCTATCTATCTATCTATCTATCTATCTATCTATCTATCTATCTATCTATCTATCTACCTATCTATCTATCTATCTATCTATCTATCTATCTATCTATCTATCTATCTATCTATCTGTCTGTCTGTCTGTCTGTCTGTCTGTCTGTCTGTCTGTCTGTCTGTCTGTCTGTCTGTCTGTCTGTCTGTCTGTCTGTCTGTCTGTCTATCTGTATATCTATCTATCTATCTATCTATCTATCTATCTATCTATCTATCTATCCATCTATCTATCTATCTAGCCGCCTACGTCTGGGTACTCTCATGATGACCCCTTTAGTTGGGCTTAACCAAAATTGGTATGGGAGGGTAAAATTTTTTGAAGAATATCACTCGCTGGTCATGACATGAACCATTCCACAATCTGGTCGTGTACGTCGTCGTGAAAGCCGTGTCACCAGACGTGAGGAACATATCTGCGGGGGGGGGGGGGGTAGGGTAGAATTTGTGTCACAAGTGTGCGAATATGTTTCACAAGTGTGCGAATATGTGCCGCAGGAAATTGACTATTTGCGTCTACCCAGGAACGGCTAGAGATGGCATTGGTAATTGTGTCATTACCTTGCCACACTGCCCTCAGGCAGACGCCAAGCATCGTTCGCTAAAAAAAAACTACTCTGAAGTACTACGACAAACTTCCATTGGGCTTAACAATGACATCTAAACTTTCAATGCCCCCTTGGTGCCTCATTCAACCCAGAAGTGCATCTCAGTGTGCTGGGAATACGAATAAAAAACTGAGCTGTCTTCACCTTTGCTGAAGCAGCTGTCTCTGCTTCTTTTGCACCAAAGGTATGCGGATGGTGTACATTTATGTACTGATGGTTACACAAATCTCCAGTTCTCGTCCTGGGCAATGGCTATCCCAACAATATCTATTACCATCAGCATTAATACTGACCACCCTTCGATGTCGACAGTTATAAAACTAGCTGCTCTGTGCGCTTGCCTTCGTTTGTTCAATCGGGAACCACCTCAAAAGTGGTCTATCTTCACTGACTCCAAGAAAGACCTACAATATGTGCTATCAGCCCTGCGTCGCAGGATATATGAACAACTTGTGTTAAAAATTTGGCATCTTCTTCATACATAACATTAGAAAGGGTACCAGGTTACGTTTCAGTGGCGTCAGAGTCACTGCGCCATGAACACCCCGATAATGCCACTCAGGCTGCTCTAGATGGCACACATGAGGATACAATACCAATTTCAAGGTTTGTCGCGGTCAGCAGTCTTCGAAGGCTTGAACAAGAAATAACGCCCTCTCTATGGTGTCCATCAAGCAGCTATACCAATCAGACTAATCATTACCACTGCCTGCGCTCTACGATGCCAAGTGGACTCCACCTAAGAGAGGCCACACTGCTTTATGGTTTATGGTTAGGTATGATATTTACAAAATCACACTTCTTCCGCATCCGAATGGCCGACAATGCCCTCTGCGATGCCTGTATTTTCGAGAAGACGCTACGCTACATATTGTGTAACTGTTCGCTTTATAATGTTTTGAGGCAAGCAATGGCGTCCTTTTATTGATTGATATGTGGGGTTTAACGTCCCAAAACCACTATATGATTATGAGAGACGCCGTAGTGGAGGGCTCCGGAAATTTACACCACCTGAGGTTCTTTAACGTGCACCCAAATCTGAGCACACGGGCATACAACATTTCCGCCTCCATCGGAAATGCAGCCGCCGCAGCTGGGATTTGAACCCTCGCCCTGCGGGTCAGCAGCCGAGTACCTTAGCCACTAGACCACCGCGGCGGGGCGCAATGGCGTCCTTTATATAGCGCACCATGTCAATAGAGAAATTATTCTTACAAGAGGCGATCAAGCAACTGATGAGGTCTTAGCAAAATACTGACCTATATATATATATATATATATATATATATATATATATATATATATATGTGTGTGTGTGTGTGTGTGTGTGTGTGTGTGTGTGTGTGTGTGAACACAAAACACTTGATGTGGGTACATTTTTTACATATCTTTGGCGCCAATTCATAACGTTTCGCTCAATAAAACATTACAACACAGTCACTTATTCGTATGCTTCACATAGCATTGGTTCTCCAGGTACGTAGATTCTGCCAATTGTTTTCATTGCATTGTAGGCTGAGAGCTCCCGTAATCGTTTCTTTCGTCTAAATTGCTTAATTTTGGAACGAGGACGGGGGCCCTTAAGAAACGGGTATGCATTGACTTACATAAGATAGGGAAGATCAGTCTGCGACGTTCGCTCATCGTGTGCTGAACAGTGTGGATATCCGGTTTGGGGATTCCTTTCGACCCGTTCAGTGCGAAGGTGAGATGTTCCTCCATCGCAAGGTATGCCTTTTTCAGTAATTTTCAAAAAAATATTGTAATGTTTTTTTTTATATCAACGATGGTGAGTGAAGTTAGTGGAATTATTTAGCTGGCATGAAATTCTTTGATCTATCATTTCTAAAAGCCACAAAGCACACGACTTGTGCTTCTTTATATGAGAAAAACTTCATTAGAAGGAGACAATAGCTATTCAAAACAACGTTTCACTGAATATTTGAAGTTCCTTGAGCACAATCAACGACAAAGGAGTTTAGAGAAATGCCAGGGTTGTTAGACGCCGAGTGTTAGCAGAACCTACTTGGTTAATATGTTAAAATAAACAATTAAAAACTGGGGGTGCCACAGTAGCCTTTCGGAGCACGAAGCCTAGTTGGTGATTCACTCGATGCGAGTTTTTAAAAGAGGCGACCGTTTCTGAACAACAAATAAGGTGGTAAAGCAATAGCAACGAGCTTTACGAGGGCCGCATTTAAGACTGTGACTTTTAAAATTGGTCCTTGTAGGTGTAGGCGTGTTTGTACAAGAATTTCGTTAGATTCGTGTGGCAAAGTTGATTTCGGAGAAAGAAGCCACATGGTACAACGTAGCCATACATCTCGAAATAAAGGACGATCGCGAGATGCTATATGCGTTCACTATAGCTCTCCAAAAAAGTAGAAAAAAAACTCTATATAACACATCCGCAGGCAAACCAGTCTCCATGGTACGATCTAGTAGAATCTGGGGCACTTGGGATTCTAACTTAAAGCCTTGTCCACCGCTTATCCCCCTGAAAGCCCTTGAGAAAGCTTGCAAGCAGGAAAGCCATTGACATAGAAGTAGACACGAAGGAAGCGAGACATAAAGTAGCTTACTAGAGACGTCGAACGTGTCGTCTCTGTGTGTTTGCTTTGGTTCTTCAAGGGAGCCATGATGGGAGCCCAAAAACACTTACGCACTTTATGGTTAAGCAACATAAACGGACGGATGCGGCACGTAAGAGCAGTTAACTCCTTATGGAATGATTGAACCTGGTGTTATGAATTTTAAAATTTCGTTAAAATAATGGCGTTTCTTCATATATTGACAAGTCAACCAAGCTGAGTTCATTATTTCATTATTTTAGAGGCGAGAATGGTAGATAACATAAAGAAATGAATAAATAATAAAGAACGAATACGGAGAGGTTAACAAGAAACATGCCCAGTCGGTTAGATTATAGGTAAACCTGTGTAAATTGAAATGAGAACCGAAAATGCAAGAAAGTGGGAGGAAGGAAAAAATGAAATTAACGATCAATGAACTAACGCACACCTCTGGGCGGCACTACAATGTTAAGTGTGCTCGCACACAGGCCGTCTTCCTCATAGAGCACAAACGTACATTCACTCTCTATAGCAGGCCAACGAGCGATGCGGTTTAGCAGCAGCTCCACGGAGAATAGCTGATCATCAAGTGGTCACAGCGCGTCAGAAAATAATTACCTTTCATAGACAAATGAAGGCCTGTGACAATGCAGTAGTCATTCGCCTCGATGTCATATACCTTGCATGCCGCACCGTCATTCACTCCAATTAATGCTGCGTATGTCTTCGTGAAGGGTGTACCTTCAACCAACGCAGATAAAGAAGCGAAGCTTCGTGCGGACAAAGTGCAAGTGCATGTCAAAGTTCCAGTGAAGAATTTATTTGACGAAGGTTTGCATATTTTTTGCTTGGTGTGTTCCACTCATTCACACGGAAACCACGAGCTAGAAAACGAATATGTCTTGGTAAATAAAATTGAAGAAAGCAAGCAGCCTAGTCTGTGCGATGTTGGAGGAGCTTGTGTGAAAGGACGCAAAACATAAACAGTTACTTAGTTTGGATTGACAAACTGCACTCTGAAAACTCTTATACCATGTCTTTCATTGTTCGTTAATAGCGGAGAAAGTTAAGAACGAAGTTTAATTTTCAATTTTACGCCGAAAGCTCCGTGCTTGATGTCTAAATTGTTAAAGTGTATTTTTTATGTTTTTGCAACATTCGATAGAGGGAATTTTCTGAAACTTCGTATGTGAGGTTTATAGCACCAAAAATTGGCAGAGATCTTTATTTTAATTGATTAGAGTTTATGTAGGACCCCGTGGGCACCTTCAAAATCTGTGACCTTGCGGTGTTTGGTGTCGAAATCTCAACGTGGCGTCTTCGTCTGCCAATTTTTGTTTCGTGCATTTTACCGCTTATCAAGCGTCGCATAGTCGTAAGAGTGATGTTTTCAAGATGGTGAAATAGTGTTTTACTAATTAGCGAAAAATTGTTTTCGATACTGTTCGGTTATATGAAAGCGCAAACGTAGACACGCGTTGGTGAACTTTGAAGTCAATACGAAAACCCAGGCTGAACAAATTATCCGAATGCATGCATATACACGACTAGCTTCCGACGGCTTCTCCTATGTGACCATGGTGCAGTGCCAGGAATCTGTTGGGTCGACGCCATCTCCTATATTCGAAATTTCTATAGTATCTTGCAGAGGTGCTCACGCAAAGAAGTAATAACGGGGTCGTAATTCTTTCTTCATGATTATAGAAGCGAATTGTATTCATTACACTCGTGTCGAAGACTTCAAACAGGAATACGACCAGCGTGGTTGACCTAGATATTGCAGTGGAATAGAAAGTGGGTGCATTGATTGATATGTGGGGTTTACCGTCCCTAAACCATGATATGATTATGAGAGACGCCGTAGTAGAGGGCTCCGGAAATTTCGACCACCTGGGGTTCTTTAACGTGCACCCAAATCTGAGCACACGGGCCTACAACATTTCCATTTTCATCGGGAATGCAGCCACCGCAGCCGGCCTTCGATTTCGCGACCTGCGGGTCAGCAGCCGAGTACCTTAGCCACTGGACCACCGCAGTGGGGCAAGTGGGTGCATCGTAACCTGCATTCTCATTGATTTGCGGAGTATATAGGACTCTCTAACTTTTTAGTAAAAACTTATCGTCACCTCTGCAATTGCAAGAAAAATTTGTCACGCTTCTGCGCATTAACGTGCACCGTAAACAGGACACAATGTCACCCTTACTTTCGCCCCATCGGAATACGGCCGTGGCAGCTGAGAATAGAACACACAGCTGCAGCTGACAACATGATAAATTAAGACAAATAACTCCATTGACTCTCGGCTACGGCAATATCACAGGACAGAGCCTGGTAAAACTAATGAAAATGGTGGAACCATAACGCTGAGTAAGTGACGTACAAAGAGACCACTGCTTTGAATATTCATTTTAGGGGCGAAGCTTCTTAGGGCGTGGGCTGTGCGTCCCCTGTATGTAGCCACCTCTAGTTTAGTTCTTGCAGTGTTCACTAGATGGCGGTACCGTCCCCCGTATGTAGCCACCTCTAGTTTAGTTCTTGCAGTGTTCACTAGATGGCGGTACCGTCTCCAGTATGTAGCCACCTCTCGTTTAGTTCTTGTAGTGTTTACTAGATGGTGGTACTTGTAGCTGATGATGAAAAGATGCAAGATGTTATAAACTAGAAAGCGGTACTTGTAGTTGATGAAAGACGCGAGATCTTATAAAATAGGAATGATGTCACATATGGCACGTGTCATTGGTTGAAGGCAATCTTTCGATTTAGTGCGGCGACGTATGCTAGGGGGAGCGATGTAATAAAATCGAGTGGGCAAAATGTACAGAAGATTCATGGTTTACCAGGTTTACCTCTGGAGCTTCGCCCACTCATCATCATTCACTTCGTGGATATGGCGGACTTTTTTTTAACGTGGAAATGATGTTTAACCTATAAAGTCATTTTGTGTTTAGCGACCCATGCGTATCGTGCGCACTTACAAGCTCTCACTGAAATGGTTCGTATCTCAGAGTTTCAGCAGGTGATATGAAAACTGACTTTCCTTATTTAGTGGCCAATATTGGCAGCTACAGTAACTAGGTCGGGAACACGAAACAGGAGGCAAGGAGAGGAAATAGGAATATGTTACCCGTGTCTGCTATGGGTGTACACGTGTCAATATTCAGTGCCAGTTGCAATGGTCATGTGCCAATATACATGACATAACATTAGGTAGTACTGTTCACTTTGCAGGTCAACAGCGTCGTTTTAGACAACGCCACGTCATTAAATGAGTGTTGCAGATACTAGTGTACAAATTAGCATTGAACTTGCATACGATGAGAAGGACTGAGTGGCGTTAACATGACCTATTGACCACCACTATGTTCTGTCTTGAAGTCGTATAAGCTCATTTTCATACAACGATTGTTTTGACAAACCTCGAACCAGTGTGTCGCCAAGCTCTGCTATGCGAAGTGCGAGACAATAGGTTGAGCATTGGCTTGTTTAAAATTTATCACTTTGGCTTCATCCAACCTTCTGAGTTCTAATTTTTTACCTTACATCTTCATCAAGGTTTTGCAGGGCATTTATTTAGTTCAATCCAATTCAATTTTATTTCATCTCAATGTAGAGGGTAGGCTCGTGATAAAAGTGACGTTTGCCGTTTGGAGAGAAGCTGAGCCTTCCTAATACCTGTCAAGCAACGAGGACATGCGTGAACATAGATCATGAAACAAAGGTCGTAAACATAGTCAGTTGACGCACCTCATCTATTTTGCCTGCTAAAGGACCGTAAGAGGGTACATATCTTTAGTGTTGCATTCCACCTTTTCGAGTATCCGCCCATGGCGTACTGTTCAGAGAATGGGATTTCAGTGCTTGAAAGAAGTAGAGTGGAACTTATAAAAAGCGCTTACATTAGAATTATTTGTAGCGCAAACCTTGTGTCAGTCCTGCTGCTGGACATATCAATAACGATGTAAACAGGTCAATGGTAAGCCAGATTTACCCAATAATTATTTTTTGACTTCTATCTTTAGGGCGAGACGAGAATTACAAATTTTGTATAAATTCACAGGCACGTAATAATGCCAGCTACAAATTTACACTGATTATCAGTCAGAAGCATAAAAAGTTTAGGCACCTTCGCACTAGTGGTGCTAAACCAGAACAAACAGGGGAGTTGGGCGGCCTCCCTCATTTCTGTAATTTTCATCCTTTCATCCTGTTAATTTGTTTCCATCATTTTCCATATACTAATGATCTCTTTCTGATTGATTGGTTGATTGTGTGGGGTTGAACGTCACAAAACTACCATATGAGTATGAGAAACGCCGTAGAGGAGTGTTCCGGAAAATTCGACCACCTGGGGTTTTTTTACGTGCATTCAATTCTGAGCAGACGGCCTTACCGCATTTCCCCCTTCATCAAAACTGAGGCAGCCAAAACCGGGATTCGATCACGTGACATGCTGGTCAACAGCCGAGTACTTTAGCCACTAGACCACCACGGCAGAGAAATTCTCTCTTCCTTTCCACTTCTTTCGCTCTCCGTCTTTCTCGCTCTTTCTATCTTTTTTTCGATTCATTCGCGTTCATCATTTCATTTTATGTGTTCCTTCCTCGTTCTTTTTCTGTGTCTCTCTGTCATACGCATACTGTTTTTCCTTTTTTTGTTTCTTGTAGCTTTTTCTCTCTGTGTGAATTACTTTCTGTGAATTTCTCTGTTTTTCTTTTCCTTCTCTTTCATTATCTCAATTTCTGTTTTTCACTTTCTTTCTTTTTCGTTTCTACTTTACTTGTACTCCTTCTTTCACCCATACGAGTTACTGCATTCCACGCTGTACATTGTTGTGCTGCTCAACAGCGTGCCCCGGGCGCATAACTTCGGTGATCCAAGCAGTAGATAAAGATGACTTTAAGAGAAAGTTGCCATCGAGTAATTGCGTTGCATGCTCTAGAAAATTAGATGACATTCATTATGATGGTGGTTTTCTCGAACATGCAATAGCAAAACGAAAAGCGTAACGTCTCTGCTATGAAATTGGTGAAAGCCCACTAAATAAAACTGGAGCGAGAGGGAAAAGATTTGTGTGTTGTGGGTAGTTGAGGATTTTTGTATGCAACAAATTTCTGAATTGTTTCCACCTTTGAGGTGTAATAGCCTCACGGTACATTAAGGAGTCAAATTGTATAAAAAAAAGAAACATTGGGTGCCCAGTGCAGTAGCCTGACACTCTATAGCGATTCATTCTGAATCGTACGTTTGCATCCATCTCGTTCATCTATCGCACGTGCGTGTCTCTGCTTGGCATGGGTGAGCTAGAAATTATGTGGTGGTCCCAGTTTCCTTTTGGCCAGAGACGCCAGAAAAAAAAATGTCTTAATATTTGTAAGGTTACTGCTATAACAACCATCGTATTCATGGCATCAATAAAAAACACGCCGACATATTCTAGCCCCGCCGTGGTGGTCTAGTGGCTAAGGTACTCGGCTGCTGACCCGCAGGTCGCGGGTTCGAATCCCGGCTGCGGCAGCTGCATTTCCGATGGAGGCGGATATGTTGTAGGCCCGTGTGCTCGGATTTGGGTAACGTTAAAGAAACCCAGGTGGTCAAAATTTCCGGAGCCCTCCACTACGGCGTCTCTCATAATCTTATATTGTGGTTTTGGGACGTTAAACCCCAAATAACAATCAATCAATCAATCAAGCCGACATATTCTAAAACGCGCGTTGTAAGCGAGAGATAATAATGTGCTCGAAGGTGTAGAACGCATTGGTCGCTGAATTTCACCTCGTGTCTCTCATCAAGCCGTAGCACTTTGCTGCGAGATGATTTTGGGAGATTAATTCGACTCCAATTAAAAGTTTAAACCCGACGTTTCGAAACCAACTTGGTTCCTTCCTCAGGGGTGACTGCGGGACTACGCAGCAGTGGCGTCTTCAAAGCACTCGTTGGGCGGAAAATGACCCCCCCCCCTCTCTCTCTCTCGTTTCGCCGTGGGGTGAAGGCGTGATTTTAAATGAAAAAAAGAAAAAAAGTGAGTCACGTAACTGTCTCTCAAGGGTAGGACACCTCAACAGTAGCTCACGAGGGAGGGGAGTAGAGAAGGAATTGAAATGATATAATCAAAAAGTAAAGAAATAGAGAGAGAGGAAGGAGAGAGCGAGGCGCAGGGACAGCGAACGAAGGAAGTAAGGAGAAGACAGGAAATATGGACACGGTAGCAGGAGTCCAAGGACGGAGGACCACTGGCGAGAGCTCTTGTCGGCGTCAGGAGATGGCGTAGGACAAGTCCAGTCGGTCAGGGCTCCGCTGGCGTCGGAGATGGCGAGGGCACAACCGGTCGGCACGAAATCCAGTGAGCGAGTCCTTTCCGAGGAGCGCACTCCATGTCTATACACTGAGCTAAGGGTTCCGAGAGAGTGGTTGATGTTATGGGCTGTCTTCTGATGCTTTTTTTTTGCACAAAACCGAGGACTTCGTGCTATGTAATTAGTAAAAAAATTAGCAGCAGATCCACGGAGTGAATGATGATGAGTGGGGCGAAGCATTCGTCCGTCCATTCGTTCTTGCTTCCGTCCGTTCATGCGTCCGTCTGTGTGACCGTCCATGCGTCCATCCGCCCGTCCGTACGTGTGTCTGTTCGGGCGTCTGTTCGTGCGTCCGCTCTGGGTTCTTCCGTTCTTCCATGCATCCACCCCTGCGTCTGTTCAAGCGTCCATCCATGCATCTGTCTGTTTGTCCGTTCGTCCATTTATTGAACGCTCTAAGTACCACTATCTCAGATCTTTTCATCATATATTCCCCATATAGAAGCACCGCCATCCAGCGGAGATTTTAAGGATTAAACGAGAGGTGGCCCACGCACAATTTCTTACGGCTTGCGCTTAGGGTCTATTTCCCACCTTTAACCACCTGGAGTTCATGGTATGTGTGTTTAGAAAAAGTTTATTCTACTTTCGGCATCCTTATCCATACGAACACACACGAAGGGAACGAGCATCGTGAACTACAAACCTGTATCGCGATATGGTTTGGATTATAAAACCATTGCTTTAGAAAACACCTGGCGTCTTTCGTTAAGCAGCTGGCGTCTTTTGCTTTAGAAACATCTGGCGTCTTTTCGTTTTGCTTTTAGAAAACATCTGGGGTCTTTCGTTGGATCTTTTCATCAATCAACGGCGTTTTGAACATTTATCACGGAGGCAAACAATGGCTGCTACTGGGAATGGGAGACAGCAGAAGTCGGCTTTTAGCTAACACTTACACTTCTACTTCTACTAACGTTTCCTACTGGAACATGCCAATGGCTGTTAATGGGGAATGAGAGACAGAAGAATTTGGAGTTTAGTTAACGCAAACGCTGCGATTTTTTTATTGTTCAACAACGCACAGGAGAAATCTCCCACCGGCACCCCCTTGGAGGTCAAAGCGCAAGACATGTTACGTACTACGAGGGACGAATGGGTGCCGCTTTAAAAAGCTTCGCCCCTAAAAGATTTTGGTGCCAAATGAAAAAGCTCCAGACTTCGTTAACTTTAACATGTTGACTGGAACAAGCGTTCGTTGCTGAAGTATGATAAGTGCATCTTGCTGTCACGTTATATACACTCAAAGAAAGATAGAGTATTTGAGGAGAAGTTCTGCTTGGCACCAGAAATTGTCATCTGACTTGCTCGCATAATCTCTCTTGAAAACCAGGCGCTGGCCCCATTCCTGTCGAAAATTCTACGTTACATTGATAACGCGCGTGACGTTGGCGACCACCAACTACCGGACAGATAGCGCGAGAAAAATACTCGAAGTAGACAACGATTACTATTGCGTAGTTTTATTTTCTGGTTGCAGTAAAAGCACTTGAAATTAACTCCGCTGGTTTTCACGCAGTCTTCATGAGCTCAGTTCTTGCGCTCCACACATTCAATCAAGACACACCCTGGCGCTGTGCTCCCACTTCTTGCGGATCAAACACTGTCAGTATTTGTTTGTGTTGTTGTTTCCCTTTTTTGTTGAACGCTTGCACTTCATTGAATTATATTACGGTTGAAAGATAGTTAACTTCTGACTTGTCCCCTTCGCCTCTTTTTGCCGTTTTAATGCTGAACTACACGGGCATTTTGCACCTTTCAACTTAGTCAGCCGGGCCTTGTGAAGCAATGAACTTTTACTTTCTAGCACCCATATTTAAAGTCTTGGTTAGAGAGAAATCAAAGAAAAACTCGATGCTAAAACGTGTTGTGAACGTCTTGACTTACGGATTCTTCCATTTTTTTCAGGCGCTTCCTAAAGGCATCTTCGTGAACGTGGAGCAATATTGATGCCTCGTGAATTGAGGGAGTCCTGTCTTCAACAGATGTCAATGCTTTTTTCATTTCGTTTACGCCCAGGAAGCAACACATGATATTATATTGTACTTCGAAACCCGCCTAAACAAGAAATAATAAGTTTAAGTAAATGCGTGTCCTAATAAGACTCACTGAGGCAACATGAATCCTTTTTGTTGCGTATTGCTTTTCTGACAGGCATAAGTAAAAAAATGGCTTTGGTCCTTGGCACCAAATGAACTAAGCTTTTGCTGATAAGTGCCTAGAAGTATGAGGTAACAAAATAGATACCTAAGTTGTTGTACTGACACGAGAGTAGCTTGATGCATGGATACGAAAATTTGTTTGAACAGATTATCGACCCTTTTTGAAGGGTCAATAACACACTTAAATTACCCGTGTAACATTTCCCGCGCAAATGCTGTGCAAAATAATGAACTTTTACACATGAAAATGTGAATAGTACCACACCTATTTCTAGAATAAATAAACAAAGAAAGGTACTTATGTTAGCTCTGGAGGTCGCAAATTCAAAAGGTCTTATTTTGCCCCGCGTCTTAGTTTGCCCCACCTTACCCTAGTATTAGGAGGGAGGTGGATTGAGGGAGAGAAGTTACAGTGCTCTGGTGGTGCAAAGGCAGATATGAAGTGCTCTGTGTCAGTTCACTAGAGAAAGGCTATCGACCACTTCCATACTTTTGCCACTTCCGTGATGATGCGGAAGACGGATTAACGGGGCTTATGTTCTTTAATAAGTGCAAGCCTACATGGGTAAAATATTTTCTAATTTTATCTTCCTGATGAAACGGTATTCTAATAAGTTTTCTAAAGTTTCAAAATTCACGAAGTTCTCTCTCAGAAAAAAGTTATTTATACCTGTTGTCACTATAAGTTATTGTTCAAGTGTACTGTAGACAAAAGAGGCTTTGAAAAAAGCGGCAAGTTGATTACTTCTCATGCTCAAAAAACATCTGCTGGAACATTTTTTCCATAAAAACATGTATCAGCCACCTGCTTTCAATAATGATATTTATGCGCTATCGAAATAGCAGTATCTTTTACTACAAAAAAAGCTTCGAATGGGGACTGTTATATGCTCACTGCTCTATTTCTTAAGTACTTGTGCACTGTCAGCAGAATAAGACATTTGGCCTTGTATTGAATGAGGGTACAGAAGAAAAGCAATGGCGTTTAAAATACACTTTTACGAAGGTCCACGAACCTTTAAGTCGTTACAATGCCCTCCCTTTTAATCGATGATTGCCACTTCCTCACTCATCAGCAAAGAGTTCACGCAAAATAGGGAGATGTATATACTGCAGTTTATTCCGAATAAGGTACACGCCCCGAAGCCACATTTTTATTGTGACTCCACAACCTTTCCGACTTGACTTTCCATTTCGTTTTTATAGGGAGCCTTAATGTGTTTCAAATACTGCTTTTCATTACTCCGCTGATTCAGAAGAGAGCACACATGCTCCCGGAGATGTCGCGTACGTAAAAGGGAGTTCTGAACACTCCCTTTCTTTAATTATACAGGAAGGGCCACAGCAGAAATTCTTTAACGACGACTGCCGACCAGACTATTTCCACTTCATTCAGTGTGGCTACATCGACACGACAGGCCGTTCCTGGAAGTCAGCTACTAAGTGCCATGCACGCCTTGTACCATGTTTTTGAGTAACACTCTGGCAAACTTTGTCAACAAAATATCACAACATCTTTATGCACGAAGAAGCGATAATGTATCCATGGAGCCTCTCAGGCCATATTATCGGTCGCTTGTACTGGAAACGTGCAAAGACTGCCTCGCTAATGCAACTTTGATATGTACAAAAAGTAATGTCACAACGCAAGAAGAAAACAAGACGAACAGAAAAATAGCACACGGGAAGGATGCTCTTTTTGTGCCTTTTTCTTCTCCTTACGTTGCATTTTGAAAACTTTAAAAGTGTCAACCAACAAGCCCAACTGATGTACTTTGATGGCCGCACCCCCACTTTCAGGATGCACACATTATTTCACTCACCTAGCACCACCGCTGCTTCGCGGCTAGCCATGTTGGTTCGAAAATAACAGAGGGCGGTGGCTTGCGTGGGGGCGGTGCTATAAAAGCGTTGGTGTCTAAGTTCTACATCCATTCTTTGATGTAGAGTTATGTGCAGGCCTTTGACTTGTGTAATTTATGTTATGATACACCTGACATGCATGTCATGAGCATTCATAATGTTCATGTCCGTCATAAGCACAATAAATTGATGTCTATTTCACTATTAGAACGCAATGAAGCGACAACTATGTCATGCCAATGACGTCTTGTAAAGTGTGCGACTTGATATATATCACAAGTTTGTCATTCTTTTCATGTGTTAATTGTGCTCTAATTAATGGTGGCCATGCTCTTGTGCCACGTCGTCATAATCACTGTGATAATCAGCCTGACTACGCCCACTACAGAATGAAGGCCTCTGCCATGATGGGCCAGTGGACCCAGTATTGTGCTTCATGCTGCTACGTTATACCTGCGAACTTTATGACCTCATCAACCCACCTAATTTTCTGCCTCCCGTTGATGCACTTGCCTTCCCTGGGAATCGAGTCCGTTACCCTTAATGACCAGCGGTTATCCTGCTTACGTGCTACGTGCCCGGTCTATGTTAATTTCTTCTTTTTGGTTTCAACTATGATATCCTTGACCCCAGTTTCTTCCCTGACCCACTCTGCTCTCTTCTTGTCTTTTGAGGTTACACCTATCATTTTCCTTTCAATCGCTAGCTGCATCGCCCTCAATTTAAGCAGAACCTTCTTTGTAAGCCTTCAGGTTTCTGCTCCTTAAGTAAGTACCGGTAAGCTGCAGCTGTTATATACCTTTCTCTTGAGGGTTAGGGGCAGATTACCGTTCGTGATTTGAGAACGCTTGCCGACCACGATCTACCCCATCTTTATTCTTCTGGTTATTTTACTCTCATGGTTCGGGACGGTGGTTACTACCTGTCTTAAGTATAGGTATTCCTCTATAACTTCTAGCGTCTCTCCACCTATCACAAAGTACGTTTTCTACCGAGACTGTCGCATATGACTGTAGTCGCGTTCACACAGACGAGGCAGTGCCGTATTGCATTTCGCAGCGTACCACAATCATACTGTGCAATGGAGCTTCTACATGGAGAGCATTTCCCGACATTGGAAAACTATTCCAAATAACTTCCATAGGTTTCGTTTTACTGCCGAGCAACAAAGATGACGCACTTGTTGCCGTCTAACATTTATTGCTACTTCCTAAGCGAGGCCTTTAGGACTGCATGTAACGCGTCTATCGAATTACCCGTCATGATCTACCTTATCATGGTAGATTATTGTGATTAGCTTTACCAGCTCATTACTGTTTCGCAAGCACTTTGTGCGAAAGATTTCCTCAGTTGACACAGCGTCGGTACACCTAACCAAGTGGATGGTAGGAGAGTTGTGAAGACTCAATCACCTCAGAGCGCTTATCGCAAAGAAAAAGCTTCCAACGTATGCAACTTTACGAGCGCGCTTGCTCCGTATGATTAAGAAGCGTTTATATATGGTCTAAAAAGAAGTCTGGGCGCCGCTAAACGATACAGTGCAAAGCTAAATGTATAACAAATGGTATGAGACGAGCGTTGAAGCACAGATCATGAGCCTATATACTTTGTCATCTCACTTTCTCCACTTACCTCTTTGCGGAGTGGGCCACGCTGGCGTGAAGAATGAAAGCATCGTAATGTTTTGGCGGTGCAGGGTGCCTACCGACACAGGTGCGATGCGTTAGAAACGAAATCGCAGACGCAATTTGTCACTTGCATATATAAGAATAGCTAGTGCTACATGATGACTCAAATTTAACGTTTTTGAAAGCGGAAAAAAAAGTAAGAGCAGCTCTCTTTTTCTTCTTACAACTCATTGTTTTACAGTATCTATGGATTTATTGACCATCGAATAGATAAACACTTCAATCATCAGATACTAATCGTTGCGGAAATTTTCAAAATGTTTGCTATATTTAGTTGTCTATTTTTGTGTTTGTATCCTGCGAAAACGTTTCATATGCTGAAGCTCTTTGACTGTACAAGTTCCCTATCTGTGGATACTGATGCACCTTGACTCTTTAACTTGCTTAGTCACTCCTGACTATCAAACCACGCAGTTTTTAAAGCTTTTTCGGCTGTCTAAAACAGTTGAAAGTATCACGCAAAAACACTGTTTTCGTCGTTGCTGTTACAACCTCGAGCAGTATTGCGCGGCTGTTTCAAAAGATTTACAGATGAAAGAACATACAGTAGTGTAATGCTTACATCCGATGACAGAGTAGGCCTGGTTCAATACGAGACGAGATCGTTTGTACATAAAGTGCTTCTTAAAACCCGTGGGTGTTAAAATCATCCCATCCATGTGTACGCTTTGTTATGCCTGCAACAGCACAGTAGGTAGCTGCAGTTTAAGGTAAAAGCTTTGTGCTTGTTTCCGGTTAATTGGATAGATTTTTTTCTCTATAGAGCTGATAATTTACAGGGGTCGGTCTGAAGTTCAGCTCATCCAGTGGGCCACAGTCGCACAATTTAGTCATTCACTGCCCGGGACCACGAAGAACGTAAAAACTAAAAGGGGTGGGGTGTATGTATTGTCGGAAAACGTTGTCATCCGAAAAAAAAATTTCCGTAACTCTTATATGGATCATTTATGAAGGCGTTGGGTCAGGATTCAAACAAATGACGAAAATCTGAATGCCAATTTTGAAATGCACTATTTGTTGCGCTGCTTCGTTACAACACAATTTGTTCATTCGGGGTCTCTCCCGAAAACAATGCTCTAGATTAGTCCCACCCGTGTATCTCACAAACATCTTTATTCACGAAGAAAAAAATGTGATGCGAAAACAATAATCGTGGGTTGGGGGCCGCAAACTAGATGCTTGTAGGCTAGCTGCGTAGAGAACACCTGTACACTTTTTTCTGTAAGATGATTACGTAGGAATTTATTCAAAATGACGACAAAGCGTATTTTTATCGGTAAAACATGTATACAACAAAGCCAGTGTATATATCTTTTAATGCTGCGAGAAAAAAGACATTGATAAAAACAATGGACAAAATTATGTTCTAAAATTCAAGTGTACTTGTTCAACTGAAGTTAGGTGATGATCGTATGCTCACTCTGACCCTAGCGTCATTCTCCAACTCTAAGCACAAAAAATATGGCAAAGACGGTCGACGATATGCCTGACTCCAACGCGAATGCTTTAGGATCAGGTGAGCCGGTCATATAAAGACCTTGGCCCGCAACGTAAAGACAGCGCAACTAACGCGGGCATGGTTTTCAAAATGTGTCGTCGACAATGAGCTTAAACTACGACTTTCCTTGAATTGTGGGTTATTTATTTCGCACTTAACTTTGTGGTTTCTTTGAAAACACAATTGTCAGCTATCAAGTTTTTGAGATTACATGGACATAAAATTGCAAATGAGTGCAACCTCGCGGTCTATTTCTTTTAGACTAAAGGCAAAAAGATATCCTATGGTGATTGCGGTTCCGGCTTAGTGTGCAAGGCAGTTCTTGCTTGCGTGACTTGAGCGAGAGTGCCCTAGTGGAAACAGAGCGGGAGTACACATTCGGAGAGGGGAAAGGGCTGTAGATTACATTCAAAGCAGTACAAAAAATCCGGGTCTTGTCCTGCGCCCCAGAAAGAAGTGAGCCTCTAGCGTTTGCTCACGAAAAGATAAAAACAGGTTGTGCTTCCAAACGATGTAGTAATGATTGAGCTAGCGCCCGGAGACCACGCGGTAGGACTGAAGAGGAGATTCTCGCGAAGTCCCGCATCTTGTACAAGCAGTATAGTGGTGGTCCGAAGCCGGACACCGTTGGGAAATTGCGGAAGAGCTGCTATTTGACCAGTGCTGATTACCAATAACCCGGAGAACGAGAATCGTGGGGCAGTCATGAGAAAATCGTGCCAAGGAGAAAAGAGGGAGCTGTATTCAGGCTACGCAAATGGCTATGAGCGCGCTGGTGAGAAGGCAACCAAAGAGATCTGGTAATTCACCCACTCATTTCCCGCTTGCTGGGCCGCGCCACTGACTTGTTGACTTTGGTTCCTGTATCCCGCACCTTGTTTAGAAACCCAAGTTCCCCTCCTACCTCAACCCATGTCGGCGGTTGCCGCTGTGATGCAGATAATTGACTAAATCAGCCGTTCTCATTCAGCTTCCTGTCATGTCCGCCCGCCGGCTCTCAAAAGCGGTTTCGCTTGATGCACGGCCCAACAATTCAACGAAGTTGTCGATTGTGTAGTGTGTCTAGGGATCGTCATTCCGAAGGGAAAACAAAAAAAGATGCCTCACTGTACCAGAAAAAAACAAAGAAAGGCAGCTTGACGAGTTGTCCGGCATGTTGTCATTGCTTCCCCATGAGGAAAGGGGACAGCGTGCTCTGCCGTGTGTGTCGTCAGCGTGTAATCCGATCAAGCAACAGACCAGTGATGCGAGACCATGGCCACGTTCATAGGCTCAACGAAACTGCTCAGCTAAGCTTACATATCTTTTCATTGTTCAGTGTTTTCCATTGCGATCATCTCTTTCTCTCTCTACCTTCCGATATATATATATATATATATATATATATATATATATATATATATATATGGATAATTTATTTATTTATTTTCTTGCTATTCAGCGTAACCTCGAATTGTGCCCCGCAATGCTTCACGCCAACTTGAGAATGAGGTAGGACGTGATTAAATATACATGTCTTTTCCTAAATGAGTCATCGCCCAGTATAGTTGTGGCTTAAGCTCAGAAAGTATACTCTGGAAATAGAACTCTCCAGCACACGTGCTGCTCACAGATGCGTAGTTTTGCTGTGCTCGCCCATGCACCTAATAAATTAATGTACGACCACGTATATGGCAAAAACAGGGGAAAATTATTAGTTTGCGAATATGTTCTCACAACCAGCAAAAAGTTCGCTTTTTGTCAAATGTGGTGGTCTGGGAACTCTTGTCCGCGCTATTGTTGCTTTACTCTTCGCCTTTTTTCGATAAAACTCGCGCGCATACTTTCAACCAGCCGGCTTGAGCCTACAGGGTAGCACGACAGCTGTATCCTCCAACGCACAAGTTCCTCAACAGTCGACAGGCATCCTCCGGCGCCATGCTACAAACTCACAGTCTTCTCTCTCCCCACTCATTTTATCGCAAAAATACCAATTCTTCCCTATCTCAACGTGTACTTTCCGCCCCGAACCTCATGTTTCTACAACGCACAGCCTTTCACACTGTCCGGCCGATCCTGCGCCTTGAGCCCTAAAGCACCTAAAGACCTGGAAGGACTGGGAAACCCTACTTCGTTTAGAGGATCCGGTTAAGCAGACTATATAGGGCTGCTATATCTGCCAGCGTCATGGGCCACCACCAAACGAACTTTCGAGTGCAGCGGGGTCGTGTGGAGCGCGGAACCTTACGCGGTTCAAAATCCTTTGTCGAATAACGCTTTCTTCTCCTCCTAGAGTTATGAAATTCGGGCGGAATATTCAATCAGCAGAAGTTTTCAGAAGAGCGAAATATGCCCAACTTTACAAAAGTGCTTCGGGAAGAATGTATCATATGTGCTGGACTCTGAAGTGGTGGGGACAATATGGGTACAATAACAGAAATCTATACTGTTGAACCACAATTGAACGATGGGTGCCAGTATCGACGCCATGGCATTTCATCCCAAACGTAAAGTTCCCTCAGTGCCGCATCAATTTCACTTCAACTACACTGACGCTATAGTAATTATATTGAGAAATTTATTCAAGTTAGAAAATTTCGCGTCTATAGAGCCGTGCGTAAATACTTGCCTTAGAGGTGCCACGCGTTTCACGATACTCGCCGCTGGCACGGGTGGAAGCTGCTGTCAGCATTCGACACTGAACAAATAGAACACGACAGGCCTGAGCTTCTGGCCCGCCTTTGCTGCTGAAGCTATTGCTTTACGACGTACCACCATTTGAAATATGTTCTCGGTCTCGAACGACGTGATAGAATTTAAAGCAGTGAAAAAGACGGAAGGAAAATATAAAAGCACGACAGGGAATAAAGTGCTGTTTTCTTCGCCCTTTTCTTGCTGATCTGCAAACTCCCGCACTTGTACTTTTCTCTGCTCGCACCGTGCTTATGTGACCAGCGTAGCTGTTCAGGCCAGCGTTAAAAGAGTCCCCAAAAACTGCAAGTGCCCAGGAACTGGGCAAGCCCCACTACTGAAAACTGCATGTGCGGGCGTCCAACGAAATCTGCTCGGTGAAGTCATGTATGTCAAACACTTGAATAAGAAATATAGATAAAAAGATATCAAGAAAAAAATACAGAAAAGTGAAACAGAAAAAATTATAACCTGAATAAAGACAAAAAGGTGGAAAGTCAGATGGATATACAAAGAAACGTAGAAAGACAGCAAAAGATGTCCAAAGGGAGAGAAAAGAACACTGCAAGAAAAAAAGAAGCAAAAAAACAAACTCGTAGACTCGCCCATACAGTCGGAATCGATGATGTGCGAAGCATGAATGAGGAAGCTTGATATGTCACTTTGAAATCAGCACAGCGTAACGATGCGGACGTAAGTTATGCCGTACATGACTTACACGTCAGCATTATCATGTTAGCGCCTGGTTCGTGTACATTCACGTCACAAAATACTAAATTTGATATATTTAAATATAGCCAAATGGCGGCGAGCAAACTATGGGCGTAGCATGTAGTCATGTGTTACGTGATACGCATGTCATGATTATCATGTTCGTACTAATCATTTACCTCCATCATCCATGCACGCCACGTAACACCAAATATGGTATATGTGAAGCTATAGCGAATCGGCTGCGAGCGCACTGTGAGCGTAGCATGCAGTCATGTCTTACTTGACACACATGTCATAATTATATTGTTTGGATATGTTACTTCCCTTTTTCGTTTATTCAAGTCACGTATTATCAAATTTGGTAATTGTGAAGCTTGCGCGAAGGCTGCGAGCACATCATGAGCGTAGTGTATTGTCATGTTCTTGAATGACACGCAAGTCATGATTATTTTGTTTTTACCAGTAATACTTTCCTCATCCATGTTTTGTATTACCAAATTTGGCACGTCTCAAGCTATAGAAACAGCAGCGAGCGCACTGAGATCGTAGAATGTAGTCATGCCATTGATGACTTGCATGTGTCACAATTTCCACGTTAGGGTTGGTCAATGTTCGTCATGCAGACTTCTTATACCACACTAGTTTTGCAATATGTCATGTCAACTAAACCACCGCAAGAGCAGCAAGATCATGAAAAGCATATTATGACATTCCAGACATACAAGTCTAGAAATTGAGGTTATGGCTAGTCACGTTTGCGTGTCATACAGTCATGTTACGCCATACCAAATTTAATATAGATCCCATGGTTGAAACGGCCAGGAGAGCTAAATGTAGTAGGCCGCTAGAGATAGATAGATAGATAGATAGATAGATAGATAGATAGATAGATAGATAGATAGATAGATAGATTGGATGTATGGATGGGTGGACGAACGAACGAATGGAAGGACTGACGGATGGATTGATGGATATATATATATATATATATATATATATATATATATATATATATATATATATATATATATATATATATATGGCCACTACCTACCACATGCATACGTCAAATGTAACTCAGGGGACGAATTGTAACTCATGATTTCGGAGTTAGACAAGGAAAGCAGAAACGTGGGTCTTAAATTTAATCTGCAGAAAATGAAAGTAATGTGCAACAACCTCGGAAAAGAGCAGCGCTTCGAGATAGGTAGTAATGCACTTCAAGTTGGAAAAGACTATGTCTACTCAGGGCAGGCAATAACCGCGGAGCCGAACTACGCGATTGAAGTAACTAGAAGGATAAGAATGCGGTGGAGCACATTTGGCAAGCACTCTCAAATTATGGCAGGTAGATTGCCACTATTCTTGAAGAAAGTATATAAGAGCTGTATCTTTCCGGTACTTAGCTACGGAGCAGAAACCTGGAGACATACAAAGAGGTTTCAGCTTAAATTGAGGACGACGCAGCGAGCAATGGAAAGAAAATTGGTAGGTGTAACCTTGAGAGACAAGAAGACAGCAGAGTGGATTAGAGAACAAACGGGGGTTAAGGATATCATAGTTGAAATCAAGAAGAGAAAATGGACATGGACCGAAAATGTAGTGCTCAGACAGTATAACCGCTGCTCATAAAGGGTAACTAACTGGATTTCCAGAGAAGGCAAGCGGATTAGGAGGAGACAGAAGGTTAGCTGGGCAGATGAGATTAAGAAGTTTGTGGGCATAAAATGGTAGCAGCAAGCACAGGACCGGGTTAACTGGTAGATCATGGGAGAGGCCTATGTGTTGCAGTGTACGTAGTCAGGCTAATGTTGATGATTATATATATATATATATATATATATATATATATATATAGGGCCAAAGAAAGGCTTCGCACTTAAAACTGAGGGCAAAATAAAAAAGAGAGAAACTACGAAAAAAATAAACAAAAAGAAACTTGCTGAAATGAAAGGCACGCAGAAAACGAAGAAAGAAAAAGAAATCGGTACAGAGAGAAAGAAATAGAAACCAGTACAAAAACAGCTACAAGATACGGAGAGAAAAGAAAAGACTGAGAAAGAGAATAAAGAGAATAAAGAAACGCCACCCATCTCCCCTCTTTCTGCAGGCCGTGAACAAATATATGGCGAAGCTGATATCTTTATTGTTGTTTTTATTGCTTCAGTTCAACCTTCGTGTCATTATACTCCTGCTTTGTGTGGCACTTGTATAGAAACGGGCAATTTCTCACTGCCTCTAATAACATCACGCACTCATGTCATTAGCACTCATGAAAGCCTTTCGAGCAGGCTGCAAGATGTCGAGTTGCAAATGACGTAATGTCGCGAAAAATGACCTGCTTGCTGGATCACGTTATGATTAGTCCACTGTGAGGAATTCCGGTGAGAGCACCTCACAAAATTGGTCTAGGTGATCACAGGACAGAAAGCGCCCTTTTAGCGGCAGTCGTTGCTACCGAACGACATTCCAGTGCTGCTCTAAATACCGAATGCCAATATCAGGCTCTGCCGCAATCTTCTGAGTGTCCCCGGGTAACTTAGTGAAAGTGTTGGACGTTGCTAAGCTGAAACTAGCAACGTGTTTACTGCATTGCATCATTGTGTATATGAGCAGCAAGACAAGCAGCTCGTATTCAGATTTGTCACAGCCGCCAGCCGCATTCGTGCGAATGTGTTAAAGCATTTAGAGTTACTCCCTTCCAATCGAAACAAGCCATACCAAGGACTATAATGATGTGACAATGTTAAATAGCACGAGCTTCATTTTATAAATAATGCCCTGCCGCAGTTATCTTGTGCCTAAGGCACTCGGCCGCTGACCCACAGGTCATGGGATGCAATCGCGGCTGCGGCGGCTGCATTTTCGATCGAGGCGAAAATGCTGTATTGCCCTGTGCTCAGCTTAACGTGCACGTGAAAGAACCTGAGTTGGTTGAAATTTCCGGAGCACTCCACTACGGCGTCTCTCGTAATCATATGGTGTTTTTGGGACGTTGAACCCTACATAAAAATCATATCAATGCTTTATAAAAAAGAAGAATGACACAGAAACAACCTAGTTAAATACAGCAAAAAATAGACAAGGAAAGAGAGAAAAAACTCGAAAGGAACAAACAAAGAAAGTTGTACAGCTTCATCTATCTTTCAGGTTTGGCAACACTATAGTGCGAAGCTGTCTTAAGTGCGAAACAGACGAGCGCTATGAACCGAAGACATAGATAGGAGGCACACAGGACAGTCGCTAAACTTTCAACTGATATTTATTGAACATACATAAAAAAATTTTATAACACCAACCAGTATAGGGTGATAACATTCGTCAGTCATCCACCTCAATAACAAAAGTGTCAGGACAACACTAACAACACCACGTGATGACCACAAACCAATGCAGAATCAGCCTCCTACCGCTAAAAATTAATATAGAACGTACACAATTATGGCGCCACAAAACACTTGCAATAAATATTTACTTAGAATGACGCACGAGCACTTACAAAAGCCTCAACATCCTAAACACATCAGAAAGCAAGCGCCGTCGAGACTATCAACAGGCAATCGAAGGAAACAAGGTACCTGTGTTACAATAAACTACCTCTTCATTCAGAAAAAATGGGCTAGAGACTATACTGGTTTTGGAATGACCTACAAAATTATTTATTCAAGAGCCACGTACCTAAATAAAATTGGGAAATGGTATAAATACCAAAAAAAACATAGCTTGAACATCCACGCACCGTGTCGAAAACCATAGGAAAACAAAGAAGTCATGAACAGTACTTCAACAACAAGGTGCTAATCCAGGAAACAGCGGAGAAAGAAGTACTAAAAAGGTATAGGAGATTACGCATGCGTCTTTCATGGTATATTTTCATGCATGTGTTTCGTGGTGCATTATTCTGGGTCGTTTTATATTATCTATCACCTCTGAGCGGTATAGGAGGCTGATTCGGCATTGCGTATTGTTCTTGGTAAGATCATGGCACTTATGTTTTCGGGCAGATGACTTTCGAATGTCATCGTCCTTGCTTTATAAAGTTTTCATGTCTCCTCAATAAGCCTCAGTTGACAGTTGAGCGCGTGTCCCGTGTGCTTCTTGTCCCCGTTTCATAGCGCTATATAGTCGGTTTAGCATAAAGGAAAAACCAACTTTCCAGAAAACACGCCTTGCTGCCTTCAGTTGTTGCTTGGCGTCCCAGTCTCTTAAATGTAACAACGCTGATGTAACCAGTCAAAAAGCATTGACTGCGTCATTTCCCGCCCGCCTACTTACATTGAAATTCACTCTGAATGCAAGAACAACTGAAGCACTGTTCAAGCTTTCAATTTTTCTCCTTCACTATACACGGCCATATCATGCACGCTGCAAAGGTCCCTGTGCATCAATGATGTCACCCGCCTTATTTCACAAGACAATGCTTTTTTGTACTGTCCTGAGGTGAATGGAAAATGAATTTCGAATGTGGATGCATGCAAACAAACGTTATTGAACTGACCAACTAGAAAATGCGGGAAACATTCACTAAGTTGCAGAATTCTTGCGCGAAGAGGCTGTATTGTCTGCAGCTCATCGAGCTCGTGCAACAGCGTGACAATCATGACGCCGACGGCGATTGTGTAGAGGTGTTTGAGAGAAAACGGAAGAAATAAGCATGGCGCCGTTATTGTCTTTGTCTATGGAAGATACCTCCACAACATCGCGGGGGGGGGGGTGAGTGAGGGGGAATGTAAAGGACTGGAAGGAAAGAGGTAAGAGCAAGCTATAAAATTGGTTCCAAATCTGCATGTTACACCGCATATGTAGTCGAAAGACGATAGTCTTGCGTCGGAGAGAGTGAACAAAACATTTATTTGATGTTCTGCGCAAGAAAATCGGTGAATGATATTCTTGAGGCGCTGCGTTAGAGTGCCTCGAGTGTGTAGCGGAGGCGAACGAGCGCATCGAGGCACGTTAGACACGAGCGCCATCTGGCAGTTGGCTTTGAAAACGAAGGCGTGCAGCCCGCGTAGAAAGATGCGCGCCAGTCTCGGAGGTGATAAGGTGTAGAACGCAAAGCGACGGGCAGGTGCCACTACCATGACGTCGTAGCAAAGCGTTGGAAACACCTTTTTGAGCACCGCGTTGCACTGTAGGCGCAGTGCAAAACTTCGAGGTGTTGTCACGGTGCCTCAGATATGCGCAATAATTGTTTTTAATTGACAATCGCACAACTATGAACGCAATACATTGAGCAATATTGGTGGGCGCTGCGAATGGGATTGGGCGTTTGATGCCGTTTGAGGTATCGTTAGGATGGACTAACAGACAGATGTACAGACACACAGACGGACCAAAATTTTTCCTTTGAAAGTACCCAAGAAAGACTATCGTCTTTAAAGAACATTCGATCTGTCTTCCGTATGCACGCAATAATACCCGCTCAACACGCGCAGTCGACCGAGAAGACCTCCGAGAAAGCCGGAAGTACAGTGATGTGCACGTTTCAACATGGGCAAGAGAAAAGAAGAGCGGGGCCTTCCAAACTCATGGAGGAAGTCTGATAGTCCCCACTGGTAGCGCCCCGTCAGATATATCTGATCTGAACGTGCCTTGCGAGCAAGGCGTTAGCACGGGAATTTTACTCCTGAGAGTCAGCTTTGAGAAAGACGCTCATACGCTAATTGCCGTAATGAGTATGGCAATTTGTCTGTCCCTCAGAAGGACAGCTGAGGCCGGCGGGGTCGAGCAAGCAGGCAGTGTCGTCGTCGAATTCTTAGATACGACCGCAGAGGCTGGTGAAATCGAGGAAGCCGGTGCTGTCATGGTCATGCTCTTGGGTCGGCGGCCGCGGCCCGTGGAATCGAGGAGGGGCGCGTTGTCTGTGTTGCCTTCGAGCGCTTGGTGACAATGGCAGAGGGCGGCTGAGTCGTGGAAGAATGTGATGGCATGATTGTGCTGGTAAAGACGATGAGCGCACTCGATAAGCGTAGGGGTGTCTTCCGGGGTCGTTCTGCCGGCATCGGCGAGCGCCTCTCGGAACGGTTGGCTTTGGACGACCGCTGCACTGCCCCACTTGTTCCTAAAAACCCTGGCTTGTTCCGTAGCTTGGCAGTGGGTCTTGTTGCCACCTGCTGAGGCCATGATGACCACGGCCTGGTGCTGGAGCTTCCAGGAGGGGCAGCGCGGCTCGATTGCGGAATGCATTCCGCTATAGTTGATGCAGCGTGGATGTTCTGTTGCACGAGGTTCGGCTGCGGCGTGCTTGACAGCGCAGCGCAGTCACCGCTTGTCTCGCAAGCAAGTGCCAGTTGCGTGCCCGAAGCGGCCACATCGGGAACACTGAAGGGGTCGGCGCTAGAGTGAACGGACAGGGCATCTTTGCTTGTGGAGCAGGACATCCGGAGGGATGGTGGTTCCCGCGAAAGTGAGAAAGAGGCAGGTGCCTCTGCGAACACCGGACAAGAGTGGCACTGGTGACGTGATGTTGTCAGCTAGGTCTTCGAAAGTGGTGGACAGGTCCCACTCGTAGATCATGCCGAAACAGGTGTTCAGGTCCAGCTGCTTGGGCCGAAACCGTACCTCACAGATCGTCCCAGCCTGGAGCAAGGCGGTTAGATTGGCAGAGGACACATGCCTACCACAACTAGGTTGCGTTTGAAATTTAGCCGGACACGTTGGGTGGCAGAAAATTCTGAGAATAAAATGGCAATTGCGTCCCTCGACACAGCCCGAAAGTTGCCCTTCCTCTCGACAAGTCGATAGATGATCGTGGCTGCCCGGTCGTTCCAGATGACATCTCTGATGACTTGGAGATCTTGATAACTCGGATGAGGGTGCAGAGAGGTGCTTGGAGACAAGCGCGCACTTGAGGATGTCTCCACCTGCTCGACAGCTGCTGGGGTTTGGGTAGGAGATGAGATGGCGTTGCTGTGAGGTGCCGTGCAGAACGCACAACCGTAGCAGGAGAGAATGATGATCCGGTTTTACCCTTTACTTCGCTCGGAGCATGTGATAGCTGGCAGCAACTTGGTTGTCATTTACCTGAGGCCGGGGTATGGTCTTAGAGCGCGCAGACTGTCGGGGTTCCTGCGAAATACTGCTACATCGGCACTGTCGATGCCGAGGTTGCCTGGGCGGCTTCCAGTTGGTTTGCCTTCGTGTGGCGGCTTCTCTGTGATGAAATTTGTAGCTCCTAAAAGGGCTGCAAGCAATAGAGCGTGCAGCAAGGATAGGCGGAAAGATGGTAGCGCAAAAACACACGTACTGCTTGCTTGAAAACTCACTCGGGTCTGGTGGCGATTGCATCAAGCGTGCTTTCAAACACGGCCATCCTGAAGGCATGCGCTCGCTTCCTGGTTTTATGGACGAAGAGCCACCGCAAATACAATAGAGCTGTTTCTGCTTTCTGTACAGCGATGACGGCGCGCTCCACGTGAAGGTGTCGTGAGCCAACTCTTCAAAGTGCCTTTCGTTGCATGTGCTTTGTATTATAAAGCCGCTGTTGCACGCCACTTTTGCATGCTAATTACTTCTTCAGCTAATAAAGGAAGCGTAGAGATTTGCATATCAACGTATGAGAACAGCTTGGCTTTCTCGGCACTCATGAACTCAGCAAATGATGACACATATGCAATGAGAATATAAACATAATGTTTAAGGCTTGGCCACCTATTATTTGATGAATTCCAAACTGCTTGAGGCCCGTGTGCTTGGATTTAGGGGCACGTTAATGAACCCTAGCTGGATTAAATTTTGTAGGTCATACTGTGATGTAGAGGACAATAATATTGTAGGTTCGGGACATTGAAACACAAGAAATAATAATGTCACCACAATATGTTGCAAACATAACCGTAAATTGATATGATATGAAATCAGCTCTTGAGATTCTTCTCTTGCGCTTACCTGCTCACCGATCTTCTTTTTCTTCTTTTCCATATTTTGCATTATTGTAGTAAGAGGTATGTTATTATTAACTGTATAAATATTATCTAGTGCTTAACATCCGAAAACCATGGTATGATTGAGAGGCGCCGCCAAGCAGTGCTCCGGTAAATTCGACCACTCGTAGTTCGTCAACGTGAACCTATATCCAAGTACACGGACCTCAAACATTTTGACCTGCATCAAAAATGCAGCCGCCAAAGCCGGGATTTTGTTCCGCAACCTTCAGGCTTGCATTCGAGCTCCGTAATCACTAGACTATGGCGCAGCCTTTTTTTTTTCTTCCTTCAGTGCCAGTCTTAGACTGTACGAGTACCTGCTATTTTATGCTTTTTTACAGCGAAAGCTGTATATTGCTAAGAGAAACAAAAAATCACAGCATATCCACAGACTGAATGATGATGAGTGGGGAGAAGTGTCCATCCATCCGTTCATGCATTCATCTGGCCGTCCAACCGTTGGTCAATCTGTCAGCCCGTGCGTGTGTCCGTCTGTCAGTACCTCCGTCCGTCTAGTAAGCACTCTAAGTACCGCCATCTCGCACCTTTTCATCATATATTGATTACATACAAGTACTGTCTCACAGTACCGCCATCTTGAGGATATTCCAAAAACTATACTCCCCGGTGGCTCATGCCCGAGAGAAGTGATTACTACAGAGGACGATCGGGTGACGCCTTAAGAAGCTTCGCCCCTAAAGACTCTTCGGCATCGGTGTCACGAGCTGTCTCTGTTGGCTGTACTATCAGTTGCATCCTTGTGAGCGTCATACCCAAGCACGCACGCCATTGGCTGCATTGTGAATGACGTTGTCCACTCCGTCGAGGCCAGGGCACCGAGCACGCGCGCATCAGCTTCTACTCAATCCTTCCACATGTGTAAGCCACTGACAACTCTTGAAGAGCACGGACAGTGCAAAAGAGAGGGAGCTCGCGTTCGCCGGACTGATGTTTTTTTTTATTATTTTTGTGACAATCAAGTGGAAAGGGGTAGCCGTCACCAAGCAATGGTGACAAAAAATCCTTCATTTGTTTTTTATTTCAGTAAAAAATTATCTCCACAGCAGTACACTGGTTGTCTTGGTCGTGGTTTCTTTCTTAAATATCTATGCTGAAATATGAGAACTGTACTTAATATTCAAAAGAGTGAGCAAATATAGGTGGCATACGCTCTCCTGCTTACTTATGCACCTGACTTCTGTACTTTTTGTTCTAGTTCATCACCAAATTACGCGTAGCGTAATCAAAAATCAATCAATTGATTTTCAATTTTGACCGTTCTCTGCCTTGCTGCCTTCCGTTTGTTTTTTGTTTGCCATGCTTTCCTAAAATCATCAGTTCCACTTGTTTTTTTTAGTTCTCGAGTATCAACTAACATAGGCCAGTGTTTCAATAAGCTGTGGCGCATGCACTAAAGCGCGTTTGCACCACGAACACGTATCTTCTCAGCTTGCTCAGAGCTTCTCAGCTCTGTTTTCGTTGTCTTTTTTTCCACGTTTACGCGCACCCACCGGACAATCTGAGTGGGCGCGCGTCTCAATTTTTCTTTCTCTCTTCGCCCTCACTGCCACCCTTCCCCTTCAGTGATGGTGGAGTCGTTGCCAACGGTTCCATCGCTTCGGCGCACCCTTTCGCTTCCTTCACACGCGCATCCGCGTGCGGGGCCACATACGCACTTCGGCCGCTTATCAGCGATTGCTACAGACGTCAGACTACTCAGGCGGCGCTGCGAAAAACGCCCCCTTAAGCGCCCTCATCATCGCGCCGGCCATAAATGGGTAGTACAAAATGAGCCGTCCACAACCGAACGTGCATAAGCCCTCCTATTTTGTTCGCCTTGAGGCGAGGTTTCTCGAAAATAACGTACCTGGCCAGGTTCTTACTTCAATCCAACCTCGCTTAAGAAAAAGAGAAAGCTCACCAAAGAAAACTGTGGGTACGATGTGAAAAATGTTTCAGTTGATTCGGCGTACTGCAACTGGCACATTAAGTGCAAGCGAGCATTGCATGACATCGAGTTACAGGCAAGCACTCCGACGTTCGTGCTGTAACGCCTCAATGCGTCAAATTTGGGCATGCACTTGATGCAAAAGCGATGAAGTGCATTGACGAGCAATCTATCTTACGATCAGTAGTACGAAGTTCACTTTATTCGGCGTAAATAGCTCTGGTGATTTTCGTCGTTTCAGTTGCATTATACTTCAATCTCTCGCTTCCTGTGCGTTGAACAGTTTTATCACGCATTCTAGAATGTTCTGTTAACAGTCGTCATCCGTTTGGATATGCTGCAAATTAGATGCTTGCGTGTCCACTTTCTCGGTGTACAACAAAATGTAAAACCGAGGCCTCCAAGATAGCTCCGGCAATCGCGGGGACCAATGACAAAAAAAAACTATTGTGGTCCTGATCATTTCGCAATTTACCTGTATGACGTGCTTGTTCGCATTTCATAGATAACGCCGGAACTTAAAGCTTCGAAAGACCTCAGGCGTACTGCTGTGGAGCTTGAGGTTATCGGCAGTCGCGGCGTGTGCGATGCTTATCGTGCGCGTCACCTGTCTATTGCTGCATGATGCGCACCACGGTCAGAGGCTCTGTTAAGCTTCATAATCACAGTTAGTATGGTTCCCCTTGATATTAAAGCTACTCAAAACAATAACAAGAGACCTACGTTATCACACTTTCTCACGCGAACGGTTGTAGACAACGCGAGTGATTCGCTTACCCGGGGTAGGGGGGCGGATCACCGTCGAGAGCAGTCGCACCTCACTTCGGCTCCGCCAATTTTCGGCCCTCGCGCCGGTCCTTTCGACCCTATCCGGATAATTTCTTCACGGGTGGCTGGAGCACATTGTCTGGATCTCTTCGACACCCACTTTATTGCGAAACTCGCCCGGGGTGGCCCGGGAGAGCTTTCGAAAGCCTTCGACCACGCCGTGCACCGACCTAGGCCTCTTAGGCTTAGCTCGAGTGCGGCCGCCTGCACATCAGCTGACAGACGGAGCGACCGCCCGGCCGCCCGCCGCTGCCCCGTCGCCCATCTCCTAGCTGTCCACCGCTATGGAGTATATTGTCGAAGGACAGGACGTGTCCCCCGAGGAACTCTCGGACGAATCCTGGCAGTCGCCAGGCCTCCGCGCCCAAGAGCAACGCCGCGCAGCCTTGCGCCTTGCCACCGCCGCAGCTAAGCCCACCACCACGCCGGCTTCTCTGCCCTCGTCGAAGCGGGTAAATACATCGCCTCCGCAGCACCGCCGCCGCGCTCCGCTCCCTCGTCTCCCGGCGGACACGATTCACATCGTCGGCCGCCCTAAAAGCCCCGTAGAACTCACCAAGCTACAGCCTTGGCACTTGTACACCGCCTTGCTGCAAGCAGCGTTCCTGCAAGACCTCCCGCCCGCATCTCGCGACACGGTGCGGATCCACCCCGTCAACAACACTTTTACGCTCAGCGTCGCGGACTCGGCTCGTGCACAAGCATACCTCCGCATCACCTCCCTCACGGTTTCCGGCAACACTTTCACCGTCCACCTTTACGCCCCACCGCCAGACGATGCCCTCAGGGGCATACTGTACCACGCCTTCGACGACTTCACGGACCAAGCCATCCTTGAAGACCTTCAGGCAAGCAATCCTACCCTCTCTGTTGTGGGCGGCCGCCGCATGGGCAAGGCCCCTCACATCTTGGTCACCCTCATGGAGCCGAAACTACCGCGGTGGATCTTCTACCACGGTGTCCAGCTTCGCCTCCTTCCGTTCCGCAACAAGGTGGAAGCCTGCTACAATTGCCGCTCGACCGGCCACCGGACCGACGTGTGCCCCAAGCCGCGGCAGGAGCGGTGCCATCGGTGCGGCGCTGCTCACCCCACACCGCCCGAAGGATCGCCACCCACTTGCAACCCCCGCTGCATCGTCTGCAATGGGAATCACTCCACGTACAGTTCCAACTGTAAACACCGCTACGTGCAGCGCCCTCAACGCCAGAAGGCCCCGGTACCTGACACACACCCCTCGCCACAACAGCCTGTTCCGCCCACAGCGGTAGTGCGCTCTTCCCAGCAAGCAGCAAGCGGTCCCTCACCAGCTCCACCGCCCAAGTCGGTTACTGCCTCTCCGCCCCCCGTACCAGCGGTGCCTAAACCCGCATCACAGCCCATGAATTCGACATGGCCCCGCGGCGCCCCCGGCTTGCCCTCGGAGCCGCAGGTTGTTGCACTGCAGCAAGAAAACGCCTCCCTCCGACAGCAGGTCACTGCACAAAGCGCTCAAATTGCAGCTCAGAAGACCCAAATTGATTCCCTCCAAGCGAAACTGCAAGCTCTTGAAGAGAAGCTGGAATCAGCCATCACAGTGAAATCCTCTCTGCCCTCTACCATTTGCTCCTCCTCCGACATGGACGTTCAGACTCCCGAAGGATGCACTGGCAAGCGCCGTCGACCCAACACTCCCCTTGAATCTCTTCACCTTTCTGAAGAGGTCCAGGTATCCATCAAGACGGCCTTGGTGGATCTTGAAAAGCGGTTGGATAGCCGCTTCAACTCCGTCCACCAGCTTCTCACTGCACAGCACGAAGCTCTAAATTCCCTGCGCACAGACTTCGCCGCCTACCCCCCCGCCACGTCCTTCCAATCTCTACAGTCAACAGTTGATAGCCTACAAACTGCCATGCTTGGAAGCATCCGAGCAAAGCCACCCCTCCATGCCCGCACCACCACCTCCTCCGGCGCCGCCCGAACCTCGCAAACACCGGCCGAGGCAACATCTTCCGCTGTTAAAAATGGCTGACCGATCCATCGTCACCATTTGGCAGTGGAACTGCCGTGGTTTTCGTCCCAAGCGTAACCACCTCCTTCTCCACCTACAACAACTAGACCCCTCGGACGCGCCTGATATCATCGTACTACAGGAAACTCACGCCGACGTCTCCCTCTCGGGTTACGTCGCCTACAACCAAGTAACTCACCATCCTCTGCCCCATCCCGTGACGGCCGTCCTCACCCGGCGGACGCTCACTGTCAATCGACACGATCTACCCTTCCCTGCAGTCCATCACGTCTTTCTCGAGACACTACCTCAGCAACGTGAACAGCCCTCTCTGTTTATTCTCAACGTGTACAACCCCCCTCGCTCCACTGAAGACGCGTCTCTCCTAGCCTTGCTCCGTGCCGCTGCAGCGAAAGCAGCCAAATCACCCCTTCTTATTCTCGGCGACTTCAACGTCAAGCATCCGGACTGGGGTTACTCGAAGGCAGATGGCCCCGGAAGGAGGCTGTGGCAGCTCGCTCACGATCTCAACCTTTCCCTGCTCACCGACCCCACGCAACCAACGCGCATCGGCAACAGTGTGTGCCGCGATACCACCCCGGACCTCAGCTTCTGCCGCAGCGTGCCCGACGCGCGCTGGTATAACACGCATCAGCCCCTCGGCAGTGACCACTATGTCCTCACCATTCAAGTTCTCACCTCCCCCAGCAAGCCGCGCCCACACACGGCCCGCTATACAGACTGGGACGCTTTCCGAGAACGCCGGTTGCACTCCGCCACTTCCAACATCGAGGACCTCTCGACGTGGACCGACCAGCTGCTAGCGGACCTCGACGCAGTCACCGCCTCGATCCCCACCACGAAGGACTATCCGGCAACTGACGCCCGTCTTGCCCACCTGTGGGCCGCCCGCACCGGCCTTTGCAACCGTTGGCAGAAGCAACGTCACAACCGTCGCTTACGCCGCCGCATTGCGCACCTCGATCGTACGATCGAGCAACACACCACCGCGCTCGCCCGCCAACAGTGGGAGCAGCTCTGCTCGGGTCTCTCTGGTCAGTTGGGCTGCAAACAGTCCTGGCATCTCCTCCGCCACCTCCTCGACCCTGCTTCTGCCAAGTCGGTCGCTCGGCAGCAGTTACAACGAGTGGTCCGGGCTTACCCCGGCGACACTCCGTCGCTGATGGCAGACCTGTCCGCCAAATACCTTCAGCTTCTGCCTCCTGGCACACCTCCTCCCCCTCTCGCGTCCTACTCTGGGGCCCCCAACCCAGTACTGGACGCCGATATCACGGAAGCGGAGGTCTACGCGGCATTACAGAAGCTCCGCACCACTTCCGCCCCCGGCCCAGATCGCATCCCCAACAAGCTCCTCCGAAACCTCGACGCCCCTTCGGCTGCTACCCTCACTTCGTTCCTCAACGAGTGCTGGCGCTCCGGCAACCTCCCCCAATCATGGAAACACGCTCGCGTGGCTTTCATCCCCAAGCCGGGCAAGAAACTCACAATCGAGAATCTCAGGCCCATTTCACTCACCTCGTGCGTCGGCAAGCTTCTAGAACATGTCGTTCTCGCTCGCTTGCAAACGTACACGGACGCACACCATCTCCTTCCCCACACCATGCTTGGTTTCCGCCCCCACCTATCCACGCAAGATGTCCTCTTACAACTCCACCATGATCTCCTCGACCCACCCACATTTTCAGACACAAAGGCTCTCCTTAGCCTGGACCTTCACAAGGCGTTCGACCACGTCTCCCATTCGGCTATCCTTGCCGAACTCGCAGCCCTCAATCCCGGCACCCGCACCTACAACTACATTCGCGCGTTCCTCACCGCCCGCACGGCCGAAATCATCATAGGGGACCTCCCGTCTCCCACGTACGAGCTTGGCCCTCGTGGCACCCCTCAGGGCGCCGTCTTGTCGCCTTTTCTATTCAATCTTGTCCTCCGCTCGCTTCCTGGCAAGCTGGACCGTATCCCCGGTCTTAAACACACCCTGTACGCGGACGATATTGCTCTCTGGGTCACGTCGGGCTCTGACGGCCATATCGAGCAGACGTTGCAACGCGCAACCGACGTCGTCACGTCCCACGTGCACGCGGCCGGTCTTACTTGCTCAGCGGCCAAATCGGCCCTTCTTCTCATGCGGCCTCCCGACCGGCGTCGCTACAAAACTCCCCACCCCACCATCACGGTTCATGCCAACTCTACTCCTGTCCCCGTCGTTTCGCATCTCCGCGTGCTCGGGCTGATCCTACAGTCCAACCGCCATAATACACACACCATAGACAAGCTCTCGCTCTCGGTGCAGCAGACCGCACGTATGCTCGCCCGTGTCCGTGCGCGGCGTGAGGGCATGCGAGAACACGATCTACTTCGCCTTGTCGACGCGTTCGTCGTTTCCCGCCTCACGTACGGCCTTCCTTATACACGTCTCCTAAAATCGGAACGCGATAAAATTGACGTCCTCATCCGCCGGGCATACAAGACTGCCCTCGGCCTTCCCCCCAACACGTCCACCGATCGTCTTCTCCGTTTGGGTGTACACAACACGCTCGACGAGTTGATTGAGGCTCACCGCTCCGCTCAAGTGCAACGCCTTTACCGTTCGCCGACCGGTCGCCACATCCTTTCCTCCATCGGCCACGACACCTCCTCCCACCCTCCGGATCTGGTCTCATTACCCCATGCTATTCGAGCGGCGTTCTACATCAAGCCGCTACCTAAGAATATGCTGGCGGGCCACCACGACGCTCGCCGCCAAGCCCGTGCCGCCATGCTTCAAGCAAAGTACGCCGACCACCCGGCCGTCGCCTACGTAGATGCGGCCCGATACAATGCACGCAGGGACGCCTTCGTAGTCGTTTCCGTGTCGCCCTCCTCAGCTCCTTTGGGGCCGACCATCACGGCTGGCACCGTCAGAACGCCTTACGCCGTCGAGGCGGAGGAAGTGGCCATTGCTTTGGCCGCGACCTCGGCTGACGCAAGCGTCATAATCAGCGACTCGAAACAAGCCATCTCGAATTTCGCGCGAGGTCTCGTCTCGCCTACCACCTTACGGCTACTTCGGCCCCTACTGCAGCAAGATGAGCAGTGCCGCATAGAACTGATCTGGGTCCCCGCCCACTCGGGCCACCCCGGCAACGAGACAGCTCACCAACGCGCTCGAGGATTCGTCGACCGAGCGGTGGGCCACTCAGAGTCGGACGCCCTGGTGCCGGAGCCCCTGGTCACCTACCACGACATCACTCAGCATTATCGCCTCGAGCGATATTTCTATTCACATCCTCACAGCAGCCTTCCCAAGCGGTCCGAGATCACCTGGCGTCGCCTACAGACCCGCACCTTCCCGTGCCCCCTCGTGTTTTCATACATGCACCCAGGTGCCATTGATCCACGCTGCTGCCTGTGCGGCAACGTTGCCTCGTTGAACCACATCCTCTGGGGCTGCCCGGAGGATCCCCCGCCCGCCGACCTCCTTTGCTCACCCCCCACCGAGGGACAATGGGAGGCCCTTCTCTCCAGCAACGACATAGACATCCAGACACGGGTCCTGAAACGAGCGGAAGAAGTCATCGAGAAGCACAGCCTGGCAGCCTTCGTGGCTTAGCCTCCTTTACCCCTCACCCCTTCGATTAATAAAGTTGTTACTCACTCACTCGCTTACCCGAAACAACTGCCTATGTCCAGTGCTCTCACCGTTCTGCTTTGCGAAAGCTGCGGAAAACTGTAAAACGAAGTCCTTAACGTCCGTAGCAGTTCACAATGCAACTGTAGCGTTGGCTGGGGTCTTTTTTCGTAGAGCACGGGGCTGTTGCGCCTGCTCTTGTTTTCGCCGTCATTCTGGCGAGTGAACCAGCAAGCCCTTCACGGCGGTTCAGTGACGCGCCTGGCCAGCGGAGAAAAACTCGTAGCTGTTTTCGAAAGGTTCAATGCTAAAATACATTTAATATTTAGCTCAATCGCTGTTTTTTACGCTGTAGTTACACCTGCTTGCACGGAAAACTGTGCAAGGCATTCGGACTTCACTATAATTAAAACTGCGTTGACAGGTGACCCTGCCTCTCCGCAAAACTCAAGAGTCGGACGTCTACAGACTAGATTCATTTAGGTCGAGGCCACCTGTAGGACCGCGCTAAGGTTGCGTGGCTGCGTAGACTGTGCGGCAGTTTTAGTTGGTGTTTATTTGCTTTATGTCGTAAACTTGGAGAGGCATGTAGCCGCTCGCAGGCAGCATTGCTTTAGTTGCACTTGGTCGAAGCGTGCCCAACCATGATTGATTGATTGATATGTGGGGTTTAACGTCCCAAAACCACTCTATGATTATGAGAGACGCCGTAGTGGAGGGCTCCGGAAAAAGCGTGCCCAACCAGATTAGCCTTGAATGAAGAGGCAGTCTGGCGCCAGCCTCGTACCCTCGTGTAGTTGTGAAGTGCCAGGGATGACCGAGCGTTTCGAGTTCTTGTTAACTCAGGAAAAGATACCGACCCCCATGAGGGCAGCAGGGATTAGAAGCATCGTTGTGACGGCCCCCTAATTGCCTCATGGCACTGACAGTCGACGCATCAATGGGCCTCTTTCGAGACCCAGTGCACCGCGGCGACTCCTCACATCAATTAGGCTTATGGCACGGCCGTGTAATGTTTGAGCGCCTGCAAAATCGGTGGCGCGCATTGCGAGAGCGCAGTGATTGCCATTACCTTTTTGTTCCCCCAGTGCGGTAGCTATCGGAAGCGGGTGGGCTCGCGACAGGTTGGCCCCTGGGGTGTCTATTGTTGAATTGAAACGTCTTCGACTGCTTCCGCGTGTATCTCGACAAATAAGCTCGTAAGTAGAACCACGTGTGGTCAGCTAGCGGTTCCATTTACAGCGCACAGGAGACAGGTGGATTATTGCCCCGTCGTCAACAAGTGAGCGTGCTACAGAGAAGTGATCCTATGACCACAAACCCCAGTACGTGTAGCTCTGTCTAAATAATTGTGCACCGCAGAGCTTGCCCACGTCTCTATGACAATTTATAGTTTTGTTTCATTTACGTTTTGGTTGTTGTGGTATTTGTGGAAAGGGCATGAGCCCTCACGTGCAGTGGTGTCTTTGTTACAGAGTTTTCAATCGACCAAGTGTACTGTCCTATCAGCGGACAAACAGGCGACGATTTGCCCAGGGTTGTGTAAGGGTAGAGCACCCAAGGGATAAGAAGAGGTCCCAAAGTTTCGCCAAGTATTCTGAACCAGGCTTGAGGTGTTAGGCACCGTCGGCTCTGCCGAATCCAGTAGGGTCGCCCTACAGAAGTCTGTTCATTTACAAAGTGGTTTTCTTTTCTTTTTTGTGTAACTTTGATGTCTGTATTTCTGTAACTTTTACACAGTCGGTAAATACAAGCTTTTCTTCCCCTATTTAGACTTCTCAAGCATTTCTGCTTCATCTTCAAGCGACCAGCAAGTCAATTGCCACTATTGGAATAGTGGCATCACGTTTCGTCTCCCACTTTGCTATACCACCTCGTGTGGTGCGTCTCGGGCGCCGAGTGGTGAGAGTTGGTTTGTACAACATGGAAAAGAACCTGTATTTTACTCCGCCTAAAGATAATCACGCATATCTCCTTCGCTGGGCTATCCACAGCCGTAATATTAGACAGTACGTAGGAGCGCGTCACCTATATGTCACCCGTTATCCGTCTCCTGACTGAGAGTGTAGTAACGTGGAGCGTAGCACAGGTCCTAATGCGCAAAGTGCACACCAACGAGGCATAAAAAATAGCTGGCGTGAAAGCTCCCGCAATGCTTTGTCAGCAATGGCCTTGCATTTCTCACTTACTCTATCAGTTGGACCGTGCCCCGGCTGTTTGTCGTCGAACCACAGACAGCATGCTGTTAACCAACAGCAAACACAAAACGGAAGCAGTGTTTGAATCAGATGCGCTTCTTACTAAGGTGTGTCTGCCATGTGCTAGCACCGAACTTCATTTATTGTGCTAGCATTACACATTCAGCCACGCATATGAATCACAGTACGACTTAACGATCGTGTTCCATAGTCGCATGACGTGCGCTCAAGGTCATGACGCACGCTGACGTTGTTTCTTTCGCCGGTACCATCCATACTTGCTTAGATTCCAGTGCAATCGTCTGGTCGAGAAACTGGAAAAAGCGCTTAAAGCATACATCCGATCTCAGCAAATCTGCTCGTACTCGATCGATATCAAAAATGTTTTGCGGCACTCTGTTCCTGAGGCGATAAACTGCAATGCCGAAGTAATTCGTATACTTCGAAAATGCCTGAACACCCCTTAATCATGGCGAATTTCATAAACCAGGCTACTTTTAGTCTCGTACGCCCGTTCAAAGGAAGCATACGTAATTCTAACCTCAGTTGTCATCTGTCGGTGAGGCCAGCACAGGGGCTTTGAGAGTGTTACTTCACACCTGTTGGCGAGAAACTTTCGCTGCATCAGCAGAAAAAAAAATGCTATAGATGCTAGCCTAGTAATCCGACCAAGTAATCAGCAGTACCTAAGCAAGATGGCTGCGCCCAGAGAGCGATTAAAAATGCGGTCTATAGAAACCGCATTCTTGTCTTAGCAGGCATTGAGTACAGCGTGATTCACAAGATAGTTATTCTCCTTCTAACTTGCTTTCTTATATTGTGACGAGGAAGCATATAAGTGTAACGCCACAAAGAATCGCCAGCCAAAATAGATGGCTGAGTCACTGCTCACATAAGAGCTTAAAAGGGCCGTGAAACACGTTTTAAGTAACCATGGAATGAATTCACTAGAAGAGCTCATTGTCTTACGAATACAACGCCGCAAAAATTTTAAACATTTGTCCAGTTTGAGCGGAGTTACAATTATTTGTTGCATGCTGCAATTGCATTCTCTCTTCTCTCGTCCAGACGAAAGCGCTGGAAGCTAAGCAAGGAGGGATTGCAGGAGCAAAAAAAACTTCGTCACCTGCGCCTATTGACCTTGAGTATTTGTTTCTTTTTTTTCTTTCATTTCGTGGCTTTTTCAGTGCGAATTCACGAGCCCGCGTTGAAAAGTTGCAGCCTCCCGCGGCGATCTCTGTAACGACCAAGCGCGCCATGTTCAAAGCAGCCAATTGCTGATAGATGACCTTGATAAGTGTGACTTTTTAGGTTCTTCTGTCATTTGTCGACAGAAGAGAGCGCGATTTCCAGCTGACGTTGCTAATTTATTGTGAATTGTGCGCCACATTTTGTGCTATATTATTTGACTCCCGTGTTGTGTGGAGCCTCTACTACCAATCGGCAGTGTTTTCTGACCATGCTCAAAAAGTCTTGCAGGGCCCTTTATTGCAGAGTCATCCTCATCAACTTCGTAAGGTGTCACGCTTGCTTATGCCGATGATGTACAGTAACATCACTCCCACGCGATGGAAGCGCCGTCAAAGCGCTTGGGATGGCAGCGACAAACAAGTAGGGCGGCACGGTTTGAGTATGGAAACGTGGAAAACGTACGTCTGGAGTTAGGGGGTCAAGGAGGCATTGTTCAGGGTGTGATCTCGTAATTTACTTGACTGAGTTGTCGTGACGCTTTGCAGAAATCAATGTAGCGTGGTAGTAGCTTCTCTGATAAGCCGACTTGGCGGTTTGGTACACTTAGAAGGACCAGAGACCCCGGCGGGAAGTGCACGCTTTGGTGGTGACTGTCATAACGGTCTCATTTATGATCTTGCGACAGGTTTAGCCAGTCATGGCCAAGCTGACGGGCTGCATGGGCTCGAGAAACGACATCACTGGCGTACTCAGTAGACAAGGGGGGCATGTGAAGGAAAGAGCATGTCAGTTGGTAACGCTGGATGTCGGCCAAATAGCAAATTGGCCGACATCCAGCGGTGACAAAATGAAATGCTTTGTCCCAGTCATGGAGATCTGGTGAAACGACAGTGACAGCATTTGCGTCAGCGTCCGGTTCAGGCACTCGATCAATTCGTTCGTCTGTGGATGATAAGTGGTGGTAAGCTTGTGCCCAGTGGAGCAGGCCCGGAAGATGTGATCCACAACACGTGAAAGGAAGTACCTCCCTCGATCAGTAAGTAACTGTCATGGGGCGCTGCATTGAAGAATGGCTTCATACAAGAGAAAGTCAGCGACGTTAGTTAAGCAACTTGTCGGCAGTGCTCGAGTGATGGCCGTCCATTTGGCGTTATCTGTGGCGACTGCAACACAACGAATTCCTGGGGTGGACGCAGGAAACTGGACCAACAGGCCAAGACCAACACGGAAAAATAGTTCCATTGGTATGCCTATGGGCTGTAGCAGGCCAGATGGTAGCACAGAGCGGCGCTTGCGGCGTTAGCAGCGGTCGCGAGCAGTGACTTAGTGAACTACAGAACGATACAGTCCGGGTCAGAAAAAGCGGCGTCGCACACGATAGTACACGAGGAGGCCTAGGTGAATGGCTTTGGGTACTGGAGAACGCTGGTACAGCAATTCCGGGCCATCGGTGTTGAATCTGCGACGGAATAGAGTGTTGTCTTACAATTCAAACAGACAACCGTGAATGGTCTGGTGGAACAGAGGCTAGACGCTCGATGATGAGGAGCAACGAGGAGTTGCGTCGTTGTTCGGTCGAGATATCACCTAAAGTGTGAAGGTAGAGCACACAGGGATCTGATTCAAGGTCTTCCAAGTTAGGTGTTTCAACCGAATGACGTAATAAACAGTCTGCGTCTGTATGCAGGCCTCCCGACTTGTAGTAGGCCACAAACGAGTATTCTTGCTGATGCAGTGCCCAGTGACCGAGACGTCCGGATGGTTCATTTAACGATAAGAGCCAGCGGAGAACGTGATGTTCAGTAACCACCGAAGTAGTTCGGCCTACGGGTAGGCTCAATCTTATCGAACACCTGGTCGCGAATGAGCCCCGTCGCACCTCTTCCACCATCCTCTATTGCCCCATGGGCAGGAAAAACAACTTCTTTTCTCTCAGCTGAGACGCGATTGCAGCACAGCTCTCCAAGGTGCCCGGCACGAAGTGTGTGCGCGTTAACTTCCGCGGTAACGTTGTTGCGGTTGACAACACACCTGGAACTGACACCTCCGCTCTCATGGTAGAGGAAAGCATCGGAGAAGTGATTGTTTTTGACGAGTAGGTCCTCAAAAACAACATATAGAGCTCTGCGTTCATTTTCTCTTCTGCCCGTATCGGGCTCATTGTCCTTCTCTGACTTGCGAATAACGCACTGCCACCTTAGGTGGCATTGTTTCTTCAGACCCACCTTGTACGTGTTCGTCGTCGCCGTCTTCTCCTGTGCATTGGCTGTGGTGCCTTCGGACACACTCATGCAACGTACACCAGCTCCCCACGCTGTTCGCGTTGTGGCAGCAACCACGCCCGCACTGACTGTGTTGCACCCGGCCCCAAGTGCCTACACTGCGGTGGTCCCATCCCATCACCGAGCCCCCATGCCCTCGCTAGCAACACGGGAGGAAGGAGCTAAAGATCATGGCCTCTGCAAGAAATGATGGCCTCTGCAGACCCACCCCTCTCTCGTCGAGAGGCCGACAGGAACATAAACATCGAGAGAAAAGCCATGCCCGCTCGAGCACCGTGCACTGGTGTTTTCGAGGAAGCGCAACTGGGCCGAACGTACAGCGTGGTTGTTTCGCCCCCGGCCGCCGAACCTTGGGCCCCCAACAGCTAGGTGCAGAAGGACAAGGTGATTAGTGCTCTGGCAGTGGTCGTGTAGTCTCTCTTCGGGACAATGCCGCGATCTGGCCCTGTTTTCGCGCTGTGCAATGTGGTCCTGGCCATCTACGCCGCGCTAAACCAACATGGCTAGCAGCAAGGTGTTCTGGCCGTGGATGCTTACATGGAGCGTTCGTTCCTTCCCCTGCCGTCATGCCGAGTTGTCTACCCAACTCCTCCGCTGCGAGTACGACGTCTTGCTGCAGGAAACCTGCGCTCGTGTCGGAACACTCAACATACCTGGCTTTGTCGGCTATCACAGCACCACCCAGTGTGAACTGGAAGAGTGTCGTACAGTCAGGTGCAGCACTCCCTCACATCTCCTTGGCACGTCGCGGGCTTTGGTTTATGTGCGCGTCAAACTCCCTCACGCTGCAGTGGACATCGAGGACATTATCTGTGACATTCTCGAAGTCGTCGCTCTGACTTTGCACATCGGGAGTACGGACACCAGTGTCGCGAGCGTGTACGTGCGCACATCAAACTACTCGGCACGCTGGGACACCCCTTTTGTGTGCCACCTCGAAGACCACCTAAATCGCGACACGTTCATTGGTGGCGACGAACCAGCGTGGGTGTGATTTCCTCAATGCCGTGCAAAAGGCAGCTCTGCTCATTAGAGACACGGGTAGCGGCACTCTCCCGCACCGTGGTGTGTCCGACTGTACCATCGACCTGACTCTCGTGGGTGTTACGTGTAAATGAGTGGCAATGTGCACCAGACTCTCAGGGCTCCGACCACTACCCCATTGTGGTCATACCCCCCTCAGCTAACATCAGGTTCACTCGCACCTACAATGTTGTGAAGAGGATGTGCTTCAGAGAACTGTGTGCTACAGTGCCACTTTCGGCGATCTTCACCGTGCTGGCTGAGTGCCTCGACGCAGCTACCACCTACTGCACCATGTCTGTGGGCTGGACACCTTCGCACCAGACATCAGCCTCCTCAAATTTCGCGCTGGACAGCGCAGGGCGCCGATTGTGGCAGTGCGCTAGCAGAAGGCGGAACATTGGCGTGCCTATAACTGTATTGACGTGGTGTGCCGAAGGCACGCCAGACGCCGTCGTGACAAGAGCTGGGGGAACCTCTGTTCGTGATTAGATGATCCTCAGAATCCCGCTCAATCCTGGAACATCTTCGCTACCATTCTCTGCACCAGAGAGCCTCGCTGTCCGGTTCCTTGTGCAGCTGTTGCAATGATGATCGCCACGCCGAAGTTGGCTGAGCTGCTGGCAGACAAGTTTGCCCCTCATGCTTGCGCACAGCCACCACAGGGACACCACCTGTGCCTGCACTCAACAGGCCTGAGCTGTTAACTCCCAAGCTGTACTTCCCTACCGAGGGCCTTCTGCTGGAGATTTATGCATTGTGCTCGGAGGAGTTTACTCTCAGCGAATTTACCGCATTGCTCGACAACCGCACGAAGCGGTCTGGCCAGGGAGTCGACGGCCTCGCTACCAGGTGCTGCACAATATTGACCCCTCCATGCGGCCGTGGTTGCGAGAGGCCTACAACGAGGTGTGGCACAAAAGTCAGGCGCCTCTCGGCTGGAAAGAGGCGCTCGTGGTACCCATCCTGAAGCCACTGAAGCCGGCCACGCAGCTTTCAAACTACCGGCCAGTATCCCTTACCTCGGCCACAAGAAAAGCCATGGAAGCCACGGCATTGCAACGCTTCGCAGGATTGTCACCGCAACGAACGCATTCCCTCCCGAACAGAGCGAATTTCGCCCAAGAAGCTGTACGTTCGACTCCCTTGGTGACATGATCACCACCCTCGAGAAGGCCAAGTACCATGACAATTATGGCATATTCATGCTGCTCGACGTGAGACTTGCGTTTGACTGTTTGCCCCACGCATAGATTTTGGACGCACTTCATGACCTCCGTGTGTGCGGGCGGATGTTTGATTACCTATATAGGTTATTGGGCGACCACGCTCTTCGTGTTCGTGTTGGCTCCACAATCAGCGGTCTCCACACCATTACTGCGGCTGGCTCTTGCCAAGCCGGCTCTTGGCAAGAGCTAGCTGGCAAGAGCATGACGACTGGTTCTTCACTCTTGACCAAGCTGGCTCAATTTGGCTCTTGCCAAGCTGCCCGACTGCCTCCTGCGCAACACGGCGTGTGAAGTGCATGCGGCGATTAACGCCGATGACATTGCGCTGTTTGCCTGCGGCCGCTATTGCCACCGGGAAGCACTTCTCGAATCCCTCCAGATGGCCATCGCCGTGGTTGACGCATTCCTGAACGGGATTGGACTGTCGCTCGCCGTCTCCAAGACGGAGACACTGCTCGTCCACCTGCGAGCATCGACATGCCGCTCCACGCTTCGGTTTTCACTCCGGGCCTCACCATCGAGTGGTGAACGAAGGTGCGCAACTTGGGGGTGACCACAGACCACCGGCTAAGCTGTAGACCGGCCGTCAACGATCTGCGGACGAGCAACCACAAGGTACTTGCCACCGCAAGCAGTCTCCTCCCGCGAGGTCACGGCTGCTCCCTTGTCCTTGCCCTGCCTACAACGCAGTCGTATCGGCACGCATGATCTACATGGCAGCAGTGGCTTCGTTAAATGCTTGCCAGCTAGCTGCCTTGGACACGGACCATTGCAACGCCATGCGAGAGTCCTACTGACTTTCCCACACCTCCTAGGTGGGCCCCATGCTCGCCGAAGCGGGGGAAATTCCCATCTCTTTGCGGGCGACCCAACGGACACTAAATTATGTACTGAGGCTGAACACCACAAGGCAGGGACAGCTTCTTGTGAACAGGCTATACGCTCTACCTCACTGATACATGGGGCCGTGGGTGAGTGAGCTCTTGAGGGTTGTGCCAGACAAGCAGTACCGCAGCTGGCCGGCTTTCCCACCCTACCGCCACATCCCTCTGGAGATCACCAAGACCATTGGCGGCATCAAAGCGAAGGCGCGCACCCCGCTGGCAGCGATGCAGCAGGAGTGCTCCACCCTCCTTCACAAACAGCTGAACGGTGGTCGGCTTTTTACGTAGACGGGTCAGTGCTTCGCGACGGCTCTGCGGCCGCCGCCTGCGTTGTGCCATCAGTCGGTGCGGTTCTCAAGTGCCACCTACCCTCCCTCGCTTCCACTACAGAGGCAAAACTCGCCGCTATAAACTTGGCAGCCGATTTCCTGAGTGAGCGGGCACCCATGAGAGCCACAGCCATCATCAGCGACTCCCGGGCGGCCTTGGCCGCAATCTTGCGCGCGGCAGATGGCAGCCTCCTTGCGCAGAAAGTTTCCCGGAAGCTACACGCCATGCAGCTAACGGGTTGTGACCTTTCACTGCAACGAGTGCCATCACACATCGGAATACCCAGCATCGAGGCGGCCAACTGTGCCGCGAGAAAGGCGCACGATCCCGACACCATCGTCACCAACTTCGTGTGCTCCGTTTATGCCGGCCGTCTCCTCACCGCCCGCTACGTGCACGAGCGTCATTCCGACCCTTGCGTAGCAGCTGGCAAGAGATTCCTAAGACGAGACTGAGGTTTCCTTTTCCGTTTCCGCACCGCAGACAACTACACTGCCGAGCGAAAACATCGGCACTCCAGGCGTGGCAGTCCATGCTGCATGGACTGCGGCAACCTGGAGTTCGGGCACCATCTTTTGCTTCATTGCCCGGCTGATGACGTGAGCAGGCAAACGATGCTCGCAACGTACGGAGCTCTCGGCCTGCTTCCGACATCTGAGCACCTCTTGTCATTGAACAGTGGCCGCGCACATATAGAGCGTGCCATTTCGGCGCTTGATTTGTTATGATTCGCAAATGTTATGACATGATATAAATTTAGAGAATTCGCGCCCCTTGATGTTGGTAGACGATCTGTGTGCCCCCCTCTTCCATTTCGGTCTCTTCGCTCGCTCTCTCCTTCCTCTTTTCTGTTTTCGCTCAAGTTTATTACACCCCCCCTTCATTCCCCTTCCCCTGCGAACGACTGCTGAGGTGTCGCACTTAGCTGCAGACAGTTGCGAAGTTCACTTTTCTTTTTTCCCCAATTTTAAAAACTACTTCCGCCCTGAATTTTGCCACGGCCCACACTAAAGCTAGACATCGCGCTCAGTGATTGAGACCTTCCGTTCGGCAGGCGAAAAAGACGACTGCTGTAAGTATTTATGCGGTCTTTCCCATGTTGTCGTTATCCGAGGACCGCATCAATTCCATGGCCACTGGCATCGGTCCGAAGCTCCATTGTAATGCAGAGTCAAAATGGACCAGTATTGACGACGTAGTCAGCAGATGGATAAGAGCCAGAAAGGCGGCCGCTTGCTCGATGCCCCACCGAAGAGAACGTCCTTCGTTAAGAGATCAGTGAGCGGTCGGGTGATGTCGAAAAAGTGTCGAACAAATTGACAAAAATAGGAACATAGCCCTACAAAACATCGAACATCCTTGGTTGAACATGGGACAGCAAACGTTCGTACTGCTTGCGCCTGGTTGGGATCCGGTTGCACCACTGACAAGGTGGCCGGGCAGTGTAATTTGGTGACGTCCGAAAGGGCATGCTGCAGAACTGAGCTGGAGAGCTGCTCTTTGAAAAAGAAACATTTAGAACGGCCGGCAGATGTGCGAGATGGCTCTCAAAGGTAGGTGAAAAGATGATGATACGTGTAAGTAACCTTTGGAGACGGATCACTAATATCCTAGGAGATGGGAGTCCATCATGCGCTTGAATATTTCCGGCGCATTGAAAATTTCGAACGGTATAAATTTATCACTTTCATCAGGTAGAGGCTGTCAGGCGTAACGAAAGTGGTTTTTCCGGTATTCGTAGGGTCGACAGAAATATGCCAATACCCAGACAGAAAGTCAATTAATGAAAAGAATTCGGCACCGTCGAGGTGATTGAAGGCGTCATCAATTCGAGGCAAAGGGTGGGCGTCTTTATGAGTGATTTTGTTTCAATGATGATAGTTCACGCAGAAGCACCAGCTGCCATTCTTTCCAACGAGCATGCTTGAGGCAGCCCAGGGATGATGGTTTTATGACAAGTTTAGTAATAATCTTGTCCACTTCATACTGAGCAAGTTGGAGTTCCTGTTGAGATACGCCATATGAACGCCGCCGTATAGAACTGGCATGGTCAGTGTTGATCTGGTGAATCACGACAGTTCTTAGGGCGAGAGGGTGGTGGTAAAAGAAAAAAAATGTCTCGATATGATGTTAGCAGATGATAGAGACCGGTAGCTTGCGCTGGATTGAGATCGAGAGCAATAATCTTGTTAATGTCGTCGGCAGGCAGAGTGTAATTGCGGCCTGGACAGGGGGATGTCGCATCAGTGTTCAAACCATGCACCTGTAAAGCAGAGATAGAGTGGCCAAAGACATGTTTCGCGGAATAACTTGATCCAAGAGACTCACGTTGAGTAGTACTATGACCCCTTCATTATCAGTGATGGAGACAATTGTGTGAGCAAGGGCGACGTCTTGGGTCATCAGTACGTAGACAATAGGAGTAACTAGGTATACTCACCATCGGGCACATCGCGTTAGACGTCCAAGGGACGCGTTTAGCAGCTCGATGAGGCAAGCGAATGTGGTGGCGAGAGCATAAATATGGATAATGGTCAGTCGGAAAATTGGCAAGCTGTGGCAGCTCAAACTGAAGAGCACCAGTGGCACGATCAATGGGGTTGAATGACGTGACAAACCCTCAAGCCATGTATTAGGTCGTGGGAACACCTTTCAAATGACGGCTAATTTAACTGATGTAGCATGACCTGCAATGGACATACGAGCCGTGCACAATCCTTGAACGGCGCGGGTTATCCCATCAGCCACTAGGAGTATGTGGGAAGCGGCAGGCGTGAGCACTTAATGTAGGCGTCGGCGATGTTTGGCGCTCATTACAGAAGTGTGCGCTCCGGTATCGATAAAGGCAGAAAAAGTCACATCATCAACGTCAACGTCTAACAAACTTTGTCTCTTTGGAAGCATCAAGAAAGTATTTGTGGAGAAAGTCGACAATGCTGCTTAACTTTCGGGCGCTGCACTATTAGTTTTCCAGATAAGCAGTAGTGGGGTTAAATGAGAACGACGACCAGCGAATCTGCGGTGAGTGAGATGACTGGTGAGGTCCTGCAGGCGAAGACGATTGGTAACCCTGCAGTGACAGAGATCGCCTGTTGAACCTTCTGAAGAAGTTTGGCAAAGAAGACGGCGTGGTAGATGCAAAGCAGGGGCTGTCCTGTCAGTAGTAAGGTTCAGACGACGCCCGAGCTGGCGACGACCAGCGAAAAATGCAGAAACAGATAACATGACCAATACAGTGGCAATGAAAATAAATTGGTCGATTGTGGGCGGTTTTCAATCCGAAGGGTTGCGGGATCGGACAGTAAACTGCTGCTCCTAGTAGGACGAGGGTGGACGTCATGGAGCTCACTGCGGGCTGGGTACAGCCCACATCAAGGGAATACCGAGGCTTCCGAGTTCCTGGCGGATGATAGCTAGAACCATGGGTGCAGTGAGTGGTGTCGTGTCACTTGCGCAAGTTTAAGCTGGAGCAGGGGCAATGTCTTGAAGTTTGCGCCTTAAAAGTCACGTCTCCTGATCTGGTGAAACCGAAGGTGTGTCTGTGTTCTTACATGGTCTTCGCAAGACGTCGTTGCAGCTGTATTCAGAAGGCGGGCAAACACGCTCTCAATCTGCCGGCTCTTCGCCGACTCGGAGCACTGGCATTCCGTTTAAATGGCGTCCACTGTAGAATAATTTTTGCAGATGAGGAGGTCGAATGCGTCGTCGGCAAGCCCTATAAGAATATGTCTAACTTTTTCAGCCTCTGGCATCTCGGCATTGTTTTTACGACTCGGTGCTGAGACACCAACACACGAGACGTACGACTCTGTCAATGTCTGCGCCCGAGAGGTGAGAATTTTGTTCACGGCCATCTTTCGCCCGATGGGCTTCCAAAACAAGTTCAACATTTTCTCTTTGAAAGTCGCCCAACTTCAAAGTTCCAATTCGTGGTTTTCGTACCACACTTTGGCAGTTCTCTGGATGTAAAAAAAAAATTAAGGTACGCAAGCATAACATGTGGGCCCCGACAGTTGCGAGCACTCACGCGCTCGTACTCTGACAGCCAATCCTCTACGTCCACTTCGTTGTAATCGCCGAAACCACTACACATGCCAGGATCCCGTGAGTATTGCAGCACGATGGTTATTGTCGCAGGAGCAAATGCAGTGGGCACATCTTCGTTATTCTCCTTAGAACAGCCCGTTGCAGATGGAGAAGCCTTATCTACCGGCATTGTTGTAGCGAGATTCTCCAAATGACGACCGCTGCGGAGTTCCATTGCGAGTCATGTCGATACCCGGCAACTCCATCAAATGTGGCGGGGCAAGATATAGATTTAATTTGTAATGGCCACAGAGAATTGACAGCCAAACCTAATGGCTGAGTCGCTTCTCGCTCAAGCGCTTAAGGCACAGTCATCTTCGTCATCTTCGCAAAGTGCCATGTTTGCTCATGTCAATGATGCACCGTAACAATATTGTGACAGACCAGCATTCGCTGTTTTGCGTCATTACCCTCCGAGACCCTTCCAGCATCCCTGCACGCTGAGCTTTAAGAATCCAAAAATTTGACTTTAACATTTCGTATACAAGTGAAATACGTTATTGGGACGCTGATTGCCATTCGTGGCTTCCCGTGACCACGATGAAAGATATATTACGGATGACTTCAACATCTGTATTGCTGCTGTCGCTCGCACGCTTCCTGACACCAATATATTCAAGCAGGAACAACAAAACGACTATATTCAGACCATTTGTTCGCAGATGTCCACAGTCCCAAGGGCACTGGTCGCTTTAATCTTCGTGAAGGACTATTGTATAAAAGAAGTTACTCAGCAAGTGGCGCGCGTCATTTGCTAGTGGTTCCTGAGAGTCTTCGATGTGATGTTCTTAGTGTTATGCATGGTGATCCCACGTCAGTGCATCTTTGATTCATTCATACCTTGCATCATACACAGCAGCGTACTTGCTGGCCTAGAATGTCATTCCACGAAGCAATAGGTTTCGAGCAGCGACAAGCGCTAGCGTCACAAGCGATCTACAGGTTGTCCGTACGGCTTTCTTTATCCCATAGTACCACCCACTATTCACCTTTCAAGCAAGTTAACATCCACCTTTTAGGACCGCTTGCACGATCTTCAAACAACAACCATTGGCAAATCGTATGCGTCGATCACCTGACCAGATGCGTTGAAACACTGCGCTACCATCCTCCACAGCTGAGTGTGTCGCAGCCCTCTTGTTGCGCTCGCTAGTTCTTCGTCATGGTTTACCTCGAGTCATTATCAGCGATGATGGTCGCTAGTTCATTGCCGACGCTGTGCCAGAATCACTTCGTCTCTTCAATTCACAATTCATTTTACGCCGTATCATCTTCAAACACACGGCCTTGTAGAACGCACCAATCACACCCTCACTACTACGCTGGTTATGCATGTTTAATCCGTTCATTGGAACTGGGATGAGATCTTACCGTTTATTACCTATGTGTACAACACAGCGAAGCAAGAAACCATGAATTGGTTGCCTCTCTACTTGCTGTACGCTTGATATCGCGCAGCTTCCTCAACGCAGTCCTTCCGTTTACACTCCATGGCGAGGACTCAGTTTGTAAAGTATTGTGCCGCACTGAAGAAGCCCATCTAATTGCTGGTTTCCGCACATTGGCGTCACGAGATCGCGGCAAGCGTCAGTATACTCAACGTTACAATACCATTACATTCGAAAAAGAGGAACTTGTGTGGTTTTGGACCATACAAGTGCACAACTCAACGAAAACCTGGTTTGTGTCTGAAGTTTTCACCACCGCACAGTGGCCCGTTTGCCGTTACAGGTCGCTTGAGCGACTTGACGTACGTCGTGGCGCACATGCCGCCAGCTGGTCTCAAGTCACGTCGAACGCAGTTGGAACACGTGGCTCGTCTCTAGAGGTTTCATCACTCCACTGATTTTGACTCACTCAGCGGGCTTCGTCTGTCAGCCAATAGTTGTTACGACAGGAGCCACACTGTGGTATGGGCCATGCAAAAGGAGGAGGACGAAGAGATTGTCTAATGGGTCTGTGGACGCCATCTTTGCTTGCCATTGCCTAACCTGATTCTTACCTTGTAAATAAACACCATCTAATTCAAGACATTGAATATCACATGACAAGGAATGAAATGAAGTAATTGGTCGTTTTCTTTGAGTTTAGCATAAAATCAAATACCGAATCATTCTGGACTACATTACTCATGTTTTAATTTGGCACGAAAAGTAAGAAATAAAAATCCCGAACTCTGAGTGTGCGCGCAAGTAGTGCTTCATCCAACCAACTTTGGGAAAAGAAAAAGAATAATTTGGACATTTGTTCTGGAATGCAGCACGTTGAACGACCCTCTGAGCATGATGATGGCTTCAGCAAAGTGATCTGATACGCAGTACACCGTTGTTAAATCAAGATATATTCACTATGCAAAAGGTTGAATTCAACAAATCAGCATTGTATAGCGCTCTTTTTGGGCACAATTGACACAACTATAAATCAGTTTCACGCACAAAGGTTGCCACCACAGCTGAAAAAATTATATATATATATATATATATAGCATCGAACGCGTTATTCGAAGGTCGTAGATTCGATTCCTGCTCACGGCTGGTTATTTTTTCATCGACTTTCCTTTCTTCTTATTTACATTCCATTGATTCTAATAACTTCCCCTGTACATTTCTTGGCATTACTGTCTGTTATATCTCATTAATATTGTGTTAAAACACGGAAAAACGAGCCCTTAGGTATACACTTCTTTCCCTTATATATATATATATATATATAGGCAGACATGGTGGTTGAGTGGCCATAGCGTTGCATATAGTCTAGTAGATCCTCCGTGAGCGGTCACAACGTGGTTTATTTCGACGTTTCGGCCTAGAGTCTCGCCTTCATCAGGAATAAAGATACAGTTTGTCGGTGCTCAGCTTTATACAATCTCAAATCAGAGGGCAAGGAAAGAGGGGAAAAAGGGAAAGAAAAAAAGAAAAGAAAAGGAAAGAAAAAAAAGAAAAAAGAGAAAAATAATATACGGTGGACGCCCCTCGGGTGCCCCCTTTCTCTTTTCCTTCCACTTCCCCCCTCATCTCTCCCCCCTCTGAATTGAATTGACGAGCGTCCCGGTTGAAGCGGTGCATACCGCCAACTAGACGACTCAAGATTTTACGAACGCCTCCCAGGTGATCCGACAGACGAATACAAACGTATCGTATCAACAGAACTAAAGAAACTGTTGGACGCAGAAAAGATAACCAACACTGACCACAAACTGATGCAAGCAGCATACCCTCGTCCAGGTCGCTTCTACATCCTCCCAAAAATTCATAAACCCGAACCCAGGTCGACCAATCATATCAGGTATCAGTACAATAACTGAACCCATATCAGGGTACGTGGACAAACTAATAAGCCACATTCCATGCACCCTCACGTCGTACATAAAAGACACCACACATTTTCTTCGAGACATTGCGGGTATCTGCGTGCCGAAAAACTCGTACTTGGTTACTCTTGATGTCTCTTCATTATATACAAATATTCCTCACGATGACGGCATAGCTGCATTACAAAACATGTACACAAACCATAGACAATCTAACACCCCAGATTTCTCTGCCATTGCAACATTGACGAGGATGGTCCTCGAATTAAATTCATTCGAGTTTAACCAAGAGTATTTTCGACAAATCAGTGGGACCGCTATGGGCACCAAAATGGCACCTAATTATGCCAACATATTTATGGGAAAGCTAGAATCTGAATTTCTTGCACAAAGTTCCTTGAAACCAATGTTATACAGAAGATACATAGACGACATCTTTCTTATTTGGACCCACAGCGAGTACGAACTTCTCAGCTTTATAGACACTTACAATGCTGTACATCCGAACATACACTTCACACACACATACTCGCAAGTTACCGTAAATTTTCTTGATGTTACCATAACGATAGAAGAAGAGAAGCTCTCTACAACCCTATATCGCAAACCAACGGATCGACAACAATATCTTCATTACCAAAGCGATCACCCACGCCACTGTAAAAACATTATCCCATACAGCCAGGCTCACCGGTTTAAGCGAATCTGCTCTAGAGACGCTGACTCTGACACGAGCTCACAGAGGCTAAAACTTATGCTCGAGCAACAAAAATACCCCCCACATGTAATTAATGACGCTGTTCAAAAAGCGAGAAAACTAAAGCGTGAAGACTTACTTATGAAGCGACCACCACGAGAAGACCCACAACGAACAAACCTCTGCTTGACTTACAGCACAAACTTCCCCAATGTAAACAAAATCCTTAAACGACATTACAACATTCTGGAATAAAGTGAACGTCTGAAACGCGCATTCCCATCCGCTCCAGGCGTCGTTTACCGACGACCACGTAACCTCAAAGACACCCTTGTCCACTCCCAAATTAACACATCACCCCCCAATAATTCATGCCGCCCTTGCTTAAAGCCACGATGTCTTGTATGTAAGGCGATGCGAGAAACAGACAAAGCAACCAGCACGCAATCCAAGTTTTCGATTAACATACGAGGAAACCTAACATGCGATTCCTCTAATGTGGTGTACCTACTCGAATGCAACGTGTGTGGTATGCAGTACATCGGACAAACAGAAACACCATTTAGGATTCGCTTCAATAATCACAGAGTCCATGCAAAATCAGCCCCAAGTCTACCTCTATCAAAACATCTCAATCTTCCCGACCATGCATTCGACAAACTATCAGTAACGCTCTTAGAGACGGGATTTAAATCAAATCGAGAACGTGAACAACGAGAGTCATACCTTATCCACCGATTTAACACCCTCGATAGAGGAATAAATGAGAATCCTGGTACACTTGCAGCAATTAAAGCATTAGAAAACAATAACGGCAACAATGAAAATAGTAACTGAGTTCACGGCACTGCAGCTGCGAAGGGCACTGGACAACCCAAAACAATTCCAAGTGTAACTACTCTTCCTAAGTACAGCTGTCGTCTGTTTTCTGTTTTACTTTACTACACAATCAATTGTGCCATGCACGACATGCCCAACAGCAACCATGTGCACAGCCGGGAGGCCCCCACGACACGCGTAATTTAGAAACAGGCAAGGAATTTGCATTGCACGCGCTTGCACAACCTACCGCAATACGGGGCACCCCTATTTTTACGACGAAATGTTGACAGGGCGCGGAGTAGTTAAAGGCTTAGAACTTCCTAAAATGCCCGCTGACCAGCCTCTGCCACAATACGCGGCCCCCGTCCTTCTACGACGAATTGTTTACGGGACCCCGAGTAGTTAAAGGCTTAGGACTTCCTGAAAAGCTTTTTTTTTGCCCCACACCGAACTGCCAGTGCCAGGAGGGGCCGTCTTTTCGGGAGGAATGCGCTAGTGAACGGAAACATACACAGACAGCTGACATCAGAAAGGTGAAGGGGAGAGGGGGGAGAGATGAGGGGGAAGTGGAAGGAAAAGAGAAAGGGGGGCACCCGAGGGGCGTCCACCGTATATTATTTTTCTCTTTTTTCTTTTTTTTCTTTCCTTTTCTTTTCTTTTTTTTCTTTCCTTTTTTCCTCTCTTTCCTTGCCCTCTGATTTGAGATTGTATAAAGCTGAGCACCGACAAACTGTATCTTTATTCCTGATGAAGGCCAGACTCTAGGCCGAAACGTCGAAATAAACCACGTTGTGACCGCTCACGGAGGATCTGCTAGACTATATATATATATATATATATATATATATATATATATATATATATATATATATATATAGTATTAAGCGAGACAGACACAACACACAACACCCGTTCGTCGGGCGAGCTGTTCTATTCTGACTTCATTCTTCCCTTCTTTGCTCTAGTTACCCGCGCGCCGAAGTGCCGGCGTCTTTCTTGGTCGTGACACTCAGCCATGACGGCGCGCGCGCGGAGCTGGCGGTAAAGTTTCTGGCGGACGTACTTGGTTGCTTCGTGGTGGTCAGCCCGGACCACAAGGCAACAAAGAGCGATGGTCTTGGGGAAGCATCTTTGGTGGACGGCACTGGCTGCCTCGAGCTGGTCGCTCTTTCGCACGCCCGATATCTCTTGAAAAAGTGCTGTGGACTCAGGCGGCCGGCACTGGCTGCCCCTTTGTGGCCGACGCTCTCGGCCGTGCCACGATTTGGTCCCGGTATCTGCCAAAGGTAGATCTGGCGGTCGATATACTGGCTGCATCTCGGAGGTCGGCCTTGGCCACGCTGACTGGGTGTCAGAGTCTTCCACAAGTCTATTGGGAGGTCGAGACTGGCTGCATCGTTGTGGTCGATCTCGGCCATGCAGAGACTCTCTGTGGGAAGCAGCTAAACTTGCACCTTACAGCGCGCATCGCACGGGCCGCAAAATTAGCGGCAGACGTTGAATTCCGGACGAGAGTAGCCCAAAGAGTTTCCCAAAAGACGCGCTGTGTACCTTGGCTTGTGTCGAGAATGGGTACGCAACTTCTGAAATGTGTGGCAGAGAACATAATTTACGACCGGTTTTGGCATCTGCGGCAGGAAATTTTGTGAAGCTGTCATCGTATTGGCTGCTGTCTTCATCTTGAGCGCCAACTTTCTCCTCATGATCTTGGTCAGTGAGACCAGCAGTGGTTACCTTGGGCTCTACCGGCGCCATGACCATAGGCGGTTCAAGCATAGGCGATGCTGGTGTCTCCACTTGCCTCAGTAAAGGTGATATTGTGGCTGGATTCTCTAACTGAGCTGTATGAAGACTGGTATCAGCCTCTTCCACTGACATGATGGCGTCGCGTACTGGCGCGGGTACTGAGAGCAGCAGTGGCGTGTCGCACCTGCGTCTGACGTCATTCGTAGGACAGGTGGAGAAGCTTTCTGCCACGTGGCTGGAGGGCTCCGAGGAACCTTCGAAGTGTTGCTCCACTTCAGCTCGGTGTACGCATGGGGGTGCGTCGGTGAAGGGCAATGCAGCACAGTCGAGATGATTCTCGGTGGCTGTTTCGTTGGAGCAACGCCCTTCAAGAGGTCCGACTTCGGTAGCGGCCTCTGGCCGCAGTGAACTTGCTTCGGCTATCGACAAAGTGTCTAACTTCTCGTGTGGTAAGCTGCAGCGCACAGCTTCAGCCTCGAGGTGGAAAGCCTCTGGAGCTTTCTCCTCAATACCGGCCAGGTTGGACGGGGTGGTTGGGGAGAGGTGGTAAGGATTCAGCCAAAAGCAGCTATGAGCTTGCAGCTCCACTCCGCCCATGACTGCTGCTTCCAGCCTTCATACCGGTGCCACGCCGCTGCGCCTTCCCGAAGACGATCTACAGCCACGGTCTATTTCTGAGAGTCCGTCCAGGCCTCGTGCATTGCTATCGCATTGACAGTTGCCACCAAGCTGTTGGCGTCGTTCCGAACCCCGTGGAGTTCCGGTAGTTCGCAGACGGCTGGTGATTGTGAGGTGGCAGGTGGCAATGCAGAGATCACCGACGTGAAGCAGTCGAGCTGGTGTGAGAGCTCGATCAGAGAAGACCGGAGCTCCCTGCGTTGCTCGGGTGTGCTTGCGTCAAGGTCGTATGAGGCAGCTACATCCAACACTGCGTTAATGTCACACAATGCTGGCAACATTGTACGAACTCGCTCAGCGATCAACGCTGTCAGTGAAGCACGTGGTTTTAGTAGTACTCATGGTGGTGACACGCACGTCCAAGGAAGCATGAACAGCGTTTCTTGGCGGCTTATGTGTTGGAAGAGTTCCGGACAGGAAATGCAGGCCGTGGGAAGCTTGAACAGCATTCCCAAAGGACAGGAGTGCGTGCTTATTACGGCCGCGAAGTGGTAGCATAGTGTCCATTGGGTGATGTTCTGGTACCACAGAGGAGGCATGGACACCGTCCACTGATGATCCGATGGGCAGCTGAAGTGGTGGCCGGGTTGTTGACTCCAACGCCGAAGAAGCATGAACGGCGTTCCTGGATGGCAAAGCCCGCACTGCCGACAAACCACGAGAACAGGTACCGGCAACTTCACTTGTCGGCTTGCGCTGACGGCAGAATCCATAGCCAAAGAAGCGTGAACGGCGTCCCTTGTGAAATGGTACCGGTAGCGTGTACTGCAGCCGCCGAGCAGGCTTGACGCCGTCCCCGAATGGTGGTGGCAGTGGTGGCAGGTGAACAGCTGCCGAAGAGGCCTTGACGCTGTCCTCAGGCGGCGCTTATCACGGTTGTCCTGGATGACGAAGCCGGGACGCAAGACTTCTTTTTCATCGACTGCACCATTGTAATAAGCGAGATAGACACAACACCCGTTCGTCGGGTAAGCTGTTCTATTCTGACTTCGTCCTTCTCTTCCTTGCTCTAGCTACCCGCGCACCTAAGCGCCAGCGTCTTTCTTAGTCATGACAACATATATATATATATATATATATATATATATATATATATATATATATATATATAAGATCAAACAGACAGTAATGCCAAGGAATGTACAGGGGAAGTTATTAGAAGCAATGGAATGTAAATAAGAAGAAAGAAGAAAGAAAAGTGGATGGAGGGAAGGCCGCTGTGATGGCTCAGTGGTTAGAGCATCGAACGCGTTATTCGAACGCAGGTTCGATTCCTGCTCACGGCTGGTTATTTTTTCATCCACTTTTCTTTCTTCTTTCTTCCTATTTAAAATTCTATTGGTTCTAATAACTTCCCCTGTACATTCCTTGGCATTGCTGTCTGTTAGATCTCATTAATATTGTGTTAAAACACGGAAAACGAGCCCTTAGGTATACACTTCTTTCTCTTATATATATATATATATATGCTACCTTCAAATATTTGGTGCCTTGGTGACGTGGGTTGTATACCAGGGAGTATTGATCAGCTGCCAGTGCGTAATAAGGTCGTGATATATATATATATATATATATATATATATATATATATATATATATATATATATATATAGAAGGGAAAGAAGTGTATGCAATCCTGCTCACGGCTGGTTATTTTTTCATCCACTTTCCTTCCTTCTGATTTACATTCCTTGGCATTACCGTCTGTTAGATCTCATTATATATATATATATATATATATATATATATATATATATATATATGTGTGTGTGTGTGTGTGTGTGCGTTCTAATACTAGTTCTCTCAAAGTTTTATAATAAAGACGATTTGCTCACTTAGTGAATTTCGGCCACTTATATTGATTGATTTGTGGGGTTTTACGTCCCAAAACCACCATTTGATTATGAGAGACGCCGTAGTGGAGGGCTCCGGAAATTTAGACCACCTGGGGTTCTTTAACGTGCACCCAAATCTGAGCACACGGGTCTACAGCCACTTATATAGGGCAAAGCCGTTTGGCAAGCTCGATGGCGATAGATCATGCGAACCGGTGTTTTTATTACGACATGTCTGTTTTGCCTGAGATAATTGTCATTGTTATGGGCCCAATATGTTATTTTTTTCCAACTGATTGCATATTTTACTAGAAAGGAAAAAAAATTTGGACGAAAAACTTTAAATACCACAGATGCTTTGAAATTTGTAAAAATATCAAGGTGAACCCATAGTTGTACTTTCAGCTATGCTAAATAAAGCTATGAGCCGACACGGTGACTTATACATACATTTTGCAAGAGTGTTCGAAATGTGACCACAATGCAAGAACGCAAAACGAAGAGAGCTAGCCTCCGCCTTTACCACATGCGCACGGAACTGCCGGGTCTACACTCGCTTAGTTCATGCATGCTTGACCGAAGGACCGGTGTGGAGCTCACTTATCGCCCTTCTTCGTGGCCATACTGCGCTGCTGCTCAGTAGAACTGCAAAAAAAATGTGAACACGTCACTCCCGGGCTACTTTGCTTTTATTATGATTGCGCTTATATGGACTCACTAGGCACATTTTGCTGTCACCGTCACTGTAGCCATGATTTTCCGTATACGTTGAGTTGAATACAACCGCCCCTTGTATCGTTTTGTGAGTGTAAAAGCGTGTGTTGGAAGCTTCCATCACTTATTACAATATTGTTCACTTTAAGGTTAACACACATTGGTTTAGCTCAGCTCATTCGGTGATGTTTAACGTTGAATGCGACATAGGTGCTCTTTTTAAATGGTCCCTTCTTTCTTCAAGATGACGCAGCTTCTCCCTATCTCTTGTTGATCATTCTCGTCATCCGTGAGCGTTCAGTGCTCATCGTCTTGTAACTTTTACGCGCACGTGCACGAGCGCGTGTGGGTGTTGAAGGCAAACCTCATCGATATGAAAAAACAAACAGCAAAAAAACAATCCCAGAGACTACAAAATTAACAAACAGGCTCCTTCACGGTAAGTTCACTCCTTTTTTTTTTGCAGAGACAGTTCATTAGTATAAGGGACTACGATATTTAAAGAGCTGGATGTAATGCCCAAGAAAGCTTATATACCTGGGATACGTGAGAAGCGGTTTTCTGAAGAAGGTTTTAGGTAAGCAGATTGGATGTCACGTACTTTAAACATCACAGGTAGCGAGAGTTTGTATAGAAAGCAGACTCCGAAAACATGGTGGGAGAGACAAGTGCTTTGAGGGCTCATACTAGAAAAATGAATTATACGCCCAGAAGGCCTCTTAAAGCGTGTTAAGGCTTTCCCTGCCTTAAATCCCGAAGAAAACTGTTCCTGCATAAACTATAACACTCACCCTCGTTATGTTCTATGTGGATTACCTTCTCACAGCCCCTCTAATCTCTTGTGAAGAGGCCCAGGTAAGCATCTTTTCGGTGACTGTGATGTGAAGACAGGCAGGTTCTAAGCTCACCCAATGCTTGGCTATCACTCGCTTATCGGTTCCGCTTTAAAATAAGGTGCAAATTTCAAAGCATTTTGTGTAGTATGATGTATATTAACCCCGAGGACAATATTTTTCACATAAACGTGGTTGTCATCTGTAACAGGAGTGATTAATAGAATAACGGAGTTGGTAATTATACACTAAAAGCTGCGTATGATTGCACATAATGGGACAATGAAGACGAATATCCTTGTTGGCTGTAATCTTGTCCAGGGCCTTCATTCTCTCCTTACACTACACACGATATACACTCAATTTACCAATTTGTTATACATTATCTGACTCATGACATATTTACTGCTATAAGGGCCACATGAAGGTGGAGTACACCATATCGCCAACTTCATTCAGTGCAGGTAGACAAATGACCTGGTGCATTATTGTATATATGGCGCACCCACAAACAGGGGCGTCAGCAGAAATTTTTTTTCGGGGGGAGGGGTGAAACTGAGGGCATTTACCCATAGCATGGTCATATGGTGGCTTTTCATTTTGTATTCAAGAAGGCGTGTGCTTTCAAGAATGCGTGCTTAGAAAATCAACGACTACAGTAGATCACAGCTAACCTAAGTGAGTAACGAAGACGGCATGTGACAAGAACTGCTAGCAAATTTTTATTCTTGAAGAAAAAAAGTAGTTTCCAACTGTTACTAAAATTTCTCGTTAAATGAAATTTTAGAAGCAAGCTATTCCAAGCAGTTTCTATGTAGAAACAAAATACCCAATCAAACAGAAGCTTTAGAAATCCGAAAAGGCCCTTTTAATGCGTCACTAGTCTTTCAAGATGGTACTTTTGATTGAGTATCTGAGAGAGCAAAACAATTTAATATCTTAATGATAAATCTTGTGATTTTACAGTTTCGAACTCCCAAGAATGTGGATAATATTTTTTTAGATAACGTCAAAATTACGACTACTTTAATTACTGCGTAATACGCTCATTCCTCGCCTATGCATATATTTGCAGTAGTTTTTTACGTCATAGATGGGATGAATCGAAATCCTGTAATTAAACTTTTGTGGGAAAGGCAAAGTGCTAAGTATAGTGCGTGAACCAGAGGATGCGCAACGTATGTTCGCGAGCGCAAAAGCAAAAGTGAAACATTCTGCATATCTAGTGTTCTAGTGCAGCTACAGGTTTTAGAAACCCCTAGTATTTTAAAGAAACAACTTCTTTGATTGGCTCGTTAGGCGGGTAGGCCTCTGTTTTGGGTGACTGACAACATTGATATAAATATCTCATAAAATGTGACTAGATCACCCTACTTCATCAAAACCTCCAAATGCTCAATTGGAACATTTATATATACCAGACATAACTATAAGGTGGCAAGCGGAAATTCCTTTGTACAACCTTGATATTTTTGCAGGCAGATTCAAAATTGACAATGACCGCATTTGGCTTTCAGAAGGAGAAGTTTACAGCTGGAGCATAACTGAAGTGAGCTGACAGTGAAGTAGCAGCTTTACAGGTTTTCAAAATGCGTGGTAAGATCTTTTGTCACATGCATTTTAGTATGTGAAAAAAAAACTACAATGGACATTTTCCCAAAGTGTAGTTGAAAAATTATGGCTATTCTGATATCTTGAGTTTTACGTCCCGAGACCACCCTATGACTATGAGAGACGCACCGTTTATATCTTTCAATAGGGTGAGTGTAGAAATTAATCTATTCATGTCTGAGAGAAATTCATATGGATGTCATCCGATTAATCTTTTTTGGCGCAAACACCAGTCAAATGCGTAGCATGGCCTCCGCATACTATACGTTGCACCAGTAGCGGATCGTCGGAAGCACAGATTAGCCCCAACAGCTCGGCGGAGTCCGGGAGAAAGACCATTATTCGAGAGGAGGACAAGTTTAATAAAGCACTGTTTCCTTGATCCAAAATGCTTCGCTTAAGTTACAGTGCGAATAATTTCCACTACTTATAGTCAAATTGTTTGCGTTGCCTCAAAACCATTCGAGAACCCTCCAGTTTGAACAGCGTGTTTCAATCGGTCGAGCCTCATTTCTTGGAGAACGTTTTACGCTTTGTAGCAAAACGTCCTGCTTATACATGTTTGCATGCTCAAAATTGTCGCATCTACTGACGATATAATATTCATGTCTTCTGTTCAAGAAGCCGCATCACGATTATGCGATTTCAGCTTTACGTACCTTCACATCGATGATCGTCGTCTTTTAGTGTTCCACTTATCTTTGTCATGAGTGGCGGGCACTAAATCACGGGGAATGAAGAAAACTTTTTATGTAGGAAATGTTTAAAGTATGGGACCAAGGTTAATCAGCGTCATTTATGAATCGCGCTCATGCTAAAGTACGTATGTTCTGATTTGCATGAAATTAAACGAAAAAGGTTAACACCACAGTTCCACAAAGGCTTCTGCAGTGCGCACACCAGTGTGGTACAGGGAGCATGCATGCATTGCATCGGAAGTTTAGTGAGCGAGAGTTTTTACATTTCTTCCCTCTCCCTAAGGCTCAACAACAAAGTTTTGCCGAATGGCATGAATAAGAACATTGAGTTTATTCTTTAGTGTTTTGCACCGAGAGAGAAAGTTTTTGCTTTTGTAAAAAAAAGACGAGTTTTCCTTTTAATTTCCACCACCTTATATTCAGTGCTATAAGCTGTCCTTGCCTCATCTAGGGTTATCCAAGATATTTCATCCTCCTATTTCCGTTATAATATGTTTTGCGTCTGGCCAGGCAAGTACTGAATGCATTTTACTCTCAAGTCAAAGACGACGTGGAAAATGGTGCCAATCTAGCTTGCACGAGTCGTCTACGAGCCACTTTGTTAACGAGCGTCTTCATGATTTACGATGTCCGTCGAGGTCACCCTCGCGTGGGTGCTCTCGTAAAATCGCGGAACAGCGGTTCGGAATACGCTGCATGATCCGAGAATGAACGTTGTGTCATTCCAGTAGGCTACGACCAGTACGCTTACGTTAGGATGGCGCTTGTATGGCTTGACTAATGTTCCTGAGTATTCTTCACAACCACGTCCTCCTCAGTAACTTTCTTTGTGGATGGTTTATTTCGTATTCGACCATCATCGCATGTACGTTCTACTTAATGAAGCATCATTTCAGCCTTTCTGACCTGGTTCTTCATACAGTTATGGTGTGAGTTTATATTTAGCGCCGCGTACTTTTTGCTTTTCAGGGCAATTTGGAATGATATATATTGGCACTGTGAGAAATACTTCCTCTCTTGTCGAGCTCATGCATGCCGATACAAAAACAACATCACGGAGGTCATCAATCATATCTGCGGTAAGAACTCTGCTTTTACGATGCATTTTACGAGTTCATGCTGGCGTTCCAGCATGGTTCGTTCAGTACAACGCCAGATATCCCTGCGTTTCATGACCCAAGCGCTCTATACGTTACCACAATGCTGTCGTGGACTAGGGTGAGCTTCAATTCTTCGCCGCAAAAGTTTGTCATTTTCCGGCTTTGTTACTGACAAGGCGTGGTGTTGAAGGAATGGTTTTCAAACAAAAATTACAGATTGTGCAATGAATAAGATGCACAAACAATCAAGAAAGACTCCCGTATTTATATACTTGTCGCTATTTGATATTATTCAAAGTGATGCCGCAATTAGCGAGATCATTTTAATTATCTGATTTAGTGTGAAATATTCTACTTTCATAAGATAGGCGTACAAAGAAGCAAATAATACTTCCAACACATGAACAACCACTGTTCTAATAACTCCGGAGTTAAACATAGAAGACCAGGAAAGTCCTGCCTTTAAATATTTTGAAAAGAGTCAACGTGGATGCTTTGTTCTCCATGATTCAAATATTCCCTAACTTGGATAACTCACACCAATGCAGACGTGGCATAGATTCGAAGTACAACATCAAAGGCGTGCCAAGCGGTTGCCGGCACACAGCGTATGACACCGAGCTATCCTCTATATTGGCACGATTAGACTAGCCTGACAGTTATACTAAAATTGAATAGCCTGCGCAACCTCAGATAATTCATCAAGCGCTGCTTTAGATATTCTAACGGTACTGTTCAGTTAAAATCTATGTTCAGCTGGTTTCGTTGAGTACAATTACTCACATCCTCATTGCGTGGTCACTCGAAAATGCAAAACAGAATTGATTCCAACAGAAGATACTCACCGGCGCTGCCATTTTTACCGTATGGTTTGTTTCTGCCAAGGTGGACATCAACTTGGATTAATGCCTCCTTTCATAAGCTGTACATGCCCGTACATACATACATACATACATACATACATACATACATACATACATACACGAGCTCGGGTCATGTAAATAAGGTCGTGCTATTACTGCTTGCAGCACATTGAAAAATCCACGGTGTATTGAAGGAGTGAATGATGATGTCGCAGCGAAGTGTTCGTTTGTCCGTGTGTCCATCCGTCCATGCGTCCGGATGGACGGATTGACAGAGGCAGGAACGCATGGATGGACAGATGGAGGGGCGCACGAATGGACGCAAGGACGGACATCTGTCCGCCCATGCTTGACGGAAGAGAGGGTGGGCAAACAGAAGCGCGGACGCAGGAACGGACGGATGGACGCACAGATAGATGGATGGACGGAAGCACGAAAGTACGGACGCACGGATAGGAGAAAGTACGGACAAACCGATGAATGAACGCATGGACGGGTGGACAGAAGCATGGGTGGACGCAGGGACGGACTGACGGAAGCACGGATGCATAGGAGCACGGACGCACGGACTCGCGGATGAATGGACGCACGGACGAATAGACAGACAGGTGGACGGAAGCATGCACGGACATACATATAGGGGGACGGACTCGTGGACAGACTCAAGGATGGGCGACCGGAAGCACGGACGGATTAACGTATGGCTAAATGGAAACACGGATGAATGGATCGACGGAGGGGCGGACGAACGCTTCGCTCCACTCATCATTATTCACTCCGTGGATAAGCTGTGAAAAGTGCTAACGTCATGTAGGTATATTATTCTCAAGGATATATACGCAGAATACGATCTATTGAGCATGGTATAAACTATAATTGGCTACATACATATATGCCGAGGAGGTAAATACCCACGGCTCAAGAAGCTACGCCTCGAAAAGTTTGCAAACCGCGCGCAAACCATCAAAAGGTGCGTATGTCTTGATATCTCAAAGCCACAGGGTAGCTACCGCAGCGGCGCCCGTAGGCTATTCAGGGTTATTTGTTACTGTACCTGTGTTTCTTTATTGTCCGCGTGACACTCGAACGTTATTGCTTTCCACCACTGAGGAATGCGCTCAGCGCCACCGATGATTTAGCGGGGACCGTGTTCAGCAGGAGGAATCCCTAACGTCCGCTGAGAGGAAAACAGTGAGCAATGCAGACAAAATCGAATGCGCGTAATTAAATTTTGATGAAAGCACAATTTTTTTAGTGAAAGGAGATGTCAATACATTTCTTCGGGTCATATTCTTGGGTTTAAATATGGAAAGCAGCATTGCACCTATTAGAGACTCTATTTAATACTCAAGAATTGTGTTCAAGTTTTGAGCGATACACATGATTTATGGATCTTCAGAAAGGAACTCAATGAATGAAACAAATGCTGGCTGGCGCCTTTAGTAAAGAGCGCCAAACATTACCTTCCCTAATTGAGGACTAAGATATAGTTTTCAATGGGAGTACAATGGATAATTATTTCTGGTGTTTAACGTCCCAGAACCAGATTGTGATTATGGGAGAAGCCTTAGCAGAGGGATCTGAAAATTTCCAGAGCCTGGGATATGTTAACGTACTCTTAAATATGAGCATCAGTCATGTTCAATTGACATTCATTGGAGCTTATTAAGGACTGCATATTACAACAATAGTGTCATTATTTTTTAGATGTGTTGCATTTGTTTCCAAGAAACAAATTATAGCAAGTGGAGACTGTTAGTGCATTTCGTTACAAAGATCATAAATCCAAAAGAATGTTCTTTACTCACGCGGCTGTTTTTCAGGATTAGTCGGAGCGGAGGGTAACGTGACTATTTTGACGTGAAACTCACGAGGCCTGCAAAGTCACATAAAAATGTCTAACTACACGTCAAAATATTACAGCGAAAACATTTGTTCGCCTCTAAGTCGTGTTGTGCCTTGATTAGGGTCATTGTGCGGCACACGACTACAATAAAAACAATTATCTTCAGCTATTTATTTGTAATGTTTCAAACCAAGGAACGATTTTGTGGGTAAATCACTTCCGAACCTCCAATATTCGGTAATGGTACTTGTTTGAACAATAAATATATTCCGTGAAAATCGTTTATTTTGCTACAGCTGTTTCATTTTTCATTCATTCACTGGTGTAGTGCCGCCTGTAAAAACAAGCAAGACAATTGTTGATGCCAGGATGACTGGACACAATGTTCAGAAATTCTCGCGACAATACTATGTCAGTGAGGGCTGACAACATGTGAATGTGCACTGTCAGGTTAGCGCAGAAGTTAGCTCTCAAGTATTGGTTGTCCTTTTTCATTCAAAACACAAAGTTCTTAATATACATGTTTTTTTGTTTCTTAAATACACTTATTAGGTGTCCTCCGAATGTGGCCTAGTTCCTCGGCTTTTTTTTCATCGATATTTTTTTTCTCTGTAGGGTTTCTGTTTATAATCAGTACTTTTCTTTTTTGTAATTAACTATAATTACCACACCCCTTTAAAAGATTTGAACTAATACATATTTCAATAGTTCTCCTAGGCGCTTGTAAAATCATTGTGTCCATTAAGATAACGCGATTTCTCTTGACGCTGCGAAAGCATTTTTTAAACTATGGCTCCAACAAACTAATTTTTACTCCACAGGGGCATCATACCCACACTAACCATCAATCAAACCATCAGAATCATTCACTTGTGTCATCTACGTTTTCTGCAGTTTCGGGGCCTCGGAAGGATTTTTGCAATCTATTGGGATAATATACATTGCTATGTTGGCATCGAATGAAAGGTGAACTATTCTGTGGACAGAAGGCGACGAAGAGGACTGGCTTGCCCGCTCGGCGTGCTGCGCTCCGTTTGATCAGTGCCAATACACTGGCAAATAGTCACGTCTCATCTCATTTTATTAATATATATTTGTGAGGGAGGTGGTTGTCCTTCCCTCTACCCATCACGAAGCTCCGCAACGGCCGCATCATCACGAATCCTACCTTGCCACAAGTTCAACGAACATCGTCTTCATCAAACGCTTCTTCCGTGACATCTACCTACGTTGTCCTACCTCCTGCTCGTGATCCTGGCGTATTTTCCGGACAGAATGGCCTTGACGTTGACAAGTGGCACAACGTGTATACGAACAGCGCAGCGCCGGCTATAGGTGAGACCCGACACTCACGTTTGCCAACGTGCTTTTTTACCTTGATGGCCCTCCGCAGGTGTGGTTCGAGACACATAACGCCGACATTACAAGCTGGCACACTTTCAAGAAAAAGATCCGCGACCTTTTTGGAAGCACCGTTGCACGACAGATATCTGCGCAAATTCAGTTGGCTAGTCGGGCAAAAACGTCTACCGAACCCTACGGTGCGTATATTCACGACATCATCGCCCTTTTGCCGCCAGGTTGACTAACACATGCCAGAGCCTAAGAAGGTATCAAATGTCCTCAAAAGCATCGCTGATCATCCCGTCAACCTGCTTGTCAACACTCACGTCGCCACCAACAATAGAATCAACAAAGATTGCCGGCAATTTGAACACGCCAAGAGCCGCCGTATCACACAGAGATTCACACGACTGCCAAACACGGCCGCTACTTCATCGTGTGAAGCCGCTCGCCAGTCACCTACTTAAGACCACGTCACCTGAATTGTTAGTCGGGAGCTTGAAGTTGCCTGTCCAGCTCCCATTCAACAGCCTATTTTCACAACCAAAGCTAATGACCCATCACAACCATCGGTAGCCTTAATTAAAGCTGTGGTCAGGCAGGAGTTCACTAATCTTGGTCTTCCGTCAGCGTGTCCCGTGACTTACCCTGAAGTACGCCCATACTCCTCTGGTAACGCTCGCTGACCTCCCTCCTTCATTACCCTTCCGGAACCCTACGTAATGGTGAACCTCTGACAAACAGCCTATCTTCTTTTCCTGTCACCAACCACCTGTGCATATTTCTCGTTATTGCCGTCGCCACTGGTCCAACCCACCACGTCTGAGCTACCCTACTTATATGCACTCACCACTTCTAGACGTCCAGCCACCGCACTGGCCAGCTTTTACTCGCCGCCTCCTCACGAGCTTCTCCCCACTGACGCCCCATCGTCCGGTCACCGCTACTCCCACTGCCCGTCGCCGCTACGCCACCAATCCCGCTCTCCGCCACCTCGGTGCTTTTTCTCGCGGAGCTTCTCTGGAATATCGCAGCACGAAACTAGCTATTAACGCAACAGCGTTAAAGAGCTCGTGTCACAGAAAACCCGCCGTCGGCGTCAGCGCCGTTGGTTTGAGCGAAAAATTGTCTGTGCGTCTGTGACCGAAAAATAAAGTTACCGGGGTAGCCACGGGAGGCCGCTACTTGTCCACGCATGCGCACACGATCGCACTGAAAAAGCCGCGCATTCGGAAAAATTGCTCAAGGTTCGAGGCACGATAGTTTCTCTGACCTGCCATCCCTGCCTGCTTAGCTTCCAGTGCTTTCGTCGTGACGAGAGAAGAAATAGTGCAATTGTAGCATGTGACAAACCTTTGTAACCCCAGTCGCACTGGACCTATTCTTGAGATATTGAGCTTTCAATTCGTGAGGCAATAAGCTCTTCTAGTGAATTCATTCCATGGTTACTTTAAAAAGTGTTTCAGAGCCCCTTAACGCATTTTGTTCGACAGGTGTCACGAAAAAACGAGCCAATTTGGCGATAATAGCGCGTGCTGGTCCAATCTACTGTGTGAATGTTTGTGTTCGTGCATGTGCTGTTAACAAAACTTAATAATTGGTATGCACTTAGCGGTTGAAGGGTGCACTAGGGGCCGGATTTCGCTATCACGTTCAACTCTTAAAGGCGGAGCTTAAGAGCCCCCAAATTTTTGCAGCGTATGAAGGTGAAGCATTGAAGCAAAAGTCGACTGTTTCTGTGTATGCCCTTCTTGACACAGGCGCCCACCCATCTATTATGAGCACACATCTACGCTGCCTTTTGCAGAAGATTATGACGCCCTCTACAGCTTAAGCAATAGGTGTTGCCGATGGCGGCGCCGTAGAAGTCGTCGGAATGTGTAATGCTCGTGTCAGCATTGCTGGTCGTCACACTGTAGTCTTTTTTGCCGTTCTAGCTCGTTGCCCCCACGGCATCATACTAGTCTTTGATTTCCTGTCGGCACACTCGGCTTTAGTTGACTGTTCTTCTGGCACACTCAGCCTCGACCTTCCCCTGCTCTCTGATTTCTGTGAAAAGCCCGTCAGCCGCTTGGGTCCAACCACTTTTGTTCGATTGCTGCCTCGAGTAGTGACATACGTCTGTTTGTCATCGACCCACTCCGTTCCCGATGGAGACTGCATCGTTACACCGATAACAGACGCACGACTGACTCACAGTATTACAGTGCCACATACCATCGTCACAAAAGTGGACAATCGTGCGTTTCTACCGCTCCTGAATTTCGGCCTCATTCCTCAAGTGTTGCTCTACCAGATGTCGCTTGCTGAACTCACTGCCTTTAGAGATGATGACATAAACATTGCCGCTGTAACTGCTCCGGAGCAAGCCGAAGTCTCACGGTTACCCAGTTCTGCCGAAGCCATCTATCTAAATATGATTGCATCAGACCTTTAACCTGATGCCGACGCTTTCTGCCGGGTTTTTGCCTCCTACGGTGACATTTTTGATACCCGTGATCGTCCCTTGGGACAGGATAATATTGTCTAGCACCGAAATAACACTGCTGACTCTCTACCCATTCACCCTCAGCATTACCATGTGTCTGCATCAGAGCGAGCAGTGATTAGGAAGGAAGTGGCCAACATGCTATAGCAAACAACATCAAACCATCGTCAAGCCCTTGAGCCTCCCCAGTGGACTTGGTAGAAAAGAAATACAGCCCCTGGCGTTTCTGCATTGATTATCGGCACCTCAACAAAATAACCAAGAAAGGCGTGTATCCTCTTCCACGTATTGACGACGCACTAGAGTGTCTTCATGGCGCCACCTTTTCGTCTCTCGACCTCTGATCTGGCTACTAGAAAATCCGTAGACAAAATGAATAGTGAGAAAACAGCATTTGTTACCCTCGACGCCCTTTACCAATTCAAAGTCATGCCGCTTGGTCTCTTCAACGCGCCAGCAACGTTAAAAAAATCATGCACACGCTGCTTCAAGGATTTAAATTGGCGACGTGCTTGTGTTACTTGGATGACGTAGTAATGTGCTCACACACCTTCGCCACACCTTAAACACTCTTCGGCCATTCTGTCAACATTCCGACATGCCGGCCTCCAGCTGAATTCCTCGAAGTGCCACTTCGGTCTTCATCAAATTACTGTGTTGGGCCACACTGGTGACGCTTCTGGTGTACGACCAGACCCGGCGAAAGTATGCGGAGTAAGGGACTTTCCCATTCCACGCTCTATTTATGATGTTCGCAGTTTTGTGGGCCTATACTCTTACACTCACCGGTTCTTGAAAGACTTTCCGGCACTCGCACGCCCACTCACTGACCTTCTCAAACACGACATCCCGTTTTGGTGGGGTCCTCTTGAAGCTAACGCCTTCTCTCGACTAATCACCGCTTTAACGACACCCTCGATACTTGCACATTTTGACCCAGGTGCTCCTACAGAAGTGCGCACAGATGCTAGCGGCCATGGCATCGGCGCAGTTTAGGGCCAAACTTAGCGGGTCACTGATTGTGTAATTGCATATGGAAGTCATCTCCTTTCAAAGTATGAGCATAACTACTCTAGAACAGAACGAGAATGCCTTGCCCTTGTCTGGGCGGTTTTGAAATTTTGTCCTTACTTGTATGGCCACCCGTTCCTTGTCGTCACAGATCATCACACTCTTTGCTGACTTTCTTCACTGAAAGACCCTTCTGGACGACTTGGTCGTTGCGCGTTGCGTCTTCAGGAGTAGTCCTATTTACTTGCTTACAAGTCTGGACGCTTCCATCTGGACGCCGATGGCTTGTTCCGCTATCCTGTTAACCAACCAAGTGAATAAGTCGTCGAGCCTGGCCCCAGCGTGATGTCTATATCTAGGTTTCGTCAGAATAGTGATGATCAGCGTCGCGATGCTTCCTTGCGCTCACTGATTGCCCGTCTTGAATCTGACCTTAACGACGTATCACACTGCATGTTCATCCTCCTAAATGGCACGCTGTACCATCGTAGCGTCAAGCTTGATAGCCCTGAGCTACTTCTAGTCGTGCCTAACCATCTCCGTTCAGCCGTCCTGCTTGAGCTTCATGACGAACCAACTGCCGGCCGCTTGGGCGTATCTCACACGTACGACTGCGTTTGGCGCCGCTTTTTAGGCGTGGTCTCACGCACTCCGTTCGACGTTACGTGGCCTTCTGCAATAAATGCCAACATCAAAAATTACCTGCCGCACCCCCTACTGGATTCCTTCACCCGATCTCCATCCCTACCGAACCTTTCTCGCGTGTTGGTGTAGACTTTCTCGGACCGTTCTCTGAATCAAACTCTGAGAACAATTGGGTCCCCGTTGCTATAGACCAAGGGACCAAGTTTGCCATCACAAAAGTGCTCCCCATCCACACCGCTACTGACGTTGCCGACTTTTTGCTCCACGGTTTAATTTTACACCATGGCGCTCCTCACCTATTGCTCACTAATCACGGCCACGCAGTATTGTTGCGCGTACTTGACGACGTTATGCGCTCTTTCTCAAAGCAACACAAACTGACCGCTTCGTACCATTTTCAAACAAATGGCCTTACCGAATGCCTAAATCGCACCCTCATGGCATGCTCTCGATGTACGTCTCATCTGACCACCATGGCTGGGATCTAGCGATACCTCACGTGAAGTTCGCCTATAATTCATCTTATCATCACACCGCAGGTTCTTCACATTTTTATATGCTCTATTTTGTAATCCGACCTTACCACTGGTCACCCTACTACTGTCTATTACACCTCCACCGAGTGAATGCTATTGCTCGTTCCAACCATGCACGTCAGATTGCCCACTCTAGGCTGTTTGCTTCAGAAGCAACCCACAAGGCTCTCTACGATAGCAAGCATGTCGACGTTGAATTCTCACCTGGTTCCCTAGTTCTTCTCTGGTGTCCAGTTTGTCGTGTTTTAATGTCAGAGAAGTTGCTATCTCAGTTCAAGGAACCTTACCGTGTTATACGACGGGATATGAACTTTTCCAATGAGATCAGTGTAGTCTCCATGACTAACCTATCTGCAAATGTCCTCAGTGACTTAGTCCACGTCAGCAGGTTGAAAGCACACCACCCTTCTTCTGAAGAACACGTATAAAGTGCACCGAGCCAGTGCTTTTACAACCGGGGGGTAATGCTACGTAGCTATCATATGAAGAGTGAACCATTTTGTGGATAGAAAACGATGAAGAAGGCTGGCTTGCCCACTCGGCGTGCTGCGCTCCGTTTGATCGGTGCCAATACACTGGCGAATAGTCACGTCCCGTCTCATTTTATGTGAAAATATTCTGCGTAGAATGGTGCTAATCCACCGCAGCACACATGCTGGTGGCTTAAATAGCTCTTTTTTCTTCATCACAAGCTTTGCTTCCACGCTGCCTCATTTATAATGCGCCGTCAGCATTCTTTTTGTTGTGGATTATGAAATACTCCAAGAAATTCTCCACTAGCTTTCTTGAATGCTAGAATAAGATGGTACACAATATAGATTAACAAAACACAGAGAAAAAGATTATTGTCTTAAAAATTGGCACATCCCACGTATAGTTAGAATCGATGATATGCACAGCACGAATGAGAACGGTAATATCTCACTTCAAAATCAGGGCAACATTATCAGGTGAACATAAATTACGCCGTACATGACTTCCATGTCATGATCATCATGTTTGCGCCGGCCACTTGTCTTCGTCATTCAAGGATGTCACGTACGTAACACCAAGTTTTGTGCTTGAAGCTATCAAAACAGCTGTGAATACGCTGTATAAAACAGATTGAAGATGGAGTTTGGAGACGAGGAAGAAAAAGTTGCCAAAGGTATTCTCTCTCTATATATATTTAGTCTCGTTCTGCCAACAATAAACCGAAGACGTATCGGTTCTGTGGTCTCTCTGGTCATTCTGAAGCATGGTGCCATAAGCAGGAGACCTGAGGACAGACGCAAAGACTTCTACCCCATTCGCAACAACGGGTTGAAGAACGACGCAGCGGCGTTTCGCCAACAACGAACCGTCGAGGAAAGGACTGTGACCAATGACTGTTGGCGACGTACATACGCAGGCGAGAGCTCTTTCAACACGTTTTAGGAATGAATGAAGAGGTTCTATTGAAGAAGCGGAAGACGCTTCAAGCAAATGTCACATTGCTTACGAGCGAAATTGATAAGAAGGTAGGAGAAGACGCCGCTCGAGCGCAATTTATGACGCTTCTAAACAAGATAAGTGCCTGTTAGAGACGATGATACAGGTTAACGAACAGATTGAATCGCTCATCGAACAAGAGGATGTGGAGGCAGAATTTGAAAGAGTTTTGCAGTATGAGATGAAGATCGTGGCGGCACCGACAAAAATAGAGGAGCAATAATGCGAGTTAGAAGAAACGACGCAACTAACTACGAGAATATTCACAGAACAGGCGGGCTCAGTGCAAGGTACTAACCACATCTCAGAGATGCAAGTGCTTGTCAATTGCCACGTCTAGAGACAATCAAGTTTGATGAAAAAAAAAACAGCATGACCAAGGTTTTGGTATCAGTTCGAGACATCGGTGCATAACTCATTGAATATGCCGAAAAATAAAAAAAAATTTAATTACCTTCTGGCGTCTTTGAGCGGGAGGCTGCGTCCCTCAGAGAAAATTTGCAGTTTTCTGATCAGAATTACGAGCATGCAGTCGCTCTTTTGAAAGAAACATTTGGACGATAAGATCATTTCAGACAGACCTACATAAAAGAGCTAGCCAACGTGGAAGCAGTGAAGAGTCCTAAAGATGTAGATGGGCTGAATAAACTCTTCCAAAAGTTGCAAGTGAACACACGAGCATTGCAGTCGTTAGGAGTGGAAATGGATAGTTACGTCACAGTGATAGCTCCTGTGATAACATCTGCCCTACCGGGGAATATGAGAATAGAGATGAAAATGAAGGAAATAGCGAAACGCGACAACGTACCAGTAACTACGGAATCGGACTCAGCGTCAAGAGACATCACTAGCAGTTTGAAAGAAATTATGTAGTTTTGAATATATATATATATATATATATATATATATATATATATATATATATGCAGCAAAAACCAATTTGAGAGAGAGGAAAAATATTACGTGATCAAGTCACCGCACAGTATGAGGCGGACTAGAACATCTACGATTCAAAGCACCTCGATCAAAAAATGCATCTTCTGTGAGGTGACGGGACATTACACCAAAGATTACAGAAGAAGCATTACTATGAAATTGAAGAAAAAAGCCTTGCAAGGGGAGCGAAGGGGTTTCAGATGCACCAGATCTCACCACACGGCGAAGATATGCCGCACTAACGTACGCTGCGAAATATGAAAGAGAAGGCACGTGACATCCATCTGTCGACCACGTACGCCTGCAGGAAAGTCAGCATGGAAGGAAAGCGGTGATGATGTTGAGCAAGTACGTATAAGCGCGCAACTTGACTGGTTAGAAACCAGCAAGTCCTGCAACATGCACGCACAGCAGTCTGGTGTACACAAGGGCATACACTGCAGACAGCCTTTCCGTAAACGGAGGGAGAAGAGAGCGCGTGCAACGCACGAATTCTGCTTGACAATGGGAGCCAGGAGACATTCATCCCAGAAAGAATGTCAAGAAAACTAGCGTGCAAGGTAAAAAGATCCGAAAGGATTGCCGTAAGATCATTTGGAGGAGAAAAGAAGGAACTGGACATGAACGTCGTCGAGGTCAGCGTGAGAAAGTACCTCACATCGGAGCGAGTCATGATTAAGGTGCTGGAGATAGAAGTTATATCCTGTGACGAGCTACAATACACGAAAGAGAGAGATCGATGGGAATTTGTTTGGCTGATAACAGTGAGAAGATGGACAAAAAATTATAAAATTTTTGATATCAGTTGGAGCAGATTATTACTGAACCATAGTCACTGGTCGCATTATACGAGATTCATGTTTAGATGACCGATGTTGGGATGGACGGTCTAAGGTCCTGTAGGACTTCATTGTGTGCCAATTAAATCATCGACGGGTATGGTACTCATGGTCAGTGCCAAGTTGGGCATGATTGTCGACGAACTGGAGTGATTCTGGGACTTGAAAACATGGTAATCAAGGAGAAACCAGCAGCTATTATGAGCGGTGACCATGTGCTAGAGTACGTCCGACAAACAATGAAGTTCAAAGCAGGAAGATTCCAAGTGCCACTACCATGAACGGAAAACGTAACATTGGGCGACAACAACACCATTGCTGAGAAGTTGCTTATCCAGGTGACAAAGAAATCATACAAGGATAAAGATGACCTCCTAGCCTACGACAAAGCTATCCGGGAGTACTTCGAGCAAGAAGTAGCAGAAAACGTCGAATAAGATGCCGGATCAAGTATACAGAAAAAAATTGTATACTACTTGACGAATCAAACGGTAATTAAGAAGGACTGAACAACAACAAATATGCGGATCGTCTTTGACGCATCGTCAATCCAGACTCTAGAGGAATCCGTGAATTACAACTTGGGAAACGAACCAAACCTAAACCCCGACATCACAAGATTGCTGATGAACATTCGAAATCACAAGATCGCCTTGTCATCTGTCGTAGAAAAACCATTTTTACAGATCAAAATACACGAAAACAACCGAGACGCACTGCGATTCATATGGTGGGAAAGAATACCCAGCGAAGTTACGCCAAGCCTGAAGATGAAAACGTGGAGGATGACGATGGTTACTTTCGGAAATACACCAAGTAGCTTTCTGCTAGCGGCCACAATTAAGCGACATTTGGATAAATTCGAAGAAAAATATCCTGCAGTTGTGGCGCAACTCCGGAAAGGAATCTACGTCTTTGACGTCTCACTAGGAGCCCACGAATACTCGTCATCGATAAAATTGTACAAAGAAGCAAAAGATATTTTTCGTAATGCGGGAACGATTTAAAAAAATGGACTTCAAATAACGTCGAACTAAGAAAACTATTTGATGAAGAAGAAGATGATCTGGATGATCTGGCTAATCTGGAAGATGATCTGGAACATGTAGATGATGGAATAGATGATCTGGAAATGGAATATTGTAGACGACGTGTTGAGCTTTCCCGACACTACATGGAGAAATGACAAGGACATGAGACAACTCTCAAAAAGACAGTTTCTGCAAACTATACGGCAAGGCTATACGACCCTCTAGATTTTTCGACAATATTTTCAGTTAGAGCAAAAATATTGCTGCAAAAATTTGGATGGAAAAACTGAAATTGGACGACTCGTTGCCAAGCCAGCAGCGACCAGCTTGGAAGGACTGGTCGGAAGAGCTTCAACACTTAAATGACTTCACGGTTAACAGATGCTATGACAACAGGCAAGCTGAAGTGATAGCATCGACTGTACACGTGTTCTCCGATGCAAATTCTATGGGGTATGGAGCAGCAACATACATTGTAACAGAATACTCCGATGGAAGCAATGAAGCCAACTTAATCATCGCAAAAGGTACAGTCGCTCCAATCAAAAAGATTACACTAGCAAGAATGGAGTTGTTGGCTGCCACAATATAAGTCAGATTGGCCAGTCATATAACTGAGAATTTCACAGGAAACTAAAGAGTGTGGATTTCTGGACTGCCTCTCAAATTGTATTATGATGGATAAAGTCGAACAAAACGAAAGATCTATTTGTTCGTAACCGCGTGGCAAAAATCAAGAGGAAGTCCATCGAGAGTCAATGGGGCTATGGTGAAAGTGATGAAAATCTTGCGGATTTGATCACAAAAGGGATAAAGATGAAACGTTTGCTGAACTGTGAATTGTAGTGGGAAGACCCCTCGTGGATTAAGAATAAAAAACAAAGGCCTGATTATGACATCACGCAAGAAGCGGACAGTGATCACAACAAAGACGACGAAAAGACCGCGACAAGCTTAACTACCACCACGAGTGAATAAAAAATAATTGATGTGAACAGGTTGGGATCATACAAGAAAGCGTTACGAGTTACCGCGTGGGTGATGCGTTATATAGGAAACTGACGAAAAGAAAGGAAAACAGGTTCGCTCACGGAAGAAAAGTTGGTCAAGGCGGAGTTTGTGCTAATAGAGCAGGAGCAGAAAATGTTACGAATTGCAGTGACAGAAATATAAGACAAGAATCCGTACGGCACAAATATCTTCGAAGATGATCAAGGTGTCTTAGAAGTAAAAGGGAGGCTTCAGTGGAGTTATTTGAGATTTGATGTGAAGCATCCTATTGTTTTACCAAGAAAGAGTCACATTTCAGAACTCCTAGTTGGCACGCGCATCAAGTGACAATGCACAGTGGCTTTGCGGTAACATTGACACATCTAAGAACGATGTTTTGGATCTTGCGTGGCTGACAGATGGTGAAATATGTTATAAAATACATCACATGTAGAAAGTTAAATTCTAGACCAATGGCACAAGAAATTTCACCACTACCAGCTGACAGGATAACACAGACGATGCCATTCGGCACAGTTGGTATAGACTTTGCTGGAGCGGTAAATGCTCGAGAAAATAAAGGCAACAAAATTACAAAGTTTCACATTGTGATTTTTACGTATGTAGTAACAATAGCTGTAACTGGAATCGGTCAGAAGGATGTCTTCAGAAGCGTTTGTACAAGCATTCCGAAGATTCGTAGCTAGAAAAGGATTGTGTACAAATATTTACAGCGATAATGCCAGAGTGTTCAAGAAATCTGAGAAAGAGATGAACAAGATACTAAAGATGGAATATGAAAGGGTGCAACAGTATACCCCTAACCTGAAAAGGAAATGGAAATTGATTCCAGAGTTAGCTCCATGGTGGGAACGAGTATATGAGACTGATCAGAAGCGTTGAGACGTCCATGAAAAAAAATACTATAGGTGCTTGACTTTTGAATGAAGAACTACGGACTGTGGTTGTTGAAGCAGAGGGAAAAATTAACAATCGGTCTCTTACTTATGTGTATGACGATCCTAACGAGCCACAACTTATCACACCAGCGGATGTTATGGGAGGCAGGCAAGCAATGAAGAAGCAGGAAAACAGCAGACTCGGAAAATACAGTTGGCTCAATTACGGGGGGGCAAGAAAACAGGCAACAAAAACTAGGGGGACCAGATGGAAAAAAGAGTACCTGAGGTAGCTTAAGTGTGCCAGCAGAAAAATGGAGGGTCACACAAGTATACAAGAAGAAGATGTAGTTCTACTTAGAGAAGCGCGAATAAGAACCCAGTGGAAACTGTGCAAGGTCCAAAACTTTTTCCCAGGCAAGAATGCACTAGTGAGAACATGTTAGCTTCGTACACCTGATGGAGAAATGGTCAAAAGGGTGATCCGATTGTTATATTCGCTCGAAGGTTGCTTCGTTTGAATCTGAACGGCGGGAAGATGTAGAAAACAGATTGAAGACGGAGTTCAGAGACAAGAAAGAAGAAGTGGCCAGGGGCACGCTCTCTCCCTATATATATTTTTTTCTCGGTCTGTCAACAATAAACCGAAGACGTATCGTTTCTGCGGTCTCTCTGGTCCTTTTAAATATACGCTATGAGCATTGCGGGTAGTCATGCTTCATTTGACAGTGTGCTCAGATTTGGGTGCACGCTAAAGAACCCCAGGTGGTCGAAATTTCCGGAGCCCTCCACTACGGCGCCTCTCATAATCATATAGTGGTTTTGGGACGTTAAACCCCACATATCAATCAATGCTTCATTTGACAGGCATATCGTGATTATCATGTTTGGACGTGTCATTTACTTTCGTCGTCGATTCACGTCACGTAATACAAAACTTGGTAATGTGAAGCCAGCAAAGCAGCCTCGAGCACACTATGAGCGTAGCTTGTTGTCACGTTTTACATGACACGCATGTTATTTATATCGTGTTTGAACGTGCCATTTACCTTCGTCGTCTGTTTGCGTCACGTAATGCCAAATTTGGTATATGAGAAGCCAGTGAAATGGCCGGAACGCATCATGAGCGTAGTATATGTCATGTTTTTACGTGATATGCATCTCATAATCATCAGTTTTGCACCAGTCACATACATTTGTGATTCATTCAAGTCACGTAATACCAAATTCGGTATATGTGAAGCTAGCGAAACGACCAAGAGCGCACCATGAGCATGGCGTGTAGTCTTAACTTACATGACATGCATGTCTTGATTTCCACGCCAGTGTCTCTCACTCATGTTCGCCACGCAGTCATATCATTTGCAATACGTTTTGCAATACGTCATGTCAACCAAACTATCGCAAAAGCAGCACGGCCAGGAAATGTAAATGATGACATCATGACTTACATATCATTATTTTCAGGGTATGATTAGTTGCTTATAGTCGTCACACGGTCACTTGAAGGCACGCCAGTGTTAGTATACCTATGATTATCGAAACGGCCAGGAGATATAAAAGTAGTAGGCGGCTAGATAGATTGTGCCCACTTAAAAAGAGCAGTGCAAAAACACGGTGAAAAGAAGGACAGTAGAAACTAAGAGTGCTCACTAACAACTGAAATTTTATTGCCGATACGTGTGCCTATATACGAGCCTAAAATGCGATTGAGGGGAGGTTAAAAGCACGATAACAAGGCTCGTTTGAACCACTGATAGGAAATAAAGAACTAAAAACGATATAAAAACTTCTAAGGACCTAGCGCATGCGGGAAGATTGAGAAGCACAAAGCTTCGTCACCAGCAAGTCCTCACTCTTGCGGATGACAAAGGGATCGTCCTTCACTAAAACTTTAAGTTGCCTTTGCAGGTATTGGCTGACGTGGCGTTGCCAGGTAGCATCTTTAGAAACAATTACACGCATCGGAACTTCGCGTTTGTGACTTTTCACTGTAAAAAATCTACAGGGGATCAACTGCTATCGGAGGGCTTCGTCAAGAAAGCAACAAAATACCAATCAAGAAGGGTGTAAGGCAAAGGGATACAATCTCCTCAATGTTAATTACCGCGAGCTTACAGGAGGTTTTCAGAGGCCTCGAATGGGAACAGTTAGGAATAAGAGTTAATGGAGAGTACCATAGTAACCAGCGCTTCGCTGATGACATTACATTGCTGAGTAACTCATGGGAGGAATTGCAACTCATCATTGCGGAGTTAGAGTAGGAAAGCAAAAAAGTAGGTCTTAAAACTGATATGCAGAAAACGAAAGTGATGTACAACAACCTCGGAAGAGAACAGCGCTCCGAGATAGGTAATAGTGCACTTGAAGTTGTACAAGACTATGTCTACTTAAGACAAGTTATCACCACAGAGCCGAATCACGGGACTGAAGTAACAAAAAGAATAGGACTAGGGTGGAGCGAATTCGGCAAGCACTCTCAAATAAATGACAGGTACATTGCCACTATCTCTCAACAGGAAGCTGTATAGCAACTGCATCTTGCCGGTACTTAGCTACGCAGCAGAAACCTGGAGACTTACAAAGAGGGTTCAGCTTAAATTGAGGATGACGCAGCGAGCAATGGAAAGGAAAACGGTAAGGGTAACCTTAAGAGACAAGAAGAAAGCAGAGTGGACAAGGAAACAAACTGGGGTTAAGGATATCATAGTTGAAATCAAGAAGAGGAAATGGATATGGGCCGGGCATGTTGCACGTAGACAGGATAACCGCTGGTCATTAAGGGTAACTAACTGGATTCCTAGAGAAGGCAAGCGGTTAGGGGGAGACAAAAGGTTAGGTGGGCAGATCAGATTAGGAGGTTTGCGGGTATAAATTGGCAGCAGCAAGCACGGGACCGAGTTGGCTGGCGCAACATGGGAGACGCCTTGTCCTGCAGTCGACGTAGTCAGGCTGATGATGATGACGAATACCAAACTTAGTATATGTGGAACTAGCGAAACGGCCACGAGCTCGCTATGTGCGTAGCATGTGTTCATGATTTAGATTACACCCCTGTCATGATTATCATGTTTGAACGTGTCATTTTCCTTCGTGGTCTATTCAAATCACGTGACACCAAATTTGGTATATGTGAAGCTAGCGAAACAGCTGCAAGCGCGCCATGAGCGTATTATGTAGTCATGTTTTATATTACATGCATGCAGTGGCTATCATGTTTGGACATGTCATTTACCTTCATCGTCCGTTTACGTCACGTAATACCTAATTTGGCATATGTGACGCTAGCTAAACGACCGCCAGCGCATCATGAGCGTGGTATGTTGTTATGTTCCTTCGTGACACCGTGTCCTGATTATCATGTTTACACTAGTCATATACCTTTGTAATTCATTGAGATCACGTAACACCAACATTTGTATATGTGAAGCTAGCGCAACAACCACTAGCGCATGATGAGCGTGGCGTGTGGTCGTGTTGTTACTTAACAAGCATGTCATGGTTATCATGTTTGCACAAGTCACATACCTTCGTCATCCATTATCGTCCTGTAATACTGAATTTGGTATATGTAAAGCTAGCCAAACCACCGTATGCGCATCATGAGTGTGGCATGTAGTCACGTTGTTACATCACACGCATGTCATGTTTTTTAATGTTTCGACGAGTGATTTACCTTCGTCATCCGCTCGCGTCAAGTAATGCCAAATTTGGTATACGTGAAGCTATAGAAGCGGCTGCGAGCGCATCACGAGCGTGATACGTAGTCATGTTGTTACATGACACGCATGTCAAGATTATCATGTTAGGATGTGTCATTTACTTTCATGGTCGGTTCGCGTCACTTAATATGAAAGTTGCTATGTGTGAAGTAGCGAGACGGCCCACGAGCGCATCATGAGCTCAACGTGTAGTCATGTTGGTAAAATACACGCATCTCATGATTACCATGTTTGCGGGAAGAGGTAGGAATGAGAATAGGAAGAGCTAAGCGTGAGAATTAGGGGAGAATATCTTAGTAACCCGCGATTCGCGGATAAAAAATGCTTTGATAAGTAACTCAAGGGACGAATTGCAGCTCATGATTACAGAACTGGATACGGAAAGCAGAAAAGTAGGTCTGAAAATTAACGTGCACAAAACTTAAGTTATGTGCAACATTCTGATCCGAAAACAGCCCTTCGAGATGGGCCCAGAGCCAATGGAAGTTGCAAAAGAATTTGTCTACTTAAGACAGGCAGTAATCATCGAGCCGAACTATTAGAATAAAACAAGCAGAAGAATAAGGAAGGGGCGCATCACATTGGGCAAGCATTCTCAAATAATGAATGGTAATCTGCCGTTAACCTTCAAGAGGAAGGTATAAAACAGCTGCATTTTGCCAGTACTTTCCTGCGGAGCTAAAAGCTGGAGGCTTACAAAGAGGGTTCGTATCGTATTGAGGAAGACGCTTTCAATGATGGAAAGGAAAATGTTGTATCAATTTCCTTTCCATCACTCGATGCGTCGTTACACCGATAGATGAAACGGTCATGAGGTTTCACCTATAGGTTACACTATAGGTCTTCAAGTTACACCTATAGGTGCAACCTGAAGGAACAAGAAGGGAGCAGAGTCTGGGAACTAACCGGCGTTAAGAATATCATAGTTGAAATCAAGAAGAAGGAAGGGACGTTGGCCGGGCGCGTAGCACGTAAGCGGGATAACCACTGGTAATTAAGGATAACTGACTGAATTTTAAGGAAAGGCACACACACAAAGTGGAGGCAGAAAGTTAGGTTGGCCGATGAGTTAAAAGGTTGGCAGCTTTAACGTGGCATCGGAAAGCACATGGCGAAACCGATTGGCGGTTCATGGGAGAGGCCTTTACCCTGCAGTGGGAGAGGTCCGGCTGTTGTTGATGATCAATATGATTATTAGGAAAGTTTTTATATAAAGTGTAGTCGAACGAAACCGGCGATACAAAGGTCGTCATCCCTTGGGCTGGTTAGTCCAGTCTTACAGCGGAGACTTGAAGCTTTTCGTTATGCCGCTAGCTGTCGATGAAAAGCGATAATATTCATAAAATGGCTCGTTTCCTCCTCATTCTCTTCAATTCGCTTATCTTCTTTTGTTTAGAACTCATAATTTGTTTCTCCTTATTGAAAGTTGTGGCGGCTGCAGTAGCTATTGCCTTCCTAGTGCGCCGGCGTTTTCGAAGGCGGCACACGGCACGGAAGCACAGTCGTCCGCGATAAGCGGTAGTTGTACGCTCCACGCGCTCGGTTCTTTCGCTCGAAGCATGGTTGAGAGCATTGCAGTATGGTGGCGAACGAGCGCAGTCCCATTGTGTTCAATAACACGAACGTGTTTTAGGCCGGGTCCACCACTGCAGCGCTGGCGTATTTTTGTCGCGGACATGACGTTGTTTTTATGTACTAACAAATCGCAAAAATTAAAATGGCACCGTGTCTGCATGTTTCACTGCAATACTCGTCGAAAAACGACAGTCGCGTCTGAAGAGATTGAACAAAAAGTTTATTTGATGTTCTGCGCGAGAAATTTGGTGAATTGTATTCTGAAGGCGCCGCGATAGAGCGTCGTGATCCGTGCAGCGACGGCGAACGAGCGCATTGAGGCACGTGAGACACGAGTGCTATCTGGCGGTCATCTTCGAAATTGAGGGAACGTGTGCACGCCTGTCTTGGAGGCGATAAGGTGTAGAATGCAAAGCAACGGGCAGGTGCCACCACCATGTCCTCTCAGAAAGCGTTATTAACAGTTGCCCTTTTGTGCATAGCGATGCACTATCAGTGCAGCGTGGTAAATGCTACTGACCTTAGAATTACATATGTACGTCTTCTATAGTATAAATACACACATACAAAATATTGACGCGTTATTATTGTGCCTCAGATACGCGCAATAATCGATTTTTAATTAACTATGGCACAGGTGTGAACGCTAAAAGTTGAGCCGAATCAGCTAGGGTTGCGAATGGATTTGGATTTTGGCTGTTTGGGGTATCGTTTCCGTGGACAAACAGACAAGTGTCAGACAGACAGACAGACAAATAGACGGACGGACGGACGGACGGACGGACGGACGGACGGACAGACAGACAGACACACCAAAACTTTTCCATTCAAGGACCCCCCCCCAAAAAAATCGTCTTTAAAAACGAAAATTCACGGACGTATTGCGCGAAGTCGAAGCACCAACCTTGATTCGGAACGCTCGGCGCTAACTACTACGCCACGGAGCGTACGCTGTCCGCAATGCTAACTGCAAGCAATTCATATACTCCATAAACCATGGGGTGGTCTTTAGAGCTCCGAAACTTTGGCGCGTATTTTCGATCAGTAGCTGAAGTTGGGCGCCCTCTAAAGGTCGTCGGGCTGAAGTTGGGCGCTCTCTAAAGGGCGCCCAACTTCAGCCCGAGGTGGCGCTTCGTCACCTCTACGAAGCGACACCTTCACGGAGCGTGGTCTCTCTCTTGCGCGTGCCTTTGAGGCTTGTATTTTGAGAGAGGACGAATGTCACTTCGCTTGGTGCCGCGGCCACGTTTAAGAAAGGAGCGTGCTGTTGACACACGACTATTGAAGAATTCCGACAGTTGTTCGCGCTTGTACTGTGTATTCTTGTGCGCTAGTTGAATTCATCTATCTTTCTGTGTCGAGCTGTTATAGATGTCAGTGCACGCTCCTCCTGCAGTGTATGATAATTTCGCGCGTGCTTTTTGTTTGAAGTGTGCGCTGCAAGTTTCAAGCTGCTTGCCGTTCTTAACGTGATTTTGCAATTAGTTGCTGTTGCTGCAGCAATGCACAATACACATTAAACTACTTCTGTGAAGACACCTTTCACTTTCGTGTTATTCTGATTCCTATAAAGAAGGTCATCCACGTTTTTTCTGTTTCATTATTTGCTGGTTTGCTTTAGAGCTGCTAAAAGTCACCGTAAAGCATGCATACGTTGGCACGAAAAAATAGATGAAGATGGATGCATCTGCGAGTTGCGCCCCGTAAAACTCACTTGAAAGCCATGCAGCGAAGTGCCGTGTGTACACCCTTCTTCGTATGCGTCAGGCGCGCCATTATCCCGTTGAGAAATTGATTTGGTCATTTTAGAATGTTGTCCACGACATAACTGAATGCATTTGTTCGTGAAAGAAATAATAAAAGCTTTGCCTAGCTGATTTTACTGAGGCCATTTAGCGCACTATAAAAGTAGGTAAGGCTGCTCCACATGGCGGGCAGCCATAAACACGAATAAAAAGCTGTGCTTCAGTTAGAGGGACGAAAGAAGTTCGGGGGGGGGGCGACCAGTGTTGCAGAATGAGTGCCTTAATTTTATACCAATTCCATTCAGCGGAATAATACTTGAATTCAACTTCCTTTTATTCATCGTAATGAAAAACTTAGCCCATTTCACCTCCGGGAATGGTGGGGTAATTTGATTTCATTCCTGCGATTCCTTAATGTACGAAATGCATGTTTGAATTTGAAAACCAAACGCCACCGCAAAGATACATATAGTGTCAGCAGATGCATTATAACTGCAAAAGTACGCAAAACACGTTATCAACGTCGAGGGTTTTTAGCTGGGTGGCATATCTCGTGCAGTAAAACCACCATACTGATTCCCTTATCCACAGTTCTCCCGCTACATATAGAGTATCTGCATGGTAATCAAGTTTGAATGAATGGTGATGTTTCACTTGTTTAGGCTTATATTTGTTAATTCCAGACTGGCAACATAGTGTATTTTTATGTTGACAAAAGTGGCATTCAAGAAGACTAAGCAGTTATGCCACGCGTCTGAAGCAGTCATGAATATGGAGAAAACTAAAATTTCGCTGATGGGGAAGAAAACGGTGCTGATCCCCTTGTGTTAATTATACTGAACTGTGTACCGACGCTCAGTCACCTTGTGCCTTTTTATCGAATACGCAACCTTAGGGTGCACAGCTCGTCAGAACTCACGCTTGTCAAACGCGCCTCGCAAGCAGGGATGGGGTGAAAAGAACTTTGTGTTCGCCCGTGCATAGGCATGCATTATGTTCCTTTTCGAAAAGGTTATTTACGTGTGGGAGGTACTATACGGCTTGTGTAAGAAAGATCAGGTCGTGCATAGAGTATTCGCCAATTTCGAGAGAGAGAGAGAACTCTTTATTAAAATGCAGAGAATTTTGCCGGCATGTAAAATTCGCTGACTTGCTACTCGGCGTGGGGAAGGGGATTGAGGATTAAAAGTACAAATAAGAAGAGAGGGGGGGAAAAGACAAATTGTAAAATAGATGATAGATTAAAATGAAATAAAAGAAAAGACCACCTATTTGACCATTGCATGAGGACGTGCGTTAATTGTTTTTTTTTTGTGGTGTCAAGCTACAGCTACAGCTTGTCTAGCTGAATGATGCTGTCCAAGTACGCAAACAAAAGTTTCATAGCACGCCTCTGTAAAGTGGGGCAAGCTAAAGGTCCCAATACACAATCAAGGGAGAAAGTTCTCTCGGTTATAGAATGCATGCAATGTTCGTAAAGCGCACGCTCCTCAGCATACGCTCTACACTCAAACAATTTATGTTCCACAGATTCGATGGAGCCACAGTTGTTGCAATACGGACTCGCTGACTGACCGAAGTGGTACCGTAGGCTGTCAAAAGAGGCACTGTTTAGACGTAAACGATGGTACAGCGTTTACAGATGGCGAGGAATTTTGAATGAGAGTCTTGTTTTCAGATAGGGATCGATTGAATGAAGGAAGGCCTAATGATGTGTCGGAAGGTTCCAGCGTCTCAAATTTTCTTCAATCTCAATTCTTTTGGTCATCTGAGCTGCATCTAATTTAGTGAATTAAGTTCGTCTATAATTGTGATGTTGAAGACTCTTGTGTGCTGCTTCATCTGCTTTTTCATTGGCGGAAATTTCACAATGAGCCGGTATCCACTGAAATGTGATAGAGTTATCTGCAGTAACAGCCAGGTGATGTAGATATGCTATGTCGAACGAAATGGGTTGACAATTCGTTTTGTTTGGGATGTTGAACAACATCTACAGTGCTCCTTTGGAGTCGGTGAAAATTACTCATCGGTCCGGCGTTTGGCGCAAGATGCAGAGGACAGCTTCTTTGATGCTATGAAGCTCTGCTGTTGTCGAGGATGTCTTCCGTTGCAGTCGATAGGATAGCATTTGTCTTGTAGAAGGGATATAAAGTCCATTAGCTCAAGTCTCCTGAGTGGTTGAGGCATCGGTGTAAATGTGCGAGTGCTGAGCATAGTTCTCGGCTAAGAAGAGGAGAGTAGTCTGCATCAGCGCAGCCTGTGACATTCGTCTCTTTGCCCCATTGACGCCAGGTACAGCTTTTTTTTTATAGTTAGAGGCAAAAGTGCCCGGGGAGGACATGTTACAGGCATTAATTTTTGTGGCTGAATAACAGAAGAGAGTTGAAGCTCTTCCACAGCTTGGCCGAACGAAGAATTGCTGTGCGTTTGGTGAACTCGGTAGAGGAAATGCTTTTTACCTTGTAATACATGCTGAAGATGTGTACACATGGTTTCTTGTATAGAGATGACATCCAGTGGGAGACAACCTGCTTCCGCTACAGTTCCTAATGCTGATGAGCTCTTCGGAAGCCCTAGGCATATTCGTAGGCAGCTTTTGCGTGTGGCTTCCAAAATTTTCTTATTTGCTGGGGATAATCGGTGAAGCACCGGTAGACAATAGCGTAATGTTCCTTCAATGTATGCTTTCTGAAGCAGTACCATTGAGTGGCAGCTACATCCTCATCGTGTCCTAGCCATGGAATTGAAGAGTTGAGCGCCTGCTTCTTTTCTAGTTCAAAGTTTTTTCACCTGAGAAGACCAGGAAAGATTTCTGTCGATGATGATTCTCAGAAATCTTTGAGACCGCACATAGCTCAGTGGCCGTCCACCGAGGAGTTGCGCGCCAATTTTGTGCGGGGGTATCAATTGGGAACCAACGTGCAGGATGATTTCTTTCTCCCTTCACTATGTGTTGCTATATAACGTATTTTTGTGAGCTAACTTATGCCGCGTTTCCTATTTCTTTGTTACACTTTACATCACACCTACCCTTCTATTTGGCTAACTAAAGGTGGACCTAGATCAGGCGTTGTGGCCTTCGACTTCAATAGAACATGTACTCAGGACTACATGACTAATTTGGCTGTAGTATTACCGTAGTACACCTTAACGGTGATGCAAAATACGCTCCTCCCCAATTTTTTCTTGACTTCGCGATGTGCCGAGTTGTTGGAACCGATTGAAGTTACAAAAAAAAGTAACAATAGTAATGCAATGATCCCATCCAAGAGCACCGAAAAAGCGTGATGACCAGCTCTCAGCTCGAGATTCAAGAACGTGTGATCTCCTGGGTTTGATCTCTCGAACGCCTGATCTTTTCAACACGTTCAGAATTTGGGCGCTAGTTCTTTGGTCACAAGGTTGATGTCATAAAAAGTGTTTGCGTTCTCGAGATTTTTAAATGGTGCCACAAATGCATCGAGCAGTAAAAAGTGCAAAACGAAGCTTTTTTTCAACAAAGTCTTAAGAGCTGAATTGACCTGAATTGTGAGTTGTGAAAAACCTGAATTGTGAATCACTGCTCTTTGAACGGTTGCTTCTAAAAGAAAGTGAGATAAGACTATTGCCGTTTACGTAACTATGTGTAGCGCTTAACAAACATCAGCTGCTTAAGTGTGAATTGCTGGACGAAGAAGCCTGTGTGGCGTTGTAATATTGTTGCTTCTCTATCCACAAAGAGGCGTGGCAGCGCAACCCGGAGCTCCCGCCACCCTACAGAGTGAACGTTGATTTTCTTCGACGCAAATTGTCACTTCGGTACTCGGAGAGGCACCGACGCGACCTTTGTTACGTGGGTTTTCCTGCTTTAGGTAGCATCCGGTACCTATGCTTTCAAAAGTTTATTCTCTCTATCTGTATCACAGTTCATCCTCTACAAATGTGTGCTGTGCCGACCTACAGAACTTCACCGACAGAGTTTCGGGTGAAGGCGCCCGTGTGTCTACACAGGGGAAACCGTATTGCAAAGGGGAGGGGTCTGTATGAGGTGAGACGGTGCGCAAGTTTGCAGTGAACAAAAAGTATCCCGCCAGTGGTAATACGCATCTCAACTTAGAGAAGTGTTTTTTTTTCTTTATTATGCTTCAGAGTCACCGACGACGACACAAGCTAGAGAGAGAATAAAATGAGGGAAAGGCAGGGAGGTTAACTAGAAAATGGAGCATCCGGTTTGCTACCCTGCACTAGGGGAAGGGGGAATGGGGAAGAAAGATTGAAAAGAAAGCGAAGAGGGAAATAGACGCGCGCGAAAAAAAAGGGGGGGGGGGAGCTGGGGTGCTACAGTCTATACAATAGGCCGCTGCCACGCAAAAAGTTCAGTAGGGCCTTCACTGATTTTCTGTGAGCACACAAATCATGTCTTTCCAGCACTGATTGTTCAGACAAAGGTCTGTCGTCAAGGCGAGCTAACGCAGCAGCTAGTTGCCGTCTTTGCACGCTGTAACGAGGGCAGTGACAGAGAACGTGCTCTATAGTTTCATCGCTGCCGCAATGACCGCAAGCAGCACTGTCTTCCATGCCGATTCGGAAGGCGAAAGCTTTGGTGAAGGCGACACCAAGCCATAGTCGGCAAAGCACCGTTGTCTCGAGTCGGGAGAGTCCAGACGGAGGCCGGAGTCGACGAGACGTGTCCAGTCTACGCAGTCGCGTGTGCCGTAAGCACTCGGTGTTCCACAGGGATTTTCATTCTGCATTAGCGATTTTTCGGATGGTCATTACAGCATCAGTCCTTGAAAATGGTATAGATTGTTCTTCACCAATTTCGTGTGCTGATCGGGCAGCTGCATCGGCATGTTCGTTGCCCAATATGCCGCAGTGACTTGGAATCCACTGAAACGTGATTCTGTGTCCTTCGTCGAAGAGGTGGTGAAGCATCTCTCTAATTTCCAGCACTAGTTGTTCATGAGGTCCCCGGCGTAAGGCGAATGTCAAACACTGTAGTGCTGCCTTATAGTCCGTGAACACGCTCCATTTCTTGGCTTCTTGGTGTTTAATAACTTCAATTGCGCTACGTAGAGCAGCAAGTTCCGCAGCTGTCGATGATGTCTGGTGGGATAAACGAAACTTCACCGTTGTCGCTGTTGCAGGAAAGATCACCGACCCTGCAGACCCATCCACTTTAGTTGAAGCGTCAGTATACAGATGAGTATGGTCACTGTATTTCTCATATAACAAGAGAAGAGAAAGCTGCTTTAGCGCTGGAGACGAGATCCGGGCTTTTGACCCTATGCCTGGAACCGTGAGTTCAACATGTGCACAGGGGGGAGTTGAAATCTTCGATGGAATTGTATATCCCGCAGGAATGTGTGTGCGATATGACAAGACTGTCTGGCAGAATGAGGCACGAGGTCGGGCTTCTGGCAGTGAAGCTAGATGATGGGCAGGGGCACGAGTAAGATGCCTCACGTGTGCTCTGAGCACTTCCATCAGGATATGCGTCTTCAGCAGGTAGTCCTTAGCGATCTCGATTGTCTCAGCTGATGATGAACATCGCGGTAGCCCCAGACAAACTCGCAGAGCCATGGCCTGGATGCTTTCGAGAGTCCGAATGTTGGTTCTACAGGTGTTGGTCAACACAGGCAAACTGTAGCGCAAATAGCCAAGAAAAAGCGTCTTGTACAATTGCATCATTGCATGTACTGAAGTCCCCCAGGTTTTTCCTCCGAGATACTTGAATAAGTTAGCAATTTCTGTCAGCCTCTTCTTCAAGTGGGCCACATGTGGGCCCCAGCAGAGGTCTCTATCAATGAATACGCCTAGAAATCTGTGCGTCTTGACATACGGTATGACTTGGCCATCGATTGATATAGCATATGGTCTCATTGGCTTTCGACTAAAAGCAATCAATGCACATTTCGCTGGCGAGATTTTCAGACCCTGGTCCTTGAGGTACAATGATACCAACGTCACAGCTTTCTGAAGTCTTGCGCGTACCGGAGGCCTTGTCACGCCAGATGTCCAGACGCAGATGTCGTCAGCGTACACGGATAACTTGACCACACTTGGTAATCGTTCTACAAGACCAATGAGAACGAGGTTGAAGAGGGTTGGACTCAAGACGCCACCTTGCGGGACTCCACGATGCGTTGGGTGTTGGGAAGTTGGACCATCTGCAGTGTTCACAAACAAGGTCCGCCCTTGTAAATAGCTGCGTGTCCAACAATACAGTTGCCCGCCTAGGCCCACTGACTCAATGGCTTCAAGGATGGCGTCATGTAGAACGTTGTCGTATGCTCCTTTTACGTCAAGGAACATGGCTGCAGATAGTCGTTTACCTGCCTTTTGTTGCTGGACATATGTGACGAGATCTATAACATGGTCGATCGAACATCGGTGACGGCGAAAACCAGCCATGGCGTTCGGATATATCTCATAGTATTCCAGGTACCATTCAAGCCTGGCCAAGATCATTCTCTCCATTACCTTTCCTACGCAACTTGAGAGTGCGATCGGTCGGTAAGAGGCAATGTCCAGGGGAGATTTGCCAGGATTAAGGATCGGTACCAAGCGGCTAATCTTCCAATCTTGCGGAACGACGCCAGCTTGCCAGGAATCGTTGAAGATGTTAAGGAGTGCTTCTCGTGCCCGTTTACCAAGGTTGCACAGCATCTTGTATGAGATGTCATCCGGGCCAGTTGACGACGACTTATTACATAAGACGAGCGCCGCATCGAGCTCCTGTGATGTAAACGGTAGATCCATGCGTGGGTCCCGTGAGTGAGGGATTTGATTCACTGTATGTAGGCTTGTGTACGCTGTCTGGCCCACGGTCATAGCGCAGAAATCTTCTGCTATCTCAATTTCATGCCGGCGATGAAAAAGTGCAAGGGCTTTGAAGGGAAAACGCTGCTCTGGAACATAACGTAGGCCTCGCACAATTCTCCATATCTGAGACAGTGGTTTATGAGGATCTAGCGACGCACAAAATTTCCTCCATCGTTGGGTGTCTAATTTGTCAAGGCGCCGTTGTATCTTCTTTTGGATGCGCCGGGCTGTCCGTAGATCGTCTGTGGAATTGGTGCGCCGGTATCGTCTTTCGGCACGACGGCGTATCGCACGAAGTCGCTCCAGCTCGAGGTCATATTCAGAGTACTTCGAAGAGCGTACTATTGTGCGCGTAGTCGCATGTGCAGTTTCCTTAATAGCTTGCTGAAGACCATTGGACAGGCCTTCTTCACAAGCATCCTCAAGTTGAGTCTTGAACACACTCCAATCTATTCTTTGTGTTGTGGTAGAGGAGTACGTGTTCGAAATACCTTTGATCTTCAGGTAAGTGGGGATGTGGTCGCTTCCGTTTGTTTCAATGTCCAAAAACCACTTTACCCGTGTAGCAAATCGGCGTGAAACAAAGGACAAATCAAGGCAGCTGCTATATGTAGTGCCTCGTAAAAACGTAGGACTGGCATCATTCAGAAGGACGAGACCATGGCTGGAAACCAATGATGCTAGACGTCGTCCCGTTGAATTAAGCCTTGAGCTTCCCCAGATGGGATGATGCGCATTGAAATCCCCGGTGATAACCCATAGACCCGGATGTGCCCTTATTATGCCGTCTAGTTTGTTGGCGTCGAATTGACCTGATGGGGATACATACACGCCTAGAAGTGCGAATGTCACTTTTCCTTTTTTAACAGACAAGCACACATACTGATTGCTGTCGTGAGGTTGCACTGGCTGAACGACGTAAGTAAGCTCCCGGCGAATAAATACAACAACTTTGCTACTTTCGATGTCACTTGAAGAGAAAAATGACTCGTAGCCGGATAATCTGATTGGGTTCGATAATTTCGGTTCACATATAATCATGATATGAAATCGGTGCAGATGAACAAACTGGCGCAAATCAGATATGCGAGATCTCAGACCTCTTGCGTTCCACTGAAAGATGGACGCTTCTCTGACCTCCTGACGGAACGACTTGTTATTGTCGGCCATGGCTTTACTGGAGGCTTGCAAGGACCGGACTCAACGCGTCCAGCACCTGTAGGCCGCTCCTAGCAGTTGGCGTGTCGATGCTTGTCAGAAGACTTCTGATGACACTCACAATGGATCGCAGCATAGGAATAATTTGACGATCTGCTTTTGGAGCCTCGTCATCAGCAGCATTGGCTTTCACTGGGAGCAGAGAGCGGGACGGCTGCTCGGAAGGCCGTGCGTTCGCAAGCACCGGCCAGTCTTCAGGGGAGAGAGGCTTCGCCGGTGGAGGTTTTCTTGTACTCTCTGGCTTTCTACTAGATGTTGATGGTGGTGTAGACCGAAGTGGTGCATGAATATCACCATGACTGGAGCGCTTCCGTCGGTGGCGACGTCGACGCCGGATTTTCTGTGAAGCTTCTCTATGGGCTGAGTTATCCCTGACCATTTCTTTCAGGATACCCATTTCTTTCTTGAGTCTTGGGCATTCCTTAGACGTGGCCTCATGCGTACCTCGACAATTGCCGCACCTATAAGTTGTTGCACAACAGGTGTCTACCGTGTGCGCCTCCGCGCACCGGGGCATACGGTGGAGTTTGCACAGACGCCCTTGACATGACCGATCTTGAAGCACTTGTGGCACTGAAGCGGCTTTGGGACAAAATGCCGTACCACATGCCGGAAATGTCCTACCTTGACGTGCGTAGGGATTGAGTCGCCCTCAAAGACTAGCTTAACGCAGCGGCTGTTCCTGAGGCGGCTTATATGCTTAATGACCACTCCTTCGTACGCTGGTTTTATCAGAATGGGTAGATCCGTGTTTGGGATTGCCAAGTCAATGTCGTAAATGACACCTGCAGTGCAGGTTCCAGTCATCGGTACGACCGCTCGTACTTTGACATCTCCAAACTCTGTCATCATTCGAAGCTTCTCCAGCGTATCTGCATGAGTTGTGTCAACGGCTAAAACGTTCTTACGTGTGTTTAGCCGGACCTCTTTGATTTCATTCTGTGCTATTCCCTCAAGAACATTGGAAATGGCTTGCCTGTTCAATTTTCGAAGGCTGGCGGAAGGATCCACGGGCATGAAGAGAATGGTATGCGGCCAGCGTTCATTCCTTGCCTTCACGGTTGACGTGCTTGCTGGTGATGACGTCTTGATTAGCCTCCTTTTGGCCTTGCGGCTCATCACAGACACGAAGCTGCCATCTGATGAGTCGTCGCCGTCGACTGAGTAGATGTCCGTGTCTTCACTGGAGCTGCACCAAGAGCCTCGTTTCCTTGCGGAGCTTACAAATGTTGAGCTGTAGCCAGACGGACCAGCAGTTCGTTCTTCGTCCATGGGCACGAGAGCAGGAGCATCTCTTGAGCCGTCGCTGGTAATGGACCATGAGCCTTGAGCCACAGAAGAGCTTGAGGGCGCTGACATTTGACCACGTGGGCCTGTAGAAGTCGCCGCTGCCATCGCCACAAGGCGGGACGCAGGGAGCGTCCCAGGAATCGTAGAAAATATAACGAAAAACAGTTAGTAGTGACAGACGCGTTCTAGCACTAAGGTATCACTAAGTATCACTAAGACACAAGCTAATACAACGAGGTAAGGAGTGGGGATAAATAGCGGGTGGCTGGAGTCTGTAGCTGGACCATCGCTGAGGAAAAGAAAATTGCAAAGCATATATGAGCGGGGGGGGGGGAGAGATGCTGCTATTACAGTTCCACTCGATCGCGGTCGCGTGAGGAATCGACAAACTTCAGAGGAATACAGTCACAGTTGTAGTAGGCGCATTGCTTAACAATATTCGTGCTTGTAATTAGCCATGCCAGCTTACAAATGCGGCTTTATTGTTAAATTCGAGGATCTGATGTACCGATGTTTGAAGTTTAAAAAACAGCACGTAGACGAAAACGTGCTCTAAGCTTGCAAAAACGTAATATCATTCCCAATCCATTCCGGACAAAAGGTGCTTAATTTCATTCCAATTCTATTTTTTCAAGCATTGTCCCTATCCCATTCACGTTCCATTGCGGGGTGGCAAATATAAGGAATTATTCCGGAATCATTCCAATTCCGTATAGGCAACTCCGAAACACTTTCGTGAACACAATTTATAAAGCAGATACAGTAAGCGCCATCGCCAAGCGTGACTCTGCAACGTGCGACCTCCCAATTTTTTTTTGTCCCTGTATATGCGTACCGCAGATTTTAATCCTGCCAAACAGGCTGATTACTATACCTTGCAAACCATATCAAGTTGGTTTCATTCAGCTTCAGTTACCTACTTTACGTAACTTTCGGCAAAGCTGTAGGTACGTCAAACGCAACGCCATATATATATATATATATATATATATATATATATATATATATATATATATATATATATATATATATATATATATATATATATATATATATATATACATATATATATATATATATATATATATATAAATATATATATATATAGATATATATATATATACGAGATCTTACAGAGAATAATGTAATGCAAAACTAGAAATTAGCATCGAACACGTTATTTGAAGGTCGCAGTTCGATTCCTACTCAGGACAAGCTCTTTTTTCACGCACTTTTCTTTCTTCTTAATTACATTACATTGGCTCTAATAACTTGTCCTATACATTATTTGGCATTATTGTCTGTTAGATCGCATTATTATTGTGTCAAAACACGGAAAAACGAGCCCGTAGGTATACACTTCTTTCCCATATATATATATATATATATATATATATATATATATATATGCACGTAAGATCACCGAAAAGTATAATGTACCGTGCTGCCTGAGTCAGCATTTAACTGCTGAGGAAACGTGGAAGAGCTGCCATTGCAGGCTTCCATCCGCTGCAAAAGGACCAATCGTCATATACCGCCGCCGTGCTCCAGTAAAGCGATTTAAAAACTCTAATTTTAAAGGCGTGAGTAATGGAACCTTTCACGTCCTGTCGTCTTTCATGTCCTGTTTTTCCAACCTTGTTGCGCCATTTTTTGCGCCATTTTTCGCAAATAACCAGCTACATGAAAATCTGCACTTCTAATGGAGCAGTTCAACATTACCCAGGCAAATTACTTTGAGTAACTCTTAGGAAATGAAGCTAGGTTAACAAAATGGTACTGCTCGAGGTGAAAAAAGAAACATAGGAGTAGAAAAAAAAAGATCACAGCCTCAGAAATATCAGCAGATGCTACATTGGTAGCTAGGTGGACGATGCTGGTGTCCACTTCCCCCCAAAAATGTCGTTCGTGGCAGCTCAGTCTTTCGTGAAAGCATAACGGCTTTCAAGCTAGTTGTTTGGTATTACGGTATTGTAAACGGCTGCAAGAATTGGGTAGTCGTCTTGAAATGGGCAAGAGTACCAGTGCTCAAAAGAAGACAGACTGGAGTTGCTGCACTTGTTGTAGAAACAGGCATGATGGTATACGCTTAGCCGAGCTTATTCAGTGAGAATATTTTGAATATTTCTTTTCAGCAGGGGAGTTGGTTAGTTCCTCCACAAGCGCGAGAATTACGTGCACACTGCTTGAATACGGGCTGACCGTCAGTGCCTATGATTTGCAGAGCTTGGTCACTAAAGAGATCCTATTTTCCTTTAGGCAAGAGCCTACTTAGGCAAGTTATAGTGGGAATAAACAGGAGAATGCACCCAGCGCTTGTTAAAATGGCCGCTCATTGCTTAGAATCACAGTTACCTAAAAAAGCTCGACGATACTGATGGCGCCATTGATGTTCAGTAGTCTGTTGGATGCTCCTGAGAGCGTGTAAATGATTCTGTGTCGGCATTACTTTTTAAAATGGCCCCTGCTGTCTATCGCTTTCTTCGCCTTTCCGTACGAAACACCTTCGCCTCATTGGGGTAGATGAGGTGAAGCATCCAAGCAACATCCTCTCCGCGGCCAAGACGTTCCACCATGCTGTTTTTCACAGCCGAATACACGTTATGTGCGTAAGAGTAAGAGGAAATAAAGTGCACACAAGCATTGTCGTCGGTTCGGGATCCGGTCATCAGCGGAACAATCTATTCCCATCGGAGAACAATTGCGGGGCCATCAATAAAAACGAGGCATCCACAAGTCGTCGGAGTCGTGTCATTAGTCTACTCATCTTGCTCCTGCTGCGTAAAGGAGTTTGTTCTCTTGCCTCGGTCTTTGCCCCAAATTTCTTTTTTCTTTGGGTTATACGCTACGCCGACTGCGAAAGTGAAGCTGGCTACTGCGGCGGCGGCGGCACGCAGGAAATGGGTTGTGTGTGGTGAGGGATAATGGACGCGCCCGAAAAGCATGCATGTTCGTGACGCGAACTGATGGCCAATTCACTTCTGCCGTTTGTTTGCATAGTTACTTCTTTAAAGATGATAGTCTTACTTGGGTACCTTTGACGCAAAACATTTGTCTGTTTGTCCGCCCTTAACGGTATCCTACACGGCACTAAAGTGGCCAAAGGATACTCCAAATGGCCGACCCCATCCGCAGCGCCCACTAATGCTGTTCAAGGTTCAGCGTTCATACTTGTGCGATTGTCAATTACAAAGCAATTATTGCGCATTTCTGAGGCACCATAACTACACGTCAATATTATGTATGTTAATTTTTTTACAAGAAAAGGCATACCTAAGTAATTCTAAGGGCCGTAGCATTTATCACGCAGCACTGACCATGCAACGCTTGCATGAAAAGGCGAGTGTTTTTCAACGCTTTGCTAAGACGACACAGTGATGGCACCTACCTATTCCCTTGCGTTCTACGCCTTATCAGCCCAGAGACGGGCACGCACGCACGTGCTTCATTTTCGAGGATAACTACCAGATAGTGCTCATGTGTCACGTGTGACGTGACTTAAGGCGTTCATTCGCCTCCGCTGCATGCTCGAGGCACTCTAACGCAGCGCCTCCAGAATACCATTCACCGATGTTCTTGCGAAGAACATAAAATAAACATTTTGTTCGCTCTCTCCAGATGCAAGACGTCTTTCGACGACATTTGCAGTGTAACATGCAGATATGGGGCCAGTTTTTTTTATCTTAAGGTAACTTCTATTTTTGGCCGAGCTTGAATCCTCATCGCGAGGAAGTTGTCACCCTCGAAAAACGCGGCTCGTGCTGTGCGGCGCTTAGTTGTCTTCTTCGTTGCGATTGCATTTCATAATTGTTTTCTCGTCTAACTAAATAAAAGCAGGAGAGCCATGCAGGGCCTGCTTGTAAGCTGGGCGTCCTGCGGTCGCAACGTAATACTCGCAGCTGCCGAGCATCCCAATGACTAAACAACAGCTTCAAACACACTAATATACACGTTACTTTTATGGTTTCCAGGCTACTTCTATCAACCTGAAAAAATAGTGCCCTAATGTCCCGTCACTCCAAACACTGTAAAACTAAGCGTTTCTCATAATCTAATAATATTTAGTGCACACTGACCTGTAGGTTGACTCATGAGTTGGATAATTTAGTATAATTATTTAGATGAACGTCAATAGGGAAAGGTTACTTACATATAGTGCACTTTACTGAAAACAATATGCACTTCGCTTCATTCGCATAAAGCAAATCGTCCCATATTTTTTTTACCTAATCAGCAGTGTGTGATAGTCGGGACACCTATTGTACATACATACGCTTACTATTTGTTATTTAAGCATTTTTTGCTTTCTTTTTAAAGAAAAGATGACAATTACGCTGCATTAGGAGTACATTTCTCTTAATGCGTCATGCACTTATCGCTATTATGAACCACAGTGGGGCAAGCACATCATGGTCGTAAATCGTGCAGCCAGTGACAGCACCGCCACCGTGTCACATTATAAACGGAAGCACACGGGGCTGAGTAGACTCATCGCTGAAAAGAGGCACGTTTGGGAACATAGCAATCGAGTTTCATTGTGGCAAGCCAGAAAGAATGACGCCTTTATTTAGCGTGAGTTTCGTCGCTAAATGAGTGATTACGTAGCAAGAATAAAGTTAAAGAAGGGGTAGGTCTGACCTCTTGTATACTCTATTATATTTCTGTGTTGAAGTTTACTTTTAGGTTATTTCTGTAGTAGGTTGGTAACCTTTACTTCATTTTTGTAGAGTGGGAAAGCTCTCTGACCTGCTCTATATCGTAGGCTTAATTGGCGTGTATATATACATGTGTATAAATAAAACTTCAACTTTGGCCTTGCTATTCAAGCTTTAGAGACGGCTGAGGAGCCATGGCTTATAGCAAACTGCTCGCTCGTTTTTGTACTCGAACCAAACCTTGTGCGGGGGGGGGGGTTAAATTGGTTTATTTAGTGATTTTATGAGACATATATATTCGGGTAATTGTACACGTATGCATTCAAAAGCAGGATGCAAAAACTCTTGTTGTGTTGCTTCACTCGAAAATAAAAAAAACTTGGGAGACTGCAGGCTAGAATTCGCCTTATTTTGTTTGTTTATACCGAACCTGCCATGAAGGTGACGAGTATCTCCATCATTATTGTGATGCTAATTACAGTTATTGCAAGCCTCTGATTCCTATGTCAATTATTCGGCTATTAAGTAGTTATAAACAGCATGACATAGTCAGGAGATGCGCTTTCTGCTGTGACCTTGAACACGGACGTATGTAACAGCGCGTAAAACTAGAAAAGATGGCTCAGACAGAGAGTAAAGACTACATGCATTTATACCTGGTATTGCCAGTAGAATAAAAAAAAGTTGGTAGACAGTGCTCTTTACTTTCTGTGCGTGCCGTCTTTTTTAGCTTTACGCGCTGTTACACACGTTAAAATGAACCACATATAACCCAGCAAGTGACCGTCTGTGCTCACCAAACTTTTTATTCGAGTATATTATTTCTTGACAGGGCTCCACAACATCCCCATTCAAAGCCACCATCATCCACAAGAAGTGCTGGTCATTTTAAACTGTGTTTGGAAATGAACTAGTGCATGAGTGATACTGAGTTCGTCGCTCGAAATAATACAAAAGCACATTGAACAGCTCTGTTGGCGAGAGTGGGCCTTCCTGCATTATGAACTTTCACTGCTGGTCAACTTTCACCGCTGACATTATGAACTTTCACAGGCTGGCCGACGAGCTGCTTCGCATCTAAAAAAGTTGTCATTTTCTTGTGAAGGTGACCTCCACAGCTGCAGCTTGAGGGAGGGAGGGTAGACAGTGCATTAGGAAATAGGCCTATATATAGCAGCTGCTTTTTGTACTGAGGTGACGACAATGCACGTGTTGAGCAGTTTCACCACGGAATGAATTCACTAGTTGAAAAAAAGAAAATTATGAGAGCAGTCTTTCAGAGGCTGCACAATGCTTGAGTGCATAATAATCGCGGGTGACTTCTTAATCAAACGAGTATAAGCTTTCCTACCTTAACGTGGTGGTGCGTAAAAAATGCCAAAAAAGCTATTCCGTATTTCTCCGAATATATGTATAGAAGCCTATTTTTGAATCTCTTGTACAACACCTGAAACAAATTTCTTTTATATATGCAGTGGTGTATCGTCTTATTTTTTCTGAATTGCGCAGTGAACTCCAATATAATACATGGGCTGACAGCGTTTTTTTGTACAGCTGTGATGCACTCTGTGGCAAATTTCGCAATGTTTATTTTTAGCCAAGCAATAAGGAGTCACCGTCAGTACCACCCAAAGGCGCTTGTCTGCCTTTTTCACAATATGCAAAAAAAGAAAAGGAGAAAAGAACTAAATTGAAAGAGAAAACAAAACAAAAACAAGAGCAAAGTGCCATTATGCGCCGATGCGCCGCTATGAATGAAAGCTGGTGGAGTGGTAATAAAACCATCGGGCGCTTTTTACTGTATTATAAAGAAATATAATTTCGTAAGGAGCGACCACTCGAACCTTTTCGCTGCAGACAAAGGAAGGGTTTGACTAACCGCTAGATGGCGTACTTTTGCTCGCTTTTATTCGTTAGCCAACACATTTAATAGCCGCCTCAGGAGGGTCATGAGACCTAAGTTTTCATAAAATTTTGTCAAAGAAAAACAATTATTGTATGTGCAAATAATTTCCCATATTGGCTCTGCATCGTGTCCCGCTGAGGACGTTGATAGCATTACTATAAAATAAGTAACTCTGACTAGAAAATGTTGTATTTCTGCAATTGTTTTAAGCAGAGTATATATTCATGTGGTTTAGATGTCCTCTACGTGTATTCTATTTATACAATCTTGCATATGTAACCTAGTGATATAAACACTCGCTTTCGGAGCATGAGGGTAAGGGTTCAAATCCCAGCATCGGAAAAAAATTTCTTGTTTTCACCAGCCTCGTGGCACGGAAAGCAGCGCAATAGCTCGGCCACAGGGCCCTACGCTATAGTGTCCGCTGTTTGCGTATGTTGCTATACGGATATATTTGACAACACAAATTACGCGCGATGATGCCAGTACATAACAACGGTTTCGAGAAAACGCAAAACTGGCTGCATGCATTTGATAACAACATCCACCTGACTCTTGATGCAGTCAGCGCCTGCTTGGGCTATCAAGCGCTCTAACCTTTGCCCCTATGCATAGTAAGCAATACACTTTCGATGGACACCAAAAAACATAAAGCTGCTGCTTGGGCGTTATGAATTTGAGTTCGAACGTCTGCCGTGGTGGAACAGTGGCTACGGTGCTCTGCTGCTGGCCCGAAGGTCACCGGTGTGATCTTGGCCGTGGGGTGACCGCACTTTCATGGAGGCGGAATGGTGGAGACCTATGTACTGTATGATGTCAGTGCTAGTTAAAGAACACTAGACGGGCAGAATTTCTAGAGCCCTCCACTACGCCATCTCTCTTAATTATATCGTGGTTGTAGGACACAATACCCCGTATATATTTGTTATTGATTTTTACTTCAGAACATTCTGTTATATTGCTAAGCGTATTACCTACTTATGCACCATCTAGTGTTTTTTATTCGATCACATCACGTAAACAGAATCTATCTCACGGGCTGGTGTGATATGGCTCCACCCGAATGACACAAACTCACAAGGTTTCTTATGCATTTATCTGAGACGAGTCGAACGTGAAAGTTGTCTTTTTTATCATTTGTTGTATTGATGCTCTCTCGCCCCCAGTCAGGTGTTTGTGCACCTAACGTGGTTTCCACTGCCTCCAAGATCGGAGGTACTGCAAGCTTTTTGTACGTCATCTGGTCTTTTACTGCCAGCGTGATAGGTCCAGCTTTGACAACGTGGTGATTTGACTAGACGACGCCAGCATATGACGTCACGTCATGTAACCTCAGAGAGACGTCATGATAACGTCTAGTGTGACGTCACGATGTTATGTTTTTTTTGATGCCAACACACGTGACTTGACGGGACGTAAAAGGTCAAATTTTTACAGTTATATTTAAAGCATTTATGTTTCAAATTAAAAAAAAAATGCACACCTTTCTTTCGAATTGAGGAATTGAGTATTACGGAGGCACTACACTGGTGCATAATTCCGTCATAATGCGGAAGGAAGACATGCGTGACTGAAAGCGCGTGTCATATTGAATCTAGGCCTAATAAAAAACAATCAGTAGTTTGTGAGAAACATGCAACGCCGATCAAGCAAAAACAAGGAGAAAAAAAGCACGAGAAGAAGTATTCAACCACTATACTCTATGACGAGGCACAAAAAACCATTCTGTTTGTTAATAGAATTGACAAAGCTTCGTGGCAACCTCATGTTGCTTTGTTTTTGCAGAGCATCTGTCGTTGTTGCCGATCCAGGACGCTTAGCTTATCCGAAACTCGAATCCGTTTGTAAATTTTCTGATGAAGGTGGGAAGTTTCTGCGTATGTCAGTGGGCATCAAGGATCTATTCTGCAACGTTCCACAACAAGAGGTTCTGCTAGAAGTTGAGGAGCGCATTGACAAACACGGGAGATCGTGGTCCATGGTTAAGTGTGGAATTACCCATGGGGCATTCTTCACTTTGCTGTCGAGGTACCCGAGTGGCCTGTTCGCTCAGTTCAACGGGCAAATGTTGAACCAAAAAGAAGGCGTTAGCATCAGGTCGACAATAGCTCCAGTTCCTTGAGACCTTTATCGGGGAAAAGGAGATCGCAAAACCAAGCCCATTTTGGACGACGCCGATTTGTTGAGATAGTTCCACTACGTGGACGACTACTTTGTATGCACCGGAACTTGCACGTATGGTGTTATACACAACGTTTGTTCTGTTCCTAAATGAGCGCACAAGGTCCTTGAAGTCATGTTCAAGTTCATGGTCCATAGCCCGCTGCAGTTCCAAGATTTTGAAATCAGTGCTGGGTTGAAGCGCACGTGTTGGATTAACGGGAGACGAGTGGTAAACTTATCTTGCCGTTTGAGTCTAATTAAAAGAAACTCATAACAAGATAATAATATCTAAGATTTTCTGTTTGAAAACCACAATATGAGTATGAAAGACGCCGTAGAGGTCTCCAGAAATTTTCACCATCTGGTGCTCTCTAATGTCCAGAGACATCGCACAATACACAGGCTTCTACCAATTGGCCTCCATGGAGATGCGACAACCCCGGCAGGGATCGAACTATTGACCTTCGATTCAGCAGCCGAGCACCTCAGCTACTGCACCACTGAAGCGGACAACCTATAAAAAGAGGCATTGCAAAAGAGGCATTGCAAATCGTGCACATGTAGCAGGCGGCTGGAAAATCGTGTCAGAACAAAACTTTTATTCTTATTTCACAGGCTTGATGATTGATATGTGGGGTTTAATGTCTGAAAATCACCATAATGCCACGTTCCATTTCCCAAGTTTTTGTTATCGTCCCAAAACGCCACACGATTCTCAGCGCAAACCGCGCCTGCAGTTTTCTAGAAGGTTCCGGACTGTAGTAGATCATTTCGATAAGATCACGCCCACTGTGCGAACGGTACAGATTGTTCTGGAACCTACGCCACCGCCAGCGATAACGCTAGAACATTCGACGGCAAGAGTATAAATGCCGACGCGCTTCGCCGCTTGTCAGTTGTTATTTGAAAGCCGACGCTCCGTTCGCCGCTATCAGTCCGAGACTGCTATCTGTGCGAGACTGCTGCTGTAATTGGACTTTCCGTTTACCGGGCACAGGTTCGCCCCAAATAAACAGTTAAATCCCCACACGAAGCCTTCTGTCTTCGGCCACGTCACGACCCCGTGACATCTGGTGGAGGTGCTGCTTCGTTCATGTACCGGACGCCCCCGTCAAGCCGTGAACCCAGCCCACGTCGCGGAAAAGACACCGACGCCAACCAGGAGCAGCGAACAAGCCGCCGACAGCAAGGGCTACCACCGGAGTACGGGATTCAAGAAGACAAGGCGCGGAAGACCAAGGTCATGACCGCGACTGCAGCGACAATGACCACCGCCGCATCCCAGCCCACGATGGTCATGCATCAACCCAATGATTCACCGATTTTTCATGGGTCATCGTTCGAAGACCCGGAGTCCTGGCTAGAAACATACGACCGCGTGGCCGCCCTCAACCACTGGGACAACGAAGAAAAGCTCCGTCGTGTGTACTTCTACCTGGAAGACACCGCAAGGACCTGGCTAGAGAATCGTGAGTCCACGCTCCGAACGTGGGATGTCTTCTACGGCGCGTTTCTGCAAACGTTCGCGAGCGTCGCTCGCAAAGAAAGGGCCACTGCTCAAATAGAGACCCGGGTTCAGCTACCAAAAGAAAAGGTTGGATTTTTCACAGAGGAGTATTAGTAACCTAATAAAGGGTTATTAGTTACGCCAGCCGGTTGCTATCCAAAGCAGAAGCAAATTATTCCACAACAGAAAAGGACGTAGCCTCGCTATCATCTGGGCTACGTCGAAATTTCGCCCCTACCTCTACGACAGGCCCTTGAAAGTTGTGAGCGACCACCACGCCTTGTGTTGGCTAGCCTCGCACGATGGAGCCTGAGACTTCAAGAGTATGACATTACTGTCATTTACAAGTCCGGCAAAATACACTCCGACGCCGGCTGTCTCTCTCGTGCGCCTGTCGACCAACCACTACCCGACGACCCGGATGACGACTACTTCTTGAGAACGATAACTACCGAAGACTTCGCTGAACGACAGCGGGCCGACCCGGAACTTAAGGCCCTAAAAGAATAACTCGAAGGCAGGACCGCCGAAGTCCCGAAGGTATTCAAGCGCGCACTTGCGTCGTTCTTTCTACGAAACGGTCTTCTACAAAAGAAAAACTTTTCACCGCTTCGAGCCAAGTACCTTTTTGTGGTGCCTTCAGCTTTGCGACCAGAACTCCTGCAGGCCCTGCACGACGATCCGACGGCAGGGCACCTCGGTGTTTCTCGCAAGCTCGCGAGAATACAAGAAAGGTACTACTGGCCACGTCTTACCACCGACGTCACTCATTATGTGAGGACATGCCGGGACTGTCAGCGACGCAAGACACCGCCGACAAGGCCAGCGGGACTTCTGCAGCCAATTGATCCACCTTGCCGACCTTTCCAGCAGATCGGTATGGAGCTACTGGGGCCGTTCCCGACGTGGGCTTTCGGAAACAAGTGGATCGTGGTAGCTACCGACTACCTCACCCGCTACGCCGAGACAAAAGCCCTGCCAAAAGGCAGTGCATCCGAGGTAGCTAAGTTTTTCGTCGAAAATATGGTCCTACGTCACGGCGGCCCGGAGGTCCTTATCACCGACAGAGGAACGGCGTTCACTGCCGACATAACTCAAGCGATTTTGGCATACAGCCAAACAAACCACCACCGGACGACAGCGTACCACCCACAGACCAACGGCCTCACCGAGCGGCTTAACAAGACGATCGCCGACATGCTTCAATGTACGTCGATATCGAACACAAGACATGGGACGCCATTCTTTCGTATGTGACCTTCGCATACAACACGGCGGTGCAGGAGACGACGCAGATATCTCCATACGAATTGATGATGATGATATGTGGGGTTTAACGTCCCAAAACCACCATATGATTATGAGAGACGCCGTAGTGGAGGGCTCCGGAAATTTCGACCACCTGGGGTTCTTTAACGTGCACCCAAATCTGAGCACACGGGCCTACAACATTTCCGCCTCCATCGGAAATGCAGCCGCCGCAGCCGGGATTCGAACCCGCGACATGCGGGTCAGCAGCCGAGTACCTTAGCCACTAGACCACTTCGGCGGGGTCCATACAAATTGGTCTACGGAAGGAGCCCGGCAACGACGCTCGATGCCATGTTACCCAACGTCACCGACGAAGAAAACCTCGATGTGAGCGAGTACCTTCAACGCGCCGAAAAAGCCCGACAACTTGCGCGTCTCCGTATCAAGATTCAACAGACGACCGACAGCCACCGCTACAACCTTCGACAACGCTTCGTGGAATACCAGCCCGGTGAACGTGTTTGGGTGTGGACGCCGATACGCCGACGTGGACTAAGTGAAAAACTTCTGCGACGGTACTTCGGACCCTACAGGGTGGTTCGACGTCTCGGCCCACTTGATTACGAGGTTGTCCCCAACGGCATCACGAACTCTGAACGACGCCGATCGCGACCTGAAGTCGTCCATGTCGCGCACCTCAAGCCTTTTCATGCGCGTTAACAAACTGAAGCAGTGTTTTTTTTGTATTATTGTTGTATCGTAACTTATTCATTGTATTTCTTGCATTATTGTTGTACCTTCATCCTTAGTTAAAGCATCGGGACGATGCCTTTTTTTTCAGAGGGGGGCAATGCCACGTTCCATTTCCCAAGTTTTTGTTATCGTCCCAAAACACCACACGATTCTCAGTGCAAACCGCGCCTGCAGTTTTCTAGAAGGTTCCGGACTGTAGTAGATCATTTCAATAAGATCACGCCCACTGTGCGAACGGTACAGATTGTTCTGGAACCTACGCCACCGCCAGCGATAACGCTAGAACATTCGACGGCAAGAGTATAAATGCCGACGCGCTTCGCCGCTTGTCAGTTGTTGATCGAAGGCCGACGCTCCGTTCGCCGCTATCAGTCCGAGACTGCTATCTGTGCGAGACTGCTGCTGTAATTGGACTTTCCGTTTACCGGGCACAGGTTCGCCCCAAATAAACAGTTCAATCCCCGCACGAAGTCTCCTGTCTTCGGCCACGTCACGACCCCGTGACAATATGATTATGAGAATCATATGGTCGGCAGCCGAGTACCTTAGCCACTATACCACCGCGGCGGGGCTTAATTCACAGGCCTAAAGTAGGAGTATTATGTGAGGGGGATCCTGAATTTACGTTTTATAAAACATGGCAGATCTCAATAACAGTGCGAATCAATGATATGCGATGCACGAAGGATGAAAGTTGGTATGCCACTTTAAAATTACCACAACGTTATGAGGGGGACATGAAATATACCGTAGACCCGCAGGGCGCGGGTTCGAATCCCGGCTGCGGCGGCTGCATTTCCGATGGAGGCGGAAATGTTGTAGGCCCGTGTGCTCAGATTTGGGTGCACGTTAAAGAACCCCAGGTGGTCTAAATTTCCGGAGCCCTCCACTAGGGCGTCTCTCATAATCATAGAGTGGTTTTGGGACGTTAAACCCCACATATCAATCAATCAAATATACCGTACATGACTTCCATGTTATGATTATCATATTTTGACCCGTGATTTATCTTGGTCGTCTATTCGCGTCAATTGATACCAAATTTGGCATACGTGGAGATAGCAAAATGGCCGCGAGCACTCTGCGAGCGTAATATGTAGTCATATTATACATGACACGCGTATCATGATTATCATGTTTTGACGTGTCATTTACCTTCGTACCCTATTCGCGTCACGTCATACGAAATTCGGTTTATGTACAGCCAGCGAAACGGCCACTAGCGTGCTATGAGTGTAGCATGTGTGGATGTTGTACATGGCGCGCATGTGTCATGTACAACATCCACACATGCTACGCTCGTCGTCCATTCGTCGTCTATTCTCGTCCCGTAATACCCAATATGGTATATGTGAAGCTAGCGACACAGCCGTGAGCGCATTATGTGCGTGGTATGTGGTCATGTTCTTACATGACACGCATGTGATGATTATCATGTTTGCACGAATTATATACCTTCGCCATCCATTGATGCCACGTAACACTCAATTTGGTATATGAAACGATTTGAGTGAAACGACCGAGAGTGCACTATGAGCTTGGCGCGTAGTCATAACTTACAACAACATAGAAGAGAAAGGTCTCCCCACAACAAAAAGCGACGTCTGCAGGGCCACTTAGAAGCGTATGGCGGATGTCATGGAATGTCCTATATCCGAATCTGATATTGAGACTGTCCATCGCGTGCCGTCCAAAGCATCTGAGCTAAACCCTATTTCTCGCTTTTTATCAAGGGACAAGAAGAATGAATTTGTAAGAAAGGCTCAAAAGGCGCACCTTCGTGTGGGCCAGCTTGGTCTTTCCGCAACTAACGACATGATAGTGTATGTGAACGACCATCTCACAATCGGCAACAAAATGCTGTTTACAAAAACACTTGCTTCGAAGAAGGCAAAAAGGTAGCAGTATCTTTGGAAGGAGAACTGTCAAATCAAAGCAAAAAAGCCAGCGATACTAGGGTATTCCAAACGGCGGCAGAGTCTGATCAGCACATATTCACTGAAGGGCTTTGTTGTACTATCTACCTGAGACACGTGCTGGTGTGCGTCTTCATTGCTATGTCTCTGCTAGATGCATGCGAGATTCGCCCAATACTAAAATCCTATCGGCATTCCTTGGTTCATTTCAACGCCCGAAGTTTAAGAAAGAATCTAGAATGCTTGCAAAACTTCCTAGATTCTCTTGATCATGCCTTTACTCTCATATGTATATCCGAGACCTGGCTTTCTAATGATAATTGTAACATGTATGGCTTTGTTTATTACACTGCTGAATATTGTCACCGTTTAAACATTATACATGGTGGTTCTGCCGTATTTGCTTCCCTCGACATCAGCTATACTTGAAGAAACAATTTAGGTTTCCAAATCGATTGCTGTGAAACGGTGTGGGTGGAAACTAATGAGCACCTCCTGTCATACAAATATAAAGGTCTTGTTCTCACCTGTGTTTACAGATCACCCACTTCTAACATGTCTGCTTTCTTTCTCACTCTCAATAACGTGCTTAACAAGCTTTTATCTGAAAAGAAGAGTGTGATGGTAGTGGTAGACATTAACAAATTTTCTCTCCTGCATGTCAATTCTAGCATATACACAGCTTACACGGACTGCTTTAGTGGGTTTGGTCTTAAATGTCTCATCACATCGCCAACTCGATGCTAGGCTGAAATATCTCATTCTCTTATCGATCATGATCTAACTAACATCAACCGATCAATTGCTGCAGGCATTATTAACACTGACCTTACGAATCACTTTCCTATTTTGACAGTTCTGAAGCCCAATTCTCTAAAGTTGGCACCTCATATTTCCCCACAACTTCCAATACAGATGAATTCATTTCTACAATTAGCTCCACCGACTGGTCTCATCTCCATTTATATATTGGGCCTACGGAGGCTTTTAAGATTTTTCGCGATGTTTTCACGAAGGCAGTTTCTACCACCTCTAGAAGTATACACTGTAAAAATGGATTTAGGTACCCGAGAAACCCGTGAATGACCAATGATTAACTAAAGGGATTGAGTAAAAAAAAGATAATTTGTATAAGAAAACCAAAAGACCACCATTAGACAACTCTCTGCTTCAAAAGGTACAAGAGGTATTGTAAAATTTTCACTAGCACTCTCCGGGAAGCGAAAAGGTGATACTATGAAGCGTAATTTCCGGGAAATAAAGGTAACCCCGAAAAGCAATGGCAATTGGTGAATGAATTTATGAACTGTAACTCGCTAAGGGATATATATACAATTCAACTAGACAGCATTACATTAAGCCAGCCTGCTGAGATTGCTAGCGCATTGTCTATTCATTTCGCATTATCTCAGGGCAGTCAGCCGTCGAATATTCAACTTGAAAAAAAATCGTCTGTGTCATTCATTTCATCTTTTCCCGGTTACGCCAAATGAGGTGCTATCCACTATACGTAATGCTCACAACACTAGCCCTGGATTAGATAGTATTTTAATACGCCACTTAAAACTGGTTACTGACATTGTGTGCAAACCCCTAAATGCACTAAATAACTTATTCTTCAAAACTCGTGAATGGCGGTTTTTTAGAAAGGAAATAAAGATCTGCTCTCCAACTACCATTCCATTTATATTATCCCATTTCTATGCAAAATAATTGAAAAGTTATTTGTGTGCAGACAAACTAAGTACTTAGATAAATTCCACATAATCATATCTTGCCAGTTAGGTTTTCCGGCCGGAAGTTCTACTAATTTAGCTTTACCTTGTCTAACAAATTTCATTAGGAACAGTCATGATGAGAATGAATTCTTGGGTTTCATCTTCCTCGACCTTACTAAAGCCTTTGACACCATTAATCACACACTTTTATATCGTAAGCTACAAGTCTATGAGGTCACAGGCACTGCTACAACGTTTTTAAAGCATTATCTAACTGATCGAGAGTGTGTGTTATACGTGCCTGAAACATTTTCTCTCCCCAAATATACTAGCCATGGAGCGCTACAAGGTCCCATTTTGGGACCTTTGATAATTTTTTCTTTATATTAAAGACTTGTCAACGTCACAGACTTATGCCACTATGTATTGTACGCAGACAATACAACTATATCAGTATGTGATAAATATATAAGTTCATTACTAAATAAGCTAAATATAGCCCTTGACCACCTGATGAAACGGTGTAACAATGACGAACTACTTATTTGTCCATCTAAAACTAGATTTTTTATTTTCCATCCCTATTAAACGCCTTTAATATACTTTTCTTTGTTATCATTAGGAAATGAATCTATCCTTAGGAATAACTCTGCGGTATTTCTCGGTGTGACATTGGACAGTCAATTTAAGTTTCAGCTTCAAATGAATTATATTAAAAAGAAGTCGACCTTTGGTATCCGTGCGCTCATCAACGCACGCCAGTATTGTTCACCTCCTGCATTACTTTCACTGTACTTTGCATTTATTCATTCACATATTAACTACGGCAAAATCCCTTAGGGTAACACCTATATTTGTTATCTTCATTTCATCCAACATATACAGAATAAAGCCATACGCATCATAATGCACAGTTGTTCGCGTTCAGATGCCTTTAGCCTACTTAGTGAGCACAGAATTTTATCTGTTAAAAAGTTATTTCAGTATAACATAGGTATAATGTTTTATAAGTTACTTAATTGCCAACTCTCTTTTGAATATATTGAACGTAGCTCGTTCAAGAATACTAACCCGACCAGGTTAGTATCTTATCATCATTACTTAATTGCTACCACACGTTCGCACTAACTACGGTAAAAAACATCTAAATTCTCTACGATTCATCTTTGAAATGGTTTGCCGTTTGAACTCAAATTCTTTGCCCTCGTTTTCAGTTTGAAAACATCAATAAAATCTTTCTTTTCAAGTCCTGATTGCTCACCTTAGTTATGGTGTATAATTTTTTTCCCTTGTTCTGATGAATTTTATGTTCCTGTTTTTGTTTCCCGTGTAAAATTTTCATTTTTCTTTCAATTTTTGTGAAATTTTCTGTTTTTATTTCCTATTACTTCTGTGCGCAATATTTGACTTTACATTGCATCGCTTTTTTATAATATTTTCGCAATGTGACTTTCGTTTTATTGTAATATTTCATTTTTTTTTCATCTGTTACATGTTGCTGCTTGTTTGCCTTGAACGAGTTTCTTATTACCACCTGCTAATCGTATACCAATTGTTTTCAATTCACTTTCGCTGTAGGTTTTAACTGAGGGTGCCGTATTCAGTATTTAGAGTCTGGAACCCTCATTTGTATACAAGTGTTATGTAATTGATGCTTTGTAACTAATAAAAACTGAAACTGAAACATGCATGTGAACATTTTCATGTTGAGGTCTGCCATTATGCTCCCCATGCAGTCAAGTCATGCCATACCAATTTCGTAATATATCATGCGAACAAAACCACACCATAGCATCAAGCTTTGAAATGCAAAACATGACATTCATGACATACATGCCATGGTTTTCATGTTTTGACTGGTCAATTATGCTCGTCATACAATCATGTTGTGCCATACTAGTTTTCGCGTCGATATCATTATCGAAACGGCCAGGAAAGCCAAAAGTCATATGCACCTAGATAGATAGATAGATAGATAGATAGATAGATAGATAGATAGATAGATAGATAGATAGATAGATAGATAGATAGATAGATAGATAGATAGATAGATAGATAGATAGATACGCTGAGAGTCCCCGAAGTTCGCTGAGAAATCATTAAGAAACACGAAACAAACGGAATAAGTGAAAGCATGTGCTTGCAAATAAAGCGCTTTGGGAAGAATGATTTTTCAAACGGGGTCTTGTCGGCAGAGGTGGAGTGCTGCCTAAAAGAGATTGATAGCCTCGGGAAAGTGAATGAAAGAAACAAGAATTCCAGTATTGCCTTACATGCAAATCGTAGCGCATACATTAAAAAATGGCTTCGCGGTTTGGTGGGCAAGTTGTATTCTCCGCACCCAAAAAAGAGGCAGGCTTTCTGTAGGAAAGTCAACTTCTAGAGTTGCGAAGGCGACGCCCGAGATAAAGCATGTAGCGTCAAACATGTTAAAAAATTCAGTGCAATGTAGGAGTAGTATGCAGGTATATTTTGACCTTCGGGGCGCCCTACATAGGGTAAACGGGCAAGTGCCTAAACAGAAGGCTTCAGGAAAACCAGAGCTTTTGCTGCAATCGAAAATATTCTTGCTCAGCATTGCTCTGCTTGTAAATGTATCCAAAGTTTTAGGGACACTACTAATTTTGCACCCGGCAAGAACAAATTCAAAAATATTCTAGAAGCCTATAGTGGGATGTCGTGGAAGTTTGTCGCATGCGTTAGCTCGCCCTTTATAGTGCTTACAGATATACAAGTGGAATGTTTACCGATACAAATAGAAATTAAAACGGGGATAAGTCCCATCTTTGGTACAGATATAAAGCCGAAGAAATGTAAAGATTTAACTAGATGAATGCTGTCTTTATGGCATTTACAGCACTCCTGTAGGCTCATTCGTGGTTTGCTTTACAGTGCTCTCTCCTTTGCAAGTTACCCCTCTTCCTGCCCCCCCCCCCGCCTTTTCTGGAGGGGTGGTCTTCTCGTTTTATTACATCAGCAGTTTGATCGGCTTCATATGTGTCGTCTTTATTTTTCATGTTCTCAACTTTGCTGCTCTGCCTTTTTCTACAATACATTTCAGCCTATCGCTTCTTGTGTTGATAATATTACGGCTGGTAAATGTTAAGTTACACCATCTTTTTTTAAAGGGAACCATGTGTATACTGTAAACAAAAATATACTCAGCTGGTAGGAATGGAGAAATGATGCGCCCTTTCTGCTCTGGTTGCATCACTCAAACCGGATTGTACCGGACCAAATACTTCCGTTTTGTACCGTTTTCTCTAGTGGGCGCCGGAGGAAACCGGAGGACATCGGGGCCAATCCCCTGATTATGCTCCCGTGGTTGCTCCGGAAATCTTCAGGCGCATCGTTTTTGCCCTAGTTGAATGCTCCGCAAATCCTCCGGCTCATCGTTCAGCGGCATTTGTTAGCTGTTTGAGAAGTGACGTAGGCAGCCTCGCCCCCGGGAGGCCGTTCCTCACAAACCAACATGGCGCAGACTAATCAGTTGCAGTCAGGATCGTGCAAAGAGTTGGGCTACCTTCGTGAAAATGAAATTGTTCTGTACACCTACTGGATATTGCAAGGGACTACAAGCAGCAACGAAGGTTATTATTGAAAGAAAAGAGTTGGCGAATGGTAACTGTGTGATGGTTTCTGGCAGCTAATGACACATTGTCGATCTCACGAGTGTTGAGTGACCTGGTGGTCACCGGTGCAGCGGAAAATGGTGAGTGAACTTTTGTTGAATTATCTTAGCTATTATTTTCAGGTAGTTCTAAGTTTGGGCAATGTTGCTTTGAAAACAAAAAGGTTGTCCATTATAGGCAAATTTTACACAACCTAAATAAAAAACTAAGCGGAAATTGCGATAATTAGTTGTTTGTATTAAGGCTTTTTTCTTAACAAAACTTTGGTAGTAAAAACCACACCGCTGTAAGATTTGGACAGCTGCTTTATTATGCAATAATAAAAAATATCATACTTATAGTTTCATTCTATAAAAAGGTAATATTTGTTATAAATAAAGCTAACTAACTAAAAAACTTTTCGTCTTCTCAGTAAACCCAAACAGTAATATTTTCCTGCTTTCCATATTAACAAATGCCAGGTCAAGGTTTACCACTGCATATAAATTATTTCAATCGATCATGTAAGTTGAAGTTATGAAACACAACTTTCTGAAATCAGCATAAATTCTTTATTAATGGAGTGAATTGAGATAGGGCGATGTGTTTGGTACAGAGTTTTATAACGCATACTTGCACTCATTTTGGTGAAAAAATTATTTTGTTTGTGCAAGAGGCATCAAGATATTTTCAGGGATCATTGTTCTTTTGGGAAAAATTTAGGAAAAAGAAGAAAAAAGGAGCGGAATTGACTTCTGACAATGAATGCGAAAAGAATGAAAACACGCAAAACTGTCGCTTGGCAGGACGGTATACGGAGGGCTCGATGTTATCCTGGAAAGGGGGAGAAAAAAAACATTTTACAGCACAGTCGAACGTTGTAGAACGCAGGGCACGTGGTAGTGAAAGAAAGAGAAGAGAGGTCACCTTTTCAAGAAATTCGCCGTATTTTCTGTGTTCATAATGGGAAAGGGTAGTACCAAGGTGCTGCATTTTTTTTCTATTTTCAATCCTGAGGGGAGAAAAAAAAACTCTAACCTTATTCATATGCACTGTTTCCCTACCCGCAGACGCTGCGCCGTGCTTCCTACCGGGCTGCATAAATTAGGCGTCTTCTTCTTGTTGCCACAACCACACCACCAGTTATGTTGTAATAGCCGTGAATGCAGCCTTTTTTTTTCAGAAGAGGAGGTGGAGAGAGAAGTAAAGTTTTTCGAATCAGACAGGTAAAAATGTAAAAATGTTCGCCTTCGTGTGCCCTATCTCTCTAACAAAACGCTTCTTTTTATCTCGCTCTGACGAACAGTGCTCGAATACGATAATAGTTTTGACGTAGACAATGCAACAACGCTGGCCTGTGAACAAAACGAGGGAAAAGAGAAGTCCTGAAATCCCAGTGCGCACGTCGTGATGCCTCACTCGCATCACTTTCCGTGACCTGCGGATGTTTCCACGAAAGTGTATGTTGGGTAAATTGGTGAACCTTCCCCTATTTCTGCCTGTATATGATTAAAATGCAGCTGGGGTAGGTGGCGTAACGTTAATAGCTTTTATTGCTAATTTATTTGGTTACATAGTAGTAAAACTTTTTATGGTGTGGTTGAGGCTATTCGTTTCGAAGAAATACATGCTTATGCAATAACAATACTTTCCGACAGAGAGAGAGAGAGAGAATAAAATGAGGGAAAGCTAAGGAACTTAACCAGAAATCGGAGCATTCGATCAGCTACCCTGCACTAAAAGAGGGGAGAATGGGGAAGCAAGATGGGAAGGAAATTCAAGAGGGAAATAGACAGGCGAAAAAGAAAGGTGCTATAGCCTATTCAATGGGCCACTACTAAGCAAAAAGAAATGCTCACTACGACAAGTAGCAAAACAGAGTGGGCAGTACAAGTAAAAAAAACATAAACAGTACCAACTCCTCTCGAAGAATAATTTTCAAAAGAGAAGGAAGGTGCGCTTTTCTTAAAGACAGGCCGCAAACATACAAACTTTAAGGGTCTAACTTGCTTGATGTATGATGAGGAACACCAAAAAAATACACGCGTAATATCAGCAATATCGTCTGATAAAATTAGTAAATGATCGCGAGAGGCATTCCCAATGTTTTCTTTGAGAATACCGAAATTTGCTCATTTTAGCAAAAAAATAAGTTCGGATGTTTTAGCAAGAGTAGGGCTATTGATTCAGAAATATATGGAAACTTTTGTCACTTTTTGCTTTGTTCGATTCACGGAAGTGTCTTTTTATTGCGTATCAGTTGTCTGACACCGAAATCCATCGAATCAACTTCCTGATATTTAACTCTGGCACGGCGTTTTTCTGTGTGTGTGGTTGGTTTATGAGGCTTGTTATTATCGTGCACTCGCAGACTGTACAAGATTTAACGAGTACCCATGGCTTCAGTGTCCTCGAATTTTGTGCCTCTAGCATGACTTTCAGTTCTCATGTGTAATTTTGCCGAACTATGCAGAAGCAATCAGCTGAACCCTTGTGTTGTCAATGAAGCTGATGAATGGTCCTTCAGGAATGGTGAACAGTTGTTCTCAGTTGCCACTCTTTCTTCGTTTGTTGTGCATTGTTCTCCAGCATTCTGGTCTTCATTTAAAAGCGCTGCGTTTGGAAGTTGAGTGCTGTTGATTTATGAAGATCTTTCTTTTTGTGAGGAACAGAACTAGCCCAACCTGCCACACATCTTATTTCGAGTTTTATTTTTAGTGGCTTTTTGTATGTTTGTTTTCTCGTCTTCTTTTTCCAAATGCTGGGCAATCAACCAGAAAAGGCAGTTTATTTTGAATAAATCAAAGGATAAGAACTCAAGTGTTTTCTTGAATTTCATCTGCTAGAGATTCGTAACTCTGCAATCCTTGCATCAGAATTGAGAATTCCTTCATCTCAGTGACGCGTTACACGATCAGCATAGAATAAGTAAACAGAGGAGAAAATACTTTTAAAAAATTACTGATACATCTCACTGAAATTCTTTACGGACAAAGTAAGGACATTCGTAAAATACTCCGGATGCAAGGACTCTGCAGTGCTTGCATCAGAATTGAGAATTCCTTCATCTCAGTGACGCGTTACACGATCAGCATAGAATAAGTAAACAGAGGAGAAAATACTTGAAAAAAATTACTGATACATCTCACTGAAATTCTTTCCGGACGAAGTAAGGACATTCGTAAAATACTCCGGAAGTTCCCTGCGAAAGCTCCGAATAGCCGGAGTGAAAAACCCGCGAAAGATGCCTTGGAGATTCTATGTAATCACTCCGGCCAGCTGGAGCGAAAGGTCGGTAAAAAATGTTCCAGCGGCGCCACGCAAATACTCCAGCTGACAGGAGTGAAAGAAAGAAAGAGAGAGATATGGTATTAAGAAAGGCAGGGAGGTTTACCGAAAAGCGCTCATCTGGTTCGATAGTAGTGAAAAATGCTCCGGGATGTGGCACGCGATTGCTCCGGTCAGCCGCAGTAAACACTTTGCTCTTGAGGTCCCAAGCAGAAATTACTCCGAATAGGGGGGTCGTAGAAGACAAGCGTTTTACTCCGACCTCGGAGTAACTTTTTACAATGCTTTAAATGCGAAGCAGCGGGTGCAAACGCTTACACTGAATGCGGAATTGACGCTAGTGCTCATTGCAGATTTGCACAGGAGAGAAACCTGGGTAGGCGCAATGCAAGTCGTGATAGACCAGTATTTCCTGCTGAAACATGCCCATCACTGCCAATAGGCAAGCAGAGATAAAAGACTCTGATAGGACACAGAGACCCACAGCCGGCTTTTAGTTAACGTGCAAACTGTGAAGTATAATGTTCAAGAACGCCCAGAAAAAATATCCCACCGGAACTACCTTGGAGGTCCAGATTTAGTGCCCACATATATGGGAAGGCCAGTGAACCGTTGTGCAGCGCCAGCTGTCAGTTTATGCAATCAAGAAGCTCTTTAGGAGATGCTGCCTGCGTCGGTGTTGCGTGGCGAGAAATTGGGAAGCGTAGGAAAGAATAGAAGGGAAGGGGGCGTGCAAGCGTAATGGTTGTGCAAACGCCATGGGGAGAGATGCCTGGAGGAGGGAGAGGCGTGGCGCATAGAATTCTTTTATTATGCACTATAGGGAACTATGACCATATTGTATATAGAAACTGCAACGAATGGCACTTCAGCGAGCATGGCAATTATGTGTACGACATAAATTTGCTTAGTCTTCATACCTAACAATCTTTCTGGCTTCACGTGGCTTGAAGCTGCTTTGTCACGAAACAACAGTTGGCATGTTTTCGGCAGTTACGCTTCACTACCTTCATCTTTAAGCGCTTACCACTTTAAATCGGGTCATGTAGGGAAAAACAGCTTGTTGTTTCCTTCAAAAGAAAGCCAAAGCACAGCAATAATGAAGCCACAAGTTCATTCACCGCCCGCAAGCACTAAGACTAGGCAAATCTGTAAGATACCCATAATTCTCATGGTTGCTCAATGATCGCAGCGCTTGAGTTCCCTCTGGGCAATTTTAGGAAACTCTATCAGAGAGCGAGCGTAGGCTAGCAGAGGAGGCCTGCGTCGGTGGGGCGAGGTGGGAGAGCGGAAGGTTGGAGATGTAGAGAATCGGGCGCACATGTGCAGTAAAAGTGGTCACGCCACGCAGCCAATCCAACTCCACTATAAGACGCTTTGCACCTAAAAGAGGTGCAGCCTGCCCACTGTTGGCGGTAACGTGTTACAAGCAACGTCGTTACCTGTAACTCATTACTTTTTTTAGCTAACTTAGTAACGTACTCATTAAAATTTTGGAACTTTAACCGGTAACGTATTTTCGTTAACACTTTTTCGGTAACGTGAGATGCCACGTTACTCGTTACTTTTTCATTCCGAAGGTTCCACATTTCCAGAACTCACCCCGTTGAATTTCTTTGTTCCAGCGTTGGACCGCTGTCATCTATCAGGCTTTGACAAAGAAATCATAGACGAAATTTAGTTTGAGGAATTCGGTAGTGAAAGGGGTATTTTTGCAGGCGCCGATTTTCGGCGCGGAAAGGCTGGCTATTTTGACACGTTGCTGGTTCCTGTGGCCGAAAGCATCTACAGTGTTCAGGGGCACGTTCGACGTGCTGCAGATAATGGCATACAAGAAAGCATGGGCAGGCACGAAAAAGACGGGGTAATTTCTTACGAACATTAACTTTCTTCACACAGGTTGAAAACGATCGGCCACCATGTTGCTTACTAAGTGGGTTTTTCGGTTTCACACAAGTTAACCTCGCTCTCACAGAAGAGCAGTCTGGTCACGAGACGCTAAGTTAGATGTCAGGTAAGGCATCGTAATCGGTTTTTGGACAGTGTGTGGCGGGGGGGGAGGGGGTACCGAGTCTATTTGTCGTGTGGAATCTGCCACATAGGACAGACAGGCAGGTGTCTCAATGATTGTCTTCGAGAGCACGACAACAATGTTCGGAACAAGACCAACGGCTTTCTGACTATTCATTGTGGTTGCTGCGGCTACCGCAGTGCGCTCAACAGCACCGACAGCGCCACAACGCCAGCATTTGTACCTCTGCCCAGCAGTCCTGACAAGGAGTGATTCTTCTTTCAGTGAAAAAGGTCTTATAGATCTTTATTCTGCTGAGAAGGCATAGAAAGTTGATGAAGTGCTTTTGCGCCCCAATATGACTCGTATCACGTAAGTTGCCGATTGTATGCCCAATCTTCTTGCCGACCGCATCATGAGCGTGTAATGTGTTGGCATGCTAAACTTAGCCCGTGCAGCAATGACAGACTGCATTCTTATTAACGTTTCTAATTAAATATCCCCTGGGCGAGCGAGGCTGATCTTGAAAACCTTCATATAAACGCTCCCAATTTTCGCCGTAAGTAAACTGGTTAAAATGAACAAGAATGTTTATAGACAGCCATATTACCAGGTCCATCTATAGTGAACGCTCCAAGTACCACCATCAGCCATCTGACATCCTCTTTGGCACAGACCCTTTCTAGAGTGGGGATGTGCCACCGGTGGCTACGTACTACTACTCTATACATAGGAGTATGGTACAGACCAACGCTTTAAAGAACTTCGCCCCTAAAAGGAGGTCGACGACTATACTGACCCCTAAAACGATCGAGCGCAGCCGGGTGGCTACCTGTTCGAGCGGTTTTCCTTTGCTCTTGTTCAGTGCTGCGGCAGAGGGAGCAAGAGCTAGCATTCTCACCACATTGCCTCCGAGATCAGCCAGCGGCGCCCCACCACCTAATCTCGGAGGTCATGCTCACCAGCGCAAAAAAGAAAACAATTGACAGGCCTTTTTAATTAGTAGCCGTGGTCATACCCAAGTAGCTGCCGGTATCGTTACGCAACTGTAAACAATTGAATAAAGAAAGCATATGCGACTGTTCAGCATGTTTATGTACAGACATCTTTTGTAGACTGACTTCAGGTTATTTCGTAACACTTTGCTCAATGAAAAATTCAGTCATCTTGCTTCTGCAATCTTCGAATGACATCAATTCCTTTGATACGAAAGATTTGTGAATTTGTTATTTATATTTCTGGGACGTATTACAGATCAATAATTACTTTTTATAGATTTCTTTCTTTCTTTTTTGCTTTCTTGAGTTTCATTTAGCCGACCAGTGGTGATAGAGGACTCCAACTGATTTTTATAGCACATACATACTAGGGGCCCATAGATGAATACGTAGTTCGCTGAGTTACAAATGGTCTTGATAGCCGCCGCTGTGGTGCAGCGGCTACGGTGCTCGGTTGTGGGTCAAAAAATGGCAGTCACACTGCCGGCTGTGGCAATCGCATTTCATGGAAGCGGATTTTTAGAGGCCCGTGTACTGTGATGTGAGTGCACGTTAAGAAACACCAAATGGTAAAAATTTTCGGAGCCCTCCACTACGGCATCCCTCACAATCATTTGACGCTTTTGGGACGTTAAACCGCGAATATAAAAAGTTATCATTAATTGGCGTAGTTATATACGGTATTGCTGCAAAAAGAAGAGAGGATAATCGCGGCTGAGGCAGGTACGCTACCCTGCAGGGGAAAAAACTTGCAGATTCGAAGAGAAAGGCCACTGTTGTCACCACCTACAATGTAGCGGTTTAGTGTTTCACATCAACGACACTCAATAAGTCCACTGGCTTTTAGAAGTTACAGCAGTGCTTTCACTGCATTTCGCAACTGTGAAGCGTATAGTCTTAAGGTCGAAAGAATTTGTTAAAAACATACTACAATGAGTTGTTCAATAGTCACGTTGACAACACATTCGTTTTGTTGCACTCTGTGTGACCGGCAACAATATTGGACGAGTATACGTTGGTGAATGCTGCATCCAAGTGCAAATGACACAGCACTGTATCTTTTATTATACTTGAATATACAAACAACCCAACGTAGAAGTAGTTATTTCAGTACTACGGAAGCAGAAAGCAGCTAATTTATGTCCTGACAACTTGCACAAGTTTCCACGCGTCTTAACTCTACATTTCCCTGGCATATGCTCTGCAGGTGCCAGGCACAGTCAACGCGGTGGGCCTATAAAGAAATGAGTCGGTGGTAAGTAAACTCCGTTGTTTTCCACTTCTGCAGTTCCATAATGGCCACTACCTCGCTTAAGTGTTGAGCGGCGTCCATCCTTGATAAAAACATAGAAACAATGTTCCTTCATTTGTGTGCTTTTCTGGCAGCTTCATCAGCAAGGTCGTTGCGGGGGACAGCGCTGTGACCTGGCAACCACCAAAACATGACATCGCGTCCTTTTTCCATCTTTTTATGGCGCGTTTACATAGTCTATCCTATACTAAGTGTTCTCAGACTCTGTGATGAAGTAATAGAATACGTTGTAAGCCACCTTTGCATCGCGGAACACTGTGGATCGATTCGCCATCATGGCATCAAGCTCCGAACCGGTCGATGTGCAGGCTGAGTCATGCCCTGATGAGGTGATCACTGCCGCGGTTGAGCTGGTATGAGTGGAATATTTATTTATAGAGAGATGTAGGTTCTGTCAATATAGGAGGTGTGCAAGTGATCTGGAGGCGAACACATGCACTTTTGAATTATGTAAGCTCCACACGGCTGATGTGGTACTTGCCCAGAGTGTGAAGCCTATATAAGAAGGCACGCTGAGTACTGAATACTTCGGATAATGACGCATTTTGTCCTTTTTCTGGCAAATTCACAAAGCGGTTTGATTCCATTCGTGAAGTGGGTAAATTATGCCTTCTCTGCGCGTCAGTTTGTCATAAAGCAAACCGTGGGACCAGTGCTTGCCTATTCTGAAATGCTCAGACCATTGTGGCTCTAGCATTTGATTGGCGTGTTCTGCGCATGTAAAATGAACAGAAGATCTACAGCACAGAAATAATATAATAAACGAGCGCATTACTGGGATCATGGCCGACGCGCCAGTGAATAGGTACTTTGCCTCGTTCATCATCCGGAGGATATGTACGTTAGCCAGGATTGCTTTGTCAACCTCAATGTTTAGAGGGGAGTGCCCGCAGTATCATATCACACATACGCACACGTTCACCAGTGCCACTCTCCCTTAGAAGGTGTATTGACTGGCTTGATAGAGGAGCCACATTGTATGAATAAATGGTATTGTGAGCAAATCAGCCGGACCTACTCCGAGTTGAACTTGGGCAATTGATGTGACTTATGTAAATAGACATCCTCGTTTGAAAACGAGACATGACCTAGCCGTAAACATTTTTTTTTCTTGAAGAAGTATTGCAGGATAAAAAAACTCCTCAGTGACTTCAGCATTGCAACGATCAGTGCAAGCTAACAAAAATGTACACTGTCCTTAACTCTCTTCAAGATTGTTTTATTCAAATTCTTTGTATCGGTGCACTTGAAATATCCTTAGTAACTGAAGAAAATTTATTTGGGTGACTCCACGAGAGATCGACACTGGTCCGAAAGTTGGTACTTTAGATTTGATTGAGCATATAATATTTTGTGCACATACCACCCAATATTTCAAAATTGAACTTCACTTTTTAATAACTGCAAATTTTAGGATGAAAAATACTATCAAAAATTGTTTTGTACGAAGGCACCTATTTCGTCCATTGTTATTCTCAAAATTTAACAACAACAAAAAAACACAAACATTAACGTTACAAAAACGACCTTTTTAATATAAATCTATTCATAAAGAAGAGTGCAGCAGCATTGTTTAAAGTCGGTGGGCTTGAGAAAAATGCTTTTGAAAAATGTCTGTAGGCGTCATTCTTTATTAGTTGCTGCATTTTGTTTTTTTTGTTTAGGTAACTGAGCCAGTGCTTCATAACTTTGTGAGCTATTACAATAGTGTTCACCAAATTTTCTGTCAATACCACTGCTGTACCACAAATAGATATTTTAAGAAATAGCCTCAAACTTTCAATATCGGCGACAGCTAAGCCTCATAAAAGTATTATTTATAAACCGCATCCTGAATTTCTTTTCCATTTTACAAAAGACCTACACACATCATAAAAAAATATTATAAATAAACATGCTGCATCATTTTATTTGCAGCGAGAATAATACTGGTACGAGTACCAGCTTTTCGAGGATACACTAAGGCAATAAACACGCACCCAATTGCCCTAAAAAGTGGGCTTGAGCTTCTGCGACGTGACCATTTTTACAGAGTAAAGCAGTTTTAGTAAACGTAAATTACCGTTAACTACGCCGCTCTAAAACACCTGAATTTTCTCTTTAAAGTAGTGGGTTGATATAGATTCTCAGTTTATGGGCACATTGTTTACTGACGTTTTCTTATGACAGTAATCTATTTTTAACGTTTTAGTTCAGTGCACTTAAAAGAGAACAGACTGCGAAAGGACCAACCGAAGCATAACGAATATCGAAATTAAGTAACACTGCTGTGGGCGTGTTACTCAGAAACCCGGATGGTGGTTTATCATTGGCACTTGCTGGTTGTCCACTCCTCAGTTGAATGCGTGCCCCCTCTTGGAGGCAATGTTTGATATCATAAGGTGTCAACCGTTGGAAACGGTAAAAGTTTGCAATAATAACGGAACATAGGTTAGTAATGCTCACTCTGCCACTTAAGAGTAACCTCACTTTGCCACTTAAGAGCAGCAAGCTGGGGTGTGATTAAGCCGACATCTTAAATGGTGGCGCAGATAGCCATATGACTAAAGAATTCCAAAATGCCATATACAATGCAGACGACCTAGAAGCAATTCATTATTTTAATATCTAGTGCATATTGTTGCCATGTGTTGCAGGCCTATGTTGTCGGTACGTTTGGGGAAGCTCATCTAGCGATACAAATCATGGTCGTATTTTGTTGGTGTCAACAACTACTGTGAGTGATGAGAAAAAACATGAGCGTTTTAAACGCAACATGCCTTTCGTTAAACTCATTCCTCAGCTTGAGAGGGAAGAGGGGAAGAGGTCTATTCAAGTGTTCTCGTTCTACCTATCAAGGTCCTATGCTCGCGTTGGAGCATTTTAATGCATACTCTTCTCTATAAATATATATGGATGGCCTGAGTGTGTGTCACTGTGTATTGGATTTCCGGCATTAAAGCTGAGCGAGACGCACCAGAAATGCTTATTTAGAGAAATGCATTCCTCAAATGGCCAAAAATGCTTCTCCTCTGTATATATGGTCACGTTCAAGCGACTAAGAATCTCAATCCCACTTTATTAGGCCGATTTTTCACGTGTTTATTGCCTTAAACTATCCTGGAAAATCTTGGACTTGTATCCGTAATATTCTCGCGGCAAATGAAATAATGCAAAACGTTTATTCATATTATTTTTCTATAGTTTGCGAGAGCCCTTTTGTGTGATTTTTGGAAAGACCTGAAGGGGGTATTTTAAATATTTTTAATTGCCTTAACTGTCGCCAAAATCAAAAGTTTGAGGTCATTTAAAAAGATATTTGCTTGAGGGAGAGCGATGGTTGTGACAGGTACAATCGTAAACATCTTTTAATAGGTCACGAAGTTATGAGAAACTGGCTGGTTTAGCTTAGGAGAAAAAAATCTCAAACACCGCAAATTGAAAAAAAAAGGTCGCCTGTTCAGATGTTTTGCAAGAACAGTTTGCTACAGCCCACATGCTTCAACCAATGCTGCTTCACTTTCAATGCTTGCACATTTATGTGAAAACAAGATCGCCTTCTTATTTAATATTTGTGTTTTCATATTGTCGTTAACTATTGAGAATTGCAAGGAACGGAATCGCTCCCTCCGTACAGAATAAGTTCGATATTTCTTCCACCCTACCATGTTGGTCTAGTGGCTAAGGCTGCTGACTCGCAAGTCACAGGATCAAATTTCGTCTGCTGCGGCTGCATTTTAGATGAAGGCGAAAACGCTGCAGGCCCGTGTGCTCGAATTTCGGTGCATGTTAAAGAACCTTAGGTGATCGAAATTCCCGGAGTGCTCTACTACGGCATCTCTCATAATTATGTGGTGGTTTTGAGGCGTTAAACCCCACAGATCACTCAATCACTTTTTCTTTTCTAATAAATTTGGCACTTAAGAAAAAAATGGCAGCATATCCACGGGATGGATGATGGGGAGTGGGGCGAAGCATGCTTCCGTTCATTCGTTCTTGCTTCTGTCCATCCATGCGTTCTTCTGTGTGACCGGCTGTGCGTCTATCTGCCGTCCGTACGTGCATCTGTTCGTGCGTTCGAAAGTCCATCCGTGCGTCCATCCCTGCGTTCGTCCATGCATCCGCCGCTGCGTCCGTCCATGCATCTGTCTGTGTGTCCGTTCGTCCATCTAGTCAACACTCCAAGTACCCCCATCTCGCATCTTTTCATCATATATTACGCATATAGAAGCACCGCCATCCAGGGGACATTCCAAGGACTAAACGAGAAGTGGCACACGCACACTTTCTTACGGCTTGCGCTTCGTGTCTAGTTCACACATTTAACCACCTCCAGTTCATGGTATATACTAGTTCACTGTATTCATGGCACTGCGGCCCAACGCTCGCTCAACCTTCCTAAAACCAAGGAGGTTACGCCCAGCGAGTATAACGTAGCAACCATTTCTTGTCAGATAGTGCTCAGTGTACATGCCAATAGCTGCTAATGGGAAATGAGAGACAGGAGAATTCGGCTTTTAGTTAACGCGCCCGTTGCGAATTTTTTATTGTTCAACAGCGCACAGGAGAAATCTCCCACCGGCACCACCTTGCAGGACAAAACGTAAAACCCCCTGCCTTCCTTTTTTCTCGTTTTTCTCTCAGATCTCACACTACGACTACGACGAGGGATGAATGCGTGCCGCTATACGGAGCTTCGCCCCTAAAAAACGAAGTTCACTTTCGGGCTACCGGGTGGGATCTGCACAAAACATAAAATAGTGAATAAAATCTAAAATATCAACTTTCGAAAGCGTTTAGATCTCTCGTAGAATCATCAATTTGCTTTATTTCGCTTTGCTCTGGGTTAGCTGGTTTTTCACCACGTGTACGAACTTCAAAAGAGCAACGCAAACACGTGTCACTATGTCGAAATTCACGGTAAGGTAGAGAGACACATCTGCTTCTTTTTGTTATCTCGCTTTCGTGCGGTGCGCAGTCAACCAATTAACCCCATGCAGCTTGTTGCTTACTAAACGTGCAGTTAATAATCTCTAGTCAAAAAGTTATATATATATATAAATAAATAAATATATATATATATATATATATATATGTGTGTATATATATATATATATATATATATATATATATATATATATATATATATATATATATATTTATATTTATATATATATATATATATATATAATTCAAAAAAGAAATTCTGTGGGTCCGGTGCAAATATAATTAAGAATAAAAGAGCGCACTTATGAAAATTTGATAATTGTTTACTCTACGTTTCGGCCGTGGCACGGCCTTCGTCAGGATTAACAGAAATACGAGTATGTGGCCGCTTTTATGGGCTGGCATGAACACGTGAGTACAAAACGCGTGCGATCAGCATGTGAGTGTCACAAAAATTCTTTTAAACAGCCGTGACTACACTACAAACCATTAAAATCTAATACAATAGACAAGATTGTGGGCATGTAAAAGGCATTTTTAAACATTCACCATTGACGACGAGGATCACGCATGAAAAAAATAAATATGTGATAACCTTTAGGAAGTATATTATACGTGAGGGATGCTTATTTAAATATTTCTCAAACTTTTGGACGTCAGGGCCTTTCTACGATACACAAGGAGGAAAAAGTACACAAGGAGGAAAAAAAATCAAAGAAATTTTGCGCCTCTGCCTTTCCAATCGAAGTGATCAGGGGCGCCTCAAGCTACGTTGTAGAAAAGTTTATGCCTCAGGTGTTTCGCACCGCTCTAGATAAGCTACCTTTTTTTCTCTTTCGGCACATGTGCTCGAACATTTTAAACGTTGTTACTACACGCGTTTTCTCTGCAGCTAGAACCAACATAAAAATTAGGCAGATCCCACCTGCCACAGGAATTGATGTTACGCTAAACATGCGGAGGGAAGGTGACTGTGGTGTACTTTTTTTTCAGTGCAGCGCTATGAAACGACGCCAAAAATATGTACCCATTCGTAGGCACTGAAGTGTGTTGACCATAATAAGCACGTGTTGCGCGAGTTGGTGATTACAGAACACCGTGATGTTTGCGCTGAAAAAAAAATTGAATGCAAGAAGACAGGAAAAGTGCCTCTCTTGTCTGAGTTTGTCTTTCTTTAGCGCAAAAATAAAGATGTGTTGAACATTTACATATGTTATATATCAACTTATCTCTAGAGTTGCTTACCCATTAGAGACCAGTGCTCTTTACAGAGCACACTTCATTATTTCACAATAAATTATGTATAACACAATATTCTGAAATATATAATTGAAATTTCAGATACCAAAGGTTGCAGCAAGATAATTCTAACTTTTCATAATGATTCTGTTCTATTTTTTTTGTTTCTACGAGTTGTGAAACGTTAAAGAACCCCAGGTGGTCAAAATTTCCGGATCCCTCCACTACGGCGCCTCTCATAATCAAATAGTGCTTTTGAGACGTTAAACCCTACAAATCAATCAAACATACGAAAACGAGAACACGTCAAACGCACGTGGTCAGTGCTCTTTTTGCAAAGTTTCTTTGTTACCCTTATTATACGTTGAAAAACAGACTGCTTGTTGTTCAGCAAGAACAAAATAATCCCTGAGTTCTGCCACTACAGCATGGAGTGGATAGTTTTGCTTGGAGGCGTAATAAACTTTTGGCGCATTTTTTACAACGAAAACTGTTATGAGATCAAATCTTCAGTCACGTGTGGCGCCGTACATGTCTGCCGCCGCAAGTGTCCTAGTAACAAGAGCACAGTGAGGCTCGAACCAGGGTCCGCTGCGTGGCAGTCCAGTATTCAAACACTGAGCCACGCCGGAGCTTGGGACTTGTTCGCGAACTTGTCTTAGGCAGACTCGATGTTGGGAAAGGAATCACGGTAATATGACTAACAAAGCGTTTTAGAACACCAGAAGAACAACGAGGCGTTGCACAATGCGAATAGCGTTACGGTTGTGTCATGCAATGCTCTACCCCATTACAAAAGCTTGTTTCTGATCACCTATTAACTGTGGCGCGTACACTTCAGCCATAATTCCTCATCATTGTCAGCCACTGCATAAAGAATTGGCACAAAATTGCTGGCAAGTGTTTAGCGCATACAGCGCTTTTCAGACGAATGACGAGAAATCACCCAGCGAATGCTGGTCTACTACACAAAAATTATAAATATTAATGGCGTAGTGAGTGCACAGAAAGTGCGCTTCGAGCAGTTAGCAAGTGAATGTTTAGAAAAGGCCCTCAAAGGCCTATCGTATAGCTTTCGCTGTGACAGTCCTTAGCCTTCCCTGCAGGCCTGGCGTTTTTATAGTACAATAGGACTTCGTGGGCGCACACCCGTAGGTAATGTGTGGTGCCTGAACGAGCTATTTTCTTTAAAAATGTTGTTTTAGGGGCGAAGCTCTTTGTAGCGGCACCCGTTTGTCCCTCATAGTCGTAGTAGTAGTCGTAGTGTGTAACCAATCTTGCATTTCGACCTCCAAGGTGGTGCCGGTGAGAGATTTGTTTTGTGCGTTGTTGAAAAATAAAAAATTCGCAGCGTGCGCGTTAACTAAAAGCCGATTTCTCCTGTCTTTCATCACCCCCTTAGCAGCCATTGGCATGTACATTGAGCACTATCTGACAACAAAGGGTTGCTACGTAATACTCGCAGGACATAACCTCCTTGGTTTTAAAAAGGTTTAACAAGCATTGGGCCGCAGTGCCATTAATACAGTGAACTAGTATATACCATGAACTCGAGGTGGTTAAAGGTGAAAAGTAGACACGAAGCGCAAGCCGTAAGAAAGCGTGCGTGTGCCACCTCTCGTTTAGTCCTTGGAATGTCTGCTGGATGGCGGTGCATATGCGGAATATATAATGAAAAGATGCGAGATGGTGGTACTTGGAGTGTTGAATAGATGGACGAATGGACACACGGACTGATGCATGGACGGACTCACGGATGGCTGCACCGACGGATGGACGCATGGACGGATGCAGGGGTGGATGCATGAACGAACGCAGGGACGGACGCACAGATGGACGTGCGGACGCACGAACAGACTCACGTACGAACGGGTGAATGGACGCGCGGACGGTCACACTGACGGACGCATGAACGGACGGAGGCAAGAACGAATGGACGGACGGATGCTTCGCTCTACTCTCCATCATTCACTCCGTGGATATGCTGCCATTTTTTTTCGGTTATCTGAGACCCACGAGGCTGGGACAGATGCCGCTGTCAATATGCAAAAGTGTGTTGAGGTTTTCATCGTCGCTTGTGACCCTAACATAGACACTTAGAAGAGGAAAGTGAATGTTGAAGCTACGAAGGGTTCTCTTCATCAAAATTTTAAAAAATATGGAATGAAAGAAACGTGGTGAATAGAGTTTATGTGTTGATACCAGGAAAGATTGAGTTTTGTAAAGCCTAAAGACAAAAGCATAGTTTCTATGTTGCCAAACGAAAACACAGCAGTTTCTATGTTCTGTAACCACTTGGCCATCAACTTAAAAAAAAAAACGAAATGCCATTGCCAATTCTCGTCAGCAGCTGTAACAGTGGCACAGAAGGGGTTGAGATTCACGATCATGCTGCAAATAACTACAGATATTTCATCCCCGAGACAAAGTAATACAAGTGCACGTTTACTCCGGTGGTTGAAGTGGCCGCAGACATCACATACGGGGTCTACAATTGCACTGTATCAGCAGGCCCCCAACGCGTTGACTATTGTCCTTCAATCACATATTAGCAGGACCCTGACTTGACGTTGTTGCATCTAAAAGAAGTGTGAGGAGATCCCTAACGTCCACTGAGTTTTTTAATACACTGCATTCATGCTGGCACTTTCACAATGCTTGGAAAACAGTGCAAGTATGCCAAAAATGCATTAAAATAGTGCTGCAAGAAGCGCCCCGGTACACTTCTCATAATGCAGCGGTGCTGCATTATGAGCCTATGAGCCTGCTATGAGCCTATTATGAGCCTATGAGCCTGCTATAAGCCTATGGGCCAAGATGAGTTTGGTATTCGTTTGGCAAGAAACTAGCGTACTCTCCATCCTTGCATCTCACCAGCTTTCCTTTTGCTATATCGAGGGACCACCACAATTTCTAAAACACAGGGTTAAAACTTCTGAAAAAATACATAATACTCTATGTAAATTTAACGTGTTGTTGCTTATTGCATTTAATTAAATGTGGAAAATCTCAATAAAATCCTACCAGTACTTTTCTCGTGGTCTCCAATGGGTAAATGGTGCCACAGCAACATGGCTATTACCAACACCAAAAGCAGTAAGTTGGTATGCAGCGCTTGGGGTTGCGAGCAGGGCCACCCTGGATAGAGCTACATACACGAATTTCAGTGGATGGCACTTAATAGAAATTGTCATTACTTGACGTCACGCCTGTGTCTTATACACATGTAATGTTTACAAAATTACAGTGCCAGAACTGGAACCTTAATTGATGTTTTACCAACAATACTCCCACATAGGGCCTATTTACAAAGCCGTTCCGATTTCTAGCATGAATGTGAGAGAATGCCTAATTGCCATGGAGAACGCTTGGGCTTAAACCCAAAAGTTTAGTATTAATGCCCTAGTGGGTATCAAGCAAGTGTGCTTGCAGTAGTTACCCATTGAGTGTTTTGAAAAATTCTCTGAAAGGCTGCTCTTCTAGCTTTTGCGGTGACTGTGGTGTGCCTTCCGCGCAGGCCTGGCATTTTTTTTTAATTTAATAGACAATGTCTCGACAGGATATGTGCCATGAAGCGGTTGGTGCTATTTCTAATATAACGTTAATTAAAAAGTGGCGTATTTGAGTGACAAAATTTGATAACCAGGTACAGCAGCGACCAAGTAACTAAGCAGTTCACTATGCTCTGGTCACCCTGGCTAATGGCCGTGAATTTGAGTTTAAGGCATCATTTGCGGAAAGAAAAAAAACTATTTCTAGCATACTTTGATAACTATAACTTCCAGGCTTTGTGCTGCTGTATAATGTTTCGCCCACGTTTTCTGAGAAGCAACGAGGTCGTTGCAAGACTAACGTAGACAGTAGATGACCACAGGGCAGGCTCTTTGTGGCTCTCAGCCGTCTATGTTTCTTGTTTTACTATCAGAATCAATCGTCGCCAACTAGCCCATTTCGCAGTTGGGCTAAGCACTATTTCTCTGAAGCCTCGACTACCGATCGGCATCGTTTTCTCGCCGTGCTGAAAAAGTGTTGCAGGGCCCCTTTAAATGAGGCATTGCTAACCACCATTCATATTTAGTTCGCTATAACCAATACTTTGCTATATTTGTTCATCATATAGAGGTTCACACAGGGTGTTTCACGAAATGGAACCAAACATTGTGGTGAATTACAAGTGCACCACAACACAGTAGGTGCCGCTGCCAGTGTGTTGCAGACTGACATTCTTTTCCCTCTTTTGGCACCGCCAACAAAAGCGTGGAGAGGGACAGGAAAAGAGAACCCCGAGTCTACCAATTTGAACAATAAAGTTAGTGTATATCGAGACTGAGCAACACGCTTTGTCTCTGCGTTGCTCATGCGTACCAACAATCTGACTACGGCACCAACAACTGGTGACCCGTGGGTCCAAACATGTAGCACCACGACGTCATAGCCAGCCAGACAGTGGCTGTATTAGACATGAAACTTCCTCCCTCTTTGACCACCAACCCAGAACTTTACTTCGTCCGGGTGGAAGCTCAGTTCGCTGCATCACCGCAAACGCCACCAAATAAGACCACGTGGTGGCCAACATTCTGCTTGCTCCACCAGCGGAAGATGCGTATCGAGTGCTAAAAGAGGCACTAATACGCCCTCTCGGCCTTTCGGAGCTGGAGCGCCTACAGCAGCTGCTACGGGAGGCCGAACTGGGCGACTGCAGATCAAGCAAACTGTGGTGCCAGTCGCCTGGTGCGGCATCATTTTCTTCAAAGATTTCCCTGCCGCGGTGGTCTAGTGGCTAAAGTACTCGGCTGCTGAACAGCAGGTTACGGGATCGAATCCCGGCTGCGGCGGCTGCATTTTCGATGGAGGCGAAAATACTGTAGGCACGTGCCCTCATATTTAGGTGCACGTTAAAGAACCCCAGGTGGTCGAAATCTCCGGAGCCCTCCACTACGGCACCTCTAATGATCATAAGGTGGTTTTGGGACATTAAGCCCCACACACAATATTATCGTCATTCCTCCAAAGATTGCCCGTAACCGTGCTTATAGGCGCTACGGCCTTCCGAGAGATAGACGTTCACAAGATCACCGAACTAGCAGACCGACCCCTGGACGTCACCCAGCCAGCAGTTGCCACAGTACTTGCCGAAGCACCGCAGTTTTTCATCTTGCGTAAGATTCGGGCGGACATTCCTCTCCTCACCCACCGTTGCGGCACTAGTCAGGCGGAAGCCAAAAAACATGGCGGCGGGATGCAGAGCAACAACGACAGCTCTGCTGGGAACACCGTAAGTTCGGTGACACTGCAAGGAACTGTGTGCCGCCGTGCGAGATATCGGGAAATGCACTGAGCCAGCACTGGGGCAGAAGTGAACACGCTGCCGGCGTCGCCAGCTGATCGCAAAGACCCGAGCTCGTCGCGGTTGCAAGCTGTAAATAACACGGCGTTACCGACGTGTGGGCACCGCTCTCTCTCGCTATAACTGGGCTTCAAGAGAACATTTAGTTGGATATCTGTGGTAGCCGACATAAAATTTGCTATCCTGAAAGCTGGCTTCTTCTATCACTTCGAATTGCTTGCTGATGTGCGCAACCGGCGTATACAGGGTCCCGTCTTGCAACAAGTGTGTGGAAAGCCATCTAAGTATCCGCCTCTCAGCCCTACGCTTGACATACCATCGGGCACCGCCCGTTTCGCGTCTACCCTGCGCAATTTCTCCGAGCTGATGCGGCCACCACAGACCCGCGGTGTCATCAAGCACAATAGAGAGTTTTATCAACCTACGGAAACACGTCACGGAAAGGCGGCAACACGGAACCGGCTGACGAGTGTCCATGCGTGACCACTGTACGCGCATACGGAAAGGAACCGTGTCGTATTTAGGTAACGCGTTTCCCTAGCTTGATAGAACTCTCTATTATTGTCTTTCATCACATTTCCACGGGACCCCCTGTTTACGCACGCCCACGCCACTGGTGCCCCCAGAAACTGAGAGTAGCACGACAGGAGTTCAACCACATACTCGAGCTCGGCATAATCAGCCCATCTGCTAGCCCTGTGGCATCTCTACGCCGCCAGTCACCTGGTGCCGAAGTCTGCACCAGGAGACTGGCGGCGATTATCGAGCCCTCAACCGAACCACTGTGCCCCACCGTTATTCATTACTTCACATTCACGATGTCATGGCCAACCTGCATGGTGCGACATTTTTCTCCAAAATAGACCTCGTACGTGCCTTCCATCAAATTCGCAAAATGCACTGTGGATAACACCATTCCCTCACGGAGAAGCCACAACTACAAAGGTGAATTTCTTCGCCAAATTTGTTGGCGGTCTGGCCACACTGACCCTCCAAGTCTGACAACAATTTATGCAACGCCAAACAGAACCTTGCCCAAGAGACTGTAACTATTTCATGAGCAATCTCGCCAAGACAAGCTAGGAATACAGCAAGGACTACGCAGCGCCCGCTTCTTAACACACGCGCTGTTTTCGCCGTCGTAAACCTGACCGCCAATTCGCATTGGCGGTCAAGAGAGAACAAGGGCAAATACAAGTGCGGCTGATATTTACTCACCTCCTATTTAAACTTGAATAAACAGCTCGTCGCTGCATGGCTGTGACGGCCATGACGTCCATCCAACGTGCGAACGAGAACAAGACAGCGCGCAGTCATACACGTAACACGCGGTGGAATGTGAAAGCGAGCATATATGAATTGTTATATATTTGATGACTTTTGTACTATTACGTAAGTGCTTTACAGCAGTTTCAGTTTGTGGGCTTCTGAAAATTGCCTGTCTGGATGCTTTGGTAAACTATTTTTCTTAAGCGCAGTAGGGCTGTGCATGGGCCAAACGGCGCACGTGCGGTAAAAAGTGTGCAGTTTAAACACCACACTCTGCACTTGCTGGTACACTTTGGTCCTTTGGACGAAAAAAAGAGGTATTCCATAGAGAAGCCACTGCGAACTAAATTAATGATTGGAACAAATGAGCGTCCGTGGCTATTCAGTAGCTGTTTGTCTGACTTCACGACAAAGTGACCGAAGAAACGGACACATCTGCTCTAACCGCTTTACTTTTTTACCGCTTGTACGTGCTCGTATGCCACGAATTTTTGTCGAATAGTATATAATACACAAAAGTAAGTAGGCTTCATGAACAGGCGAATTCTGTGAGCATTGGCTAGCAACCATGGTGTGTCAGGAAAGCCCTTGGCCTTCCATGTTAAAAATCACAGGTATTTTCCAAAACTTTTGTTTCATTATAATTATTGAGAAGGGCAAATAACTAAGAGAAACGCGCATTTATAAAAAAGATTTGGGGCTTTTACTACCATCTCGCCCATATTTTGCTTGCAAGTCATGTCCTTTTCTGTCACGCTGTCCGGGCATTGGCCAACGATAACGGAAGCCGATGGAAATCCAAGCTCGTTCCAATCATCGGTCATCGGCCATTGCTGGTAGGTATGTCAGCCGCATCAGACCTTGAAAGGGGTATAGCCTCGTTCTTGTCACCTTGCAAAGCTGACCGGGCATCATTATCGGCATGTTTGTGGGCAATCATGCCGCACTTGGCAACCATTAAAACCTCACTTGGTACCCCTTCTCAGATGACGTATGAATGAGGCGTATTGTCTATAATACCAGTAGTTCGTATGGTAAACGCCACAGGGCTGACAAGAGAGACTGTAGGACTGTTTTGGTGTCACTAAAAATTGACCGCCGCAGTGGTTGTTCGCGATTGACAACACAAAGCGCAGTGCCATGATAGAGTGGCGAGTTCCGCAGCCGTTGAGACTATTGGGTGGTTGGTCTTAACAACTCCACCTCGTGCTCGGACAATCACTCCTCCGGGTGAATTCGGGATGGTCGTTCAGCCATCGGTGTAAATATGTACGTACATGGTGGGTGTATTTCTTGTGCAGTAGGGGCAGATATAGCTGTTTCAGACTCGGGTTTTTTCTTGATTCCTGGTACACTGTAGTGCGCTGCAGGACGAATGAAACACCCAAGTGGAATAGATGGTTTGGATGCGGGGCCGAGGCCTGACGATAGTTTGGTGGAGTAGCTTGAGATTGTTGCGCGGTATAACGCTTGCAGTCGTTGTGACGGCAGTGTTACCAGGTGGTGCCTATGAGCTCTAGCAAAACGCTTGATGTGAGCTCCCAGGGCTTCCAATGCAGTGTGCGTTTGTATTGTGTCTCCCATCGAGGATTATCATCAAAGATATATTTAAAGGGCCAGTGCATTAGTTTTGTCTGAAATGCAGCACTTTTTCAAGTTGAACATGATCAGGCAATAGGCGTATCAGCTGGGGAGGCAAGGTGGGTGCGAGCCCCCCCCCCCCCTAAAAAAGTTGGGGGGCTAAGCACCCCATCTTTTTATAGTGGCCAGTGTCAGCTGGGAAAACCAACAACTAAGACAAATTTTTCCTTCACCGCAGTATTCGCTCAATTACATTGTTACGGGAAATCGAGAATGTTGCCTGGGAATTTTTTTATAAAGTAAAATTTTTTTCAAAATTTCTGCTGTACGATTGTCCTTAATTTTCTTTGCGGTGCAGGCCGCCAATGCGACTTTTTCGTGCCTTGTGCTATAGCATTGCAAAGCGGGTTACATTACAAGGCCCGAAAGCGTCTTGCACTTTCTTTGTTATGGATGGGAACAATCAATCGTTTTATGGACCAGTCAGAGCATTTGCTGCGTCAGGAAAAATTGTTTTTTTAAACAAAAATTAAAGCCTCATCGCTGCTTTATCGAAGCTGCTGTGAACCGAACATTGTGGCGATTTTTTTCTAATCTTTAGTTCTGCAACGTGCCGGACACCCTGGCACACTTGCTTCTTGCACGCCAGTGTATTGCCAGACGTAATCTGCAACAACACATGACTGTTAATGAAGCAGGACGGACGAACGAAGACCTAACCGAAACGTGGGAGGCGAAGCTCGCCCTCGAGGACCTAGAAGACCAACAACAACTCGTCGCCAGGGCCAAGAGGGTAGTAGAAGCCAGAGGGTTTCTGGACTAAGGAGTCCTCCCACCTCAAGGTGACACCAGGCGTCGCTCGGGGCACTGTTTCAAAATAAACGTTTACTTCTCTCTCTCTCTGCCGGACTAGAAGCACCACAAAAAGTTGTCGCTTTAGTCTATATGATAAATTTGATCAGCCTTGCTTACAGTAAATACACTCAAAAAAAGAGCGAGTAAAAAAGGTGTTATTTTGTTCCAAAACAATCATCGTCATCTATATTGCGTTCCATCCTTGCTATCGCCCCGCACCCGGTACATGCCGGTTACGATCGACATGCCCATTATCACGGTTACATTGCATTCTCGATAGGAAAGTGGCCAGCACCGAATTTTCAAGAAAGGAAGTGCACGCAAGCCTGATGACCATTATTGTTGTGGAACAAAAAGACACCCTTCTTACTCGATATTTTTTAGAGTGTAGAAGCGATGGTAGCATCTTACAAAGTGGCGAAGAATCAAGCACTGGACTCGAGTACCGTGGGAACTTCAGCTTCAAAGCTCACCCCACAGCTTGACCCAGCGGACCAGGGAGAAGGTGAGAGACCGTTTTTTATTGCACAGGGAGAAGGTGAAAGGCCGTGTTTTCTTGCACGCTGAAGGGTTAATTAGGAGTCAGCGTAGTTAGTTTTCATTCACGTTGAATTGTGTTGTACAGCTATAAATACAACTTTGACAGTAAAGAAGCACACACGTGCAGCGCTGGCTAGTTCTTTCTCTCTCAGCAAGGATGAGCTCACAGAGATATACAGGTGCACATACACTCTAAAAAATTTTCCGGAATAACTGCGCAGTTACCACGGAAAGGGCTCTTTGCTCTTCCAAAAGACGAAATGTGCGCCAAATATTGCACACGGAACCGAAGGAGGGGCATTTTATTCCTTGTCAAGTACAGCGCCCGTTCTTTGGGGTAACAGCAGGAATGTTCGCGCCGTCTGCAAACGACTCATTGGTGCTTACACAAGCCTGGTTCATTTCAGATGGTTCTGTAGCGTGATTTGGTGTAGTGTTTAGTATACGCGCACGTGCTGACTGAATGGTCGTAAGTTGATCGATGGATATGTGGCGTTTAATGTCCCAAAACCATCATATGAGTATAAAAGACGCCGTAGAAGAAGGCTGCGGAAATTTCGACCACCTGCGAGGTTCTTTAACGTGCACACAAATATGAGCACACGGGCCTACAGAATTTTCGCCTCGAACGGAAATGCAGAAGCTTGTTTGCCCCCCCCCCCCTGCCCCTTTCCCCCACCCACACTCGCGAAAGAGTTGGTACGCCACATGATCAAGCACATAACATCAGCTCCATATCATCCGACAACAAATGGGCAATCGGAACATATGGTGGCAGAAGTTGTGGTGTACACGTATCCCGAAGGAGTACGGCCACCAGCGCGGGTCCGGTCTTAGCGAGCCGCAGGGCACGCGTTTTAACCGTCGCCGTGGCAAGAACACGATACTGCTCAAAGTCGCAACACTTTATTGTGGCAACACCAAACGCAGTACAGCCCGTTGCAAAGGCGCGGCGGGAAAGCAAATAGGCTTATCCACGTCACGGGCACAAAGTACTACACAGGGTGCCACGAGCACGTCTCCGCGGTAAAGGTGATCCACGGAGACACCGGGACCAAGGCCCGGTTGCTCGAGCGAGGACAAAGGCGCTCGCGTTGGCTTCGAAGGGAGACGGGTCGGCGTAGCTAGGCCACGCACTAGGACAGCGTACCATCCCTCAGCCGTGCGTACGCAGCGGGCCAACAAAAGGTGAGCGTTCGTCTCGGGCGCGAGGCGCCGTCAGCGAAGTCCGACGAGCCCCGAGTGACGGGAGTCGACGGAAGGAAAAGATAGCGCGGCTCACTGTTTGCTGTCCCGGAGAGTATCTGACCGCTACCGACGCAGCGCGCGAAAACAGCTCGGGAGCCTCCGCGCGCGGCGCCACAGTCAACATCCGCTACCGGGTGAGGGAGTTAAACATCACTCCACTCACCCACCACGGCAGACAGCAAAGGAGGGCAGACATGTCGGGACATGAGAACGGCAGAAAAGGCGGCAAAGCCCGCGCAAAGGCAGTGGGCTAGCCTCAATTCCCACATCCCCCTCTCCTAAATTTACCTTTTACCGGTCTGCAAAAGGCAGCCGGACGTACCCCATGCAGTTAAAGTAACACTGCTATGAGCGACAGCTAACCTCAGTCCAGCCCTGCTACTGCTGCGAAAAAATGCTTACAATTGAGAAACAAAAACATAAATAACAAAATAAACACATCACACTATAAAAAAATTAACTGCGGAAGGGAGCATAGAAAAGTGGGACTAGTGTTCGTGGTGCTGAAGCGGGATAGCGTCCACTGCGCGGAGGGGCGGAAGGGCGTGACAGTGTCCGCTGGGTGCGATGCCCGAGTGCGAGGTCAGAGGTACGGGAGGGGGCTAACTGATGGCTGGTTGCTGCTCTTGATAAGCCGCGAGTCCGACGAACGCCGCCTCGGTTGTGGTTCGGAGGCCCTGCATTTTTCGCTCGATGACGGAGCTGGGACGTTGCGGGAAGCCGGGCCTCTCCAGTGATCAGGTAGGCCGAACCAGAACTGGCTGCGAGGCGGCCTGGCGTTGGCTGGCAGCATATAGCTGCTTTCAGCTGGCCTCGCGCAGGAGCCATGGTGGGAAGGCAACAGGGCTTCTTCCGCGACAGCCGAGAGCAGAGCACAGCCAGATGGTCTGAAGTCAGTGGGTCAATGCCCCCCCAGCACCTCCAGTGTCCGCGTCGATGGGGGGAAAAGCCATGACGCACTCTTCGCGGGCTCGCACCGAAGCGTCACGCACCCACACACGCACAGAAACACGCACGCACACCGCCGACAGCTGCGCGAGCGTAGGCGCAAAGCATCCTTCGTCTCTCTCTTCCGGCAAGCACCGATACTCAAGGTCACACACAGCTCCCTTCGTGGTAGACGACATAAAAACACGGAAAAAAGTAAAACATAGCAAAAATGACATTCAGCATCTGGCAAAAAATAAAATACATATAACACTTAATATTAGACAAAATAAACATAAAATACACACCAATACTTAAAAAAAGAAACACTTGCAGAAGACAGGGGGGGGGGGGGGTCAACTTCTTTACGAGAAAAGGCCGTAAAGAAGCTAACCTTATACTGAGGCTAGACAGTAAACTGAGGGCCTTCGGTTGCGGAGAAGTCCGCCGTCCGGCGCGAAATCACAAAGGTGACCGCTTCCTCAGATTATACCGGTGCAGGGTTCGAATGCGGTCCGCAGCTCCGGGTGTGCCTCGTTGCTGGCGCGAAGTGCCGCAGGGCTCTGGCGCGAGCTCGTCAGACCGTGATACAAAGGGTTTCAGGTCTGCGATATGGGCACGGCTGAGTTTTCCCGTATGGGGATCTTTCAGCAAGTACGCAAGTGGAGTGCAAGCTTTCTCCACTCGGTACGGACCAAGCCACTTAGGAGCGAGCGAGGTTGAGAACCCCTTACTGGCATCGCTAAGAGCGTGGTTGCGCTTCAGGACAAGATCGCCCACCTCAAAAACTAGGTCGCGATGCTTGAGGTCATACTGCGCCTTCTGCTGAGCCCTGGCCGACGCATAACTTTGCCTTGCTTTGCAGAAAGCTCGACAAAGCCTGTCCTGAAGTGCCGACGCGTAAGCAGAGCAGTCTGCCGGCCTCTCCTCGTCCTCGAGCTGGCATTGAGTGACGCTGATCACCGGATTTGCCAACTTCCTTCCAAAGTTTAAGAAGGCGGGCGAGAAACCAGTTGAGCGACTCTCGGATGTTCGAATAGCGAACGCGAGCTCACTCAAATGGTCTGCCCAGTCCCTTTGACCTTCGGCAAAGGCCGCCAACATCGGTTTGAGCGTACGATTGACGCGCTTCGTCAAATTGAACTGGGGATGGTAGGGTAGCGAAAACGTCGGGGTTGTTTAGGTTAGGCGCATCGGACGACCAGGGAGATGAATAAGTGTGGGTGAAACTCCGCGGAAGCAATCGATGAGGAGTCAACACGGTGATTTCGGGGAGCACTCATTGGGGGATTATTTAGCTAACACAACTTCAATTTACAAAATGCACTGGGTCACAAAGACAAAACATAGAAAATGGTGGCATACCCCTCGGCCTGCATAGCTGGTCTCCGGTGGTGAGATCCGCTGTTGACCCCGACTCCGCTCTCTTTTCGAATCAAACATCCTCTTTTTAACCCTTGGTCGAACAAAGAGTCCTCACAAAAACCAATCACATGTTGGGACTCGCATCATCACAACCAATCACAGAAACACTTTCATAAAAGACACTACTTTTGTAAAAACCTCCTTACCAAATGAAACACGCAAAGGAATAGGTTCTCCGCACGGGACACTCTCTCCCATGCCAGGCCGTGCGGTGCAACATTGCTCGTGCTGCCTCCTTCGGCCGACTACAGCGGCGGCCGTTCCCACGCTCGGGCCCTGTCAGTTCTTTCATTAACTGTTGCTTCCTAGAAGCGTCCTTAAGAGCGATGGATACACCATTGGGCTCCGTGCGCTTTCCAGGTGTACATGCGACAGCGAGGCGCCCCGACATTTTAACAACAGCGCGGAAGAATTTGGTCGTTTACCTGCCGCCACTATGTCTCGGTCAGGCTAAGTGGTCGCGTCCCCATGTCATTCTCAATGACACGCGTGCCTGTTAACAATGGCTTAAACTCAGACGGTGGCGCCGGACCTGCCTCTTGCTAGACGCTTTTCCGAGTAAGCTTTCCCCTTCTAATCCCGAACGGGGCGACCTTGACTGCTGCGCTTGTGAGCCGTAAAAGAACAGGGTTCTACGCGAAACCTTGCTCTCACAACAGTAGGGTGAAGTGGTGCAGTGATCAATTCCGAGGGAACGGCACGTGACACTACACACCCGAGTGGTGAAATACGAAGCATTGCCAGTGATGAGCCTTTCCGGGAAACCGAACCGGCAAAACACTTCCTGCAGCTTCTCAAGCACCGCTCGCGCTGTCACCTTTCGAAGTGGGAAAAGTTCCACCCATTTCGAGAAGTGATCAACGACTACCATCAGGTGAATGAACCCCTGCTTACTTCTGGGAAATGGTCCCATTAGATCGCAGGTGGCCAATTGCCACGGACGCTCACTGACAATCGGTTTCATCAGACCGGGCAGTTTGCCACCCCTTGATTTCACCGTTTGACAGACGCGGCAAGAACGGCAATAGCGAAAAATGTCTCGCTTCATGCCGGGCCAGGTCACAACGCGGCTCAGTTTTGCAAAAACCTTCGAGCCACTCAGTTGACCGGCCATAGGTTCGTCGGGAGAGGATCTCAACAGTGCGGCTCTCAGACTTTGGACATAACCACCTTAAACGGTTCTATGGACTCGTGGTCAGTGGCTATATACTTCAGCAGGAGCCCGTCATGGTCCAGCAAATATGAATCCGCCGGGGGCTCAGCGACACACACTGGTTCGAGCCCCCTATTCACGCCCGCTACAGTGCAAGCAGCGTCACGGCGCTCCGTCTCATCGAGACAGTCGTTATCGGCGCCCGCTGCAGGACAAGCAGCGTCACGGCGCTCCATCTCTCTGAGACCGTCGCACACTTCGCGACAAAACGGGTCGCTTTGCTGGGCCTTCAGAAGCTCTTCTCTGCTGAAAGCGATGCCCATTCTCCCAAAATGGGGCAGTCTGGTATCGCGCCCACTCAGGACCGCAGCAACAACCGCTTGAGTCGGCGTTACGGGTTCGCTCTCGGCCTCGTGGCCTTCGGAAAGCTCCCCCGCTCGGCCGCTTCGAGGCGCGCCGCTTACCTGGTTAGCAGCCAAGGTTTGTCCGCATGGGGAGTCACCCTTCTCGCCGAATGGCGGCGAAGCTGCTGTTTCGCCCCCGACGCTTGCATTTGCTAAGGCACCGCTAGCGGCTGTCGCACCAGGATGAAGGTCCTCGGCCGACAATGGCGCACGAGATAGCGCGTTAGCTACCACATTGGTGCTCCCCTTTCGATACTGCACCGAAAAGTCATAGTGCTGTATCAGGAGAGCCCAGCGCGCCAGCCTCCCGGCAGGCTCACGGAGCCGCATCAGCCAGCTGAGGGCACTGTGATCCGTTTGCACTACGAATTTCGTCCCATCAAGATAGACGTCAAACTTCCGCAGTGCAAACACAATGGCGAGGTACTCTTTTTCGGTCACGGAATAATTTTTCTCCGCAGAGACCAAGGAGCGGCTGGCAAAGGCCAAAGGCTGCAACACGCCATCGTATTCCTGTAGGAGAACAGCTCCTAAACCTAGATCGCTTGCATCAGATTGTACAACGAACGGTCTGGTCAGGTCGGGGAGCGTGAGCTGCGCTGTCTCCGCTATGGCGTTAGACAGTCGGCAAAACGCCTCCTGCTGCTCAAGTCCCCATTGCCACTTAGCAGACTTACCCAAGAGTTTGCTCAAGGGCGCCTGCAGTCGGGCACATAACGGAATGAAGGAACGGTAAAAGTTGACCATTCCTAGAAAGCGGCAAAGGCCACGTACGTCCTTGGGCAAGTTTCTCTCGATCCGGCTCTATGGAGCCTTCGCCCTGCGTAAACCCGAGCAATTGAACACGGGTCTACGCTAATTGGACCTTAGCGGGGTTAAATGTCATCTCGGCGGTCCTCACCCTCTCGAGTATATCGGCAACATGGGGCAAGTGCTCTTCGAAGGTTCGTGAATAAATCACGATGTCGTCGAGGTAGCACATGCAGTATGACCACTTTGCTTCCCCGAGGACGCGGTCCATGAGTCTTTGAAACGTCGCAGGAGCATTGCAAAGACCAAAGGGCATACGAGTAAACTCGAGCAACCCTCTGTGGGACGTGAACGCAGTTTTACACTGGTCACAGTTACCCATCCGGACCTGTAGGTATCCTTTAGAGGCGTCATGCATGGTAAAGTACCGTGCATTACCCAGGTTACCTACGATGGAGTTTATCGTGGGGAGCGGATATGCATCCTTACGAGTCACTCCATTCAGAAGGCGATAGTCAACGCACAGGCGATGACTGCCATCTTTCTTAGGCACCAGCACGATTGGAGACACCCAGGAGCTAGACGAGCGGCGAATAATGCCAGCCGCAAGCATGTCATCTAGCAACCCATCAATAATCTGCCTTTTGGCGAGACTGACGGGCCTGGGGTTACACTTCAAAGGAAGAGCGTCACCAGTTTCGATCACATGGCTCACTAAATCGGTGCAGCCAGGTTAATCGGTGAAGAGCTCGTCGTACTGACGTAACAGTGTCGACAGACGAGCCTTCTGTGCTTCATCCAACTGAGTCGCGCAGGCGATCAAAGGATGCAGTGCCTCTTTGTGTCGTGTCGGTCGATCCACACAGGGGTTTCGAGCCGACGAACGCGGAACGCCAGGGTACGACCCCGGAGTTGGCGCATGACACGGTTCGTGCCGCGCCTCTCGTTCCCGAAGGGGACTGTGAGAGGGCAAATGCGGTGAGCGGGGGCTTCGCCCCTGTCACAGAACGAGCGCTAAAAATGGGCGCGCCGCCAAATTCTTGCGATAATGGGCGGGAGAAACGCCGCGAGGTCAAAAGAAAAAAAACAAACATCCAAGGCTCCCCGGGCGCGCGCTATCCCCTCGGAAGCGTGGCTTCGCCGACGAACCTCCTCACCCCACATCGGCGGCCCAGCAAGCCCGCGAAATTTCTAGAACGAAAGAGGCGTGGTCACGCCGAGTTGAGTCATCCGACGCGGAGGGCGGTCGAACCGCCTCGCCCTCTCCCCAGCCTTCGCTGCGTATCACGCCGACGAAATGACGAGAACCTTCTGGAATCTCGCGTGGAAGGTATTTAATCGAGCGGCTGAGACGAGAGAGCAGGAGAAGACGGAAGTTAGCGCAAGAGCGCGTAGGGTATACCGCCGTGTAGTCGGCGAAGGTTTTGTCCGTGGAGACAAAGCAGGAGAAGAAGAGGATTTCCACCTGAGGGGTGAAGGCTCGAGCTACAGGCAAGAGCGTGTGTTTACCGCTATCGAGCGAAGACGCGTGGCAACAGCTGCGTGTGTGAAGCCGACGTGTTTCCGGCGAAGAAGTTTGAAGCTTTGAGAGAGGCCAATTGAAGACGCGAGGTTTCCTGGAAGAGAAACTTCGGCGAGGTTTCCTGGAAGAGAAACTTCAGGGGGCAGCGGAACGACAACAACGCTGGACTTTGAGTGAGTGATTCTCGGAAGAGTATCATTCAGACTTTTGTTCCAAGGACTTTGGACTGAATAGGTTTTCTATCTCTTTAGTCTTTAAGTGTCTTGGTTGTTAAATGCATGCGACTGCATTGTAGTGTGTATTGTTGTCTGTGTCCGTTGTTTCGAGTGTGGCTGATTGTACTGTGTAGTACGTTGTTTGATTGGTGACATATTGTATGCAACTATTGTGGAGTGTGCATTCTTGCGTATTGTTTTCGATCTGCCATTATTGAGAATATAATTTTGTTTGTTTATCAACTCTCGGTTCTGACTTGTTCTTTGGGCCACAGCCGGCGTCTGCTGGCGCGCCAATAAGGACCACTTCTAAATTGTCCACGCTTTCGTGGTGCGGTACGGGGGGCCGATACTTCGGCTCTTGGAATTAGCCCGGCAATCGCCTCCCTATTTAACGGGACCTGTTTGACAGCCCCGAACTCTGCGCAGGGCACGTTTCCGACGCTTCTGTGGCAAAGGCAACGGTAAGCGCCGGCGGGCTGATGAACGGCTTGAGTTGGCAAAATGGGCCATCACGATAGCTGCCATTCGCAATGTCCACAGCGATAAAGGTTTTAAGGAGAAAGTCCCGACCGAGAATCACTGGAACATTGAGCCCTGGAAGATGAACAAGACGGCAGCGTCTCATTCGATCTCCCCATCGGACAGTCAACATTGGAGCGCCTGTTGAATGGGCCACGCCTTTCGCAAGGGTGAATGTCGTTCGGCTGTCCCGCAAGCGCTTTGAGTGCTTCTGCAAGTGGGACAACACCTGTTCGCCGAAAAACGAGGCGCTAGCGCCCGTGTCCAGCAAAGCCGAAAATTCATGGCCGGCAATGGTGACCGGAATGAACGGCGCGTGCGTATAAACAAGGATAGTGCTTGCCCTGCACGCAGAGGGAAGAAGCAAAGGTTGGGTCGCTCGTGCATTCACGAACGACCCGGAAGGCCGTTTCCCTGCCTCGCAGGAGGCCTGGATCCGGTGCATTTTCTTGCTATTTGCCCTCTTTCACGGCAGCGGTAACAGCGCACTCCATCACGGTCTGTATTCCCAGATGGAGCAGCTTCGAGCTGTCGTGATCGGCTCGCTACGTTATCGTAGGATACGTTTCTGCGAGCCGCACCTCCCACGTTACGTTGGGTCGAAAAGCGTCCCTGTATGGAGGTTTCAGGCGGAGCAGCGCAGGCTGCCCGCCTTTCATGCGTAAATGGGTCAAGAGCGCGATCCCTCAACTCCCACGCACAGCCGGTTGCAGCCGCAAAGGCGGCGCCGAGAGGCTGTTGCCGTTGGGAAAGGGTCATGGCCCCTCTCCAAGCGCAGCGCGGCTCAAGGACATCGCTGGCTGGCGCCGTCGGGCAATAGGCACGCGCGGCGAGAATGTCGCCTTGGATGCGCTTGGCTTCGGCGGCCAACTCTTCCAAGTCCCGGAAGCGGCCGCCGCGCAGGTATGCCGAAAAAAGTCGGATGTGCCTGCCGTCTGCCGTATCACCCGTTCGACGCGTTTCTCGTTCGAGGCTCGGGGCTCAGCGTTAGAAATAAGTTCATCCATCGCACGTACATACTCCTGTAAAGACTTGTCAGGAGCTTGTGTACGGAGCTCGAGCTCTCGCCGCTTCCTATTTTCGTAGTCAGCGCGTAGGGATTCGCGCAAAAAGACCGCACGAAATTCCTCGAGATTTGCTGCACGGTAACCGGTAAGCCGATACCATCTCGCCGCCGTGTCAGTCAATGCAGCTGGAACAACACGTTCGAGCACCACCTTATCATCCAAACCCATCGCTCTCTGATAACGTGACAGAGAGTCGAGGTAATCTCGGGCGGTGAGCTGATCACTGTATCCGCTGTAGGTTGGCAAAGGCAACATAACAGCGGGGTGACCGCTTTTCGGATCAGCCGACAGCATTTGCACAGCTCCCGAGAGTGCTTGGATCATCTGCATGGCGTTTTGCAGCAACGTCTGCGTCATCGCACCGGCTTCGTAGGAAACCGTTGGCGCGTTAGCGGCGCGGTCGAGCGAAGGCGAGCAGTCGCCCAGCTCGATCAGTGGGGCGGTTTCAAACAGACCACCGCCCTGCGCGACATTTCCAGAGCAAAATAGGCTCCTTGTGGGATTTGACTGTTGTCGAACCAAAGGCGCACTTGGTGCGGCTACCATCGACAATTCAGGCGCCTGCTCAGCGTGCGTTCGAAGTGTCGGTTGCACGGCTGATAGCGGGCAAAATTCGGCGAGGGCCAAGGCCTGCGCCCTGTCAATTCCGCAGGAAACCGACTGTGAGCGCTGTGCCGACGAACTGCCATGCATGCCAAAGGGCGCATTAGCAGTCGGAGGCGCTTGTGCGTAACGTTTGGGTAGGGCAAGAGGCCCATTCCGAAGCGACGCGTCGTCTCCAAAGGGAGCGGCTAGGCGCCTCGTGTCGTCACCGCAATAGGGGGTGCCGACACGGACGGGTGCAGAAGGGTTCCCGTCAATAGAGGCAATGGCCTCCTTGAGCAACGCGGCATCCGCTAAAAGGGACAGCGGACAAAAATCCCGCGAAGCAGCCATGTTGCGACGAGCCCGAATCGCGCAGGCGAACTGACTCGCTAAGAGCAGTCAAAAGCTAGAGCTTTTGATACCGCGTTGGGCGCCAGTGTGGTGTACACTTATCCCGAAGGAGTACGGCCACCAGCGTGGGTCCGGTCTTAGCGAGCCGCAGGGCACGCGTTAACCGTCACCGTGGCGAGAACACGATACTGCTCAAAGTCGCAACACTTTGTGACAACACCAAACGCAGTACAGCCCGTTGCAAAGGCGCGGCGGGAAGCAAATAGGCTTATCCCCGCCACGGGCACAAGGTACTACACAGGGTGCCACGAGCACGTCTCCGCGGTAAAAGTGATCCACGGAGACACCGGGACCAAGGCCCGGTTGCTCGAGCGAGGGCAAAGGCGCTCGCGTTGGCTTCGAAGGGAGATGGGTCGGCGTAGCTAGGCCACGCACTAGGACACCGTACCATCCCTCAGCCGTGCGTACGCAGCGGGGCAACAAAAGGTGAGCGTTCGTCTCGGGCGCGAGGCGCCGTCAGCGAAGTCCGACGAGCCCCGAGTGACGGGAGTCGACTGACGGAAAAGATAGCGTGGCTCACCGTTTGCTGTCCCGGAGAGTATCTGACCGCTCCCGACGCAGCGCGCGAAAACCTCTTGGGAGCCTCCGCGCGCGGTGCCACAGTCAACATCCGCTACCAGGTGAGGGAGTTAAACATCACTCCGCTCACCCACCACGGCAGACAGCAAAGGAGGGCAGACATGTCGAGACATGAGAACGGCAGAAAAGGCGGCAAAGCCCGCGCAAAGGCAGCGGGCTAGCCTCAATTCCCATAAAGTGAAAATGGCTCTCAAGAAAGTGACTGATAGAAGCATTTCCTGTCGGCTATCGAGGTTTTTATTGAAGCAGCATACGACACCACACACCACAATGCAGGAAACTCCTGCAGAGCTAATGTTCGCAAGGCAGCTGCCGTCCCACCTGGATGCGTTACAGCCACGAAAACTTACTCAAGAAGGAATGGTCAATAACATGACAGAAAGTTATGCGCCGGGCGACAAGGTGTGCATGGGTTAAACATTTTTCTCATTAACCCCGTATGGCTAACCACTGTAGTATTTGAAGAATGCGGCAGACGATCATTTGTAACGGTAACTCAAGATGGCAGGAGGCACAGGCGTCATGTAGATCTTATGAGGAGAAGGCGCATGGGTATTAAAACCGCCCTTCAAGAAACACCATACTATTCGTGGCCGGGAGATTATTCTCAAGAAGGCAACCGTTTCTCTGCAAGACTCAATTCAAATGTCAAGCGTGAGACAGAAGATTCGCCCGCGGCGGTTGGTTCGCCTGCTAGTGCGTCTGTGGATCAGGCTTGTGAAGCAGGAAATCTGGAAGAAACGCAGCCCACGGAACGCTCGGGAACCGTCCTGACTGTATGCGACGCAGCTGCTATGATTGTATTCTTAAGGCACCATAAAGACTGAACATGGGAAGATACCGACATAAAATAAGATGACTAGAGGGAAGAAGTGTTATACATCAGCTAAAGTACATGCGAGCGAAGACGAGGAGAACGAAGTGGCGCGGCCGAGGACTCTGAGCTCGTTACCAAGCAGCTGCATTCAGTGTTCTGGACATGAAATAGGGGCATTATAATAGTTCCCCATGCGGCTCATTCCTGTTGCACGCTCCTATATAACGTTGCGCTCCGGTGGCTCAATGTAATTGCGACGTGATCAATGACTTTGCGAGACATGCAGTCGTTGAGCTTTAGTTTTAAAATTTATACATGCTAGGGGCGAAGCACCTTAGGGTATAGACTTGTTCGTTGTCCGGCACAGCACATGCAAGGTGCCCACTAAAAACCAACCTTAACAATCATAAAGTAGAAAAACACCAACTATGCCATTTTTTATTTCTTTATTAAAATGATGAAACATGATTCGTCATTCTCCTAATAAGCGGATACCCGCCACACTATATGTGACGAATTATGTTCGCTTAGTGCTGTGGCTGATGTTTTTGATCAATAAGGGCATCCCACACCAAAGGCAACGCCGACGCAGGAAACAGGCTATAACTTGGAGGCGAGAGTTCGGGAAACAGCGGCGACGCCGGTAAGCTGCTACTCCTGCTCCGGAGGCGAGAGCGCGGCGTGCGGTGGCTCAATCTGGCTTGTCCACGATGTCTAGTCGCATGCGCCCTTCCCTTTATCGAAAAATTCGCGTAAAAACTCTCGGTCTCGGAGGCCTTCATTCAAGCAGTGCTAGTTCTGGCAAGCCTTACCAAACCCTACCAATACGCCAGAGGGCAGTACAGAAAAATGAAAAGGGCGGATTCATGTCTACGCAGACAGCAAACTACCCGGGAGGCGAGAGTTTCGTGGCTCCTGTTCGTGAGTATCAGGCGTTTAACGCATGGCAGCAGGCAGTACGGAATCAAAGGTAAAGTGGTCAATGTCCTGATAGACGTGCACAAAACGGCGCATTATGCTTTAAACCCACCCGACAACGCAGCCATCGTCGCACGCATAAAGCGAAAGCTGATAATAAAGACCCAGTCCAGCCTACTTAAGAAATGAAACATTCACACGTGGTTGAATTACCTGACTCACCGCTCCACAAATACCTATATAAAAAGAAAACGTGCATGAACCTCATGTTCGGTAACTTCAGGCTTGATCCCATCCAATATTTGTGGGGTTTAACGTGCCAAAACCACCTTATGATTATGAGAGACGCCGTAGTGGAGGGCTCCGGAAATTTCGACCACCTGGGGTTCTTTAACGTGCACCCAAATCTGAGCACACGGGCCTACGACATTTCCGCCTCCATCGGAAATGCAGCCGCCGCAGCCGGGATTTGAGCCCGCGACCTGCGGGTCAGCAGCCGAGTACCTTAGCCACTAGACCACCGCGGCGGGGCTAGATTTCATCCAAGAACCATTGGCTATGTACAGTGTCAATGTTTATGGAAGGAAACATGGGAGCATGTAGCCTGCACGCTCCGACGGCGGCTGGTAGCGCTTTCAAGTGAGGGCAGCAACCACGGCCTCTTTTCGCGTCATCTCACGGCGAGCAAAAGAACCATTTATTGCTTATATGGAAATAGCGTCAAGATCGCAACCCCCTCCCTGTTCAAGGCGATAACGCAAGAGGTCGATAATTGCCTTAAAGGGGGAGGGGGTAGCAGTGTTGCTACTGGTTCCATATGATCAATGACTGCTTGTTTTACTCGCCGAGAGAGGACCCGGAAAGAGGCTCTGGTTGCTCTCGCTACAGCTTGAACGCGCTGCCAGGAGCTGCTGAAGCGCGCAGGCCATGCGCTTCTGTGTTACCTTTCATTAAAATTGGCACTGTACTTCACTGACCACAAAGTGGTGATAATGGAGGCAAAACATAATGCAGAACTCAACACAATATATAATGTACAGTGTATACAAAACATAATGTACACTGCACACACACGTTGCCACTCATTTACATGCCTGAGTGGGTGGGTAATTTACTCATCATGATTCACCTTTTAAAGATGCGTAGACTTTTTACCTGGTTTCACCGCACTATTTTGTCTGCTTTATCGCCTGTAACAAATGCACTTCCCTTAGAAAAAAATGCGGCCCCGCTTATATGGCTCATTAGCACAGCTGCCCTCCTTGTGAAAGAGTTGCATTTTTCACACAGTTTTAGGCGCTGCTGTAGACTGCTATGACGTTGTTATTTCGTTGCATTCGTGTTTCGCATATACTAGTGCGCAGTAAACGAACGGGTTGCACAATGTTGACCCAGACTCTGTGATCTGGAGTGTGCGCAGTAATAACTCAACCAAACTTTGTAAAGGCTTTAATTGTGCACAACAACAACATTCAACACCCTTCACACGCACGAGATTATCTTGCATGCATGCTAGGGTGGAGGAACAATAATTGGGACATAATGGACACATGGCCATGAGCATTTTGCGCATGTTTGTAAATTGAAAGTGTGTGCGTGTTTGTGCGTGTGTGTTTGTGTTTGTGTCATGCGCTTAAATATTGAGCAAGCGAGCACACATTGGACATGCTTACGAAATATCCACGCTAATTGAAATCATTTCACAGCTATACAGAGTGTTTCCGAAATCAAGAAAATGGGAATGACAGAAGATACGTGGTGAGATTTAGAACTTTAAAGAAAATTGCCTGAAAGAATATGGTTGGAGCGCTAAGACTGGAAGGATTAAGCGACATGGCTGTTTTTTCTATTGTATTTTAAGCGGAAAAATATTTGTAATCAAAGTGTAGCAAACTTTAGTGGTTAATGGTGTACAAACTTACCATGTAAATACTATATAATTTATCACACGGGTTTTCTAAAGCTACTTTCACATTCTCAGCACTTTTTTTTTTCACATAAAAAATGGGACCCTGCTGTTTGTTTACACTTCAAAAATGCTAGGCGGGCTCAGGGAGTCGCGACGGACAGCGAAGTACATCATGGTTGCCGACATTCCTATAGATACTCGGCATTCAACGTGATGGTAGTATTTCGCGTCATAAAACATGGGAAGGGCGTTGAACAGCAACAATGTGAGGACCACTCCCTCTGCACGACAAGGTTTACAAAATGTGGGACAGAAGGACATCTAGATGCAATAGCACGCAAACATCACAACGGGAGAACAACGTACATTGCCCCATATTACGCGCGGCGCGGTGGCACATGCGTGTAGATGCTCTCCCGAGTTCACAAGGGCCTCGTGGTACGTGACTGCTTCCGTCACAAACTTTGGAGCGTCATTCCCGGATAAAGATTCCATGTCGACACCAGAGTCAAGTTCAAAGTTCCTTTGCTTGAAATACCGGTCGGTATAACACACAATTCACTGGCATAGCCGAAGAAAGGGAGGAGGGAAAAATTGAATTTTCCCCCTTCATTTTTTTTAAATTTCGCATATGTATATATACACGAACACATACTAGTGTATTCACGAACATACATAAAGTATTGTTACCCCTCCTCCTCTCTCCAAAAAAAATTTTCGGCTACGCCTCTGCTGCTTAGACGAGTCGAATTCGCAGATTTCTTTCTGAAGAACTCATTCGTCGATAGGGTTCGTCGATAATAAATTAAATATTGCGTCAGGTTGTTGACGAAGAGTTACATTGATCGCCGATTCCCCTCTTGTACGCAAAGTTCCGTTTATTCGAGTTGTGGGATTCGCATAAATTTTAAATTTGCAAGGGCATCTATCTCTGAAGTTCGAGCTGCCATTGCATTTGCTAACATTTCTATTATTTTCAATATTGACCAGAGCTTTTTATGAACTGTTCGTATGCATCAGGATGGTTCGTTATAACCATGTATTGTCCAAACACAGTTCGGCGTGAAGCAAATTGAAAACAACTAGCTCACCACTGTTCAGGCTGTGTGGAGGACGATCGGGAGAAAGTAAAAATAGGTTTTTCGACCTATGATCTAATTAGCATATTATTCAATAACAATTAGTGATTGGTATATTGAACCATTTTTAATCTTCTCGTTACCTAAATCAGCGCTCTAAGGTAAGCAATCAAAACAACGGATTGATATATACGTGTACGATACGTTAGGCATTACAGTGTAAACCGAGAATAGATAGCAAACGTAATTGTAGTGAGAAATGGTATAGCCGAAGAGGTGACAGCTCAGGCCCAGGATTACTACTAGTGAACATTTGTTTTGTCACTGTCAACATATTCCGGTCGTTACCCTTGCTCGAAGCGACTTTCCATCGGTAAAAGCGCGGCATGCAGTGAGCGGCTGTATCAGTAAATACTCAGGGCCCCTTGTTCACGTGCGCACAGTGGCCACAACGTAGGCATCGCACGCGCAATAATACGTAAACTGTCATGCGTTGCCTCCGCATACGTCTCTTCAGGGTATATAAAAAGGTTCGCTTTTCTGGGAGGCCCACACTTTAGGGGAAGCTTGCACCAAACAGCTTCACTGTTTATGTCTGAGGCTCCAAAACTCTAAGCTGCCTATTGGCCAATAAACTAGTCTTGATTTATGCAAAAAATGTGGCCACGACAGTGTACGCGAGCGAAGTCAAGAGCTCTTCCTTCGCGTTTAGCTCATGGCTAAGCGGTTTCTTACGGCTCCGTAATGGCAGAGTGCAACCTATAATTTGTATCTGTGGTGAACTGCTTGTCGCAACTTAGATTAAGTGTGACTTCTGGACTTTTGAGGCACAGCCTATGCCGGATGTCTACCCTGTATGTTCATACATAGCTCGCTGTCGCTTCGAGCACAGCGCTTAGGGAGCAAGTTATGCGAGAAACTCGATTCGCGTAAATTCATGCACGTCGTGGAACATGGCCCCAATATTACGCAATACATTATTTTGTGACGCGATATATATAAAGAGTTTGTGCATTTTAGGAAAGGTGTCACCTTAAAGGTCTATCAGGACTGCATAACCGTACTAGACGTTCTGTTACATTTTGCTTTGTTTTATCTGTAAGATAGTTCCGAAAGGTCCAATGCTATGCAGTGCTTTACTTCTGTAAGTTGCAAAAATCTGCCGTTGCTTTCTATGCTTCGTTCTTACTGCACGCAAAAAAACGAACTTAATTGAATCGCGTGGATAAACAAGCTAAAATTCATAAACTGAATGGTGGCTGTCTTGATTTCCGTTTTATCAAGTTATCACTTATTAAAAGATCGCGCACACAATCAAATTCTCTCCCAAGCATGAACGCATGCGTTTATACAACAGCACATCATTTGGTGAGCTGTCATATCCGTCAGTGTTCACAGTTACCATCCGTTCAAGAAGAAATACGCACCGAAGTGGCTTAGCTTTAATGACATTACACGGCGAAGCATGTGGTCACGGTGTCGATTCCCTGCTACTGCTATTCGGTATAGGCGGAAATGTAGCAACAGTCATGTACTTAGGTCAGGATGAACTTCAGAGAGCTAGGATGTCATTCAAAACATCGAAAATCAAAATGACGAATTTCGGAATCTCTACACCGAAAAGGTCGACTCCGAAAATTGAAAAAGCTGTATTGAAAAAAAACAAAAAAAATTTTGAAATTAAAAAAAATAAATACTCCGAGACATTGGAATAGAGTGTTTCACACACGCCGTCATGGCTGGTGACACTGACTGGCACTATTACGTTTAATTCACATTTATACCCAATAAAGTCGATGGAGGGATAACCGACGTGGTAGCTCAGTTGGTAGAGCCTCGAGCGCGTTATTCGAACGTCATTGGTTTGGACCCTGCCCACGGCAAGTTATGCTTTCATCCACTTTTCCTTCTTCACATTACCGTTACAATTCGGTCTAATAACTTCCCCTGTATACTTTCCTTCGCATTATTGTCTGTTAGATCTTATTACTATTGTGTCAAACACGCAATAACTAGCCCTTAAATATACACTTCTTTCCCTAATTCATTAACGAGGGTCTCGTACTGGCATACTTGGTACCTTTAGTTTGTTTATTAGGGACTACTGGTCAGCTGCCAGCTCGTAATAAGTTCACGCGCTACGTTACGCCCAATAGGCTTAAAAAGAGTGTGCCACACTCGCCGCCATGGCTACTGGTGGCGCTTACTGACACTCACGTTCAATTCACATATAAACCCAATAAAGTGGACGGGGGGATAGCCGCCGTGGTAGCTCAGTGGTGAAGCATCGAACGCGTTAGTTGAAGGTCGCAGGTTCGGTTCCTGCCCATGGCAAGTTATCTTTTCACCCACTTCTCCTTCTTCACATTCACATTGCAGTTTGGTATAATAACTTCCCCTATACATTCCTTGGCTATATTGTCTGTTTAATCTCATCAATATTGTGTCAAACACGCAATATTGAGCCCTTAAGTATACACTTCTTTCCTCTCTCTCTCTCTCTCTATACATATATATATATATATATATATATATATATATATATATATATATAAGTCGTCGAGCCGTCGCAGGGTGACTCTTTCTTTATGGCATGTAACACAAAGAAGTTGTGTCCTATTCCATGTAGAAAGCTTAGGTATCTACATCATACCGGTGGCCCATAGCAGCTGCCAAACGATTTCCGCACAACCCCTGCTCTTGCCCCGTGAGCGGCGGGGTTAGTCTCTAATCGCTCGCTCGACATTGTCTTCGATAGTTTGCTCTGTTTACGAGGAGGTGAGGATCTGAAAGAACATCAATTACGTGGATCACTGTCTTCGATATTACTATGGCAGTATTCTACAGGAAAGTTAGTGATATCACTCTGGTGTTGTGTTCCCCTCGTTTTTCACACCTCAAATAGAGCATAGAACCTACTTTCTTGTGAAATACATAAACATAACCATCTCTGCAGATAAGGTATAAGCTTTTCCTTTCTCGGAGCACACCACACTGCGTCTTCGTCAATTTTCTTCAGAATAGAGTAAATTTCACGTGGTTTTCTGCATGGCTCAACTGGTTGTCGGTGTTATATCTATTCGGTATTTCGTTTTTTTTTGGCATTTCATTTTTTATGCATTTCAGCAATTCGGTATTTCTATTTTTTGGCGTTCTGACGTATGACCTTTTCATACTTCACCCTTTCAATTTCTGACGTTTTGATAGACAGCCAGCATTTTTGAATAATCCAGCCTCTTACATTTCATCGCTCCTTATAATCATAGCATGATTTGGCACATCAAACTTTAGACATTTTTTTTTAGTTTCACAGAAGCCTAACTGCTTGCTTAAATCGAGAAAATTATTCGACTACAAACGGACGTGCCCAATACTCACAGGCATCGCTAGGCCACTCTGATGTCCTACGTGCTGCATGTCCTCGCGACCACGTTGGATATCAGTGTAATACATCTCCGACAGATTCGTATTACATCAGCGGCGAATCAGCGACATTATTTTGCGGTTAGTCACGCACGAAAGCTATAGAAGAAAATATTAATGTTAACCCATATGTATTTTTCTGTCCTACTGGCCACATCGTTCATGTTCAGCCACAACAACGTGAAAGCCAACAAAAGTACAAAAGTGCTGTTTACAACTACGCTCACCAGAGGCTTATTTCATGACGACAAGATGGAGCTGCGGCAGCGTATGTTTTCGTCGCTCGCATCATGTTAACGGTGTCCCATTGAATATTTGGCACATCTCAACAAACGACTTCGACACCACTCCGCGTATCTTCAGGAGCACGGAACCAATGAGACGCACCATGCACCAGCCTTTAGAAACACAGAAGTTCGTGCGTCTTTACAGTCACAAGAGTGGTGCACTACCTCGCACACTCTAAGCACATACGTCGCAATGGCTTATGCAGCCACCATCTGCGATTGTTTTCTTAAAGAGGGTCTAGGCATGACTCAAAGCTGTAAAAAAGAGAGTCGGCGAAGTGAACTCTTCGAAAAACGTCAGCACCAGTAACTGCTACGAGACACTCCATAGAGACACTGACCAAACACCGGCAATATTGGCTTTGCGGAGGCTCTCTCGGAGCCCTGTAGAGCGATTTGATTAAACCCTGGAGTCCTCGTAGCGCTTGGGCTTGCCGTTTGTTTGCGCGGCGTCCTTGGTGAAGCGATAGCTGGATCCCGGCACGGCGCGCACGCTCACGTACGTGGTGTACGTATTGCAGCGGCGCAGGGCGGCCACCTCGGCGGCGGACTCCTTGCGCAGCGGGCGCTGGTGGCGCAGCCGGGCGGGCCAGCAGAGCTTAGAGCGCCGGAACAGCTGGCAGAAACCGTCGCGGAACTTCGCATTCATCCAACAGTAGATGAGAGGGTTGTACGAAGCGTGGCTCATGGCCAACCAGTGGATGATGAAGTAGACGTAGCGGATGTGTTCGTAGTTGTTCACGCCCGGGTCCAAATCCGACAGCAAGATGTAGGTGTTCAGGGGCAGCCAACTGAGCATGAAGACCGTCACCACCGTGATCATCATCTTGATCATCTGCACAGTGAAGATAAAACGCAAGGAACACTTTAAGGCTCAAATGTTCAAGTAATTGATTGATATTTTGGGTTTAACGTCCCAAAACCACTATATGATAATGAGAGACGCCGTAGTGAAGAACTCCGGTAATTTCAATTTGTTTTACGTGCACCCAAATCTGAGCACATGGGCCTATAACATTTCCGCCTCCATCGGAAAAGCAGCCGCCGCAGCCGGGATACGAACCCGCGACCTGTGGGTCAGCAGCCGAGTACCTTAGCCACTAGACCACCGTGGTGGGGCCAAATGTTCAAGTAGTTGAGCTGTATAGGAATGAAAATATTGAGGATACATATTGTTGATGATGGTGGTTTGATGTTTGGCAACACGCTTAGAGCACGGCGCATTGTTGCGGAGGTAGGCCGATATGAGAGTATAGGAGTGAAACGTAAAGGTTGAAAGGAGAGGTCACATATTGGAGATATATAAGTACGCCGAGCACTGCAGGTTAGGTACACCTTTCTTTCCAACAGGGGCCCGGTGGACGCTGACGCCCTACCTCATGACCACCGCTACAGTGAATAATGGGGATCGCAGAAGTCTGAGGGAGCTGCAGTGTCAAAATGTCTAAGATTGCATTCCTCCTTGCGGATATCATCTTTGTGCGGCTTCTTACCTACGGCTGGCAGGCATGCATACCTTACTGAGGTTCAGGTTGCTTTTGTAAATTTAGCGTTCTAAAGCGACTCGACCTATTAGACGCCCTAGTGGAGTGCGCAGGATGCAGCATCAACGACGTGTGCTTCTTCAACGTGCACGAACATCGCACCTCCATCCAAATGCGGCCGCCTTGGCTGGGATCAAAATTTCGGGTGAGCAGCCTAGCACTGTATAACCACTGTGCCACTGTGGTAGAATTACAGCCTTTGCACGTTAACAATACATATGTGCGTATTCAGAGATATTTCAAGGCCCCAATTGTGTTGACGGTGTACATTATAGATGTAGCCGCGTGCGAAGCTTATTGGAATCAACTAAAATGAAAATACATGAGAAGGGGCTATTGGCGCTCGATCCACCAGTCTATAGCTTGCATTGTGATGAAACAGGAAAATGTCCATATATACCTGTATGGAACGCAAATGTATTATATTTAGGAAATGTAACAAAGCAAAATATAAGCTCTGACAGGACGTAAGGCCGTTGCAAGCTGTAACACATACCAGATGTTTACTCGTTTCAAAACTTGTTATGTGGCGAATGGAGGCGAAGAAATGAATTGTTCAAGAACTTCTTGCTTCAGGTCACGCAATATGTCCGACTACAAATAACCTTCCGTCAAGGGCGAGCAGCGCCTAGCTATAGCTTGCTACATCATCATCATCATCATCATCATCATCATCATCATCATCATCATCATCATCAGCCTGAATACGTACAATGCAGGACAAAGGTCTCTCCCATGTTCCGCCAGTTAACCCGGTCCTGTGCTTGCTGCTGCCAATTGATACCCGGAAACTTCTTAATCTCATCTGCCCACCTAACCTTCTGTCTCCCCCTAACCCGCTTCCCTTCTCTAGGAGTCCAGTTAGTTACCCTTAATGACCAGCGGTTATCCTGTCTACGCGCTACATGCCCGGCCCATGTTCATTTCCTTTTCTTTATTTCAACTATGATATCCTTAACCCCCGTTTGTCCCCTAATCCACTCTGCTCTCTTCTTGTCTCTTAAGGTTACACCTACTATTTTTCTTTCCATTGCTCGCTGCGTCGTCCTCAAGTTAAGCTGAACCCTCTTTGTAAGTCTCCAGGTTTCTGCTCCGTAGCTAAGTACCGGCAAGATACAGCTGTTATATACCTTCCTCTTGAGGGATAGTCATAATTTGAGAGTGCTTGCCGAATGTGCTCCACCCCATTCTTATTCTTCTAGTTACTTCAATCTCGTGGTTCGGCTTTGCGGTTATTACCTGCCCTAAGTAGACATAGTCTTTTACAAATTCAAGTGCACTATTACCGATCTCGATGCGCTGCTCCTTTCCAAGGTTGTTGTACATTACTTTCGTTTTCTGCAGAATAATTTTAAGACCCACCTTTCTGCTCTCCTTGTCTAACTCCGTAATCATGAGTTGCAATTCGTCCCCTGAGTTACTCAGCAATGCAATGTCATCGGCGAAGCGCAGGTTACTAAGGTACTCTCCATTAACTCTTATCCCTATCTGTTCCCATTCTAGGCTTCTGAAAACCTCCTGTAAGCACGCGGTAAATAGCATTGGGGAGATTGTGTCCCCCTGCCTTACACCCTTCTTTATTGGTATTCTGTTGCTTTCTTTATGAAGCACTATGGTAGCAGTTGATCCCCTGTAGATTTCTTCCAGAATGTTTACATATACTTCATCTATGCCCTGATTCCGCAGTGTCTGCATGGCGGCTGATATTTCTACTGAATCAAACGCCTTCTCGTAATCTATGAAGGCTATGTATAGTGGTTGGTTATACTCCGAGCATTCTCTATTACCTGATTGATAATATGAATATGGTCAATTGTTGAGTAGCCTGTTCGAAATCCTGCTTGTTCCTTTGGTTGATTGAATTCTAATGTTTTCTTTACTCTCTTAGCAATTACCTTTGTAAATAGCTTGTATACTACAGAGAGCAAGCTGATCGGCCTGTAATTCTTCAAGTTCTTGTCATCTCCTTTCTTATGTTTTAAGATGATGTTAGCGTTCTTCCAATACTCTGGTACTCTTCCCGTCAGGAGACACCTCGTAAACAGGGTGGCTAGTTTTTCTAACACAATCTGTCCTCCATCTTTCAGCAGATCTGATGTTACCTGATCCTCACCAGCAGCTTTGCCTCTTTGCATGCTCTCCAAAGCTTTTCTGACTTCTATCATTACTGGTAGGGTGTCATCTGGGTTACTGCTAGTTCTTATAGTATTAGGGTCGTGGTTGCCTAGGCTACTGTACAGATCTCTGTAAACACCTCCGTTATTTTAACTATCCTATCCTAATTGGTAGTTATTTTGCCTTCTTTGTCCCTTAGTGCATACATCCGACTTTTGCCTATCCCAAGTTTCCTCTTCACTGCTTTGATGCTTCCTTCGTTTTTCAGAGCGTGTTCAATTCTCTCCATGTTATACCTTCTTGCATCGCATACCTTACGTCTATTAATGAACTTCGAAAGCTCTGCCAGTTCTTTTTTGTCTGTTGTACTTGACACTTTTATGTACTGACGCTTTTTAATTAAATTCTTCATTTCCTGGGAAAGCTTGCCAGTGTCCTGTCTAACTACCCTGCCTCCAACTTCTACTGCGCACTCCGTAATGATACTCGTCAGATTATCATTCATTGTATCTACGCTAAGGTTGGTTTCCTCACTAAGAGCCGAGTACCTGTTCTGAAGCGACACTCTGAATTCCTGTACTTTCCCTCTCAGTGCTAGCTCATTGATTGGCTTGTTGCGTATCAGTTTCTGTCATTCCTTCTTCAAGTCTAGGCGAATTCGAGACCGTACCATTCTATGGTCACTGCATCGTACCTTGCCAACCACTTCCACATCCTGCACGATTCATGGGTGTGCACTCATTCTACAACGTAATTTTTATTATCTTGTTTTTACATATTTATCAATCCCACAGAATCTTATATATAATAGAGAGGAACAGAAAATGGCAGTTCAGCACTGACCCGCTCGCATACTTGTCACCTTGCTTCCTGTACAGCAGATGTTTGTCGCATACATGCATAGTGCTATATGTGCGCAGGGTCGAAAATGATACTCGCACATGACTGAGAGAAGATGAAGGCTTTCGTCTGAGTCATCTTATAGGCGAATGCATAAAGGACCCTGTAAGTTTTAGAGATGCACTAGCAACATACAGCAATAGTGCAACAGAATTGATGGTATTCAACGGTGAACAGATGTTATATATGCAAGAGGAATGGAATCCCAGCCGCGGCAGGCGCACTTTATTTATTTATGGTGCCGAAATGTACATATATCTTTACGCCAGTGTACCTATATACGTTTCGGTGCATGTTAAGCACCTAAGTGGTAAAAAAGCTGCTTCGTTGATTATCACTCTACGGCGTGTCTCATAATATAGTGGTGGTTTTCGTATGCGCGTAAAACTAGGCCGAGTCTCAAAACTCCTCTTTCGTAAGTGCATTATTTCATGAGTAGATCAACTTCGCTAATATGTCCCGCATCCTAAATGGTTGAAATATTAATTTGAGAAACTTCTTGGCGCATTTTAAATGCAATGCACTTATATAGACTGAATGCGCACGGCGTCTTGGTCACGGAGTTTCAGGCAATACAGTCACCGAGCTTCTCCGCAAAAGCCCGTGGCTACTGCCGGGCTGACGGCGTTCTTGTCGTCTGTACAGCGTTGATTGCCTGTGTGGTCCACTGCTGCCACTGCATGAATGCGCGAACTGCGCCACGGGCAATAGCGTCGGAAGGTCTGCGCACTTGCCCTTCGCCGCCATGGACGCCGTTCCATGTTAAGCACACGTTAAAAAACCCTAGGTGTTCGAAATCTCCATGTTTCTTTACTACGGTGTTTCTTATAATCAGATGATGGTTTGGTAATGCTCAACTGCAACCGTTATTATTGTGGACCCCACTGAGGAGAATCAACGAGAACGATCACACGCGCTCGGCCGAGAGCGGCAGTGCCGACGAAGATTGGATCCCGCAGCCAAGGCTAAATGAATAGAAGAGCAACTACGTCGATTGGTCAGCCCTACTTTAACAAAAGAGGACATAGATGCCAAATTAAAAAAAAACTTAAAACAAATTGCAAGGCGACAGCCAGAGAAACACAATCTCAACAAAAGTATTGAGTCAATACCAAGGTGTGGGTGCAAGAAAAAAAATTCTGCGAAAAGATAAAGACAGGAACAGGAACTGTGGGCTGTCCAGAGGGCCCACGATGTGGTGGTCGGGCTTCGCCGTACTGTCCCAACGTGGGAGCGGCCCGTTACGCGTTGGGTCGTGCACCTCAAGATTTGCAATAAAGTTTCATATCCATCCATCCATGCCAGGCATTGCACTTACCTAGCATTCACTAATAGAGCTGCCCACAATTTTTTTTAATATTGGCGCAGAATTAAAAAAACAATATTTCAGGGCAACCATCCCGAATCGAAATGACTTCACTGTAAAACGCAATGCGCGTTGTGCCCATAAGCACTCATGCGTGAGCCTTTTCACGTGCACGCCACTCTTCTGCAATTTGCAGGCCCGATCATGAACGGCTGCTTGCAGGCCCATTGCGAACCAGCACGTCATGCTTGTCTGTTTCCTAAACTCAAACCAGGTGAGGTAAAACCACGTGAAGATAATCGATAAAGAAGGAAAGCATGCGTATAGTGGAAATTATTTGTTGTTCATTAAATGTAAGGGTAATAAATATGTGACATGGGAAACAGAAATTGCACAAGAAAAGAAAAGTTTTCCGCTGGTGAAAACCGAGACCACAGCTGTGCATTAAGGTGGTTAGGCTAGAAACCAGCTTTCCAAGCACACCTTGCTTCTTTCTTCTCATTCAACATCTTCTTTACGAAACCTGGTCCCTCGATCTATGGTGGACCAAAACTGTGGCGAAGAGCACTTCACGAGACCTCGAAACACCTTACAATCTAGCCATCTAATTATGACTTTGCCGTAACAGTGCCGTATTTGTCAAATGCCACGTTCACACCTCTTATGAATCCTTCACACTTTGTAGATATAAAACATGACTCTTTAGTACCACCGGAAAGTGATTTCGTGCGTCTGTGGCAGGGTCATGGAGTTTCATACAACAGTATACCTAAAGAGGAATCTGGCGCTGCGGTCATGTACCCCACGAGAATTATGGGAAGTACAGGCTTCGGATTGGATAGGGTTAGCTAGTGAAATGTTTACAGACCTTTTGCTACAGTTTCAGTTTCGTTCTTCGCGGAGCGCAGGTAGTGGGGTGTGGTAAAACAGGCCGAATCAGTGAATTTGTTGCTCGAAGAGGCTGACGACCACTAGATCGCCTGATTCGCTGTGACGTTGGAGCTTCGCAGTCGCATTTGACAGCTTAAACGAAGCGTCGTCCATTCACCGCTGCGCCTAGATGTAGCGTCTCATGCCAGGGCCGGGTACTGCCTCGCGTTCATGTTTTTCACGAGCGCGTCTTGCCTAAACTCGTTTTAAAGCGACTGCGAAGCGATGACGAAGCTAAGTAGACGCACCGACATGCTCCGCTGACTCAACTTCACAACAAAGGAAAGGTGCGTGGGGGGCACACCACTGGGACAGACGCACCTAGCGTTGCAGAAAACGAAACGATAAAACTTTTTCACTAAATACTGTGCTCTCATTTGCATAAATAGATAATGCATACTTTTGAGAGAAAAACAAGCACTTTTTTTTCGAGTGTTTTAAAACATAATTCATTAAATCTTGATGCCAAATCTGGATCGCAATGGCAGAACGATGCATACCCTGATAGTTAAATTTGTTCATGTTTCACTTCTACGTTATGGTCACAAAAAAAACTTTTTGCAGTAAAGTTTGCGTACAAAGAGACGAAGCAATTTTTAATTTAATATAACTTCTTATCATTTTGTTTTGTACCCGGAAAAAGAAGCGTCGTGAATCTCAAGAGCGTTATCCATCCGAAGCAGATACGAAGCCTGTACTTCCCATCATTCTCATGCGGGTAAGCGCCGCTGAAGGAGCCCGCGTAGACACTAGCGCCCGATTCCACTCTAGGTATTTTTGTATAAAACTCTATGGGCAGAGTGAAATGAGTCACTCAAATCTGTTCGTGAGCACCGACACTGATGATTGATTGATTGATTGATTTGTGGGGTTTAACGTCCCAAAACCACTATTTGATTATGAGAGACGCCGTAGTGGAGGGCTCCGGAAATTTTGACCACCTGGGGTTCTTTAACGTGCACCCAAATCTGAGTACACGGGCGTACAACATTTCTGCCTCCATCGGAAATGCAGCCGCCACAGCCGGGATTTGATCCCGCGACCTGCGGGTCAGCAGCCGAGTACCTTAGCCACTATAGACCACCGTGGCGGGGCGTGAGTACCGACACTCGCCCAGCACTAACATAGTCAGGGCGTAGCTTCATATAGTACTCTCGCTCGTCACCGTTCCTTTTAAAGACGCTGCACATTTGTCTGTTTGTCCACCCTTAACGACACCTCAAACGGCCGACCCCATCCGCAGCGCCCACCACTATTGCTCAGGACTCAGCGTTCATACTTGTGCGATTGTCAATTAAAAAACAATCATTGCGCATATCTGAGGTACCTTAATAACACGTTGATGTTTTGTATGTGTGCCTTTATACTAGAGAAGGCACACACAAGTGATTCTAAGGACCGTAGCGTTAAACACGCTGCGCTGACAGTGCAACGCAGTGCTCAAAAAGGCCAGTGTTACCAACGCTTATCTGAAACGACATAGTGGTGGCACCTACCCGTCGCTTTGCGTTGTATACCTTATCGCCTCCGAGAATGGCACGCATCTTTCTGCGCGGGCGCGCGTCTTCCTTCGTTTTCGAAGATAACTGGCAGATGGTGCTCGCGTCTAACCTGCCTCGATGCGCTCGTTCGCCTCCGCTGCAAGCTCAAGGCACTCTAATGCAGCGCCTCCAAAATACCTTTCACCGATTTTCTTGCGCAGAACATCAAATAAATGTTTTGTTCACTCTCTACAGACCCAAGACTATTGTCTTTCGGCGGCATCTGCGATGTACCATTAAGATCCGGGGCCATTTTTTCTTTGCTATTTGTTTTTGCACACCTGCTCTTTCTATATTTCTTTCTCTGTCCCTCTCCACTTGGTGCAAGATAGCGAACCGGACGCTATCAAATAAATGGTGAAGGGAAATGCTTGAGGTCCGTGTACCTAAATTTAGGTGCATGCATGTTAAGGACACCGGGTGGTCAGAATTTCAAGGGCTCTCCACTACGGCGTCTCTCATAATCGTATTGAGATGTCGGCCATGACACTCCATAAACAAAAATAATAAATAAATGGTGACGTAAGTTGAATAATTTTGAAGTTATTAGAAACCTCAGCGAGGCTGTCCTTTTCAAGGCGTCCCGTATACGGAACACACCGACACGACAGCATGCCGCGGACACTAACAGACTTGCATGGACATGGTCTACAAATAAGCCATAAGTCATGCTCAAAAAGCTTCAATAAAACGCTCCTAAAAACGTCAAAACAAGAGACGTTGGCAAAGAGGTGGATGCCTCTAGTGATGTCAAGCTGTCAAAAAAGGAAATGTCACTAGATACCAAATTTCCGATAATGATAGTAGTAGTAGTAGTAATAGACTTTTATTCAGCCAAATTTACAGGCCGAGCATTTCGACCGCCTGTGCGATCAGTCGACGCTGTTCTTCTTCCCCTTCGGCGCCGATCCAGTCGAGCCAGGAGGTGATGGAAAGGGATGGGGGAGGGTAATAGCTGGATTGCTGAGCAGTTGGGCAGTAAAACAGGCAGTGTGACAGGTCAGCGTATGGGGAGGGACAATTAGGACAGCAGGGGTTAGACCTATATTTATAAAGGAAAAGGCGAGAGGGGGTTATCAAGCAGTTCATTTGGATGTGCCGTAGAGTTCGAGCCTCGAGCGCCGTGAGTGATGGATGAGGGGGAGGGTAAAGACGCTTGTCGAGCCGGAGCTGGAGATATACCTCCTTGATAGTGTGACGCAAGGAGATCTGCCCATCGTTATTCGCGGAACTCTCACTGTCTTCTGAAGGTGTGGGCCAGGGAATAAACGGTGCCCGGTGCAATATATCGTGGGCAAGCTGATGAGCTAGCTCATTGCCGTTAATACCCGAATGCCCAGGAACCCAGCGGAGGAAGACAGTGGAGGGTTGAAGAGCAGAGGCCGCTCGCTCGACCTCCTGTTGAAGAGCAGGGGGCAACGTGTTGTTCTGTATGTGACGGATGGCGGCGTGAGAGTCGCAGTAAATCGTGTACTCGGGGAGAGAAGGGAGGGAGGAAAATGACTGCATGGCGTGGACCATGGAAAGGACCTCGAGCGAAAGTACATTTGGCGGGTGTAAGTATGGCCCGCTGGTGTGCGTGTCAGGTGCCGAAAGGTGTGGATGGTAGATAACGTAGCCACACGAGCCCCGAGGAGCCATGTACGAGGCATCTGTGTAGGCAACTCCCTGTGTACAGAGAGGAGGAGAATGATGCTGTGCTGCCGCATGACGCCGGCCGGCGTGAAGAACGGGAGACATATTGGATGGGAGGGGAAGGATGCGAAGGTTAGAAGCAGTGGTGCTAGCGGCAGAAGGCAAGGTGGGAACGGAAACGGGAATGTGAGGGATACCAGCTTGGGCTAATAGCCATTGGCCTTGACGAGCGAGAGAAAGACGGGCAATCTGAGAGTCGTGGTGCAGAGAAATAACAGAACGTAATGGATGGAAGAGGCCTGTGGCAAAGAGCTTAGTGGTAGAGGTAGTGAGAGGGAGGTTTAGAGCTGCCTTGTAGAGGCCTAATAGAGCTCTTTCGAGTGTGTTGAGTTGCGTTTCGGTGAAATGAACGTAGGGTACAAAGTACAAGAACTTGTTAAGGGCAAGCGCATGTGCAACCCGGCACACATGAGCCTCGTGGAGCCCCGACTGCCGAGTGACAACGCGTCGCAGGAGGTGGGTCACCGAATGGCAAGTCCTCACAGCGTGATGTAGGGCCTGCGCGTTCTTTGTCGCGTGCAAAGGGAAGCCTAGAACTTTGCATTGCTGAACAGTGGGGATGAGAGAGCTAGAAAGATGTAGGGAGATGAGGGTATTGTGGGAGCGCTGGTACGCAGACCGGTTTAGCAAAAGTAGTTCACATTTCTCCGGTGCAGCGGACAGGCCAGCAGTAGCGAGAAAGGAAGCGATAAGGTCCAGGCCACGTTGCAAAGTATCCTGCACGTGGCCGGGACATCCAGACGTACACAAGAGAGTGATGTCGTCTGCATAAAAAATATGGTGGAGGTCAGGTATTTGGGACAGTTGGGAGGCAAGGGGGGCCATAGCCATATTGAATAGAGTAGGAGATAGTACGGCACCTTGAGGAGTGCCGCGGGTGAGGGAGTGTGGGTTAGACAAATGAGTATCGACTCTGAAGCGAGCAACTCGATTGGAAAGAAATGATCGGATGTAAGAATACATGCGGGAGCCACATGACAGGGAGGAGAGCTGAGCGAGTATGTGGTCATGACTCACGCCATCGAATGCCTTCCGTACATCGACGGTTACAAGCGCATGGATCTGACTACGAGAAGGTGAAAGAAAAGTATGCTGAAGAACAAGGAACATGTCCTGCGCACAAACGTGGCGTCGGAAGCCAATAAGAGAAGGAGGGAAAAACTCTTTCGCCTCAATAAAATCAGACAGTCGAGTCAAGGCCATTCGTTCAAGAGTCTTGCCAACGCATGACGTCAACCGATAATGATAGATCCCCTTGTCGAATGTTCTCTTGTCGAAACGCTAGCTTCAGCGACTTTCCTTGTTCAACAACTTCTCATCAGACCGAAAAGGTCAAGACTCTTGCAGAAGGCTTTTCTCTACTAAAATTAAATAAGAGTGCTAATGTACACCACGTACAAACAATAAAAAATTGCACTTAGCAAGCACAACTTCGAATGCAGTGCACGCATGGAACATCACGAACAGAAGCGATAGGCATGACAAAATTATGATGATATACTGCAAACTCTACGTTAGATGCATGCGGTACAACGGTTTATGTCTCAGTACAAGCTTTGCAGAAACATTACAATTAAATTGTGTATAGCACTAGAGAAATTGAAGAACTGTGAAGTTCACGCAGAAAAAGAACTGACAAAAAGAGAGCGAAAAGACGCGTTCCTTGTAAGCACGTAAATTCTTACACCATGGACATATCACGATAACTGTGCCGTAGATGTGAGAAATCACGTAGACATAACAACGTGGCTAAAAATAACAGCGAATAAAATAATAGCAAAAAATAGAACAAGCTCACTGAACCAAGCAAAGATGAACGCTGCCACTGTATAGTTGGCACGCGGGGTACGGACGTCGACGTGAAGGCTGCCTCTATAGTGAGAAACAGGCGGAGTTATTAAAGATATACCCCACAGGAAGAATGTGGCAAGCCGTAGTGACTTCGATGTGTGTTTCAAACCCTACTGAGAAAAAGAAAAAAGAAAGAGAAGGAAAGAAAGAATGTGAAAATTGTGTCTGTAAGGAAACAAATAGAAGAGCGGTAAGGTGACGCATTTCTGCGATGAACAGTCCGAAGGCAGTCGGCCATGCTTGGGGGGCCTACGGCAACTACGAAAAACGAGCATGCGTACAGTCAGTGGTTATACGGCGTGCGGCGTGCACATGTCAAGTTTAACTGCGAGCTTCCACAACACCACTTTTTCAAATTCGGTGCCTTACTTCGATAAGGCTGGAACGAAGGTAGAGCATAGAAAAGTAACATAAACGTATATCAAGCCGATTCCGTGAAATGCTCATTTATTGTTTAACACATAGATTGTCTCACGCTTACCTTTCTTTAGAACGGTGTTTCCGGTCCTCATAGTGGATCAGCCAAAGTCTGATACGCAATGTAAGAGTTTGCTGGATGAGACAATGTCGCCGTGTTTCATGGATCAGCATACTGCTCGTGGCGTGACGTACAACAAAACAAACAACGCCTATTGCTTGCGTAGTGTGCCCAGCACCACGTTCTTTTATATAGCTTGGTGCATCATGTTGTAATAAAAAATAAAATAAAATATTGCTTTAACGTCTTGTATACCAATACAAGGATGACAGACCTGTGTTTTGTGAAAGGCAAAATGCTGCCTTTCATGCCAGCGCTGGCCTCAAACGGCGTTTTTTTCTAATACAGCGGAGTACTGCGCTGTTAAGTTCCCCTCATGCCACGACTGTTCGGGGACAGTAGGAGGCGTTCTTTGAGGACAGGAGAAAATAATCTTTAAAACGATTGCTCTGATGGAGCAAGAACTATAACATAACTTTTATGTATGCCTTGCAACGTTTTCTATATGTGTCTGCAACGCTTTCTGTAAGTGTTCTTACCGTGTTTCTATAGCAGGCCGCGTTCATGCGTCATAAAGTTGAAGCAAGAACATTTTTATTTATTAGGTTCTGCCTGCGATCATTCACATAAATAGCCTGTCGGAGCCACCTCTTGACATTCGCTGGCAGCAAAAGCATAGTTCCAGAAACAAAGCTATTGCTGCATTTAAGCAATACCATTTTGATTTTTATGCAGCAAGAAACCGCCACGTACAAGGAAGCAAAAGCATGCACAGCTTTTTACAGCGGAAGCATGCAATCCTGGATTGGTTTTAATTTATGCGCATTGGTACGCGCTTAAAAAGCAAGGCGTACTTCGATGTCGTCGCTGTACAAACACAGTCACGCGTTCGCATTAGGGAAAAGCGGTGGTACGCCCGCGTAAGCTCTCGATGAAGATAAAATATGCAGCACAATTCTTTGTAAGCACACTTAAGTCCAGCCTTGAGGAAGGCCCACACAGTTTACAACTACTAATGGTGCTTTTTATCTTGCGTCAGCTTCGTTTCAGTCGATGTCACCCACGTCATTTCTATCTAGACGGCACTGATTTACATTGCGTTTCGTGACTCTCTAAAACCCTGGGTGTTGCATCAAGACTCCAGCAGCCCACAGCATTGCCTGCCCTGCAACCCTGGTATGTCACTTAGAAGTACTTGTTGCTGGACTATTGTTGGTTCGTCATACAGAGGCAACTTCTAGAGGGCCCCGCCGCGGTGGTCTAGTGGCTAAGGTACTCGGCTGCTGACCCGCAGGTCGCGGGTTCGATTCCCGGCTGCGGCGGCTGCATTTCCGATGGAGGCGGAAATGTTGTAGGCCCGTGTACTCAGATTTGGGTGCACGTTAAAGAACCCCAGGTGGTCAAAATTTCCGGAGCCCTCCACTACGGCGTCTCTCATAATCAAATGGTGGTTTTGGGACGTTAAACCCCACAAATCAATCAGGCAACTTCTAGAGGCGTAAAAACACTACTAAAAGAAATACACACAAAGAAAGAGCATCATAACGCTCTTTTTTGTGTGTCTTTTTTCTTGTGGTGTTTTTTTACATGTCTAGAAGTTCCTTCAGTATAACTCTGCAATGGTTTTCGCTGCAGACCACCGCCCACAGGACAGTCTATTGAACGACCTCTAGTTTTGCTGGGAGGACACTTGATGCAGAGTTTTGCTGGGAGGACACTTGCAGACCACCGCCCACAGGACAGTCTATTGAACGACCTCTAGTTTTGCTGGGAGGACACTTGCTGGGAGGACACAGGGCGCAGATAACAACTCCAAATCGGTTTGTTGTAGAATAACGTTTTCGCAAGAGAACAGTTTAGTTTTAGGGTCCTTTTATAGGCCTCCTGGTAACACTAGTGTGTTACCTTTATTTAGTTTGTCTAAAACCTTTTCGACTCTTTCCTCCGAACCAATTATGCTGGCGGGTGATTTTAACATGCCCAATGTCGAATGGTGCAATTTTCGTCCAGTTGAAAATAGTCGGTCAACACTTCATTCTGCCTTTTTCGAGCTTACCAGAGCTTATGACCTTTTCCAATTTGTTCAGTTTCCAACACGACTGGGTTCGGCAAGTGATAGTGTCCTGGACCTTCTTTTTATGAATCGTAACAATTTAATGAAGTCGGTTGTTCTAATTCCAGGCATAAGTGACCACGATGTCGTTGCGGCTACCATTGAGTGGAAAAAGATAGAAATCAGTAGACCTCGTTCACTAAAAGTTTTCGCGTATGATAGAGGCAGGTTTGATGCCATCAATTTTGAACTGGATGCATACCTTCCGATGTTTATCCAATGCTGTCAGTCCAATGACATTGAAATATTGTGGGGGTTGTTTAAAGAAAAACTGTTGTCTCTGGTAAGCATTTATGTCCCATCGAAAATTGTAACTGCCAAATCGTCGTGGTGATAAACCTTGGATTACTAAAGATATACGTGCGTCAATTAAGCGTAAGGCTGGGGTGTACAGAAATTATTGTCGCACGCGCAGTGCTGATTTATTTAGTAAGGTTAAAGCATTAGGCTCTTGCCTGAAGACACAGATAAAGCTGGCGAAGCGTGGATATTTATCGTCTCTTAATAGCAAAATCAAAACAAATCCAAAGGAAGTCTGGCGTTACGTTAAAAGTAACAAAAAAGACATCAGTGGAATTCCCTTTATCATGCACAATGACGAACTACTTAGAGATGATATGAGTAGAGCAGAATGCTTCAATGCGTATTTTCAATCCGTTTTTTCTCCGCCAAGCCCGATATCTCCCGTTACGACACTCAGATTGTTACCCGCTATGAATGATATCATAATAACTGAATCAGGTATAAGAAAACATTTGAATAGGCTGAATCCCCAGTCTGCGCATGGTCCCGACGGTATTTCAAACCACATACTAAAACGATGTGCTGATCATATAGCTCCATTTCTAGCTGCTTTGTATGAAGTATCGATAAGGTATGGAAAATTGCCACGAGCGTGGAAGTTAGCCAATATCACGCCTTTGCACAAATCCGGCGTCCGTGATAATGTATCTAACTATAGACCGGTATCGCTAACCCCCGTTTGTTGCAAGACACTGGAACACATAATCTATTCTTGCCTTATAAAACAACTTCAAGATAATAACCTTTTCACTCCGTCTCAACATGGATTGCGTGCAGGCTTTTCGTGTGTTACACAGCTAACCGAATTCGTACATGACATCGCTTCATCATTCGACCAGGGCATTCAATTGGAGGCTGTTTTTTTGGACTTCAAAAAAGCTTTTGATGTCATCCCCCACAGTCTTTTGCTTCATAAGTTGTCGTTTTTGGTATTCCTAAAACTCTCATAGACTGAATTAAGGATTATCTCAGCGGCAGCAAGCAATGTGTTGTGATAAATGGTGTGTCTTCATCAACAGCTGATGTACTGTCCGGGGTGCCACAGGGGTCGGTTCTGGGGCCGCTTCTGTTTTTAATTTTTATCAATGATTTTCCACTGGGTTTGAAATCAACAGTGGGGCTTTATGCTGATGATTGTGTTTTGTATTGCCCAGTCAAGTTTTTGGATGACACCACAGTACTTCAGTCTGACCTCGATAAGAACGTGTCTTGGTGTGCTCAGTGGCAAATGAGTTTGAACCTAACTAAATGTTTTCATGTGCAATTTAATAACAAAAAAGGTTGTATCCAGGTCTTATTACTTAGATTCCTGCGCAATACAAAAGGTAGATCAAGTTAAGTATCTCGGCGTAACATTCATGGCAACACTAGATTGGACCAGTCACGTAGATCTAATCACAGCCAAGGCTTCGCGCTTAATTCATTTTTTTCAAAGAAATTTCAGCGACGCGCCGCAAACACTCAAGGAAACCCTGTATATTACAAATGTGCGCCCAATTTTAGAGTATGCTTGAGTTTCATGGGACCCTTTCACGAATGTGCTAAAAGAAAAGTTAGAGAGGGTGTAAACAAGGCTGCTAGGTTTGTTACAGGAAACTACGATTTTAGAATAAGGTCTTCTGGAATTCTTCAGGCCTTGGGATGGGAACCACTTTGTGGACGACGGAAAGTTCAAAGACTTAAATTTCTCTGTAGTATATATCACGGTAAGACTGGGCTAAATAAAGAGCGGTATTTAGAGACGCCTAGTTATATGTCCGAACGGAAAGATCACTTATATAAACTTAGAGAATATACCTGTCGATTGAATGTCCTTAAATACTCTTTCTTTCCAAATTCTATTAGTGACTGAAATGCACTAAAATACCAATATTCTCTGATTCAAATTTCCTAACAGCCATTGAAAACGCATTTTGAGCTGCGTAAATAACCCATATATTTAACGTTGGCTTTGTACTTCTCTTGGTTGTTGATTTTTATAAGTATAATTACTGCTTTCGTTGTATAATCCTGTGTTTTTTACTTTTGTTCTAATGCTGTACTACAAGTGTTGATTTCTCCTGTATACTGTAAGGCACGATTTATTTACCTTTAATTTTGCTGTTCTGTATTCTATTTTCTACTGTAACCCCCCAACAACAATGCCCAATGGGCGATGCAGGTACTTGTAATAAATAAATAAATAAATAAATAAATAAATAAATAAATAAATAAATAAAAATAGCACCTTGTTGCAGACAACCATGTGTCACGTCGCTGCTGCCGCAGATGAATATAGCATTTCAGCCACTTGTCCGTATATTTGATCACGCCGCTGAAGAGTGACTCCAAGTCCGCGAATTTAGAAGCTTCAATACCTAACGAAGTAGCGAAATTTCGGTGGCCTATGGAGGGGGGGGGGGTTACGCACTTCTATATATGTGCGTTTAGTTTTCTTTCTTTCAACCTTCATCTGGGGCTGGCACCATCAAAATAAATAGCTAAACTGAGCACTTCGACCGAGTCTGCTTCTTACAATGCTACGTATGACCACCGCCACATCTCTTGCACTCTCCTGTGACACAGCAGGCTGGACAGCGCACATATCCACCGCCTGAGTGTGAACTGTCATACTATAAAAACAAATGAAACAGTAAGCTCACAATATTGCCTCGACGTCTTGCCTGCATTCAAACAACGCGCCCATCACCGCGCGCACAGGGTCACATGCGCGCCATCTTGTGTTGCGCAGAGACGATGATGCAGCGAACACGCAGCTGGACCCGGTTTATGTGCGCCACGCGCTCGGGACTGCTCTTGAAAAGGAAGAAGAAGGTAGAGGAAGGACATCTTTGGTGTTTGACTGACACGTTCTACGACCATAGTCACTTTGAGTTGTGGGCACAGGTTCGCCCTTTTAATACATACGTTTTATTATACCCCCGAGTCCAGCAACATCGCTACAATATAGAAGCTTGTTTGTATTGATTCTCTCCTCACGATTCCCCAATAAGATGTTAGACTCAGCTGGTCTCATAAATGGTATCGGGGTAGATGCGTTTCCTAGAAGTAGTGATTTAGTAAAAAACGCACTAAGGGGCATTCTCACCGCTTCCGCGCTGTAGCGTTTGGCGTCTGCCTTTTTCTTTCGCCAAGATAAAATGGTGGGATAGCTGGCCGCTCTAAAGATTTGAACGATACTTCTGTCGAGAGCTCTGTCACTTTGAATATATGTGCAGCCCTTATACTTGCCAGCATCACTGAGCACGCACCATGTACGTGTGTGAGTTGGACTATAGCTCCAGTGGACGCACATTTGAAGTCAGCCTGGAAAATGATGTTAAGATAAAGAGAAGGGCACAAGACAAATGCTATCCAGCAACTGAAGTTGTTAAAAAGCATATTAAGAGCAGCCCATGAAAGAAAATAACAATGCATGCGTTAATGCAATTAGTGACATCATGGAATAAAGAAGCAAACAGCTACGCTGAGCCCAATGTGCCGAACCGAAAGAATATTCCGATTGTGGCTGGTTGAAATACAAAACCATGCTCTTCTTGCATATCCAAAGCTTCTGCAAGTTAACGCGCTTTGTTGTGCGTCTGTGAGTGTGTGCGCGTGAGAGTGCGTGTTATGTTCATTTCAGTTCAACTATAAAACGGCTTATCACAGACGGATTGATAAAGTATTGCTATTCTGCCTCTGATGCTCGTATACGCAATTGCAAGTCTGACGATACTTTGTACATATATGTTATAAGTAATAATATGGTGAGTCAAACGCACACCCACGCTCGCTGGCTCACTGACTCACTCATTCACTCACGGGAACAGAGCTGAAACGTGGGCTTGTTCTTTAATCGTCATTGTGGCAGCGAGTGAATATATATATATATTTATATATAAACATGTGGAGCGAGGCGAAAATACGAGACACTGAGAGCAGCTTGCACTGCCAGTTTCACGTCTTCTCTTTTTTAGTCTACGTATACCGTCTACTAAGCTCCACTTTAACAATGAGGGATCTACAATAGTGCAAGATATTCTGGCAAGTGGCCAGCCTGAGAGCATCTATTTAGAAAACTTGGGAAATTTGCGTATACTTTTAAAGCGGCGTTACACGAACGCATACGTGTGGCTGGTGTTTACTCGATGAACGCTGGACACGTTCAGAAAGGACGTGTGTCACTGTTTCTCAGGTATGCAGGCACTGCACGAAACTTTGTGATTGGTTGGAACTGACAGTTTCATATTATGCCATTTTAAAAGTAAACTCGACTTGTTGTGCAAACAGACAGAAAGAAGGAGGGAGGCAATAAAGAGTGCAGTTTCCTGTCTCACTTCATTTTTTTACTTGCGCAGCAATTCGACTTTTCAGTGTAGACGCTAGACTCTGGAAATGTGTGGACACGCAGCGCAACCTTTCGACGCCGTTTTAAGTAGTGTAAAGCCTGACTCCCTTGCATAGTTTGCGGCGCAACCAGGTGCAATTATCAACTACAGCGTTCGAAACAACAATTGAGCTAAACATAGGGTGTATTGCGCATTGAACACTTAGAAAAGAGCTACGAATTTCTCGCCGCTTGTCGGACGCGTCACCGAACCGCCATGATGTGCCTGCTTATTCCCTCGCTATAACGACGGCGAAAACAAGAGCTGGCGCAACAGACTCTGCTATACAAAAAAGACCCCAGTCGGCGCTACCGTTGCTTTGTGAATCGCCACGGTCGTAAAGGGCTTCATTTTTGCTGATTTTCGCAGCTTTCGAGAAGAAAAACGGTGAGAGCATTGGACACGGGCCGTCGCGAACGTGTTGGGTAAGCGAACTACTCACGTTCTCCACAGCCAATTGCATGAAAAAGCGTGATAATATAGGTATCTTGTTATTGTTCGAAGTAGCCTTGATGGAGAACTATCGTAACTTTAATTATGAAGCTCAACAGAGCCTCAGACCACGGTGCGCTCCTTGCAACAGTATACCAGTGACGCGCGCAATAGACATCGCACAAGCCGCGACCACTGATATTCTGAAATGGTGGGCACCACATAGCATTGATTGATTGATTGATATGTGGGGTTTAACGTCCCAAAACCACCATATGATTTTTAATTGATTGATATGTGGGGTTTAACGTCCCAAAACCACTATATGATTATGAGAGACGCCGTAGTGGAGGGCTCCGGAAATTTCGACCACCTGCACTCTAAGGCAAAATTACCCGAAAAGGAGTAATGGAACCCAATAGGCGCGCGCGATGAACGGAGAGACCGTTGAGGAGCAACCACAGAGGGAAGTGTGCCGCGCGAAATCACTTAGTCTCCAAACAAGCTCTGAAGGGATGAACCACCCGGGGATTGCAGGCAGCGCGAAAAGCGTTGCCAAGGTGACCAACCCTCCTTCTCCTCCTCTACTGGCTCAGTCTTTCTCCGTATTTTGCCGGCGACGCTTCGCGTAGCGTCGCGCTCGGAGTGCTCGACTACGGCCGCCTGGATTCAACGATCTAAGAATTACAACGTGGTGCTTGTGTGTAGGCTTGGATGAGCGTGGGCTGCTGCTTTTGCGTTTCGCTTCACCCATGAAGTATGGAGCAAGTCTCGACAGATCACCACGCCGTGCTGTATATCTTTGGCTTCAAGATAGTCACGACCAACACACGACAGCAACAGTTAGGAAGGCCAGTATGGCGGCCGAGAAGACAACAGGCCTATCGGATATATACTTCAGTCCGACTCAGGGCAGAAAACAGCGCTGGATTCAATGCACTTGGTTATCATTCTATATTATACTCTACTTGTCGCGTGTGTGATACGGATCGAACTTGCCGACAACGGGCTCGGTCGTGTTGTATATCGCAAGCACGAAATGCATCGCGAAAGTCATCTTCGGCGTCTGGAGTTCGCCTGTGCTTTGCGACCGCCTGGAAATTGGCCGCCATTGCCGTCGGCCTCCCGTAAGCTCGCTCATCGAGTGCTCGCCTGTCTTCGCCGCCGCAATGAGCTCCGGGCTGGCGATAATGGGCTGAGACCTCGTCGCTGTGTTGGAAGTCGTCGAAAACATGTTGCAGGTTATCGTAATGAGCTTGGTTGTAGTATGTCACGCGCTGTAAGTGCACCAGCACGGGCTGGCGGGGCTTTCGCTAACGTCGGAACTCATTGAAAATTGGTCGCCTATTACAGTTGGCTTTCTCATCAGTCGGTCGCATGTAGCTCGGCGCCATCCGTTGGTCGTGGCGGCGGACTCGCGTTTGCGCGGTGCACTCGCTCGAATTCAGGGAAAAGGGCCACATTTCCATCGATTTCTTCGGCGCTAGGTCCAAACCAGCTCGGCGCTGTTCGTGGCGGTGGCCAAGCGCACACTCGCTCTCCTGTTCGAAGACACTCCGCGTGCAGCGTCGTGTTTGGTCTCGAGTTCGCTTGCTCGAGCTGAATGACGTCGCTCGCTTAGGACTCGCCGACTTGTTAGCGTCACGGTGGTTCACGGAGTTGTGGCTGCGGCCGCCGCTCCTAAGCTGTTGCGCTACGGGGATCGAAATGAGTCTTTGACGATGTGTGACATCACGGTGAAATTATTAGCATGTCATGTCTCACGTATGTCTTCATTTCACCATGCACATATTTATCATACGCATTTGTATTCATCCTGTGTCACGTGTGACTCACTATTGTACATACTTATTGTGCAGCCGTGGGCACACACTGTGCTGAAGACTGTGTGCGCTCGCGTCTGCGATGCCTGTCATGAGACAGGCATCGCACAGTTTCTTTCGTCAGAGCAGCTTCAGATGGAGTGTGCGAGGTGTGAATGTAAAGTTATTTGTGTGTCATATTTTAATGCTTGTTTTTATATTAACGTGCAAGTACTTGTCATATGCGTGCATCTTCATCTTCTGCGACGTGTGTCTAACTATTTTTACTATATTATTGTACGTGCAGCCGTGGGAATACAACAGGCAGAAGGCTGCATGCGCTGGCGTCTGCAATGCCTGTCATCTATCGCTTCCGTCGAAGGAGCTCCCCAAGGAGTGAACAAGATTTGACAACGAGACTGGACTTGTACACTTCACCATAAATTCACTCAAAAGAATGGAGAAGCTTCATGTGTATGTAGAAAAATAGAAGATTTCGATGTCTCACTTTTTCCTTTCGTTGTTGCCGTGACTGCGAAAGCAGCTACACATAGGTGGCTAACAACTTTTTCGCGTGTTCTTTTCTGCGCAATTCGTTGCTCACTGCGCAGAAAAACAGGCAAAAAAGTATTAGGCCTGGCGGAAAATAAACAGAAAAACAATGTTTGAACTGGGGACAAAAATTTCATCCGAGTGGAGTATTTGAGTGGATAAACCGTTCGTCCACCAAGGTGCAACTGTGAGGACTAACGGTTGCCCGGTAAGGTGTAAATGTGGGAATTAACAGTTGCCCTATAAGGTGCAAATGTGAAGACTAAATGTTAGTTCTTTGAGGTGAATTGTGGGACTAACGGTTACTCACTAAGGTGTAACTATGCGGACTAAATGTTAGTCCCTTGAGCTCATCTGTGGGAACTAACTGTTAGACCCGGTGCCATTATTCCTTAAAGGAATTAATGGTTGTGGCAGCCCCATTAGTCCCCAAAAGGACAAACCACACACCATTTTAACACCCTTTTGCCTTAGAGTGTGGGGGCTCTTTAACGTGCATGCACCCAAATTTGAGCACAGGGGCCTACAACATTTCCGCCTCCGTCGGAAATGCAGCCGCCATAGCGGGAATTCCATCCCGCGACCTGCGGGTCAGAAGCCGAATACCTTAGCCACTAGAGCACCACAGCGGGGCCACCACACAGTATTACGCACAGCTTTGAAGGCTCCAAGTTCTAGCTTTAACGAAATGCGAACACGTACGTCACACAGGTAAATCGCAAAATGATCACGAGCGCAATCGTGTTTTTCTTGTCGTTGGTCTCCGCAATATGTAAGCGGTAATATGGGAAATCGCAGGGAACTGTGGGATACGATGGCTTCCGGTTCGACGCACCACGCTGGTTAGCAGCGGCACGCGCGCATTTTTGCGCCGCTCCACTGAAAAAAAAAACACATCTCCGTGCGATGTCAGTGCTTTAGAAGTTAGTTTTTTTTGTTTTTGCTAATCGTGATTGTGACAATGACAAGCTACGAAAGCCATGAACGGTAAGGAAACTTTTTATCGCACTAAAATTACCTGCAATGCTGTTATGCTGCTCGAGGGTACTGTCAGTTCGGCTAGCAGATCAGTCGATACAGAAAACAGTTTTCATTGTATAATACGTTACTGCATATAAAAAATCACTATTTTAAAAATCTCGGGGAATGGAGACGACTGTAGCAGTGTGCTTAAAGTTCATTTCGGGATTGCTGCTACAGCCGACATCATCGGTAGATCGGCATGAAGCGCAGCACTTAATGAGCGAATTGAGATATCTTTTTTTCTCCCCTTCTGCGCGTTATAAGGCGCACTTCTTAGTCGAAGTCATGATGCTTATATAAGCGCTGATCTTGATTAAGCTGCGCGGCACGGCGGGACATAAACAGTACAGTCAGATATAGGCAGCTCCGAATAATCTAAACCCTGCGCTAGTTTAACGCACTTCTTCTTTTGATTGCCGCCTGGCGCACAGTTTGACCAAGATGAACGCAAGTGCACTCGTACAGTGCTTCGTGTAAACTTACTCTTCAGTGAAGCTTTTGCTTTTTTTTGTTATATATATGGGTGCAATGGCCGGCGCTCATCTAGTTTGGCAGGTAGATTTCACCCACACGATCTCATAATATCTTTGCTAGGCGCGCCTGCGTGACAGTTTATTTCTGGATAGAATATTCACATAAAATTTATACGTAAGCTTTTTTTTAGTGTGGAATACACATGTATCTGTGATAAAATTCTTTTCACACACTCTGGATTTAACGATCCGTGTATACTCAAAGGCTACCTGTCGCTGTGGCTCTCTTCACAGCCGCGGCCCACTTCATTTTTCTTTCTTTGTTTTGTGGCAAGCGATTCATGCGTTTGCCTTCCGCGCTCTAGTTGGAGCAGCCACAGAGTTTCCCATTATATACACTAGAAGAAACTCTGGCGCTAGTGTCTATGGGAGCTGCAATGAACAGCGCTTCAGCGAGCATGGGAATGATGGGTAGTACACACATTTGTCTAAACTTCGTACTTCTGGCCTGCTTTTGGCTCCGTGTGTGTTCGTGTGGCTTGGAGCTGTTTTTTCACGAAACAAAAATCAGCAAATGTTCAGCGGTTGTGCTTCACTATTTTATTTTTTTAGATCCACTTTCCAAATCGGCTCACGAAGTTCAAAAGGGTTCGTTCTTTCTTTCAAAACAAAACCGTGACCAGCAATAAACGTAGCCGCAAGTACGATTCGCCGCCCGCAAGTACAAAGACTAGGCAAATGGGTTTACTACCCATCATTCCCATGGTCGCTGAACGATCGCAGCGCCGGAGTGCCCTCTAGTTAATTTTGAGAAACCCTATGGGAGCAGCCAACGGCTCAACAAACAACCATGGTTTATCAGGAGGAAGATAAACGGGCAACCGCGCGCACGAATCTCCAATAATCTGAGGCTTGCGGCGAAGTGGTTCACCGTCGTCTACTCTTCTCAAAACGGAAGCCGGTAGCAGACAGTGCATCCCACAATCTCTCGCTCTTTTACTGGTCACCTATTGCCGGAGCTATCTAGGATGCCTCGGTTTCGCCTTTCGTTGTTCACTGAGAAAGTGGACACGCATGTATCCGCATTCGCAGTGTATAAAGACACATGACAACCGTCAACGGAACATTCTAGCAACAGTTAAGCGCACAGGAAGCAAGAGATCGATATATAATGCAACTGCAAAGACGCAAATCGTCAGGAACATTCGTGCCGGATAAAGGGAGCTTCGTACCACTGATCATAGATTGATAATGTACGTACTTCATCGCTTTGGCATCATGTGTATGCCTAAGTTTAATGCATTTCGGTATTAAGAGCGCACGTCGGAGTGCATGCCTCGAACTCGAAGCTATGCGACGCTCGCTTGCACTTAAATTGCAGCACATCGATATAACTGAAACTTCTTTTCCGTTGTACGTACAGCTCGCTTTGATGAGCTTCTTACTTTTCTGAAGCGAGGTTGGATTGACGGAAGAAGCTTGCCAGGCCCTTAATTTTCAAAGAACGACGCCTGAGACCAACGAAACAGGAGTGCCTATGCACGTTCGCTTGCGGATGGCTCTCTTTGCATTGCCCATTTCTGGCCGGCGCAGTGATGGGGGCGCTGGTCAAGGTGTTTGTCGCAGCGCCGCCAGGGCAAAGTCTGATGTCTATGAACCGACTATGCTGCAAAAAAGTATTGCTGTATTTTGACGGAGGTAGAGAGCCCGATAGAAAGTATCCTAATAATGCTGATTGCATTAACAGCACGTTCACTTGTAGAAGCTTTGTTGCATATACAAAAATTGAATGGTAAGCTTAACGATGAACTTAATCAATCTGCTAGATAGCAAGCTCGCAGCTGCTAAATGACTCATTCTGTAATGCTGTTTAACTGCATGTACGCACATAGTGTTTTTCTTTTAGTATTTAATAAAATTCAGCCTGACTGCGGCCCTCCTGTGCCCTTCCCTTCGTGTTTATGTCGTCGTCTGCGCTGATTTGAAGTATATTCATGCAATTCCTTATACTCGCTGCAACATTTTCTGTAATACAAATGTATATACATATGCGTATGTTCAGGGCATGTCTGAGCTGTGGAGGTTTCCATATGTAACTTCCTTTCGCGCACTCCGCTTTACGCTCAAGTGCATTGCGCCATGGTCCGTGGTAGCTGTCGTAGCGCGGACAGCGAAGGCATATTTGCGAGGTGAATGTCACCTGAACTGGCTACGCCACAGTGGCTCTGGCTTCGCACTATTCTGACCGTCTTGACACATGTTCCGTCGAGCATCTTCGGAAAAGTGCGGCGTCAAAGTGAAGGCCTGACTCAACGTACTGCCCGCTGGAGCGCATAATTGCGTGGCTTTTTGACGCGGCGCTGCGCCCTCTTTCTAGGGAAAGAGAGAGAGTCCATGGCAACGCAAAGCTGTGCGCCCTCTTTATTTTTAGAGAGGGTGAGGCGCTACGTAAAGACACGCCCTGACGCCCTGCAGCGGGTAGTACGTGTGGTCAGGCCTTTAGGCGCTAGAGGAGGAGGGCGCACCTGCAGTGGGACACAGAGACAGGCATTGCGGCGCATTCAGCGCCTTGGGCACCGAGTCAGATGGCATTGCTGTTGGTAGCGGCTCCTTTCTTGACGTTGCAGGTGGACACAAAGCACGAAGAGCGCCGACGCGTGGCAGGCAGGCAGCGGAATAGCGCCTGCAGACCCGCCCGGAACTTTGCGTTCATCCAGAAGTAGATGAGGGGGTTGTAGCAGGCGTGGCTCATGGCCAGCCAGTGGCAGACGAACCACATGTAGCCGATGCCACTCACGTCGTAGATGGATGGGTACTGCTCCGACACGACGATGAACAGGTTCAGTGGGAGCCAGCAGAGAAGGAACGCAGCCACACAAGCGATCATCATCTTGATCATCTGCGTACGCAGGAAGGGCATGTCACACATGCACCATACGCATTCACCAGCTTCAATTGCCTTATAATCAAAAAAAAGATAATAGGTCAGCATTTGAACAGCAAAATTTTGCGCTTTAAAGCTTCATATCTGTTATAAAGGCTAACTTTAGGCATGTATATAAGCCGCTTTATTTTTTTAAATAATAATTTTTATGTGTGGTCGAAACGCATGGTTTACCGTATTGATTCGCTTCCTTCGGAACGTTTTCGGTAATGGTACTAATAAAATAGAATTCGATTATATTAACATCTCACATGGCACAGCTCCACTTTTAGTAAATGAGTACAATAATAGTCACCTTTTACGCTTTTTTGATATATGGTGTCCCCAATATCACGCAGCCTGGTTAAAAAAAAGCAGAACGCTGTTACGCGGAGCAAGCCTATAGTACACATTGTTCCTATAGTGCACTTGAGCAGCCACTACTCATTTTTTCGATAATGAGAATAAGTTAATTAGTCCACTATATTTGTAAATCAAAACGTACTCAACTGATTATCAAAATATATATGCGGCATATGTGGGCATATTGAAATGACGCCTGTGATACTACGTGCTTTAAGTGTGTGCTGATTTCCTCGGTTAATAAAGAAAGCCAACAAAACCTGAAAAATAACACGTGGCTATGCTTCCACCAGAAAAAAAAACGAGTGCCTTCAAGCGTTATTGCTGCAGACAACCACTTTGTTTCTTGTCCGTTGTATGGTCGGGTGCCAACAACATGCGTCGCAATCTTGCAGAGATTTCTCCCGCTCGATTGCAAGCGACTATATATCATATGCCATGACCAACTACTCTCTTTGATAGCATGGCCGGAGCAGTGTTCTGACTACAGCCTGAAGGCTGGTGCACACCGGCGACTAGCAGCGGTCGCGCGACCATTTGCGACTGGTCGCAAACAGTCGCGAACGGTCGCAAATGGTAGCAAAGCGACTGCTTTGGCTAGTTGCTTCCTGACCGATTTTTCAGCCACGCGACAGCGGCCGCAAAGCTGCTGAGACGAATGAGCAATGCTCAATTGTTTTTTTTTTGTTTTTGCGCTGCGCTGGTTTTCTGCCGCCAGATACAAACGAGTGCGTTCCTCGGGGTCTGTGGCACCATGGCCACCACAGAATATTTGGCTTTGAGATGGCGGTGCGCAGCAGCTCGGGCAAAGTGTCAAATTTACGTGGTGGCACTCGCAAGAAGCTAAACACCGTCAAAGTAAAAAGAAAATAAATTGTGCACTATCTTTGCCCCGTATTCAGAATCGCTTTTTTGTCTTAAACTTGACTTGTGACCGCCTTCAATGCAGCGCGTTAGGAACGCGTTTGTGCTTCATGCCTTGGCAACGTCTTAAGACACCGCGTTCGAGACGCGTTTGTGCTGCGTTGGAGGCTGTGGCAAATCAGGATATATTCAAGAGCGTTTCTGAATACGTACGACTCTCGGAAATACTCCTCGTCGTCTCAGCGTAGCTCGGGAGGTAGGTGGCTTGCATAGCCGGCCAACTCTCACGATCGGATCGATGGTCACACCCACCAGCGGCTTTTTTTCTTTGGAGGCATCTGTGCGGCCAGCACTGACACCATGGCACAGCACACCAGCCCCACGACAATCTGTTGTTCTTCGCTTGAATCGAACTCCTTGACCCTTTTGGGAACGCTGTGTGAGAACGGACGAAAACAATAAATGCAGCGCGCTTGACTTGCTCCACTCACTCGGCTGGAGGTGATGAACTGGTCGGCGCCGGTCTCCAGAGTTCTCGCTCATAACGAGATCCGGACGTTACTGTCTGGTTTTGCGACTTCCGGCCGCTCGCATGCAGCACCTGCCGGTGTGAACATCAGTCGCTTTTTGGTCGCCAGTCGCGAATGGTCGCGCGACCACGGCCAGTCGCTGGTGTGCACCAGCCTTGACTTTGATCAGAGCGGCGCGTTTCTTCGGATGGGAAGTGGCAGATGTATAGGTGGCCCGTATTTTTTTTCTTTTTGCAGTTTTTCATTGATACTGGCCACCTGACAGTGAACTTCTTGGGGGCGCTGTTTCTTAGTGCGTGCAGCAGTCGAGTCACGTGCCACTTTTGAAATTTTGCAGGTTTAGTTTACCAAAAGAAAAAAAAGAGCAAATACAGTCAACTAATACATGTTCTTTATGCTACGATATAGCCACCTTGGAACATATGCTCTGGCGGTGCCCCGCGTTACGCTGTGGGGAAGTGATCATGCCGTCCAAATGGGAGGATGCTGTTGCAAGCTCCGGACTCGAACAACAGCTATGGGCAGTTCACCGGGCCTGCTACGCAGCTGGTAGACTTGCTCTTTCTGTTTCGCCCCAAGAGTGACCCACAACGTGCTAAAGCACGTTCCGAAGAAACAAATAAAGTTCACCTATCCATCCATCTATGCAATCAGTACCTTTTTGAAGACAGAGCACTGAGATGTCGTTTCAACATGCGCACATTTGCATCATTGACGCTTTGGTAAATATGTGAATACCTTTAGAACTACCAATAATATTATGTCTATGCAATTGATTCTCACTAATGCCCCGCCGCGGTGGTCTAGTGGCTAAGGTACTCGGCTGCTGACCCGCAAGTCGCGGGTTCAAATCCCGTCAGCGGCGGCTGCATTTCCGATGGAGGCGGAAATGTTGTAGGCCCGTGTGCTAAGATTTGGGTGCACGTTAAAGAACCCCAGGTGGTCAAAATTTCCGGAACCCTCCACTACGGCGTCTCTCATAATCAAATGGTGGTTTTGGGACGTTAAACCCCACAAATCAATTGATTCTCACTAATGACAAATTAGTAGTGCTTGCTCGAGTGTGCTAGGAACATAATGCACTATATAGCTTTGCTTCGCTAACGCTGTTCCTTTTCTTTTATTATATCGTGCTGCGGGCAATTTGGGACACCCTGTTTACACGTGTCCGAGATGCAATAGCTGATCAAGTTCGTACATTATCTTCCTGCCACTTTCAGAGCACCATATCGCATGCGCCTATCGAGATAAACATGCTCTCAGGCTTCTTGTTCCACAGGAATTGTTATGATGTTGCGCACGCACGCACCACGGCGTCTACGGTGACGGTGAAACAGGTAACAAACGGAGAGGCAAAGCATGAGCCATCAAGCTTCATAATGTTGCCGTAACTTTAGTGATTAAAGTCTTCATCAAGAAAACCTGAAGCTGTGCGAAGCGAAACGAAACACTCCGGCAACAGTGCTGGCGGTGATCACGGTCGTCTGAAGTTGAAAATCTACAGATACAATGCATTGGCCTTACGTCTTTGCACTGTTGGAACAGTGCCAAATCACTGGAACCTGTAGGTGGCCAGTGTGTCCAAAAGTGATCGCCTCAGAATACAGGCTCATTCGCGCTCCCACTCATCCCCTCCGGTGTCGCCCCCGCGACTGTAGGGTACAGCCGAGCACCGTCACAGCAATGCCCCACCGAGGCGGACGAAAGATAGCGCAGAACTTTAAAGCAAGAACCAGCTATATAGGTGCTTTTTAAGGCACTGCAGCTATAGCAGGCCGTGAAAACTCGGCGCTAGTTTTGCTTAAAAAAAGAAAACATGCACGCTCGTAGCGGTTCCGGGCATCATAAGAGCCAATTGAACGAAGTGACAATGATGTGATTGTTCGCATCTATTGGCTTTCACAAGTTTTTGCAGAAAAAAAAATAATTCCGCTGCAAATAACTTCTATTTTGTTTAAATGTCTTTTCCTCTTTATTTCGTGAATGTTAAATCAGGTGAAGCGTGGGAAGCTATTGACTTGCATTTGAAGCACTTGCCTCCACTCCTTCTCGCCCCTCACTCAGCGATATTATAAGCTGGATCGCCCTCAGTTATCTCACTCGGTTCGCGTGTCAACTACGAGAAAGATAAAGACAGCAAGTTGTTGCGGGCAGAGAACTGAAGCCGCAGTGAGCTACGCCGAACCATGCATTTGTCGAAGATGGCCTAATCGGGCAACACACGTTTTCCGCGGCTCTGCGGCGTGCGAACTCTGGTACTTCTAGTCCCGCAAAGGTTTTGCAGCGTTTTCTAAAGGCAACGGGCGAGCACAAGTATTTGGATTCATTATTTGAGCAGGTATTGATTTTGCATGAGTACATATTAGTAAACCTAGTTCTCTGCAAGGGTGACGAGACTGGAAGAAGTGCAGTGTCGCTTGGCTACTATTGGTGAAGAGAGCAGCTAAGCTCTTGTCGGAAAAATGCGTTTGTGGAAAGGTATGAATTTGAGTTGGCTCAACTACATACCATGAGTTTCTTTTACTTTTGGCGTGTAGTTGAAATAATTTCAAATAATTATAGGCTGCTTCCTGCTCATGAAACCCTTGTAGCTGCGGTTTCAAAACTTGTAAGTCTTTACTTCTAATAGTATCGCCTTAATACACGTTATGGACTAAATGCTTCAAAAATTATTACAGAGAACGTCAATGGAGCCAACACTTTGACAAGTGAACTTTTCTTTGGCCAGGCAACGCTGTTGCCCTGACGAAGACAGGTCAACTTGCCGAGAGACTGTTTCCAGTGACGTTCTTTCTCGAAGAGTTTTCGATTGCTTCAAGCCTCCGCGTGTCTCTGAACTTCAGTCTCCTTTAGTACTCAAGTTCTGTAAGAAAACTATGCCCGCCGTCATAAAAAAAAACCATGAATGAGTAAAATATGACGTGTCATACTCGCGATTGTTGATGATTTTCGCGATAGTTTAGATATTCAGGGTTTGTTTGCTCATTATTTTTGCATGTCAGTTGTAAATAAAGATAGTTTTATAGATTGACACTTTCACACCACGTGTGTCTGTTTTTTTACAAGAAACGTGTAATAAAAGGCTGATTTTATTTTTGCTGATCAAGTTTCGTCTTACTGAAAAATCAGTCAGCTTAACTTTCTCCTCTTCCGAATACACGGAATGAATAAAAAAGATCAACAAATTTTATGGCTGCATTGCCCAAGCCGCCGGCGGACCTCAAAGAAGGCACGAGCCTATTTTACTTGCATGCGAAGGGAGAAAGGAGCGCTTCCGGGGCAACCCTCCCCCTCTCGAATTTTTGTACTTCCTCTCTAGTTGGGAACCTCACCAGTGATGACATAAAAATTTTTTCTCTTTGTGATTTATTTTTAGCAGGATGGCCGGCAACCACCAGTGGTAAAAGCGGCGCTGCCGCGTCCGAGAGCGAATACATGGGGGCATAGGAAGTTTGCACCCTGTAGCTATACTCATGGCAGAATAAACAGTATAGAGGACTTGGTTCAATAAATTAAGAGAGGGCCTTCCCCCTCACCCTACTACCTTTCTTTCACACTTTGCCATCTCATCATAGTTGAGACTTACCGCTTTTTTTAGAATTAGCTGTAAAGAACACCAGTCATATTTGTTCTAAGCCTCTCTGAAATTTTTAATATCACCTGGGCGTTTTCTTTTTTGAAGAGCACGTGACAGATTGCCATCGTAATGATTAACCATATTAGGAGACGAAGACACGTGAACCGCATTAAGATTTGCCTATTTAGTTGGATCATACTGAAATAAGATCAAACTGTGCGAGAAGACGAAAAGAAGGAATACATACGACACTTTGAAGTGCAGTTCAAGCTCCGTGTATGTTTCTTCCATTCGTCTTAACCCATTGCGTTGTTTACACGAGAGGACATCTTCTCTCGAAAATCGGAGAGCGCCTGTGTGACAAATAGGTTTCTCTATCTGCTTCAGCTTCACTGATTTGGTAGCACATGCTTTGGTTGCCTGCGTGTGAGCACTGCCGAAGTTGACAGGTGGTATGACAGGTCATATGGTGGTTTTGGGACGTTAAACCCCACATATCAATCAAATCAACATAGTGCTATTATGCATGTTGCATAGGCCTACTGATCACAGTTGGTATAAATTAAAATATCTTCGATATGGGAAGGGGGTATCCATAATCTTGCGGCCAGACAATGAATATATATTGTAGATATTTTCTGTGCACAACCTTTTTGAAGTGATGGGCTTTAAACTTTTCCTATATAACTACTGAGCAGGAATTAAGACAGAACGGCAATGCGAGAAATGAAAGGTCAGATGATTACTTTCAAGTCAAACCATTTGGCTGAAAAGTCAAACCATTTGGCCAGTTTTGAACTTTGTTCGCATCAGGAGGTGTTTTTCTATCATGTTGCGGCTGACCCATACCGCATTACATCAGATGTGCTTGTTGATATTGCACGCTCATCCTGTCTTTGTGTGTATGTGTGTGTGGTCAGTTTTAGAAGTTGTTTCTTCTGATAGACTTACAGACTGTATAGAATTTATTGAGTATCCGTGCCTGTCGCATGATTTGCAGTTTTCGTGTACAGTTTTTTTCGCCAACTTATGCAGTAATCAATCAGCTTAACCTTTGCGTCATCAATGAAGCTGATGGATGGTCCTTCACGGATGGTGAAGAGTTTTTCTCGGTGGCTTTGCTTTCTTCGTTTACCGTGCGTCGTTTCGCAGCATTATGGGCCTCATTTTCAAGCGCTGCGCTTCAAACTTGAGTGCGGTTGATTTCATGGGATCTTTCTTATTGTATTTTGTTTTAGGTGGACTTTTTTATGTTTGTTCTTGTCTCCTCTTTTCAAATGCTGGGTAACCATTCAAAAAAGGCAGCTTATTTTAAATGAATGAAAGGGTAAGAACTCAAGTGTTTTCTTGAATTTCCGATTATTTGCTAGAGCTTTGTGGAACAGAATACCCAGTAATTCTGCAGTGCTTGCATAAAAATTGGGACTTCCTTCATTTATCTAACCAATGCGGGAAACGATCAGCATGCAATAAATAAATTGCAGAGCAAGCATTTAAAAAAAAAGTACTGATGCACCTCAGTGAAACTCTCACCGGATGAAGTAAGTACATTCGTAAAATACATCGGAGGTACCACACAAAATCTCCGGATAGCCATTCTGAAAAACCCGTTAAATATGCACCGGAGGTGCCACGTCATCAGTCCGCCCAGCCGGAGGAAAATTCCACTAAAAGTACTCCGGGTGCGCCACGCAATTCCTCCGGTGAGCTGGAGTAAAAACTTTGCTCCTGATGTCCGGAGCGAAAATTGCTCCAAATAGGGGGGACGCTAAAGGACATGCGTTTTACTCCGACCTCGGAGTAATTTTTTTATAGTGCAGTAATTTACTGTAGCTGCAAACTTCGGACTGAAGCGTATGGTGAAGAGACGCGGCGAAACCAAACAAGGCATATATACGTGTACATTTTGCCCACAGAACCTGAAAGAGGCGTGTTACACAATGAAGGAAGAGAAATTGGGCAATACTGAAAGAGAGATAAAGCAGCCTAGACAATGTGTACGTGTCTAATAAAGAAGATGCACAGGGCAGCAAGGTCGCAACATCAAACAGTCAGTGTCGGCGCACTGCCGCTCCATGTGTGTGTGTCATTTTGTGTGCGCGCTATCTTAAGTGGTGTGCCCCCCTCCCCCCGCCCGTGGGGTTAAGAAAAGCCCCTCTCGGCTGTGGAGTCAGGCCGGAGGCGCGTGGCAAAGCAGTAAGCTTCGAGGCTTGAACTGGGACGGATCGTGAGATAGCAAAAGAACGATATGTAACCTTTCCTTTTATTACAGTTTGATTGAAATGATAAAGTTGCATTTTTTCTTTCATTCCCATTACATGGCGTAGTCGACCGGATTCAGGACCAGTTAAATTGATCGAATTCTGCAATTACGCCATCTACTGCGACAATCACCATGACTGAAGCCATCGGAAACCCAGCTCGAGTTACTCAATGATTGCGAAGGAGAACTTGTTTTTGTCCAAAAACAGACAAGCCCTTAGCGCACTCAAGGACACAAGAGCTTGCCCATTAACTCAAGCAACGCCGTATCCCTCAAACTGGCAGAAAGGACGATCTTGTCACGTAATTCATCGAGGAAAATGAACGGCGACAAACCAGCAGCATGCAGGAGCCACCAACGATGCAGCGAACTACCAGCGACGACGAGCTGCTAAGCATTCAGAGCCTCTCTGCTGCCAACGCAAAACTGCACGCCGAATTTCAAGCCCTCAAAAGTCAAGTACAACTTCTGGCTACGACAAACGGCCAACGAGGCAGCCAACGCCTTGGCAGCCGTCCCGAAAATGACGAAAAGAGTGAGTCACGATCAATTTCATTCGAGCATGCGCGCAAAGAAAATTTCTGACAATATACCTCTCTCTGTATGTAAACAGTGTGACGTCACTGTGGGCACCCCGCCCACCATACTCTTTCTCGGAGCAGGTGCTGGTTGGCAAGATAGATCTGCCGGCGGCATCTTTCTTAATGGCAGAGCTGCGTGTCTGCATTCCTTCGACAGAAATTTCTACATTGCTAGGTTCTAAAGTGACAGCTTTTGATAGAAGGAGGTCGAGGAAGGGTCACCGCTCTAGTGTGAAAATTCGCTCGTTGTAGATAGATGGATGGAGAAAGTTTAGAGTACGGAGAGATGCAACTAGCACGCAGTGGGCTTCACCCACGTAGATGGCGGCCATAAAAATGTCTGATCTTTTTCAAAAGCGAACGTTTTCAATGCACACGGTTACTGGCACTTTGAGAAATATTTGCATGGCATGGATGTAAACTCATTCAATTTCCATCGTAGAGTTTTAACGAGGTGGAAAATTGGCAAAATTGGCGGCAGCATGCTATTGAGCAGCTGTGCGTGACGTCACGGATAATATTCTCGCTCATTGAGCAAAAACTCGATTGGAGAGAATGAAAAAAAAATAGAAACACTTCTTGCCGCGTGATAGGCTGAGGTAAACACATCTTCGTGAAAATTATAGTGAATTCTGCCACCACATTTCTCAAAAACTTAGTGAAAATTAATTTTATGTAAAACCAGACAACATAATCATATATAATATTACCTAGCACAATCACCTTGCTGCATTTGACACCTATAACTTGTTTTGGTTGCTATATTGCTCCTTTAGGCTTGATCCACAAACTTGTAATGAGCATTGTCACTTCATAAAGATCAAGCCGTAAGAGTACAATGTGGATAAGAAACGAAAATCTCTGCTGGTTCGATTAACACGTATCAGGTATCGGATAATACGATTCGTAGCCGTGGTGAAGCGTATATGCAAATTCGGCAACGCTACAACATGCTTATCCCATTAGTAGTCGTATATATCGCGCGGAGATCATGCACTTTTGTTTTTCTGCACACCGCGCATACGCTGAGATGTACCCACTCGCAGATGTTCGCGTCCAATTCATTTTTACCTTGACTAAAATGTCAGATCGTGAAGTTTCATCGAGAACTGGTTACTGCAACCAGCCTCCAACGAATACCAGTGTTTTCGCAAACAGGACGCATCGCGTTATTCACACTTGACACACCGTGCAAGCACAATATTCGCAGTTTCACCGTCCGTAGAGGTGAACCAATATTGTCGATACCTTTCAACGCACACTACACGCCTCAGTCAACACTGCGCGATTTCGAAGACGATGCCACTGGTCCTCGCACAGACCGCCACGTGTGTTCACTTCTCCGAAATAAACAGCCGGTAGCGTGGCAAATATTTCATCAGGCACTTTACCGCACACCTAGACGTTATCTGACACATACATAAAAACTTGCCCCAAGCTCCGAGCGACTGCACCTCACTCAGCTACCGGTGGGAGTATTTTGCCAACCACTGCGTGCACCGGTGACGTCACGCTGTGACGTACCTCGGTAGAGGTCTATTGGAATCTAGTGATATCACCCGATTACTCTCAATGATGGTCAAATCACGAGCAACACTGAGAGAATGTATTGTCCAAGCATGAGAACCGATTCAAGCTCATGCATTCGACTAATGACACGTCAGCAGCAATACCATTTTATGATGGCTCAGATCTATCTGACGTAGACACCTGGATAGCTGAAACTAAACGAATAGTGTCACTCGCTCAGTGGTCACCCGCGCTGACACTTGTGAATGCCATCACCCGCTTACGAGGTCCTACACGCGACTGGCACTAAGCTATAGAAAACTACTTGCAAATTGGTAATCGTGGAAGCCAGATGGTTCTCACCGCTTCAAACGAAAAATGACAATGCAAAAATTCCTGGAATTTTAAGCAAAATGCCTGCTACAGCAGCCAGAATCCATTACTGAGTACGTTTAATCGAAAAACGCGATCCCGGAAAAAGCACTTTATTACACGGGGACCGAAGAACGAATCTCCTTCATACATGTCGGCATTAAAGAAGATAAATGGGCAAATTTGTTAGCAGTGAAGTGTTGCAACTCCGTTCTCTAGCACACTGACAGAGCTAGAATGCTCGACTGCCGAAGATCAATGGCAATGGTAGACGAGACGGAGCCGAGTAACACAGTTTTCCAAGCGAAAAAATCAGATCGCAAATTGCCAGGTGCTGCTATGTCTTTCCCATTCAACTGCAACGAAAATGAACGCATATCAAGAAATTGCCTGAAGCCGAAAACTAGAGCAACGCAACGTGAGGAGGAAAAACGCTGAGAACAACAAAGGAGTGACAACACAGCCGAGACTTTCGTCATGCAGGTGAACTGTTTTTTAGTGTATAGGGTTGGAACGTTACCAGTTGTCAACGGCCTCCTAACGCGACCCCTCCTGTCAAAGTCTGCATCACCACAGGTGAAACCGTCTCGCTAATTTCTCCATACGCTCTTCCACTGAAAGCTATATTTACTGTATAAACATCAGGCAATCACATCGAAATTTTAGACCACACGATAAATTCGCAAATGTCCGCCAAAACGGACATGATGATCGGAACTATACGGACCACACTATCCGATCTATAGTGTGTCCGCTACCAAAACCTATTGATGTCATCATCGGATCTGACTGTCGACGAAAAGCAAACGGTGAAGTCATATTCCATCTGACGAATGACGTAGTATTGGTTAACGTGACTAAAGAGGACAGTACTTAAATGCCAACCCTCACCGTACGTGATCAGACGTCAAGCTGAAGTTTAAAGGGAAGACTGCTGGCACTTTTATTGCATCGTTCTGCCGTCAGGAACAAAAAGACACAACCGAGTTTGTGCGTATTGATTCCATAAAACTGAACCTGGTGCAATGTTGTGCCAAGAGATCGAAAAATCAGTTTTCTCAATGACATCAGATGCGAGCCCGCAAGAACATAACATGCTGCGCACGATATTGCTCAAAAACTGATCCCTATTCGCAAGGAAGTCTGACACGCTTAGACTGTGCCCGCACATTAAGCATTCGATTGAGCTTCGAGACAGCATACATGCCGCATCACGACCATGCATATGCTCACTCGCAGACCGCGACTGCATCAAACGTGAAGTTGAGGATCACTTGGTGAAGGACATCGTTCGACCGAGTGACAGTGAGTACGCCGCGCCAACAATAGTGGTTGACCAGCCAAACCACCCCCCAACGCCTCAACAAATGGTGCACAATTATAGAAAACTCAACGAAAAGACGGTAAATCCATTACACCCGATGCCTATTAACGAAGACTTAATGTCAGACATCAAAAGAGACGAGTCGAAGTACTTCACCGTCATGAAGGGTAAAGCCGCTTTCTTAACCATACGAGTGTCACGAGGCTAGTCAACCCACAAGCTCTCGTGTAGGTTCTTGTGCATACAAACCGATGAGAAAACCCACATCGGTAAAGAGAACACGAGACTGTTTATGCACACAAGAAAAAAAACTAAATATATTTTCAATAAACTAGATAAAGAGAAAGGAATAAGAGGAAAAACAAACAAAGCACACAAATTCGAGGAGAAGTTAACCTAATGACCGCGAAATGCTAAGGATGCGTAAGTTCCGCAATAGCAAAAGTGACTGTCACCGTTCGGTCGCGGCACTCTTGTAGACGGCGAGGGTCGATGCGATAGGGTGCAGACAAGGTAGATCAGAGGTACAAGCGTTGCTCGTGGTTGAAGGTAACTCCGGGCGCACCAATGTCAGTGACCTCTCAGCGTTCGTCCTCCGACGCTGGGACGTAGCCCTGGAAACGGGACGAGCCTGGCCAAAGCCAGATGGTGAGAAGCCTGGCCAACGCCAGACGACGAGCGGCCTGGCCAACGCCAGACGACGAGCGGCCTGGCCAACGCCAGATGATAGGTGATGCTCGGGTGCCCGACCAGGTGGGAGCCCGCAGCAGCCTTGCCTCAGGAACTCGGCCGCCACCCCCGCGCCCTGGTAGCCTGCTTGCCTCCGTCGCGTCCCGGCCACGTCTGCCCCGTTCTTCGTTCGGGCTTCTTCCAAACCAGCGTGGGGGCCTCTCATTGGTCCGAACTTCACGCGCCTCGTCTGCCCATCGTCTTTCTCACCGAATACATCGCGAAAGCGCGCGTCCACACCATCGGTCGTCGTCGTCTTCTTTCCTATGCCGGTGCACTCGCGCACATTTTAAACCGAACACTGGTTGCACTCGCGCACTTCACGAAACGCGCACTTCACTAATCACAATATGCCCCTTTTTCGAAAAGTTTTTTCCCAGCGGAAAAAACTGCCGGATGCGTGTTTCACCACACGGGATCCGTTCTTGGAATTCGCATGAATACATGCACACTGGTATCACTGCAACAAGTCTTAAGGAGCACACTTACAGAAAAAAAATCCACATATGGTAAACAATGTTCCGATAGTTGGTTGAAATGCTTTGCCTCCCATCTTTAGCAACACCTGAATTCGTATTTATGGCCGTAACCTGCTCATGAAGTCGGCACCTACGTTTTCAGAACCTTTGATATGTTGAATATGAAAAGTGTACTCTTGTAGTACTAGACTCCACCTTAGCAACCTACTGTTCAGGTGTTTTGCCTTCGCTAAGTATTGTAGCGGTTGATGATCTGTCTGTACGATAAACTGTACTCCGTACAAAAAAATACGAAATTTTTCTACCGCCCATACTAGCGCTAAGCATTCTCGTTCAATAGTCGAGTAATTCTGCTCCCGAGGCAACAGCTGGCGGCTGGCATATATACACTGGGTGCAACAGCCCCTCGTGTTCTTGCATGAGGACTGCGCCGATGCATGTGTCGGATGCGTCTGTACGGAGTATGAACACACGTTCTGGGTCTAGTGCCTTCACGATCGGCCCAGAAGCAAGGGCTGCTTCAGCGTTTGAAATGCTCCTTCTGTTTCAGGAGTCCAACAAATCTTGTTTTTCTCCATTTTTCTGGTTAGCTGAGTTAAAGGCTGTGCTTTCTCCGCATAGCGAGGTATTAAATCTCGTTAATACCCAGCTAGTCCCAGAAAAGATCGGAGTTGCTTCTTGGTGTCAGGTAGAGGTGCACTGGCTATCTTAAAAACCGTAGTTTCCACAGGTTGAATAGTCCCGCCTCCTAGACGATGTCCCAAGAAGACTATCGACTCCACAGCAATTTCGCACTTCTGAGGCTTGATGGTTAAGCCAGACTCCCGTACTTTCTGCAACAAGCGTTGCAAGGTGTCTATGAGCTCTTCCCAGGTGTTCGTGGCTATGAGAACGTCATCGATGTAGTGGACGACATTTTCAAGGCCCTCTAGGAGTGTTCTCATTAGACGCGTAAGCACTGCAGAAGCTGTCTTTATGCCAAACGGCATGTATATAAATTGGAAATGACCGGATTGCGTTGAGAATGCCGTTACTGGCCTCAATGTCCGGTCCAGTGGGACTTGCCAATACCCCTTTGTGAGATCAAACTTTGAGAAGTATCTCTTTGTGCCCACCTCTGTAAGCATTAGGTCGGTCCTACGTATGGGTTCAGCGTCGGAAACCAGTATCTCGTTGATGCGACGGAAGTCGACGCATGTGCGATAGGTGTTATCCGGCTTCTTACTAAGTACCAAGGGCGAATTGTAGGGCGAATGGGATCGCTTAATCACACCCAGTCTTAACATGTCCTGAACATCTTGTTCTACTACTTCCTTCATGGCCAACGGCAAAGGATACTTCGGTGTGTTGATCGGTTCAGAGGTCGTCAATTGAAGTCGGCATTCCAACAGATTTGTCTTTCCCGGTATCTCAGAGAATACATCTCGGTAGGTGGTTAGAATCTTCCGAAGTTCTGTACGTTTGTCTTCTTCTAAGCTACTGCCGATCGGAATCGCTTCTACACCCACAGTCGGCTTAACTGTGCAAGCTGGTAGAGGGGTATCTGTCTCCTACTCTTTCATAACCACAAAAGATGCTGTTTGCGGAATTGTGTCTGGTTGCCGGTCTTCATATCGTTTTAACATATTAATATGGAAAAGTTTGGCGTCATGCCCCAAGTCCAGCCAATAGTCGTAGTCGCCCTTTTTCCCAATGACCGGAAACGGCCCTTTCCATTCCATCAACAACTTATTCGCTGTTGTAGGAAGCAAAATAAGAGCTCGGTCTCCAACTTTCAGCTGACGGCTCTTGCTCTTCCGATCATAGTGATATTTTTGAGTCGTTTACGCTCGTATCAGGTTCTCATGGGCTAATTTTAGTGTTCTTTCCAGATGATCCCGGAGATCGAGGACATATCTGTAGGTCGTTCCACCTCCTCTTCGATCTTTTCTCCAGTCCACAGCTCCTTTAACAAGTTGAGTGGTCCTCGGACGTATCTCCCGTAAATGAGTTCGAAAGGAGAGAACCCCATGCTGGCCTGAGGAACTTCTCGATATGCAAATACAAGTGGTGCAAGCAATCGATCCTATGATTTTGGATCCTCTTGGCATAGCTTGCGCAGCATTTGTTTCAAAGTCTCATTAAATCGCTCTACCAAACTATTGCACATGGGATGATAGGGCGTCGAACTCAGATGTTTGATTGCCAACAGATCGTTTACTTCTCTCATCAGGTCCGACGTGAAGCACGAGGCCTGATCGCACAGGATTTGGCGGGGAAATCCAACGCGGGAAAATATTTCGACCAACCCGTCTGTCACAGTCGCGGAGTCAATCGCCGGCAAAGCATTGGCGTCAGAATAGCGCGTAGCAAAATCGACCATGGTCAGTGTGTATCTGTTGCCCCTATTTGAGACCGGCTTTAAGGGTCCAATAAAGTCCACGGCCACGCGCTCAAAAAGAGTGTCAATCAGGGGCATTTTCCCAAGAGGAGCCTTTCCTACTTTGTGCTTTGGATACATTCTTTGGCACGTGTCACAGGACCGCACGTATCTTTTAATCTCTTCCTGGACCCCTGGCCAATAGAATGAACCTAACACCCGATCAATCGTTCTTGTTACCCCTTGATGCCCGGACATCAAACTCTCATGGGCCATCTTCAACACTTGACTTCGCAGCTTGAGAGGAACTATACGACCTGCTGTATCAATTTGCCAGAGGATAGTCGGTAATTTCGATACAACGATGACTTCTCCATGACAAAGGAATACTGGGTCGATCCTCTGCCATAAAAAACCTGCCCTACTTTGTCCCTGCAAGCTTCCAGGGTCTTGTCTTCTGCTTGGGCCCTCTCGAGCTCCCTCCTGTTCATCTTCAAACTTCTGGCGCTAACTGCAGCTAAATCCGGCCGGACGCTTGTGCTCTTCATACTACCAAGTGATGCCTTTAAACGATGGTCTTCTTTCTTCTTATACAAGGTCTCGGCTACGCCGTTCGGAGTGAAGTTCCCTTCAGCCAGTTTTTCTTTCCATTTCTTGTCAGGGTCATCAGCAGCACGAGATCCTGGCACATTGCCAACGATGATGTCATATAGCGGGGAGGACATGCATTTCACGATACACGTGCCTGAAAAATATGGCGAAAAAATCTCCACCTTCGCCTCTGGTACCGTGATCCGGCTCCCATCTGCTAAGAACAAGGCCATCGTGGTTCCTGTCAGTGCTTCATCTGGCACCAAAGAACGCCGAACCACCATTGTATTGCTTCCTGTATCCCGTAGGACGGAAGCCGCTTGGCCGAATATAATGCCCTGCAACACTGGCATCGGATGTTTTTCCGACATTGGCTGCGTATTTACCGCACTGGTCAGATTCTCCTCCTGCTTGTCCGCAGGTATATCATTCACTACTTCTGTCTTTTCCTCTGGCGACAAGATACAAGAAGTCCTCTTAGTGACGTTCTGCTTTCTGGTACATACATTAATATCATCCCCCGTTTTGCGACAGTAGTCACAGTATGGTCTTGTCCGAGCACGACAATCTGCTGCCCTGTGACCTGTTTTATGACAGACAAAACATCGAGTGGGAGACTTCCCCACTGTACTTCCGCATTTTCCTGCGGCGCCGTTCTCTGTTTTGTCGCGAAAAACCAACAAATTTGACTGTCGTTGGGCCTCTAGAAAATTGTCCGCAGCCTCGGCCATTTCATCTAGCTTACGACATTTTTTATCACGTAGGAAAAGCGCCACGCGGTTATGGCATTAATTGATAAACTGTTCAGCTACTATGAGATCTCGAACAGACGAATATTCTTTTGCTGTCTTGGACATCTCCACCCATCTGTCAAAAACACTTGCCAACCTGGTTGCATACTGCTTGCCTGTTTCTCCATCTTGAGGTCTGCTATGCCGGAACTTCTCCCGGTAGCCCTCCGCCGTGAAACGAAACCACTGCAGTAATGCTAGCTCGGCTTTCTCGTAGTCAAGTGCCTCTTCTGGGGACAAGCGACCAAATACTTTGAGAGCTTCTCCGCTCAGACACAGACTCAGATTGCCATGGCCCACTTATCCTTAGGCCATTCCTGACCGGTGGCCACATTCTCAAATCTCTTGAGATAAGCATCAAGGTCATCCCGCTTTTCATTAAATCCGGGTATGAAATTGTGCGGGTTAACGTTACACGGTTCTCGCACCTGTCGACCGTCGTCCGACGCCGCGGATCCCCTGGCCCCTTCCACCTGAGCAAGTTGAAGACGCAGTTGAATCGTCTTCTGGCATTCGGCCTCAAGCTTTCGTTCCAACTCCGCATGTTCCATCCTCTCCTTTCTTGCCTCTCGCTCAGCTGCCCTTTCTTCGCGAGCTCGTGTCTCACGCTCATCAAGCCACGCCTTCAACTCATCGCCCTCTAGCCCCATGCGTATCGCTAACGCCGTTAAATCAGACGTAGTCATATTCTCTCTTTCTGTAAAAACCTTAATTGCATAAACAATCTGGTCCTGTCGCGGACGCCAATTGTCACGAGGCTAGTCAACCCACAAGCTCTTGTGTAGGTTCTTGTGCATACAAACCGATGAGAAAACCCACATCGGTGAAGAGAACACGAGACTGTTTATGCACACAAGAAAAACAACTAAATATATTTTCAATAAACTAGATAAAGAGAAAGAAATAAGAGAAAAAACAAACAAAGCACACAAATTCGAGGAGAAGTTAACCTAATGACCGCGAACTGCTAAGGATGCGTAAGTTCCGCAATAGCAAAAGCGACTGTCACCGTTCGGTCGCGGCACTCTTGTAGACGGCGAGGGTCGATGCGATGGGGTGCAGACAAGGTAGATCAGAGGTCCAAGCGTTGCTCGTGGTTGAAGGTAACTCCGGGCGCACCAAGGTCAGTGACCTCTCAGCGTTCGTCCTCCGACGCTGGGACGTAGCCCTGGAAACGGGACGAGCCTGGCCAAAGCCAGATGGTGAGAAGCCTGGCCAACGCCAAACGACGAGCGGCCTGGCCAACGCCAGACGACGAGCGGCCTGGCCAACGCCAGACGATAGATGATGCTCGGGTGCCCGACCAGGTGAGAGCCCGCAGCAGCCTTGCCTCAGGAACTCGGCCGCCACCCCCGCGCCCTGGTAGCCTGCTTGCCTCCGTCGCGTCCCGGCCACGTCTGCCCCGTTCTTCATTCGGGCTTCTTCCAAACCAGCGTGGGGGCCTCTCATTGGTCCTAACTTCACGCGCCTCGTCTGCCCAACGTCTTTCTCACCGAATACATCGCGAAAGCGCGCGTCCACACCATCGGTCGTCGTCGTCTTCTTTCCTATGCCGGTGCACTCGCGCACATTTTAAACCGAACACTGGTTGCACTCGCGCACTTCACGAAACGCGCACTTCACTTATCACAACGAGTGAGGAAAGAAGACGTCCATGAAACTGCATTTGTCACGCCAGACGAAAAATACGAATACCTGAGAAGGGCCTACGGTGTCAGCACAGTGCCATAAATGATGCAAGATCCCGGCTGCGGTGGCTGCATTTCCGATGGAGGCGGAAATGTAGTAGGCCCGTGTGCTCAAATTTGGGTGAACCCCAGGTGGTCGAAATTTCCGGAGCCCTCCACTATGGCGTCTCTCATAATCATATGGTGGTTTTGGGACGTTAAACCCCACATATCAATCATATCAATCATTAAATGATGCAAGAAGTGAGTGCCCTACATTTGAGGGCTTGCCACGAACCGCTACATACATAGACGATGTCGGTCAAGGAGCATCAACAGTTTCAGAACCACTGAGGCTCCTGGATGAAACTTTACACAGAATCAAGCTTAACAGGTTAAGGATGGACTTCCGAAAGTGTCAGTTCATTCATGACAAGGTGACTTTCCTCGCATACGTGATTGCAAATGAAGGCCGCACACCAGACGGCTCACGAATCGCCGCCATCTTCAAGTTCGAGTCTCACGCCAACCCTAAAATGTTGTACTCGTACTGGCAGTTTTTAATCACTACCGTAAGTTTGTCCAGAAAATCTCAAAAATAACACATACATTGAGAGACCTGGTATAGAAAAAAAGACGAAGTTTGAGTGGACATCAGAACACCAAGACATCGCTGACGATCTCAAAATACGCTCAAGTATCCCCCTGTTCTGGTGACATTTCGACCCGAATGCCCGACGTGAGTCTACGTTGATGCCTGTCAAACCTTAGTAGGAGCCGTACTTACGCAAACACAAGACGGCAATGAGAAGGTGATTGAATACGCAAGCCGATCCCTCAACGAGCACGATTCAAAGCTTCTCTGCAACGTCCGTGACTTTAAGGTGACGCACTGTGCAATAAACAAGAACTTTTCTCTCTACCTTTGAGGAGGACCGCGATTCACCGCATTCACAGACAACTTCAGCATAAGATATCTCGTCCAGAAGGGAGCGACCAACCACCGATTGGCCCGCTGAACGCTCAACCTCGTCGAGTACATGCTTGACGTGCTGTATCACCCCGGTCGGCTTAAAACAGACGCTCTTTCAAGACTGGAGGAGAAGAAAACGTTGGGAGACGTCCATAAAAAGGTGGCGCGGAGAGGCATGTGCTCTTGCATACATCGATTGTTCGCAATCACGAGACGCTAAAGCAATTTCAAGTTATGAACACAGAATGTGCAATGTTGATTAATGAAAGAACAAAAGACGGCGTCTACTCGACAGACTACGGCGTTTTAACCAGACAGATGACTGAGAAAGGCCGCACAGTTAAAAAAAATCGTCGTGACGGGAGTGCTACAGAGCAGTGTCATGAAAATATTCTACAACAACAATGGACATCTTTGCACATTCAAAACAAAAGAGCTCATCGCGCGAAGGTGTATTCGTGGTCATCAGTATCCAAGAATATTAAATCATACGTTCAGTCATGTCATACTCGTCCGACAACGAATGCTCGCACAAAATGGAGTGAAGGCTGTTCGAATCCCTGAGATGTGCCGAATGAACCCAGCACTGTCGCATCATTGGATCACATATATGCCCACTCGGTGAAACGGAGAACGAGGGCTACGTGTTGAAAGTTGACCACGCCACATGATGTATGGATGCTCTCATCTTACCAAGTACAGCATTGACGTACTATATAGAATACGTCTTGAACCGATGGATAACACGATTCGGTGTTCCCGGAGGAATCATTACGGATCAGGCGAAATGCTTCGTGGAGACGGCTTCGCTCCACAGAAGAGTTAGAATCGAACACTTGAGAACGCCACCGTGTTGGCCTTAGGAGAATGGCCTCGCAGAGCGCATGGTCGCCACATTGAAACATGTACTGAGAAAGCTACTCAGCCAGGTTCAAAATTGGGAGCGCATGCTTGCTGACGCTGTCTTCGCCATCAATGTGGGAAAGTTTGAGCAAACTGGATATAGTGCATTTTGGCTAATGCGCGGCTAACAATCAAAGCTGCCGGGTGAACTCAACATTGGAGCGATCCACGATGATTTTGAAGAGTCCGAACGACTGCGTGGACTGGCATTAGCGCGCAAAATAGTTAAGAAATAGTCAAAAGACGATAGTCTTGCGTCTGGAGAGAGTGAACAAAACGTTTATTTGATGTTCTGCACTAGAAAATCGGTGAAGAATATTCTGGAGGCGCTGCGTTAGAGTGCCTAGAGCGTGTAGAAGAGGGGAACGAGCGCATCGAGGCACGTTAGACACAAGCGCCATCTGGCAGTTATCTTCGAAAACGAAGGCGTGCAGCCCGCGGAGAAAGATGCGCGCTAGTCTCTGAGGTGATGAGGGGAAGAACGCAAACCGACGGGCACGTGCCACGACCGTGACGTCGTATCAAAGTGTTGGAAACACATTTTTGAGCATCGCGTTGCACTGTCTGCGCAACGCGATAAACGCTACACTTCTTAGAGTTACTTGTGTGTGCCTCTTCTAGTATAAAGGCAGACATACAAAACTTCGAAGTGTTGTTATGAAGCCTCAGATATGTGCAATAATTGCTTTTTAATTTTACCATCGCACAACTATGAACGCTAAACCTTGAGCAATATTGGTGGGCGCTGCAAATGAAGTTGGCCGTTTGGTGCCGTTTGAGGTATTTTCAGGGCAGACAAACACAGACAGACCGACAGACAGACAGACAGGCCAAAATTTTTCCGTCGAAGGTAAAGAAAGACTATCGTCTTTAAAAGTTGACGACAAGCCAGCGTTACTCGAGTCTCCGCTACGGTGCAAGGCGTGAAGTTCCATGATTCAATATTGGCGATAAGGTGCTGTACGCCATCGCGGCTCACCGCTGGACTCTGAACCCCCACTTTATGTGACTGTCGGGTTTCGGGGGAAGAACATCGTCCTCATTCGGTCAACCGCAATGTCGAGAAGCGAAGCCGAAAGGGCCGTCAACATCGAACAGTTGCGCTTGTACCACGAACTAGGGGACGACGCCGCTGAACTTGCATACGCCAGTATCAGCCTTCATTTGGGACGTGGAGCTGAACCGCACGGCTCCAACTAAAATAGAGCGATATCATGTCAGCAGTGTCGGAGTGCTGCCGCTCCATGTGCGTGTGTGTTCTTTTGTGTCCGAACCGTCTTTAGAATAGTGTTTATGGCTTTTTGGCCCTCTGCAACGCGCCTTTGATACTCGATACGTCCGAACTCACCCGTTTTCTGCGAGTGCATACCAATAACTCTGCCATCGTGCGTCCTGCAGTGGTGTGGCTCCCCGTAGGTTGAAGCAAGCCTCTCGACCGTGGAGTCAGGCCGGAGCCACCTGGCAAAACAGTTAGCTTCGAGGCTTAAACTGGGACGGATTGCGCGACAGAGAAGAATGACATGTAACCTTTCCTTTTAATAGAATTCGCTTCAAAATCTTAAACTTGCATTCGTTCTTTCATTATTTCTCTGACAAAACTTATCTCAGGGTAAAGGCTTAATGTTATAAGGGTTGCCATTCCGTATTATTGGCGGCTACGTAGTCTCTCGCGTAGCATTTTGTGAAATATGCTTGTTGACTGTCTGTGTGAGGGCTGAAGATCTTACGTAGCGTTGAAAGAAAGCTCTCGAAGTAACTTGAATATACTCAAAAAATTTTAGACTCATATACCCGCGCGTGATAGCTGCGCGTGAATGCATGACTTCATGTAGTTACGCAAAAGCCTGAAATTGACATTGTATCGCATTGCTTGCTGCTCTAAAAAAAGGGGAAACTGAAAAAAAAGGAAAAACCAAATGCAACATGTCGCATTATACGGGAGATCTCAGGTATCACTTTGTGACAGTGTACCACTAACTTTCGTAATTGCGGCTGATATACTGCCCACCGTAATTGCACATTATGTAACCTAGGCGTGCAATATGCAAGGACGTATCTTTGGGCAGAGCACCAAAGAACGTGCGCCCTTCTTTCATCTAGAGTGGGGCTCATGCTGGCTGATGATAACGAACACGGGTCCGAGTCCACTAATAAGTGCGCCGGTGGTTGAGTGCCAGAAATTCCTCGTACCATACGGCGGTACACTTTTATTACGTGCATAGAGTGAATATATCATAGAGAAAAAGCTTCCCGTAGGGCCCATGCATTAAAACCTGTAACCGCACGGCAGCCGCCATGATAGAGCGGTACTCAGCTTTCAGAAGGTCTCACTAGCACTCGCCCGTGCATGCTGCAATTACCCCTGGCATTTTTATCGATTTCATGACTCTGTTTCATTGCAGTTAGAGACTATCACATAAGGTGAAGTTGTTTGCTCACGGAAAAAAAACGAATAACGAGACATTACGACTCAGACGACGCGCAAGCAAGGCGGCGCAATCGGTCGCCCGGCCATGCTCTCGCCTTCATATATTCGCGACTCAAACTGAGCACTCGCCACCTAGCGACCACGGTTGTAAACGGCGATAAGAGGGTCCACCTTGAAAGAATAGATGTTACCACGTTACGCCCGTGGAGAAGCGGCCGCAAAGTTATTTTCTTTGCTTCATGCCACACGCCCGAGCCTGAAAAAAAAATAAAGCGATGTGCAAAGACCATTGCAGTACGCAGAAATACGTGGCATCAAGGCGGAAAGATGCAAAGTATCGTTTTATCACTTCCCAAAGGACGCAGACGACGCGCGATGGAGAACGGCGCAAATCCGAAACTTGCGCATCGAAAGAAAGTGACGGACGCTATATAGTTTTTTCTAATGAATTAGTTCTCGACGACGTAATTCTCCTTGGTGAGTACACCATTATTTAGTATGTGTGCAATTTTATAGATAATCGGGCTTCTCTAGGCGGGGAGTATCAATTAGTTTATATAAGCAAGCGCTTTCAGAAATATCTTGCGCTACATGTGTGAGTGAATATAATTTACGAATATGCTTGTTTTCTGTGCAAGTCGTAGTTCTTATAGGTACCATTCTCAAATTAAGCTGCTGTTATCTCCCTCTCTTCAACATTTTTTATTTATTTCTCAAGTGTGTATACACACGCACGCAAAAACGCGCGTAATCTTTGCATGTGCTTGGCATGCGTGTACGTATGTTCATGCCCGTATATATCATGTCCGTGCATTTTTAGATTGTCTAGTGTCCGTGCATATATCCGCTTTCAATATCAAACCAACACGAACAAGCGAGAGTTTGAAAGCACACAACCTTATTCATTAGAAGGCTAATAGCATGGATTGGCGAACGAAAAGAAGGGAACAATCCTATGACAATCGAAACTACGATTTTCATTACCTAAACATACACTGGCCCAGGCATAGCTCCTAGCGGTAATAAAGCGAACGACGTGCGTATTCAGCGTTTGACGGGACAATGAAACTCCATGAGATACATGCGATCGGCAGCATGAGTCACAGCGTATAGTTACCCCAAAAACGTTGTTACAAGCAATGGCCTTGCCCGTAGCATTATAGAAACGCAGCGCGAAAGTGCTAGTTCCTTTCGGAGAGGACCACTACACATGAGCAGTTGCCTTCTTCCACCTCTGGCTCGCTATAGAGAGGCTCTTCAACTTGAAGTAAATCTTACGCGGTTCGCCAAAAAGGCTCGACGTTTGCGCGCACAGCACAGTTGTTTCCGTTTTATCGCCAGTGAAATACTTTATGCCAATTAGAACAAGACAAGGTGCGGCCAGCACCCTTTCGCCTTCGACGAAGCAACGCGACCCGACGCCACAATCGAGAAATTTTAGTGCAGCGCCAAGCGAAAGTGCCGCGTTGACTTTTTTGAGTGTAGCCATATTTGTTTTTTCGACCAGTGTTCTGAGCCCAGGGAGCGTTTTATAGAGTTTCTAATTGACAAGATACGAGAATAGTGGTGCCACTTAATGAAACTTCAAATGCTCCTTTTCAGGCACAGTGCATTGCATAAAGGACTTATTGCCTCTTTCCTAGAAGTTCTTGATATAAACATCACAAAATTTCCGTCTGTGTACAATACGTGAACACGCTTGTTTATGATTTATACTGCGATAATTTCAGCGTTCTAAGTTGCTATATTTAGCACTTTTTTAATGTATTTTAATGGCAACACAGACAACGTTCCAAGATGTCAGCGTTTTGATGGTCAACATTATAGCTTTCCCTGCCCAGTTTTTCGTCTACAGTTTGTTATATTAACTCTACGGTTACACGTGCCTATACACACCACATGTTTCCTTTGTCATCAAGTCTGAACATTCCAAGGATTTAGGAAGATCTGTACGTGATTTCATATCTGAACGACGACGGTGACACTGACGTCCTGCTGTAATTGAATGGCGAATACGCAAAGAACACAAAATTGCCGGCATATCTGCCTGCTATCTGCTGCAAAGGGCGCCGAAAGACGGTAATCTTGTTTCGAGGCATTGCGTGAGATTTGGCGCCGTCTGGCAGTAGTCTGAAGAAATGAAAGTCAATTAGAAGGCAGTGTCAGTGGTGTAGGTAGCACCACTATGTCGTTTTAGCAAAACGTAGAACACACCCGCTTTTTCGTTGATAGCGTCACATTTTCTGCAACATAATAAGCACTGTGGCCTTTCGAATTACATATGTATGCATTTTTCGAAATAAAGAAACACACCAATTATTACTTACGCAGTTATGTCGCACCTCCAAATATGCGTATTATTCGTTTTTCGATGGACAATGTTCACAAGTATTAACGAAGCCACCAGATCAAGACGTTTATGCACTGAGCAAGGGCTCAAACTTGCACCTTGTTGCTGAATTGTTGCACAGACGCACTAACAGAGAGATCGACAGGTATACAAATAGACAGGCAGACAGACAGACCAAACTTTCTGCGTTGATGTATCCTGAGAAAGACTACTGTCTTTGAAATCACATCTGGCAACACACTGTTACGAACGCGCGACACGTATACAGTGCTCTTCCCCTTCTGCTGGCCTTACTCTAAAAGCACGTTTACACTAGAGTGACACGACACTGACATCACCTCGACGAAGACACGAGGCAGAAGCAGACCATCGGCTGACGAGTCGCCCGCTGACGGAGTCGCTAGACCCTATGGTCACACTAAGCCGACGATGATGACGACGTCTCAAAAGACAGAATTTCGTCGTTGTGTAATATGATGACAGACCAAAACGCCCGCAAAACGTATCCGCAGACCTGTCGTCGGCGTATCTTCAGGATATCTGTGGCTGAGCGAAAATTTGTCCCATGTTTTTGCTTCAAACGACCATGAAGGGGTCAATCTAGGGAAAAATAAAAATGCCCTCTCCGAGGCTTCCGTGGCGTCTGAACAGGCATCTTGCGAACCCCACGAAAGTCTTTTCTTCGCTTCAATTTGTGTCTAACCACCCCCGTCTCTCGTCAACGTGGCGGGGGCTGCACCGCCTAGCCGGAGAGGGACAATGGCAGAGCACACTGCATGGCTGAAAGTAAGGTTCAGGTGTGCAAGTTTAGTTGATGTCACTGCGTGTGCCTCCATTGTAACTACAGAATTAGCCAACGAAAGACTGTAAGCATGACAAGGCGTGGGTGATGTCTTCTAGAGACCATCGGCGGACTGCTTGTGTCTTTGCAGTGTACATAGGACGAAGACAAGACAAAAGATACTCCCAAAGACAGTCGGCAGACCAAAGTCGGAGTCATATCTCTCTAGCGTAAACGCGCCTTTAGTGACACCAAATGCGTCCGTCACAGACACTGGGCATTGCGAAATATACTTTCGTAAAGAGTGGCCACTCGAGCCTTTTCGCGGCCGAGCAAAAAAGGGTCTGAACACCCGCTAGGTGGCATACCCATGCTCGATTCTACTCGTTAGTCAACACATGTAATAGCCGCCCCAGGAGAAACACGAAGACTTAAGTTTTGCATCAACATTTTTTGAAACAAAAGTTTTTATTGATTTGTGCAATTCTCCACCTCTACTGTACTGCCATTAGCGCTACGAGCGGTTGGAGGAGCCGCTCGTAGCACTAATGGCAGTACAGTAGCTCGGCCCATGGGCCCTGCGGAAATGTTCGCTGTTTACGTAAGTATGTTTCTCTATGCGCTGGGTGCGTCCGCCAGGGACGCTGCGTGCGTCCAACTGTGGATCTGCGCCGTCCTCCTCAAGCGTCTCAGCGCTTATAAAAGGCCGGCACATCTGGCGTAAGCTGCTTCCTCGTCTACATGTCATGTACATACGTTCTAGATTAAATGTTTTGTTTCTTTCTGGCTGCCCTTTGCCTTGCCACTGCCTTGATGCTCCCTGCCCGGTGGTGGCCTTCGCGACTCGCTACCCAAGAGACCGTGGGGCCTCTCGTAACAACTGGTTGGCAGCGACGGGATTGCAGTGAGCCTTTCACTTTAGACGGCTGAGACGTGGACCTTTCGACGGACTCCCTGACTGCAGCTACGTGAGTGTTGAACTTTTCCTTTTTGAGATTTGCCAGGCTTTTGAGGATAGTATTGAAGCTTCAGCCTGGCAGGTTTTCTTTATAAATATTCAGCACTTTTGCGTGATCACACTTGGTGACGATAGTAAATAAAGAGCACAGGGGGAGAAGGGTTTGGTGTCCAAACTGGTCATGGATCTCAATTCACTACGCAAGCCTGATGTATTATTGCTATGCGCGGAATTGAGTGTGGACGTGGGGAACGCCGTACGGAAGCCGCACACCATTCAGGCATTACTTGCCTTTTTTCACTACCAGGATTCCCTCAGGCATCACTGCCTGAGTGAATCCCGGGAGATTGTTAAACAGTGACAGACAAAAAAGGAAAATAGCCGGGCTGAAGCGAAAGAGCGTCGGGCAAATGAAGGAGCGCACTGATGAAAAAGAATGACTTGCGATCGAATTAAAACGGCTTGAGCTTCAGATTGCGCTGGCGAATTGTGTGAGTGTTCAGTGTGCATAGTACGAAGGGACTCATGGTGATGCGGGTGCTAGAAGCATCGAGTGCGTGGCTGAGCCAACTGATGAATACATCCTCCATAGGCAGTTGGAGATAACAGGCTTCACAAGCGCGTGCCTGAAAACCAGGATTTAATTTCTCGGCACACGCCAGATCCAGTATCCTCAGCTGAGCAGGATAAGAGTGCAGACGCACTCGGTGGTGACAAATTCTCCGCGTACACTGCAGCTGCTTCAGCGGCGAGAATAGTGACGAATCTTGTGAGGTGGTTGTAGTTGCAGAGAGCACTGCCTCAGAGGAATTTCGTGTGATGAGTTTTAAGCCACAGGACGTTCCCGTGTGAACAAGGGTCCTTTTAGGGTGCCTCTGTCCATGCGACTGGCGACAAATTTATCAGATAGAACCTCCTCTCACCCGCACACTGGATAGAGATCTCGAGAAGCGTCCGGGTGCTTTCCTGTGGAATTTCTGACATGCGTCTAAAAGAGCTTATTTGAAAGAGCCTTTGTGCATCGGGTCCCGTCAGCATGTAAAAAAAAGTTTCCCGCCTGGTTTGGGACGCGATCACTTGAGCGGGCAGTGATTGTTCTCTATAATGCCTGCCAACTTTACTGATGGTGTAAAATGAGCCTGGCAGATGGAAGTTGTCTCGTGCTTGCGGGCTGCCATCACCGAGGTATCTCCAGTAAAGCCACCGTGAAGATCGCGTTTCTGCTAAAAGCGAAGCCGGAGGCCAGAACCGTTAGCTGTTCTCACAGCCGCAGTCGTCAAGAAAAGGGAAGCCAGCCATACAGTGGTGTGTGTTGACGGGTACTGCCGTGTCGCCCTGTCACTGTGCTGTTTCTAGGACTGTAGTGCCGTAGTCGACAGCGACTCCAAGTGTCATTGCAACGTCAATTTTGGATTCCCGAGGACCCCCTGGATAATGGCTACGGACCCTTGTCCATAGGGCCTACGCCACCCTGGTGGAGAAGCTGTTATAAGGTGCAACGCATTGTGCAGTGTTCTTCGTCTCCTGCTGGCCTTTCTCTAAGAGACACTAGATGCGTCCATAAAAGACATTGGGAACGTCTCTCGGAGACGCTGCACGCGTCGAAAAGTGGAGCTGCGCCCTTCTTCTCGAGTGTCTCGGCTCTTATAAAAGCCCGGAGCATCTGGCGTCGGCTGCTTTCTCGCACACATGTTTTGTATATACGTTGTATTTCTTTACTTCTAGCTTCCTTTGTTACGACCGTCACCCTTATAGAAGTTCTTTCGGCGGTTGGAAACTGGACGAACAGATTTAGACGCAAATCAAGCAAGAATGTATCGTTTAGAGAGGCTGATTTACTCTCTGTCAACAGTGAACAGTGGTGTACCAGGACCGGTTCGGCCCTAATAAAGCACACGAGACAGGAAAGACCGTTGTCACCTCGACTTCACACATCAGGTACAAAGGCTTTCCGGGCCAACAAGAAGGCACACGGGCAATTTTAGAAGCTATCATAGATTTGGAGAGATCTGAAGCAGCGTGGTATTTGCTGTATGGGCTGGAAGCCAAAATTCAAATCGGTCGTAGCTTCACCCTTCGAGGAGAAGCGAGGTCTCGGGGGTTTGCAGTTGTGAGGCGGTGACTTCAAGCAAACGACGAGGGATTAGTCCACCTCCCCTCATTCCGCCTCTTTCCATAGCATTGGATAAATGAAGTGGCATGTTTGACAATGAGCTGTCAAGCCACTACATCTTCATACCCGAGCGCAGACGTGCAAGTTTGGCACGTGTACCGGGAACCGTGCCTTTCAAGAGAATTCGCGGAACTCCGGTCATCTAGGATCATCGGACGTGCGCGAAGTGTTGGTGACGGGTGCAAAACGTGGTGTGGTGCGTTCATGATCATATTTGGGCATTGTTTAGACTGTTCCCCTTCCACGTGCATTGCGTTCTGTGTTTCCCCGCCTTCAGGGAGAAACACTTGTACCATCGAGCGCCGTATTGGCTGAAGCCGCGGACATGGCACCCAGGCTTGGCAACACGGTGCTATATGAGCGGAATATCTTTTGTATATTTTTAGTTTTTAGTTCAGTTCTTCTTTCTTCAGTGAGCGTCATCCAGAGCGAGAACTTCAGCCGGAATCCTTGAGCTTGAGTTCCCCGAGCTCATTTCTAAGCTCCTCAGACATGTAAATAAATTGTTGTTAGCACGAACATTTCCTCCGACTTATTCGGTGGTGGTTTCCATGGTGGGTGTCTGCAGGACCGGAGTCGCAACACTTGCCGCCCGCCTAGACACACACACACACACACACACATACACACACACACACACACACACACACACACACACAACACACACACACACACACACAAACACACACACACACACACACACACGCACACACACGCACACGCACACGCACACACACGCACACACACACACAGGGCGAGAGAGCAAAATCGGCTCCCTGTTCTGTGCAGCAGAGGCCCAATGGAACATGTTGCTAAAAGGATTTTGCTATACAATTAAAATGTGTGGCTGCCCCAGGTATCTCAGTTTTCGTGAAATCAGTATTTTGAATAATAGTGCTGTTTTGTGAAGAAGTTTCAGGTAAACCCTAATTACCACCTTTATAATACTGTTGCTGCGGGTTCTTGCAGTGAACATGCATGCAGTGGTTGAATTATCCGAACCAGGAGTAACGGCCGAAGTAGCCTGCATTACTTCTTTTTGGCGGTAACAAATATTAAGGCGTCACCTTTTTCTTCTTCTCTCCCCACCCCCTACTTTTGTTTTTACAGAAAAAAAGCTGTCTCCAGATCGGAGCACTAGTCACGTGTGGTGCCGTAGTTTTCTATCACCACCGGCGTGCCTAACCAGTATCGGCTAGGTTAAAAAAACTTGGCTAATTTCATAAACCACACTAAAGACACAATGGGATTGAACCTGGATTCGCTGCGCGCCAGCTCAGCATTCTACCACTGACCCACGTCGGTGTTATTTTTCTTTATTGCCTTGCATATCAAGACTGTTCACCATTCACCTATTTACATATTGATCAAAATACAAGTGCGTCATAAAATTCATTGAAGAACCGTCAACTCTTACCTGACTACTGATGCGCGTGGTATTAGTTTTTAAACTGGCCTTAGGCAGGCTTGATGTCGGGAAAGGAGTGTGGCAGCTTGGGCTTGTTGGTATGACATGACGATAGTTATAGCGCGAGAACAGAACGACGACACAAATACAAAAAGGTCCTTCGTGTCCTTCTTGTCTCTGTGTCGTCGTTCTGTTCTCGCGCTATAACTATCGTCATGTTGGGAAAGGAGTCACGCTAATAGGAGTAACAAAGCATTTCAGAATATCAAAGGAACAACCAGGCGTCACAGAATGCGAATGGGTCGTCCAATGCTCCTACCCGTGAGAAATTTTTTTCTTCATTACCTTATAACTGTGGTGCATACCCACTTTAAACATAATTTTTCACCACCGTCAGCCGGCTGCAAAAAAATATTGCGCAAAATTCTTAGCAAGTGTGTAGCGGATACAACGCTACTCCTAGGATTGACTAAGTATAGCATAGTAAATGCTGGCCTATTACAAAAACTTCATAACTATTATGGCGTAGTAGGTACCCAGCGAGTGAGGTTGTAGCAGTTATTCAAAGAGTGTTTAGAAAAGGCTCTGAAAGGCCACTCTTCTAGCTTTTGCTGTGACTGTAATGCGCGTTCTGTGCAGTCCTGGAGTTTCTTTTTTTGTAGGTAATACGGGATGGTTACGCGTCTTTTCTTTTTTAGTCCCAAAGCTAACGGATTGAGTCACTCTATTTAGTTGCTTTTTGTTATGGTAAAGCCTACAAGACTGTTTGGTCGCATTATTCAATAAGAATAGTGAATAAAATTATTTACGAAGGCCGGTCAATGACAAAGACCTTTTATGTGTATGCAAAGCTTTCCGATTCTGACCTTTCATCTTTCGAGACAATTCTATAGGAAGATCGACCTTATTCGTACTTTCAGGCGTAGTGAGCCCTTTTTTTGCTTTATATATAAAAAAAGAAACCACGGCACCAAGAAAAAAATAAAGGAGGCGAATCAGGGTGCAGCAAATTGGGCGCTAACGGGTCTGCGCCAGACATGTTTGCCTGACCTCCTCCGCTGACACAAGCGATAAAGTGACGCCTTCGTTGGAGTAACACGAATCTTTGTGCGGTGAGGAGGAAGCCTAATTAGCGCCGTCGCGGGGCGGCTGGCGGGCAATTACGGACGCCAGCTCTTTCGGCTCAGCGACGGCGTCATCAGAATTTCAACACTGGCACATCTCGTGCGAGCAGCCTGAATATCAAACTAAACTGACGGCGGGGCGCTGACGGTCGACAAATGGGCGACGGGATTTTGAAGACCCTCGCGATGCGGTGACAACAGGGGGTTCAGTGACGTACAGATGGTAAAATTGAGGAACAAATATTCGAATAATTGATTACTTGTACGCTACTAAACAATTACTCATAATCATTTTTTGTTTTTCTATTATACCGAGTTAGCTGATTAAAACTTTCTTTTACTAATCGATAACGGCAACCACCGCCCTGACCCCCAACGCCACCTGTTTGTCGGTGCACATGAATGCAAGGCGAGCGATGCCGAGATGCAGTTGAGCTCACCTAATGTTTTTCACTACAGCACATAATAATATGCGAGTGGAACGAGCCTATAAAGCCGTCAGCGGCCCCACCTTATAGAGGCAAAAATTAACTCGCCCTGGTGGTCTCCGTCGCCTATGGCGTCTACCCCAAGTCCTTTTCAAAGTTTCTATTAGAGCGCGGATAGAATGCGTGAGCATTCACTTCATCGAATGAAAGCAGCAAGGCGATGCATTAACGTTCAACCTAAACGTTTGGTGCTTTCTGCACATTTCAGACGTGCAAACGCATCGTATACCTGCTTATTTTGGGTGCCTTCGTTTTAGGCTCCGCACTGTTTCATCGTATTTCATCGCATAAGTTGAGCTCTCCTTGCCTTTGATAACAAGCGAGCTTCTCTGCCTGCTGCGGTTGCGACATTTTTTAGGCAATTTTGTTTAACTCTGGGGCCCAGCTGTAATGGCGAATCAGTGGTTAGAGCACTCAGCTGCTGAGACGAATGTCGGAGGGTGGGCGGGGGGGGGGGGCATATTTGTCGTGCGTGCGCTTGAGGACCTTGTGCCTTGGAACCCAAGCTAACTTGATTAAATGTGTGTGCAGTGTAGCCAATGATTTGAAAGCTCTCAAAGTGTCCGAATGAGGGTTTAACATACTGATAGCATATCTCTTAAAATTATTGCTTAGCGTATTGATGCTAAGCAATAATAGTCCACGTATAGCCATAATGATTGCTAGAAACCTTCCAATAAAGATTGGCACGAAATTTGAAAGACAAAAGAGAAACGACCAATCTGGAGTAGGAGAAAGAATACCTATTCCACATGGCATGGCGATGTATGCATCACTATGTCAAGCATCCATCGCTATGACTATCTCTATTCACGTAAGTTGTAGGTAATCGTTGATAGACCGTTTAATAAGCGGAGCGACATTGGCTTTGCATTGTTTGAAAACAATAAATCAAACCTTGTGTTATTAGGGTTGTCGCTATTACTAATTAAACACAGGTAATTAATGTGGACGTTTGTTTTGTAAAGAAAGCTTTGTATAACTAAAATTTGAGGCGTAATAAATGCTCTAAAAAGCAAGTGAGTATGAACAATAAAAGCTGCTTCTGATCGCCGAATGAAAGATTTATAAAGCCTTACAGATTACTGTACTGTTAACAATTTAAACTGGATAGCAAGTGAAGGGAGCCTAGCTTCTATATACGGGACCTTGGTTGCCACAAATTGCGGAAGACCTAAGCATAATCTCAAAGCTTGGCTCTCAAGCGCTAGAGGAGGATGAAGCTTATAGGCAGAAGCTCTAGCGTATATATGCGCCCGAATTAAAGCAGTGCGCAAACATACATGCAGTGCGAATGTCGATAATGATTATCACAATGATTATGATGATGGTCTAAAGGAATAGATTACACCCACTTTGGGGTATTGGCCAAGAAACGAGTAATTAGATAGAGGGGATCACATGTTACCTGTAACGCGTCTTATTGACTTTTTCTTCCTCCTCGTCTCTATTTTACCTTTCATGCGATTTTGTAACCATCCGCCAGCTCCATGTTTTTATATACGTATTCAGTCCCTCTTGCCTCTCTGTTCTTGTGTATGTGCACGCAAATAATAATAATAATAATAATAGATTTCATTGATTGATGTGTGGAGTTTAACGTCCCAGAACCACCATATGATTATGAGAGGTGCCGTAGTGGAGGGCTCCGGATATTTCGACCATCGGGCTCTATAACGCGCACTTAAAGGGACACTAAAGTTGAATGACAAGTTATGTCACAGTGAAAGCTCAATATTACAACATATAAAATAACAATATTATCAACAACAGTGCCCTGCTTACCGAGAAATCAAGGTAAATGCACAAGAACACAAGCCCCGCAGTAGGACATTTTCAAAATGATCCCCATGACATCAGACGGACCACCTACAATTATTCACTAGTAATCGATCTAACTTCACTAAAGAAAGACTCTTCCATGAATCAAGAGACACAATAAATTGCTGCTTGTTCGTTTCTGTTTGATTCATGGAAAAAATAACAGCCGGACGTTACTATGGGGAATGGCGCGAGTGGTTCAAAAATTCAATTTTCTCGTGATTAGATGGATGGATGAATGTATCCGGCTGCGCCCTTTAGATCGGGCGGTGGCTCACGCAACCTAGCCTTAAAGTTAAGTTACACAGGACAGGTTGTGCCGTCTAGCAGGGTGCAGTTGAAACAAAAGCGTCTGCGATCTCGAAGCCAATGACGGGAAATTGATCAATGGCCGTTGCTGCTGCTGTGGCTGCCGCTGCTTTCGCTCTGTACTAGTGCAGTAAAGCCGGGCAACGTTGTGCATGGCAACAGTGACGTGGGTCGGTCTTGTCGGTCCGCTTCTTGAGCGGGTAATTTGAGACGCGATAAGCCGATGTAGAGCACTAAAACGTGATTTTACTTCAAATTAGCCCTTTCCATCCATGGCACAAAAGTATTACTACGAAGTTTCTGGACCGCCATTTAAACAATCAACTTCGACGTAATGGTTGAATTTAGTGTCCCTTTGAATCTTAGCACACGGGTCTACAGCATTTTCGCCTCCATCTAAAATGCAACTGCCGCAGCTGGGATGGCCACCCATTCTGTGAGATCCCTCATAGACAATGGTTCACCTTTATCCAACGGGTGAAAGTATGAACTTTCACGAAGGCAAAAATTTGCACACGTGTTCTCCAGTGCGTCTGATAGAAAGATTTGAGTGGAGATCAAACACGTTAATCTTAGCTGATACAGCGCACACAAGACGACCATGAAGAATGAGATACATAGGACTGTCCTCAAGAAGTTGCGGTCTTTAGCTCCACCTCAGCTGAGGCACCTAAAATAACATTGGGCCCTAGGTCACTGTAGGTTAAAATACATGAAATGGCATATGCTTAGGTTGCGCATCACTTAATCTCCCAATACTTCAGGTTTTTCCGGTGGTAGAATAGTACTTCACTGCTTCGGCTAGTCGGTGATTGGGAATCAATATATTTGCACAGCGCAATACTACGAGTAGTTACGGCGTAAGAACGAAAAAAGACGGAAGACTAGCGCTTTTTTCTGTCCTTGTCTCTTTTTCCGTAGTTACGCCGTAACTACTCGTACTTTTGAGCAGTTCAAATATGTTGACTGCAATCAGATATAGAAGATTAGCAACTCACAGGTAAGATGAAATAAGTAACAATATGGACATAGTGCAAGCACCTAGACTTCCCCTGGAAGGCTCAGCGGAGCCAATCTCGAATATCAGAATTGAAGCCAACTAGATTTCGGTGCTGCATCTCCTTATGAAGCTTCAACCTTCTCAGGGTTGTTCTGACGATAACACGCTTCTGCCAGTTCTGCAGAGAATTAGAAAATATTGCACACTACTTTCTGTCATGTCACCAATATTCCATTTTTAGAACACCACTTATCATAAGTCCCCTTACAAAAGTAGGCTTATTCTTAACTGAAAAACTAGTATTTGGCTGCGGCGCCTAAAGATTCGGATACTGTTAGAGGGATGTCTTTGATGTCGTGTGTGATTTCATTCACACTACCAAGCGAGTACCATTTTAGTGTTGCCTAAATAACTTTCATTATTAGAATGCGAGAAAACATATACGTAATCTCTTCTAGATTGCTATGATCAAATTTTTATGGCAGTGGAATATATAAGCTCAAAAGCATATTACTTGTTTTAATTAATTGCGTATTATTACCATTTATTTATTTATTGTTTTCATTTTAAATATCCTAACATTTTCAAATGACTTCTCAAATATCAACTACCCATTATTGGTCAATCCGCCGGAGTGGGTACGTGCCATTGTTTAAGAAAAAAAAATAAACAGGGTGCACTAGAGTAGGAATGCTTCGAGGCCAGTATGTTTCCAATTCTTCGTCCTCCTATCTAGTTCGCGGTATCGACTCAAGACAAACGCATACCAACTTGTTCAAGCTTCCATTCTTATACAAATAAGAGAGAGAGAAAGAAATATTTTCATGAAGAGATGGAGAGGTTTGCCTAATATTTCACCTGACAGGCTCCTCCGGGTGCCGGGTGATGACTATAGAGAGAGAGAGATAAAGATACAAGAAAAGGCAGGGAGGTTAACCAGACGCACATCCGGTTTGCTACCCTGCACTGGAGAAGGGATAAAGGGGAGAAAAGAGGTTGCAGAAAGATGAGAAGGTTCACAAAATCACGAGCACACTCTGGGAGCACACACAGTTTACAGGCGGTCGCTCAGGTCTGTTGACTTAAGGTAAAGTAGCAGTGCTTTAGTTGCTTTCTGCGCAACTGAGGCAGATGCCCAAGGTCCTAGTATCTTCTGCACACAAAATGGTCCGGGGTCAAGTCGATTCAAAACCATCCGTAGCTGGCATCGCTGTGTGTCGTAGCAAGCGCAGCTGCACAGGACGTGTTCGATGGTCTCTTCATCTCCGCTGTAGTCGCATGTAGGAGTGTCTGCCATACCAATGCGAAAGGAGTACACCTTTGTGAATGCAACACCCAACCAAAGGCGGCATAACAGTGTCGCATCGGAGCGGGAAAGTTGTGATGGTAGCTTTAGCTTGAGCGAAGGATCCAGTTCATAAAATTGACACCTTTGGAAGCTGGTAGACGACCAGAACGTGCGTGTGAGATCTCGAGCCAGCAGGTAAAGTTGTCTTGCTTCATCATTTCTTGATAGAGGAATCGGGACTACACGGGTTTCTTCATGGGCTGAGCGGGCTGCATCATCGGCTAATTGATTTCTGGTAACACCTATATGTCCAGGCAGCCATTGATATATATCATGCCCTCGTGCTAGAGCTTCATGATGGCAATGTCTTATTTCTTGTACCAGTTGGTCATGGCTCCTCCTACGCATGGCAGACTGCAAACTCTGAAGTGCTGCCTTCGAATCACAGAATATGACCCATTTTCCTGGACGTTCTTGAACGAGATATTGTAAAGCAGCCCTTATAGCAGCAAGCTCTGATGCCGTAGATGTTGTCATATGCGACAACTTAAACTTGATTGTCATTTCTGCAGCCGGAATTACAGCGGCACCTGATGAGCTGCTGGATGAAACGGACCCATCAGTGTATATCTGCGTTTGGTCTAAGTACAACTCATGTAATAATAGCAGAGTTGCTCGCTTCAATGCTACTCTGGAGTGACTGCTTTTCTTTTTGATTCCCGGAATTTTTAGACGTACTTGCGGCTGGTCGAGGCACCACAAAGGGCATGCCGTTCTCGCAGCTGGCGTATATCCTGATGGAATGCTGTTTAGGTGCTTGGCTATGACGTCTGAAAACGTAGCACGTGGTCTTCCGGAAGGTAGAAGGGCCAAGTGGTGGTCGGGGACACGGCTAGCATGTCGAATGTGCGCTCTGAGGCAATCCACAACTATATATGTCCTGACCGGATGGTCTTTGGCAAGCATGATTGTGGCATAAGTGGAAGCGCATCGGGGCAGTCCTAGGCATATACGCAGTGCCTGACCCTGCAAACTCTCCAATGAATGAGTATTCGATTTGCAAGTGTTAGTCAGTACCGGCAAGCTGTAGCGCAATAGACCCAAAATTAGGGCCCTGTACAGCTGTAGCATGGAGGCCACAGAAGTTCCCCATGCTTTACCGCACAAGAATTTCATGATATGCACAATAGATAGCAGTCTCTTCTTCAAGTACGCACAATGTGGGCTCCACGAAAGACTTCTGTCGATTATCATGCCCAAGAAACGATGCGTCCGTGCATATTTGACACTCTGCCCATTGATGTAAACAGGGTATGGCGTCATTGGTTTGCGTGTAAACGCCATCAACGCGCACTTCACAGTTGATATATTTAGGCCTCGTTTCTGAAGGTAGGCTGTTGTGAGGGTTGCTGCCCGCTGTATTCGTGCACGCACCTGAGGACGAGTAACTGCAGCACTCCAGAGGCAAATATCATCGGCGTATATGGATAGGCACACCGACTTTGGCAGAACCTTAATATACACAATGATGAGCACATAACACACGCAGTCACATAACACATAGTCACTCACACTCACTGCTCTTTTTACAAGGTTTTGTTGAGTTCTATGACCTGTATGAATGTCAGTAGCTCTTTTGTTGAGTCTAATTCGCTAGAGCTGTTGTGCCATGGGCCTAGAATAACTTTAGCTCCAAGTTTGTCTCCTGTTGTATTTCTAAGGCCATCTTCGGAGATCTTCTCTGTGCTGCGTATATCGTGCACTCAAAGAGGACATGACTGATGTCTGCTACGACGTTATATTGTACACAAAATAGTGAGTCTGACAGTCCTATTTTGTTCCTGAAGAAATTCGCTAATGCAACGTTTCATCGGATGCCGCGTAAACATCTTTCATCTTGCATGTTGAGGTTTCGCGGCATACTGAAGTGACACGATAGATTGATTTTGTAGAGGCCCATACTGTTGGCTAGGGTCTCTCCAGAGGGATAGCTGGAGGTGCCAACTGTGTGCCCACACTAGCGTTGAAGTGTCTTGCCTCGAGAAAGGTATCTCAATGACTTTTGCCGAAGCGTCATGTCCAGCTTTGGCAGCGTCACCAGCCCGGACGTTGCCTTGTATTCCGCAGTGGGCAGGTATCCTCTGCAGAAAAACGCGGTGATGGAGGTTATAGGCTTTCTTGCATAGGCGTTTGATGTCCGTGACAAGCTGCTCCAGCGTGCATGGAGACTTCCGCGACTGTAGCGCTGCTCTTGAGTCAGTGAAGATGACCCAGGACTCAGCTGTCCGGTCCACGATATAATTAAAAGCAGCCCGTAGTGCAGCCAGTTCTGTGGCTGTAGATGAGGTGCAATGACTAAGAGTGGCAGATAGAATCCTGACTCCAATGACTGATGATGAAGTCGTAACAAAGCCGTCAATGTAAATATGAAGATGAGCTCTGGAGCTGTTTTCTGAATGTTTTAGATTAAAATATGTGAATGCTGATCCAGGTGTGCGTCTTTTGCTCTTGAACTCAGACACGAAAGGGACTATGGTTCACGAAAGAGTGGTACACGATCTAATTAACGGCAGCCCGTAGTGGAGTGACTTAGAGTGGCAGAAATGGTTAACATTGGCAGATGGAATCTATACTCCAATGGCAGATGATGTAGACGTAACAGAGCCGTCAATGAAAATATGACGATGAGCTCTGTATCTGTTTTCTGAATGCTCTAGAGTGAAATATGGGAGTGCTGGTCGGGTGTGCGTCTCTTGCTCTTGAACCCATGCACGAAGGCGACTATGGTCCACGAAGGAGTGGTGCACGATGGTTCCGTATGCATTGATGCGCTTTGATATTGTAGCGGGAGGAGGCTCCGCACTATACAAACAATTTTTCTCAAGCAATGGGATGCGCTTTTGATAGCACCCATAAAAATGCCGATTATTAGTGATTATAACATCACATCGAAAGCGAATGATAGATAAAAGATAATTGGATTAACGGTTATTTGACTAATACATTCAATCGACCAGTTCTACGATTACGTCGTCCAGTGCGGGTTTCAGCGGCTCGCAGCAGCGCTCTTTCTTATCTATAATAGCCACAGATGTTGGGCGTACCGCAGTTTTCAGACCGACCCGCGGCCGCCGCATTCCAATCACTTCCACCACACGATCATTTGCCGATTATCCAGACGCCGTCTCAGGTGGAAATGATGCTATGTTCTCACGGACACACATCCGCAACGTACTTGCAGCACAATATATATATATATATATATATATATATATTTCCCTGACAAAGGCCGGACCACGGCCAAAACGTAGGAGTAATAAAAGTTTTCGCACGTTTGTCCGCTCAAGCCAATTTCTGTATATATATATATATATATATATATATATATATATATATATATATATATATATATATATATATATATATACAGAAATTGTTGAAGGTTTGAAGTGGAACGACATTGTTATCTTGAGACATTGCGCATACCAATCATTACACTACATATTTTTTTGTCGTAAAAGTACTGTAGCACATCGATATCTTCTGCAAGCTGTCTTGTACCCTCCACGTCTAACAATAGGTGCAGTACCATGAGTGGCTGCAATTTCCTCCTGACAATTTTTAGAGTCATTTTTTAGAGTATTTTTGTGACTATATACCACTCGTCACCTTCGAAAAATTGTTCCGGTGCTTTCCGACCACGCCGCTCTTTCAGCTGCGTCGCGACGCCGTGGGGTGCCATGGCGCCACTGCTGAGTTGTTGAACGTCGACCTGCACCTTTCATAGCGAGGCGAGCGGTCAAATGTGTCTGCAGATGTCTCAATATTGCCTACCCTCTCCCAATCTATGCGCACCTCACTCCTTCATTGTTCAGGGAAGCCGAAGGTGCTCCGCTGGCCTCGAAAGGTTAATCACCTTTTCCTTTGATTGTGCCTTTCCTTACTTCCCCCGTTCCGATCCATTAGGTTCGATTCCTTTTTATTCTCAACGCCGTTCCAAGTGAGCCTTTTTTTTCTCCCAATCTGGAACCGCGACCCAACTCAGTTCTCGCCCACCTCTCTTTTTCCAAAAGACATGCACGCATCTGCTTCATAGGCGACGTGATCGAGCAGAGTGAGGGGTGTGTGCAGCTAATGTGCAGCGACGGCTGCGCGGCGCTGGAAATAATATACGATAGATGAAATGGGCAAAAAGAACGAAGGTCAATCTGGGGTAACTGAGTTGCGAATGACGATTGCCAATGAAAAAAGAAAAAAAAGTAATGGTAGAGGTTGTGACGGAAAGGACGGACGGCCGACGACTCGAACAAGACACAATGGCCGATGCGCACGGATGACTTCGAATAGGTTTCGTCATGTAGATGACAAAAAATTAGTGTGGGCTACAAAGTTCACAAGGTAGCCCCTCAGCGTGGTCCGTTATTGAGTTTCAACAGTTTGCGCGCATGCGAGCGTCAGTCACCCCGGCGATGCAAACGATTTTGTTGTTTTTTCCCATTCTCCTAATGCATGCAATAATATGCACAATGTTTGGAAACAGCTCAGCTCTTATTACTTTTTAACACTTGTCTACTCAAGATGCAGCACGCCCTTCATGCCCGCACACGTCAATCCTCCGCTCTTTCTGTTACTTCCTCACACTTGTTTCTTTTTTCTTATATTGAAATCTTATTTGCGGTGGTTTATTCGAAGTGTGGCCCGCTTTCTTTAACAATGCGCACATGCACAAAACTCGACGCTTTTTGTTCGCACTCTTGCTCAAGTGGCAAAATCAATAAAACCCATTTGCGAATAAATATTCGTATCAAATAATCTAAAGTACTTTCAGAAATGAGCATATTAAGAAGCTGGGTCGCTAAATATCATTGATTGCTAACTTATGCGCGGCGGTTGTGAAGCGATGACATAGCAGTCACGTCTAATAGCAGTGACGGTCTAATATTTTGGATTTAGGTGGCGCCAGTGGTCGCGTAAGTCAATTCACAGCGCCAAGGTGGTCGCAATAGCAATATGCACACCACAAATAGGTTTAAAGAAGACGAGGAACGAAGCTAATAGTGACGAAGCTAATGGTGTTGTGGCACGAAGCTGTAAATCCAGAGTACTTAATAAACTATATGATGCGAAAAAGCGTTTAGATCGACATATATTTCATACAATAGACAAATTTTGGTGCCCCATTTTTATATGTGAAGCATATCTTAGCGAACTTCAGTAAATTTGCACGTGCCTATGTGTCTAACTATTACTGCGATAGCAATTATGTGGGCACTCTCGATATATACATGAATGTGCAAAAAGGAAAAGTAAACCTTAAAAGACCCGGCGTGCAGAATCGAATTTGCATCCTCAGAATCGCGAATGCGAGGCGTTAACCACGGCGCCAACGAGGAGCCCGTTCTTCAACGCTCAACCGGCGAGCTATTTATATCTACCACTTACCGCTGCTGACCACCTTCTCGGGGGGGGGGGGGGGGGAGTGTGTTCTGAGCATTACCAGCAAAACGGCGCAATGAGCGCGCGTCACCACATCGCGCGGTGGCGAGCGCTCTAATCTTCTACGCGTACTTTGCCCCGCTTAGAGGAGGGATTAGACGCTCCCTCGTGCACCCTTATCTCGCGGTGGGGAGGAGGATAGATCGTACGGCTTGGCTAGCCTCGGCCATTATCTAGAATGATTCTGTTGTAGTTATCGGCGCACAAAGTTCACTGCAATCATTGAAGTCTCCGTTTGCGAAAAGCGCGCGCTTTTCCACTTTTCTTTCTTCTTATTTACATTCCATTGGTTCTAATAACTTCCCCTGTACATTCCTTGACATTACTGTCTGTTAGATGCCATTAATATTGTGTTAAAACACGGAAAAACGAGCCCTTAGGTATACAATTCTTTCCCTTATTTCATTGAACGAGGGTCTCGTACTGGCAGACTTGGTGTGTTTAGGTTGTATAAGAGGGACAATTAATCAGCTGCCCACTCATAATACGTTCACGTGCTACGTGACGCCAAACATGCGCATAAGAGTGTTTTCACACTCGCCGTTTGGCCTATAGATGGTGCTGACTGTCACTCCTGCTTCTAAATTCACATATAAACCCGAAAAAGTGAATGAAGGGAAGGCCGCTGTGGTAGCTCAGTGGTTAGAGCATCTAACGCGTTATTCGAAGGTCGTAGGTTCGATTCCTGCCCACGGCTGGTTATTTTTTCATCCACTTTTCTTTCTTCTTATTTACATTCCATTGGTTCTAATAACTTCCCCTGTACATTCCTTGGCATTGCTGTCTCTTAGATGCCATATATATATATATATATATATATATATATATATATATATATATATTAAAAACAAGACACGTCGAAAATTAAAAAAAAACAATGTTTTTTTACGTTCCGGCTGGGGGACTGGCCTTCGTCAGAATAACAGGATTGATTGTGGTGTTACAGCATATGAGCGCGTACGTTTCGTGTACAATGATCACAGATATAATAAATTCACAACAATCAGACGTGAATGAAATCTATTGAGGACCCGGATCACATCTTACAGGTAATCAATCCAAAATTCTTGACACGTGAACAAGAATTATAGCAATAATATTGACAGCAGTCACTGATACAACACTCCAAATTTTGCCCACTTTCAATGAAGCCGCCTGCAATTTTATTAAGTTTAAAAATAAAAAAAATGATTCGCAAACTTCTCTGTTATGATGCGATCGAAAACCAGATCACAGAATTGTAGCTGTGATGTCGAATGAGTGGCCTGTTACGTTAGCATGCTATGACATGGAAGGTGAGGAAGTGAAGAGATATATGAACCTTATGGTTGTTAAAACGGTATCTAAAGGGTGTTTCTGTTGTGCCTACATATTGCAGTTCGCAGATAAAGCATTATAGGGAGTACACTTCATTACGCGTTTTGCAGTTATAGTCATCATTTATTTTCAGGCTGAAGTTAGATGCTGTGCAGTTTGCGATAAGTGGGGTAACGATGTGAGGACAGACTTTGCAACGGGGCTTGTTGCATGGACGGCAGCCGGTAGGTTTATTGCGTGTGCTTTTTTACGACTTGTTTAGGTCACGCAGATTTCGGGCTATTCCGTACGTCAGACGTGGTTCTTCTGAAAAAAAAAACTGATTCCAGTCGTTCGCTTTGCAGGAGTATACTATGGTGTTTTCGTAAAACCACCTTTACGTTCTGCGCAGGCGCAGAAAAAGTTATCACAAGGTTAGTGTGGGAGACGGAGGAAGGAATGGTAGGAGAGAGCATGCCCAGCCGGCGCGCTACGTGAAAAGTGCGGTGGAAATGACATCATAGCGGCCATATTCACTGGGCACAATGGCGGCGTTGCTATGGTTAAGTGTCGTGCAGTGGAGCTAGTCTAGCAGTGAGGAGCTGCGGCTGGAGGTGGCATGTGTGCCTCCCCAGGTCTCGTGCTGAGCTGTGGCGGACAATATCCATGCTCTGCACCGCGTTATTATTTACGCAGTGTTCTCGTGGCAGTTACTGTACTCTTAGCAACGTTTACAAATCCTTTCATCTATCACGGGGTTTCAATAGCGCATAGAACGAGTGCATATTTATGTGTCGTGCAGAGGATGACATGGATAAAGCAATTAGTGTTCAGCGAAATTGCGTTGGGAACCATGACGAAGCGGAACAATGACGAACGCCTTGCAGGTCAGTGATGGTTGGGCAGTGCTTCTGCTTGGGACAATAGACGAAGCTGTTCAGCCCAGCAAGACACCTTTCAGTTCTGCTTCGTATACTGTCCCTCAGCATTGCATGCAATCTCAAGGTAACAACAACTGCGTTCAAGTGTCACTTGCACCGTGTTCAAAGTCACCACGGTCGCAGAATGCTGACGCCGGTAAGTTTCACGTGGAACACGGACACAGTGGCCGGACGCTGCATCGGCCGCGTGGCGGAATGCAACCGTAGAAGGCGCACGACCGATCGTGTTGTCTGTGCAGTTGCTGAATTAATGATGTGAAAACACTCGCCGTTGTCAGTGCATCTAGCGCGCGTTCTCTTGTACTTGCTTCGTTGTCGGTGAACTGTTACTCGCTGTTAATACTCGGACGAAATTATTTCGCCGAAGGTGTCCCGCTGGCTCAGAGTGATGAGCCCCGTTCCATTAGTTTCGGAGTTGAGACAACTTGAAGCGGATGCAAGGCGGCAATACCGACAAGAAAATTCTACACCAGCGACGATAGCTAATGATTGATTGATATGTGGGGTTTAACGTCCCAAAACCACCATATGATTATGAGAGACGCCGTAGTGGAGGGCTCCGGAAATTTTGACCACCTGGGGTTCTTTAACGTGCACCCAAATCTGAGTACACGGGCCTACACCATTTCCGCCTCCATCGGAAATGCAGCCGCCGCAGCTGGGATTCGAACCCGCGACCTGCGGGTCAGCAGGACGATAGCTAATGAAGCTGTGATTATGAAGTCAAAACGTAACCCGGAACTCGGGACTTCACATCAGCTATAAATAGATAGATAACTTTATTGTACACCGAGGGAGGAGAGTCGGGTTTTACCCCGACGCCCCTGCGGGCCGCTCCCACGTTGGAACAGGCAGGGAGTACCTGCCTGCGGCATCGTGGGCCCCTTGGATTGCCCGAAGCTGACGGTGACGATCCGTACTTTTGATGGCGGAATAAAACCCTTGTCTTGGGATGATTTGCGCCTTGAGTTCCTTGGGTATGTGGGGGCAGTCCCACATCATGTGCTCAAATGTACACACACACCCACAGTCCGGGCAGTCAGGAGATATATCCATATAAATAGATACATTAGCTGGGCAGGGGTAAACCCCTGTCTGTAGTAGTCTGAGCGTGACTTCTTGTCCTCTGGTAAGATGCGAATGGGGTGGAGGAAAGACCCTACGACTCAAACGATAATGTGAAGTGACTTCGTTAAATGTCGCTAGAACGTCCCGCGACCCTCGATCAGCCGCACCCGCATCAGCTATAAAGAAGAATCACCGTTATATCGCAATCAGTCTCAGCACTATCTTTTTGAATAAAAAATATATAAGTATCACAACCACAATCAGTTTCAGTACTATCTCAACTTTAATCACAATAATCACCTCCGAAAGCTTCACCCCATAATTATCTTCGAGCAGCTTGAAATGCAGTGATTTTTTTTTCGGTATACGATGGCTTTACCTTGTCTGTTGCGATATTAAAATTCCCAGTCAATGTTCGAATGAGTGACGTGTATTCGAAAGAGTGATATGATGGTACAATGATGGAACATTTTTTGGAGGTCTTGTTTGGAAAACACGCTTGTGGCGAGAGGAATTCTCGCTACTGTGATGGGCAAGTTGGGAAGCCCCCAGCTGATGCGTTATGCGTCATGGTATCTTTGAGTAACCATCCTTTCCTCTTAGATTTTTCTGCATGACTTGTTGTTTTCGAATATATGTGTCAAAAGTTAAATGCCTCACTACTGACGTATTCGTTGAAATTGGTGACTATCTGGCGTTCCGTCCATGATGCAGTGGTATAGGGGGGGCGTTCGAAGAAGTTGAAGGGGTCCACTACGAGGTTATCGTCCGCCGATCCTGGGTATTTCGGGATGTCGAGGTCTGTAAGTTGTGCTGCCATTGTGCCTGTCACTTCGTACAGCGAGGATTCGCTTCTGGAGTCCACATACGGTCAAAGCGTCGTTTTGAGGGCTTCACAGATGATGCGTGAGGCTTGTGAAGTGATTGGTGTGACAGTAACGGTTTGATGCCTGGGAGACGTGGCCCAGCTCCTACCAGCCATCTATACTTTCTTACGTCACACACACACGCGCACTATATATATATATATATATATATATATATATATATATATATATATATATATATATTGAGAGAGAGAGAACGAGTATGATTTAAATTCATATGGTTGGTGGTTTCATGCCGCCAATTTCCCACGGGGTGGGTGTCGTCCTGTCAAGCGACTAAAACTTCATTCTGCCAAGCACCAGGCCGCAAGGGCGCTTGTACCTATTTAGCCAGTATAGGTACCTGGCGGGAGCAATTCTCTGCCTCCCATAGCAGCGGCAGACCCTCAACTATATCACCAAGGCTGTGGTGGGTTAAGGTACGCCAAGGGGCCTTCGCAGAACCTTATGAGGATAACCTTATGGGGACCTTTCGAGATAAGAATTCAGAAGCTACCGAGCACCATGTCGGTGTACTCCTCTATTTATTGGAATCAAACCAGGCAACCATGTAGCCACCGCGGCGGTCACAAACACACACACACACACACACACACACACACACACGCGCGCACGCACACACACACGCACACACACACGCACGCGCACGCACGCAGCATACTGTATATTAGCGGTAATAGTGCACTCATACAACCTGCCTTTTTTTCTTTGCAGAGTGCTGATTGATTTCTTAACTTTAATCATTAACGTTAACTAGCCAACTGTTTTATACTTGTTCGTGTCGATCAAATGTTAAGCCTATGTTGTAGGCCACCTCTAACCCCCCCCCCAGATACGAGCATTTACTTTGTGCTGAAATCTGCCTTCTTGTTTAAAAAAAACACAACAAATGCTAAATATGAAATAGACGCGTGCTTGCGCGCTGCTAGTTAAGCGCTTGCAAGCGTTCTTTGTCTGTTACATGGCTGTGTTCGTTCATCGCTGCAAGGTAGAGTGCTTCAGGCTCGATGATGGACGCGTCAGTGGCGTGTTTTTAGGCGCGTACAATAAAAAAATATTAAGCTAGTATGAAGAAGGAATGCAGCCGTGTATCAGCCATGCAGCATGATAAAAGAAAAAGCATATGTGAAGTAGCAAGACAAGTTGTGCTGTCACTTAGTCGAACACAACCTAACCGAACTTAATGCAACTGCAACAAATGGGAGGTCATGGGCTAGCAAAGTCTAGTCACAGACGGTGGGTTGAATATTTCGGAGCTGCTTTTCCGTATGATCTGAATTAGTGAACGCCGCCGCTCAGAAGCTTCACTCGGTAGCTCATCGTCTCGGAAGGAAAGGCGAATTTCTGCATCCCCCGTTGGCATCAGAGACCGCTACTCTATACATACGATATTCCATGGCGTGCACGCTGCGTGATGTCGGCATGATGGATCGTCAACTGAGCGAACGATACGCGATTATACGATTTGTCATTTACGGGCTGCCACTTCCCGCGTGTGGTTATAGGCAGAGAATATGAACCGTCGTGGAAAGGCACCCTCATAGTGACAAATGACTCTTTCGAGTCTGAATAATTTGCGCAGCATGCGTAATAACTAATCTGCATGTTATGCCTTCGAATTTCTGGCATCTTTAGTTTTTTTTGGGGGGGGGGGCAGAAGAGAGCACGCAGTATGTTTCACTGTGGCATGCTTGGGCACTCCAAATTGTTTCTTGAATCGCCAGTTTCTTGCATACCGTCTTTTCCTATATTTAGAGCACGCCACATGGTTGCCACGTGTCACAGAACGAGCGCTAAAAAGCAAAAACGGGCGCGCCGCCAAATTCTTGCGATAACGCGCCGGAGAAACGCGGCGAGGTCAACAAAAAAAAGGGAAAAGAGAAAACAAGCATCCAAGGCTCCCCGGGCGCGCGCTCTCCCCTTGGAAGCGTGGCTCGCCGACGAACCTCCTCACCCCACATCGGCGGCCGAGATAGCCCGCGATATTTCTAGAACGAAGGAGGCGTGGCCACGCCGAGTTGAGTCATCCGACGCGGAGGGCAGTCGAACCGTCTCGCGCCTCTCCGCAGCCTTCGCTGCGCATCGCGCCGACGAAATGAAGAGAACTTTCTGGAAGGTGGCGCGGAAGGTATTTAATCGAGCAGCCGAGACGAGAAAGCAGGAGGAGACGGAAGTTAGCGCCAGAGCGCGTAGGGATTCCGCCGTGTAGTCGGCGAAGGTTTTGGTTCGTAGGGACGAAGCCGGAGATGAAGAGGATTTCCACCTGAGGGGTGAAGGCTCGAGCTACAGGCAAGAGCGTGTGTTTACTGCTATCGAGCGAAGACGCGTGGCAACAGCTGCGTGTGTGAAGCCGACGTGTTTCCGGGGAAGAAGTTGAAGTTTGAAGAGTGGCCAATTGAAGATGCGAGGTTTCCTGGAAGAGAAACTTCAGGGGGCAGCGGAACGACAACAACGCTGGACTTTGAGTGAGTGATTCTCGGAAGAGTATCATTCAGACTTTTGTTCCAAGGACTTTGGACTGAATAGGTTTTCTATCTCTTTAGTCTTTAAGGGTCTTGGTTGTTCAATGCATGCTACTGCATTGTAGTGTGTACTGTTGTCTGTGTCCGTTGTTCGAGTGTGGCTAATTGTACTGTGTAGTGTGTTGATTGATTGGTGACATATTGTACTCAGCTATTGTGGAGTGAGCATATTGGTGTATTGTTTTTCTGATCTGCCATTATTGAGAATATAATTTTGTTTGTTTATCAACTCTCCGCTCTGACTTGTTCTTTGGGCCACAGCCGGCGTCTGCTGGCGCACCAATATGGACCACTTCTAAATTGTCCACGCTTTCGTGGTGCGGTTCGGGGGGCCGATACTTCGGCTCTTGGAATTAGCCCGGCGATCGCCTCCCTAATAAACGGGACCGGTGTGACAATTAATCTGGCGTCCGCGACATAGGATCTTTTGGTGCACAGTGTGTCCAAAGTAGTGAGAAAGAGCCTCGAGTTGTTGATAGTGCTATCGGAACGATTTTGTGTGTTGTTCAGTGTTCTCGTTACCGAGTGCAGGGGAGTGTTCCGATAGACTGATTTAGGCAGATACTTTTTGCACGCGGCAAGGTTTTATTTGCGAGTTGCGAGACACAATGGATCTCGAAAAGTTAGTTGCGCTTGGTGAGAAGATGGGTCTTTCCGGCGCCGAACTACGGAAATGGGTAAGCCAGAAGGAGAAAGAGGCGGTGGAGAGAGAAAGGTTGGCAGCTGAGAGAGCCAAGGAAGAAAAAGCAGCTGAGTTGGAACGAGAGAGGTTGGCGGTCGAAAGAGCCAAAGCGGAAAAAGAAGCTGAGTTGGAGAGAGAGAGGTTGGCAGCTGAGAGGGCCAAGGAAGAAAAAGCAGCTGAGTTGGAGAGAGAGAGGTTGGCAGCTGCGAGAGAGAAGAAAGAAAGAGAGGCAAAGGAGCGACAGCTGAAAGAAGAAAGAGAGGCAAAGGAGCGACAGCTGAAAGAAGAAAGAGAGCTGCAATTGAAGTTGGAGCTGGAGAAAGAAAGACTGGCAGCTGAGAGGGCGAAAGAAGAAAGAGAGGAAAGGGAACGACAGCGACAGCACGAGATGGAACTCGAGCGGCTCCGTTTGCAACAGCGAAGTGAAACTCCCGTACAAGCTAGAGTTGAAAGCAGCGAACGGGAGGACCACGGCTTCCGCTTGAACCCAAGCAAGCTGCTCGTAGCGTTTGATGAAAGGAAAGACGACCTTGACGCGTACCTTCACCGATTTGAGACGATTGCGAGGAGCCAGAATTGGCCAGAACAGCAATGGGCAACTGCTTTGAGTACTTGCTTGAGTGATGAAGCGCTCAGTGTGTACGGTAGGCTGACGCCGACCGATGCAGCCAACTATGCCAAGGTGAAAGCTGCTTTGCTGAAGCGATTTAGATTTACTGTAGAAGGATTCCGGGACAGATTTCGGACAGCAAAGCCAGCCGATGGGGATACGGCTACGCAGTATGCCGCCCGACTTTGCCAATATTTCGACAGATGGATTGAACTTTCAGGGACAGCACAGGAGTACGATGAGCTTAGAGAGCTCCTAATTAGAGAACAATTTCTTACTAGTTGCCACCCAAGCCTGTCGCTGTACTTGAAAGAGAGGAGAGCTAAGTCACTTGAAGACATGCTTGAATTAGCTGATCAATTCTTGGAAGCGCAAGGTGGCACTAATTTGGCCAAAGTCAAGAAGGAGTGTCCCGAGGATTCGAAGAAATCGACTCCCGAGGAAAAGAAGCGTGCACCGGAGAACATTCCGCGATGTTTTCTGTGTAACCGAGTGGGTCACCGTGCTAACCACTGCCGAACTAACTTCGCGAGCCCCACGGTTGTAAAATGTTTCAAATGTGGTCAGACTGGGCACAAGGCAGACGCATGTCGTAACGGAACGAGTCAAACTCACCAGGTATCCTGTGCACAAGTGGCACCAAAAACCGTTGATTACGTCACCGATGGATTCGTAGAGTTGAAAAATGGGGAGAAAATCCCTATTGTGGGTGCTGTATTGGCAAAACAACAAATGGGTGCTACGAAGGGAATGCCTGTGATGGCTGGAAAAGTGGCGGGAAGGCGTGTAGACGTTTTAAGAGACACTGGGTGCTCCACTGTATTAGTACGAAGAGACCTAGTCCGCGACGATGAACTCACGGGCCAGACCAGTCTGATTTACACCATCGACCGTTCGGTCATGAGGCTGCCTGAGGCCAAGGTCAAGATCGAGACGCCCTTCTACAGTGGGATTGTTTCTGCCTTCTGCATGGATGATCCATTGTATGACGTAATCGTGGGAAACATCGAGGGCGCCCGTTCGCCGGACCAACCCGAACCACTGGAAGAGGACCCAGAAATCGACCCACCATCGATTGCAAACCCTCACGACCATCCAGCCACGGCCGACGAGGACGTAGTCGCAGTTGCAACCCGAGTTCAGACCAAATTATGCCGAGATCAGCGCCCTCCCTCACAGAACTGATCAAGAAGAGGTGAAAGCAACTTAGTAAAATGGACGACGACACACGAGAAAGCATTTGCAAAACTCAAGGAATGTATCTCGAACCCTCCCGTGCTCCGCCTCCCAGATTTAACCAAGGAACTCATCCTCCGCACCGACGCTTCCGACACCAGCCTCGGGGCTGTGCTCTTGCAGTCACACGAAGGGACCCTCCATCCTATAGCATACGCCAGTCGCAAACTACTTCCCCGGGAATCATCCTACAGCACCATCGAAAGAGAATGTCTAGCCCATGGTGTGGGGGATACAGAAGTTTAATATTTATCTCTACGGAGTTCCTTTCTTGGTCCAAACTGACCACCAGCCTCTCCAATACATAAAACAGGCTAAACAGCTCAACAGCAGAGTGCTGAGGTGGAGCTTGCTTCTGCAAGAGTATCAGTTCCGAGTCGAGCACATCAAGGGAAGCGAGAACGTTGGTGCCGACTACCTTAGCCGAGTTTGAATGTTTTGGAAGGGTCTGACAGTAGTGAATGCAATAGGCTGTGTTATTATTGTGTTATCCGGTGTCGAACGAATCAAAATGTTTGTTACGGTGATGTGATGTGATGTATTGTACAATTGTTGCAATGAATGAACTTTGTACATTTGTATAGTTGGGAATTTGTGGTGGAGTGTTGTACTCATGTGCCTGTGGTGATATTTCACGTGTTGTGTAATTGAATTACAATGTACAATTGTATTAAGTGATCTATTGTGAAGGTGAAGTGTCATGAGCGACGGTTGGTGTTACAGTCTGTGAGAGTGTGTGGTGACTGTTCGCGCTCGTTGTGTGGTTTTGAATATTATGAGATAATATTCTTAAAGTGGAGGGCAGTGTCACAGAACGAGCGCTAAAAAACGGGCGCGCCGCCAAATTCTCGCGATAACGCGCCGGAGAAACGCGGCGAGGTCAACAAAAAAGGGAAAAGAGAAAACAAGCATCCAAGGCTCCCCGGGCGCGCGCTCTCCCCTTGGAAGCGTGGCTTCGCCGACGAACCTCCTCACCCCACATCGGCGGCCGAGATAGCCCGCGATATTTCTAGAACGAAGGAGGCGTGGCCACGCCGAGTTGAGTCATCCGACGCGGAGGGCAGTCGAACCGTCTCGCGCCTCTCCCCAGCCTTCGCTGCGCATCGCGCCGACGAAATGAAGAGAACTTTCTGGAAGGTGGCGCGGAAGGTATTTAATCGAGCAGCCGAGACGAGAAAGCAGGAGGAGACGGAAGTTAGCGCCAAAGCGCGTAGGGATTCCGCCGTGTAGTCGGCGAAGGTTTTGGTCCGTAGGGACGAAGCCGGAGATGAAGAGGATTTCCACCTGAGGGGTGAAGGCTCGAGCTACAGGCAAGAGCGTGTGTTTACCGCTATCGAGCGAAGACGCGTGGCAACAGCTGCGTGTGTGAAGCCGACGTGTTTCCGGCGAAGAAGTTGAAGTTTGAAGAGTGGCCAATTGAAGACGCGAGGTTTCCTGGAAGAGAAACTTCAGGGGGCAGCGGAACGACAACAACGCTGAACTTGGAGTGAGTGATTCTCGGAAGAGTATCATTCAGACTTTTGTTCCAAGGACTTTGGACTGAATAGGTTTTCTATCTCTTTAGTCTTTAAGGGTCTTGGTTGTTCAATGCATGCTACTGCATTGTAGTGTGTACTGTTGTCTGTGTCCGTTGTTCGAGTGTGGCTAATTGTACTGTGTAGTGTGTTGATTGATTGGTGACATATTGTACTCAGCTATTGTGGAGTGAGCATATTGGTGTATTGTTTTTCTGATCTGCCATTATTGAGAATATAATTTTGTTTGTTTATCAACTCTCCGCTCTGACTTGTTCTTTGGGCCACAGCCGGCGTCTGCTGGCGCACCAATATGGACCACTTCTAAATTGTCCACGCTTTCGTGGTGCGGTTCGGGGGGCCGATACTTCGGCTCTTGGAATTAGCCCGGCGATCGCCTCCCTAATAAACGGGACCGGTGTGACAATTAATCTGGCGTCCGCGACATAGGACCTTTTGGTGCACAGTGTGTCCAAAGTAGTGAGAAAGAGCCTCGAGTTGTTGATAATGCTATCGGAACGATTTTGTGTGTTGTTCAGTGTTCTCGTTAACGAGTGCAGGGGAGTGTTCCAATAGACTGATTTAGGCAGATACTTTTTGCACGCGGCAAGGTTTTATTTGCGAGTTGCGAGACACAATGGATCTCGAAAAGTTAGTTGCGCTTGGTGAGAAGATGGGTCTTTCCGGCGCCGAACTACGGAAATGGGTAAGCCAGAAGGAGAAAGAGGCGGTGGAGAGAGAAAGGTTGGCAGCTGAGAGAGCCAAGGAAGAAAAAGCAGCTGAGTTGGAACGAGAGAGGTTGGCGGTCGAAAGAGCCAAAGCGGAAAAAGAAGCTGAGTTGGAGAGAGAGAGGTTGGCAGCTGCGAGAGAGAAGAAAGAAAGAGAGGCAAAGGAGCGACAGCTGAAAGAAGAAAGAGAGGCAAAGGAGCGACAGCTGAAAGAAGAAAGAGAGCTGCAATTGAAGTTGGAGCTGGAGAAAGAAAGACTGGCAGCTGAGAGGGCGAAAGAAGAAAGAGAGGAAAGGGAACGACAGCGACAGCACGAGATGGAACTCGAGCGGCTCCGTTTGCAACAGCGAAGTGAAATTCCCGTACAAGCTAGAGTTGAAAGCAGCGAACGGGAGGACCACGGCTTCCGCGTGAACCCAAGCAAGCTGCTCGTAGCGTTTGATGAAAAGAAAGACGACCTTGACGCGTACCTTCACCGATTTGAGACGATTGCGAGGAGCCAGAATTGGCCAGAACAGCAATGGGCAACTGCTTTGAGTACTTGCTTGAGTGATGAAGCGCTCAGTGTGTACGGTAGGCTGACGCCGACCGATGCAGCCAACTATGCCAAGGTGAAAGCTGCTTTGCTGAAGCGATTTAGATTTACTGTAGAAGGATTCCGGGACAGATTTCGGACAGCAAAGCCAGCCGATGGGGATACGGCTACGCAGTATGCCGCCCGACTTTGCCAATATTTCGACAGATGGATTGAACTTTCAGGGACAGCACAGGAGTACGATGAGCTTAGAGAGCTCCTAATTAGAGAACAATTTCTTACTAGTTGCCACCCAAGGCTGTCGCTGTACTTGAAAGAGAGGAGAGCTAAGTCACTTGAAGACATGCTTGAATTAGCTGATCAATTCTTGGAAGCGCAAGGTGGCACTAATTTGGCCAAAGTCAAGAAGGAGTGTCCCGAGGATTCGAAGAAATCGACTCCCGAGGAAAAGAAGCGTGCACCGGAGAACATTCCGCGATGTTTTCTGTGTAACCGAGTGGGTCACCGTGCTAACCACTGCCGAACTAACTTCGCGAGCCCCACGGTTGTAAAATGTTTCAAATGTGGTCAGACTGGGCACAAGGCAGACGCATGTCGTAACGGAACGAGTCAAACTCACCAGGTATCCTGTGCACAAGTGGCACCAAAAACCGTTGATTACGTCACCGATGGATTCGTAGAGTTGAAAAATGGGGAGAAAATCCCTATTGTGGGTGCTGTATTGGCAAAACAACAAACGGGTGCTACGAAGGGAATGCCTGTGATGGCTGGAAAAGTGGCGGGAAGGCGTGTAGACGTTTTAAGAGACACTGGGTGCTCCACTGTATTAGTACGAAGAGACCTAGTCCGCGACGATGAACTCACGGGCCAGACCAGTCTGATTTACACCATCGACCGTTCGGTCATGAGGCTGCCTGAGGCCAAGGTCAAGATCGAGACGCCCTTCTACAGTGGGATTGTTTCTGCCTTCTGCATGGATGATCCTTTATATGACGTAATCGTGGGGAACATCGAGGGCGCCCGTTCGCCGGACCAACCCGAACCACTGGAAGAGGACCCAGAAATCGACCCACCATCGATTGCAAACCCTCACGACCATCCAGCCACGGCCGACGAGGACGTAGTCGCAGTTGCAACCCGAGCACAGACCAAAGCCCAGTCGAAGCCATTCCAGCCCCTCCCTGCACCCAATTCCGAAGAGGACCCGAGCTTCAGCTATGCCGAGGAACAAATCCAGGACGAGTCGTTAAAACCCTGCTTTGCGCAAATCGACAAAGACCTCAGATGCCGTAATAGTAAATGCGCGATAATGTTCAAGCAGGAAGATGGACTGCTCTACAGGTACTATACGGAGAGGAGTGGTCGGCGGATACGACAGCTCTTGGTGCCGAAGAACCGCCGAGAGGCTGTTATGAAGCTAGCCCACGATGGGATAATGGCTGGGCACCTGGGGGCCGAGAAAACCAAGGACAGAATTCAGGAAGAATTCTTCTGGCCCGGTGTCACAGCCGACGTGAAACGGTTCGTGGCGTCTTGCGATATCTGCCAGCGAACTGTGCCAAAAGGAAGGGTGCCACACGTGTCACTCGGCCAGTCTCCCGTCATAAACACCCCCTTTAAAAGGGTAGCTATTGATATAGTAGGCCCTATCCGACCTCCATCTGGTCAAGGAAACCGCTATATCCTGACTCTCTTCGATTGCGCCACGCACTATCCGGAGGCAGTTGCTTTACCTGGCATAGAGACCGAACGAGTCGCAGAGGCCCTCGTTGAGATGTTCTCCCGTTTTGGTGTACCGAGGGAAATCCTAAGTGATCGGAGCTCAAATTTCACGTCGGAGTTAATGAAGGAAGTGGCACGACTTCTATCGGTGCGCCAACTCCATACCACACCTTACCACCCGATAGTCAACGGGATGGTGGAAAAATTTAATGGCACCCTGAAGACTATGCTCAAAAGAATGTGTGCGGAGAAACCAAAAAACTGGGACAGATTCCTCGGTCCGTTGCTGTTCGCGTACAGAGAGGTTCCCCAGGCAAGTCTCGGCTTTTCACCGTTCGAGCTACTGTACGGCCGACATGTTCGGGTACCCCTGGCGATCTTAAAGGAAGTCTGGACGAACCAAGAGCTGGACGATGAGCTGAAGACAACCTACCAGTACGTATTGGATCTCCGAAATCGTCTAGAAGAGACGTGCCGTCTAGCTCACGAAGAACTCCGAAGGGCGGGAGCACGCTACGATAAGCACTACAATCGAAAATCAAGGGATAGAGTATTCCAACCAGGAGATAAGGTTCTCATCCTGCTCCCAACTGACAAAAATAAACTCTTGCTGCATTGGAAGGGGCCCTTCGAAGTGCAGGCGAAAATTGGGGACTTCGATTACTCCATAAAGACGCCGGGCGGGCAAAAAATTTTCCATGCCAATTTGCTGAAGAAGTATGCGGAGTGGGAAACGAACCAAGATGCGCCACATTAATGCCAAGTCATCGTAGGGGTTATTGCACAATGGAGATGAACAGGAACTACCGGTGCCGGAGTTCGTGCAGACAGAAGGGATTACTGACGTCAAGATCTGCCCAAGTTTGACGGACCAACAAAAGGAGGAGTTGGAGAAAACCATGACAGCGCACTCTAAAATATTTTCGAATGTCCCGGGCAAGACAGATTGGGTGGAGTGCCACCTCGAGACAGTGACGGAGTCCCCGGTCCACGTCAAACAGAACCCGTTACCTTTTGCTACGACTAAAGACATCGAGGCCGAGGTACAGCAAATGAAAACACTGGGCATAATTGAAGTCTCGAAATCGCCCTATAATTCCCCAGTGTTGCTTGTGGACAAAGCAGACAAAACCAAGCGGTTTGTAGTCGATTTCCGGCGCCTGAACAACCTCATGATAGCAGATGCAGAGCCCATGCCTAGAGCAGATGCCGTTTTTGCCAGTGCCACAAACAAAAGATACTTCTCTAAGTTAGATTTTGTTAAGGGCTACTGGCAAATCCCACTCTCCCAGCAGTCGAGACCTAAAACTGCGTTTTCGACAAAATCCGGTCTCTACCAGTTTTGCTACATGCCTTTCGGGATCAAAACGGCACCCGCCGTGTTCGCCCGGCTGATGCGACTAGTCACTGAGGGAATCCCGGGCGTTGAACATTACTACGACGACGTACTCATAACAAGCACGACCTGGGAGGAACACCTATCCACTCTCAGACAACTCTTCGCTTGAATTCAGGCTGCCGGGTTGACCGTGAGACCGAGCAAGTGTGAGTTGGGAATGAAGGAGATTGATTTCCTTGGTCATCACATTGGACAAAACATGCTTGCTCCACTGGGAAAAACTCTTGACAAAATCCAAGCTGCACCCGCCCCAAAGACGAAGCGACAGGTACGCGCTTTTCTCGGGTTGACCAGCTATTACCGGGAGTTCATTCCAAATTATGCCGAGATCAGCGCCCCTCTCACAGAACTGATCAAGAAGGGTGAAAGCAACTTAGTAAAATGGACGACGACACACGAGAAAGCATTTGCAAAACTCAAGGAATGTATCTCGAACCCTCCCGTGCTCCGCCTCCCAGATTTAACCAAGGAACTCATCCTCCGCACCGACGCTTCCGACACCAGCCTCGGGGCTGTGCTCTTGCAGTCACACGAAGGGACCCTCCATCCTATAGCATACGCCAGTCGCAAACTACTTCCCCGGGAATCATCCTACAGCACCATCGAAAGAGAATGTCTAGCCCTGGTGTGGGGGATACAGAAGTTTAATATTTATCTCTACGGAGTTCCTTTCTTGGTCCAAACTGACCACCAGCCTCTCCAATACATAAAACAGGCTAAACAGCTCAACAGCAGAGTGCTGAGGTGCAGCTTGCTTCTGCAAGAGTATCAGTTCCGAGTCGAGCACATCAAGGGAAGCGAGAACGTTGGTGCCGACTACCTTAGCCGAGTTTGAATGTTTTGGAAGGGTCTGACAGTAGTGAATGCAATAGGCTGTGTTATTATTGTGTTATCCGGTGTCGAACGAATCAAAATGTTTGTTACGGTGATGTGATGTGATGTATTGTACAATTGTTGCAATGAATGAACTTTGTACATTTGTATAGTTGGGAATTTGTGGTGGAGTGTTGTACTCATGTGCCTGTGGTGATATTTCACGTGTTGTGTAATTGAATTACAATGTACAATTGTATTAAGTGATCTATTGTGAAGGTGAAGTGTCATGAGCGACGGTTGGTGTTACAGTCTGTGAGAGTGTGTGGTGACTGTTCGCGCTCGTTGTGTGGTTTTGAATATTATGAGATAATATTCTTAAAGTGGAGGGCAGTGTCACAGAACGAGCGCTAAAAACGGGCGCGCCGCCAAATTCTTGCGATAACGCGCCGGAGAAACGCAGCGAGGTCAACAAAAAAGGGAAAAGAGAAAACAAGCATCCAAGGCTCCCCGGGCGCGCGCTCTCCCCTTGGAAGCGTGGCTTCGCCGACGAACCTCCTCACCCCACATCGGCGGCCGAGATAGCCCGCGATATTTCTAGAACGAAGGAGGCGTGGCCACGCCGAGTTGAGTCATCCGACGCGGAGGGCAGTCGAACCGTCTCGCGCCTCTCCCCAGCCTTCGCTGCGCATCGCGCCGACGAAATGAATAGAACTTTCTGGAAGGTGGCGCGGAAGGTATTTAATCGAGCAGCCGAGACGAGAAAGCAGGAGGAGACGGAAGTTAGCGCCAGAGCGCGTAGGGATTCCGCCGTGTAGTCGGCGAAGGTTTTGGTCCGTAGGGACGAAGCCGGAGATGAAGAGGATTTCCACCTGAGGGGTGAAGGCTCGAGCTACAGGCAAGAGCGTGTGTTTACCGCTATCGAGCGAAGACGCGTGGCAACAGCTGCGTGTGTGAAGCCGACGTGTTTCCGGCGAAGAAGTTGAAGTTTGAAGAGTGGCCAATTGAAGACGCGAGGTTTCCTGGAAGAGAAACTTCAGGGGGCAGCGGAACGACAACAACGCTGAACTTTGAGTGAGTGATTCTCGGAAGAGTATCATTCAGACTTTTGTTCCAAGGACTTTGGACTGAATAGGTTTTTCTATCTCTTTAGTCTTTAAGGGTCTTGGTTGTTCAATGCATGCTACTGCATTGTAGTGTGTACTGTTGTCTGTGTCCGTTGTTCGAGTGTGGCTAATTGTACTGTGTAGTGTGTTGATTGATTGGTGACATATTGTACTCAGCTATTGTGGAGTGAGCATATTGGTGTATTGTTTTTCTGATCTGCCATTATTGAGAATATAATTTTGTTTGTTTATCAACTCTCCGCTCTGACTTGTTCTTTGGGCCACAGCCGGCGTCTGCTGGCGCACCAATATGGACCACTTCTAAATTGTCCACGCTTTCGTGGTGCGGTTCGGGGGGCCGATACTTCGGCTCTTGGAATTAGCCCGGCGATCGCCTCCCTAATAAACGGGACCGGTGTGACAATTAATCTGGCGTCCGCGACATAGGACCTTTTGGTGCACAGTGTGTCCAAAGTAGTGAGAAAGAGCCTCGAGTTGTTGATAATGCTATCGGAACGATTTTGTGTGTTGTTCAGTGTTCTCGTTAACGAGTGCAGGGGAGTGTTCCAATAGACTGATTTAGGCAGATACTTTTTGCACGCGGCAAGGTTTTATTTGCGAGTTGCGAGACACAATGGATCTCGAAAAGTTAGTTGCGCTTGGTGAGAAGATGGGTCTTTCCGGCGCCGAACTACGGAAATGGGTAAGCCAGAAGGAGAAAGAGGCGGTGGAGAGAGAAAGGTTGGCAGCTGAGAGAGCCAAGGAAGAAAAAGCAGCTGAGTTGGAACGAGAGAGGTTGGCGGTCGAAAGAGCCAAAGCGGAAAAGAAGCTGAGTTGGAGAGAGAGAGGTTGGCAGCTGCGAGAGAGAAGAAAGAAAGAGAGGCAAAGGAGCGACAGCTGAAAGAAGAAAGAGAGGCAAAGGAGCGACAGCTGAAAGAAGAAAGAGAGCTGCAATTGAAGTTGGAGCTGGAGAAAGAAAGACTGGCAGCTGAGAGGGCGAAAGAAGAAAGAGAGGAAAGGGAACGACAGCGACAGCACGAGATGGAACTCGAGCGGCTCCGTTTGCAACAGCGAAGTGAAATTCCCGTACAAGCTAGAGTTGAAAGCAGCGAACGGAGGACCACGGCTTCCGCGTGAACCCAAGCAAGCTGCTCGTAGCGTTTGATGAAAAGAAAGACGACCTTGACGCGTACCTTCACCGATTTGAGACGATTGCGAGGAGCCAGAATTGGCCAGAACAGCAATGGGCAACTGCTTTGAGTACTTGCTTGAGTGATGAAGCGCTCAGTGTGTACGGTAGGCTGACGCCGACCGATGCAGCCAACTATGCCAAGGTGAAAGCTGCTTTGCTGAAGCGATTTAGATTTACTGTAGAAGGATTCCGGGACAGATTTCGGACAGCAAAGCCAGCCGATGGGGATACGGCTACGCAGTATGCCGCCCGACTTTGCCAATATTTCGACAGATGGATTGAACTTTCAGGGACAGCACAGGAGTACGATGAGCTTAGAGAGCTCCTAATTAGAGAACAATTTCTTACTAGTTGCCACCCAAGGCTGTCGCTGTACTTGAAAGAGAGGAGAGCTAAGTCACTTGAAGACATGCTTGAATTAGCTGATCAATTCTTGGAAGCGCAAGGTGGCACTAATTTGGCCAAAGTCAAGAAGGAGTGTCCCGAGGATTCGAAGAAATCGACTCCCGAGGAAAAGAAGCGTGCACCGGAGAACATTCCGCGATGTTTTTCTGTGTAACCGAGTGGGTCACCGTGCTAACCACGCCGAACTAACTTCGCGAGCCCACGGTTGTAAAATGTTTCAAATGTGGTCAGACGGGCACACTGGCAGACGCATGTCGTAACGGAACGAGTCAAACTCACCAGGTATCCTGTGCACAAGTGGCACCAAAAACCGTGATACGTCACCGATGGATTAGTAGAGTTGAAAAATGGGGAGAAAATCCCTATTGTGGGTGCTGTATTGGCAAAACAACAAACGGGTGCTCCGAAGGGAATGCCTGTGATGGCTGGAAAACAAAAGATACTTCTCTAAGTTAGATTTTGTTAAGGGCTACTGGCAAATCCCACTCTCCTAGCAGTCGAGACCTAAACTGCGTTTTCGACAAAATCCGGTCTCTACCAGTTTTGCTACATGCCTTTCGGGATCAAAACGGCACCCGCCGTGTTCGCCCGGCTGATGCGACTAGTCACTGAGGGAATCCCGGGCGTTGAACATTACTACGACGACGTACTCATAACAAGCACGACCTGGGAGGAACACCTATCCACTCTCAGACAACTCTTCGCTTGAATTCAGGCTGCCGGGTTGACCGTGAGACCGAGCAAGTGTGAGTTGGGAATGAAGGAGATTGATTTCCTTGGTCACCACATTGGACAAAACATGCTTGCTCCACTGGGAAAAACTCTTGACAAAATCCAAGCTGCACCCGCCCCAAAGACGAAGCGACAGGTACGCGCTTTTCTCGGGTTGACCAGCTATTACCGGGAGTTCATTCCAAATTATGCCGAGATCAGCGCCCCTCTCACAGAACTGATCAAGAAGGGTGAAAGCAACTTAGTAAAATGGACGACGACACACGAGAAAGCATTTGCAAAACTCAAGGAATGTATCTCGAACCCTCCCGTGCTCCGCCTCCCAGATTTAACCAAGGAACTCATCCTCCGCACCGACGCTTCCGACACCAGCCTCGGGGCTGTGCTCTTGCAGTCACACGAAGGGACCCTCCATCCTATAGCATACGCCAGTCGCAAACTACTTCCCCGGGAATCATCCTACAGCACCATCGAAAGAGAATGTCTAGCCCTGGTGTGGGGGATACAGAAGTTTAATATTTATCTCTACGGAGTTCCTTTCTTGGTCCAAACTGACCACCAGCCTCTCCAATACATAAAACAGGCTAAACAGCTCAACAGCAGAGTGCTGAGGTGCAGCTTGCTTCTGCAAGAGTATCAGTTCCGAGTCGAGCACATCAAGGGAAGCGAGAACGTTGGTGCCGACTACCTTAGCCGAGTTTGAATGTTTTGGAAGGGTCTGACAGTAGTGAATGCAATAGGCTGTGTTATTATTGTGTTATCCGGTGTCGAACGAATCAAAATGTTTGTTACGGTGATGTGATGTGATGTATTGTACAATTGTTGCAATGAATGAACTTTGTACATTTGTATAGTTGGGAATTTGTGGTGGAGTGTTGTACTCTTGTGCCTGTGGTGATATTTCACGTGTTGTGTAATTGAATTACAATGTACAATTGTATTAAGTGATCTATTGTGAAGGTGAAGTGTCATGAGCGACGGTTGGTGTTACAGTCTGTGAGAGTGTGTGGTGACTGTTCGCGCTCGTTGTGTGGTTTTGAATATTATGAGATAATATTCTTAAAGTGGGGGGCAGTGTCACAGAACGAGCGCTAAAAACGGGCGCGCCGCCAAATTCTTGCGATAACGCGCCGGAGAAACGCAGCGAGGTCAACAAAAAAGGGAAAAGAGAAAACAAGCATCCAAGGCTCCCCGGGCGCGCGCTCTCCCCTTGGAAGCGTGGCTTCGCCGACGAACCTCCTCACCCCACATCGGCGGCCGAGATAGCCCGCGATATTTCTAGAACGAAGGAGGCGTGGCCACGCCGAGTTGAGTCATCCGACGCGGAGGGCAGTCGAACCGTCTCGCGCCTCTCCCCAGCCTTCGCTGCGCATCGCGCCGACGAAATGAAGAGAACTTTCTGGAAGGTGGCGCGGAAGGTATTTAATCGAGCAGCCGAGACGAGAAAGCAGGAGGAGACGGAAGTTAGCGCCAGAGCGCGTAGGGATTCCGCCGTGTAGTCGGCGAAGGTTTTGGTCCGTAGGGACGAAGCCGGAGATGAAGAGGATTTCCACCTGAGGGGTGAAGGCTCGAGCTACAGGCAAGAGCGTGTGTTTACCGCTATCGAGCGAAGACGCGTGGCAACAGCTGCGTGTGTGAAGCCGACGTGTTTCCGGCGAAGAAGTTGAAGTTTGAAGAGTGGCCAATTGAAGACGCGAGGTTTCCTGGAAGAGAAACTTCAGGGGGCAGCGGAACGACAACAACGCTGGACTTTGAGTGAGTGATTCTCGGAAGAGTATCATTCAGACTTTTGTTCCAAGGACTTTGGACTGAATAGGTTTTCTATCTCTTTAGTCTTTAAGGGTCTTGGTTGTTCAATGCATTCTACTGCATTGTAGTGTGTACTGTTGTCTGTGTCCGTTGTTCGAGTGTGGCTAATTGTACTGTGTAGTGTGTTGATTGATTGGTGACATATTGTACTCAGCTATTGTGGAGTGAGCATATTGGTGTATTGTTTTTCTTATCTGCCATTATTGAGAATATAATTTTGTTTGTTTATCAACTCTCGGCTCTGACTTGTTCTTTGGGCCACAGCCGGCGTCTGCTGGCGCACCAATAAGGACCACTTCTAAATTGTCCACGCTTTCGTGGTGCGGTTCGGGGGCCGATACTTCGGCTCTTGGAATTAGCCCGGCGATCGCCTCCCTAATAAACGGGACCGGTGTGACACCACGCTTACTCAATGCGTGAGGATTGAGTAAAAAAGTGAATTTACGCTCATATTTCACGGGGCGGCTGTTTGTCCTGACTTTGTCATGACAGCAGACTTACAAACGTCTACAGATCAAGCTTCCATGAAGCTCCGCAGGGTAACGTGTTGCACTCTGCGCTTTAAAAAATAGTTCTGCTAATTTACGTTCCAAAATCACGATACGATTGTGAAGGGCTCTGAATATTACCTCTTCGACTTCACGAACTTACTTGGCGTGCTATTCTCATTATGTCTGCTCTCGAAATGCGGCCATTGCTGTCGGGACCAAATACGTAACCTCGAGTTGCGGAGTGCTACATCATAGCTGCTGTGTCATCGTGGATGTCATTGGCGGCATTAAAATATTGAGTATTATTTCTCCTGAACGACTCTTTCTAAAAAAAGTAGTCGCATGCTCATGCGCTCGCTGCAAAAATTGGGACAGAAATGAGCTTTTCTCAGCTTCCCGAGTTACAGAAAAAAAAACATGTGCTATGAGCTTACGCACGGGTGGTGGCTTCGCAACACAAAGCTCGTGAAGCAATACACTACAAGCGCGCCCTAATTTTTATACGTGCATGCACGAGGTGACCAAGTTAGCCAAACTTCATTAAAAAAAATTCCGCCATATCCACGAAGTGAATGATGATGAGTGGGCGAAGCTCCGGAGGTAAACCTGGTAAACCATGAATCCTCTGTACATTTTGCCCACTCGATTTTATTACATCGCTCCCCCTAGCGTACGTCGCCGCACTAAATCGAACGATTGCCTTCAACCAATGACACGCGCCATATGTGACATCATTCCTATTTTATAAGATCTTGCGTGTTTCATCAACTACAAGTACCGCTTTCTAGTTTATAACATCTTGCATCTTTTCATCATCAGCTACAAGTACCACCATCTAGTAAACACTACAAGAACTAAACGGGAGGTGGCTACATACAGGGAACGGTACCGCCATCAAGTGAACACTGCAAGAACTAAACTAGAGGGGGCTACATACAGGCTACAGGGGACGCACATCCCACGCCCTAAGGAGCTTCGCCCCTAAAAGAAAACAAACGAGTAATTGTGCGTTTGTTAAACCAAAGAACAACGACGTTGTTCAGTAATTGATCAACTTTGCCCACTAACCAAATTTAAAAAACGTTGAGCCAATTAAGAAACTTAAGACGACTGAAAGACGTAAGCCTTATGCTTGTTCTTCTCACTCGATGTATGTAAAGTCAACGGAATAGTAAAAGTACCACGCTTGTTTTATCTTCCCTGCAGCATGCCTCTTGCTCTGTCTTCGCGCTTACAATTCATTTTGTTTTCCGTGGTCATGCGGCGATTTCGCGCCATAAGTGGTCCTGCTCACTCACCTCGCTTGCTTCTGCCGGCTACTGAGGCACGATGCTTTGGAACGCGATTGTTTTTATAGCTTCAGAGAAGCGTACACGATTTCTGCCACATCGTTTAGACGCTCCATCGTTAAGAAACATTTGAATGAGTCGAATAATGCCTGTGTACCGCGCTTTTTGAAGCAATAAGCAGCCTGAGTCGGGCACAGCGTTATTTAGTGTTTCGAGTGGTGAAAAAGACGCCCATCGATGGGTTGTGTGGTTCAGTTCGTGCTGCAGTGGGAGAGGTTTGTACTCACGGAAGATGCTCACCTTTGCATGTTGTGTATATATTTCACTTGTGTAGTATTCGTAAATGTTCTTTCGAGGAATGTTTCAGTCGCCTCTCTATAGTGTAGCGTGTTTCGAGTGTTTGCCAGAGAAAGTGTGGGCACAAAATATCGTCGGGCAGATCTTATTGTGCTGGGCGTAATATTGGCGCTTTTGGGCTCACAGATAACAATAAGTGCACCATGCGAAATGATCGTATATAAAAAACGTGCAAAAAACGTGTATAAATAGGAGCACATAATTTCCGCATTCGTGGTCGTCATTGCAAACAAGATCAACAACCTTCTGTCAGAGACAAATTCAGAATTGGTATTGACTCGTGTTGAATGCAGCCGCACTTTGTTATCGTGTACGATCAGAATAACAACGTCGCCCACATTGAGGACGAGGCTGAACATGTAACATGTTCCCCGTTGATACACGGAGATTCTTTTGTCTATCTGTCCTATCTATCTATCTATCTATCTATCTATCTATCTATCTATCTATCTATCTATCTATCTATCTATCTATCTATCTAGCCACCTATGACTTATAGTTCTGTCATTTCAATACTGGTATCGATTCCGAAATCGGTATGGAATAACATGACGTATGCCGAGCGTATTTGACTAGTGATAACGGGAAAATTATGACATGTATGTCATCAATGTCATAATTTACATTTCATGGTCTTGTTGCTATTGCGGTGGTTTCATTTACATGACATATTACAAAAGAGTACATAATTTTGAAGATGCCATTCGTTCAACATACACTCTAAGCCGCATATGAGCTAAATGGGAGTAAGTGCTGCATTTCGTCCCCGCAGCCAACAGTTAGTCTACGGAGGGATTAACTGCGATATGAGGGTGCCGTGCCCAAACTAAGGTAGGAACGGTTAGGCCACATGGAGGAAAGTTTCCTCCCATTGAACTTTGCAACGCAGTGGCTGCCTCGAATGAAGCGTAAGCATGGGCGTAAGCAAATAGTTCCCTAAAGGAATCAGCTGTTAACAGTTTATTTAGTGTATATGGTCGTCTTAACTGCGCCGACTACGTCAGGAGGAAGGTACTATTGTTTACATAACATAAAAATAAGCAAATGTGTAAGCTCCCTCTCAAAAAAAAAAAAAAAACGTGCTCGCGCTCCAGCTGCATCAATGCGCGGCTAGTTGTTCTCGGCATGCTAATCCTCGTTGGTGTAGCAGCGTGTTGTGTAAGTGTTATTGTTCTGGCTTGTGATTGCTGTTTCTTGTGGGGCACTGAACCCTCTTCGCGCTGTGGTACACGTGAACTGCTATACTAGAATGAGGTGCTGCGCTACCGAAATGCTACGCGCTGACTGGGACATCGCTTGACGGGTGAGTGTAAACTAGACTGCCATCACACCGCGAGATTTGACCCGTGTGCTGTTGATATGCAACGATCACCGCTTTTTCAATTTTTCTTGGGGACCTTCGACGCCAGAATTTTGGTCTGTCTGTCTGTCTGTCCGTCCATCCGTCCGTCCATTCGCGGTGACGATCCCTCTAATGTCACCAAACGATGCTTCAAAGGGCCAAACCCATTCACAGCGCCCACCAATATTGCTCAAGTTTCAGCGTTCATCCCTGTGCGATTGTCAATTGAAAAGCAATTATAGCGCATATATGAGACACCAAACAACACGTCGAAGTTTTTCATGTGTGCCTTTACACCAGAGAAGGCACGCACATGTATTTATAAGGACCATAGCCTTTATCACGCTCGCTGACAGTGCAACGTGATCCTCAAAAAAGAAAGTGTTTCCAATGCTTCGCTAAGACGGCAGAGTGGTGGCATCTGCCCATCACTTTGCATTCTACACCTTATCGGCTCCGAAACAGGCGCCATCTTTCTCCGCGGGCGCGCACGCCTTCCTTCGTTTTCGAAGGTAACTGCCAGATGGCGCTCGTGTCTAACGTGCCTTGATGTGCTTGTTTGCCTTCACTGCACGGAACGAGACACTCTAACTCAGTGCTTCCAGAACACAATTCACCAATTTTCTCGCGCAAAACATCAAATAAACGTTTTGTTCACTCTCTCCACACGCAATACTACTGTCTTTCGACTACATTTGTAGTAAAACATGCAGATACGGGGCCAATTTTTCAACACATGTTCTCCGGGAACAAAAACGCGCATAGATAATGAGCTCGCGCTACACAGCGTAGAGAGTGCTGCTCCGTCAGCTTTAGAATTAGAAGCGTGATGGCTGGGCCATACAATTGTGGTAGCCTCGATGAGGGCTAAACATTAGCTGTAGCAATAGTACAGGTTTAAGAATTGTTTTGTTTTATGAGCAGCACACATTATCATTGTTCATCAGAAATTTTCGGGAATTTAAAAAAATCACTTAAATTCCACACAATGTCATCTTTTGCAAGGTAAGCAAGTTATTCATGAAAGTTCGCAGTTAACATTGCATGTCTAGCTTGGCTTCGCACCACTAACAGAGGCAGTCGGTGACCACCCCGGCACGTTCGCTCGTTTGTAGCGATGCTCGGCATCTTTTAATTTTATGCCTCCAAAATGAAGCACAACGTTCATCGATAAATAAGTATGCCTCCAAGCGTGTTGCAGTAAAAGCATGAAGCGTTAAACTCCAAAACAAGCGTTTTTATCTTCATTACATGTTTTGAACTGTTCGGTTTCATTATGATGGGTTCTGTGAAAAAGCAGTTTTCCTTTCATTTTTACGCATACTACATTTTCAACTGACGCGATCAGATGTAACTACTAGCGCTAGAACAGGTTTGTCAAAATACTGAATGCTTCTACAATATATTTTTCACGAAATCGATGACACAGCTTTGTGCTTTCCGAGGAAAGTCAACATCTTGCAGCTACGAACCTACGAACACGCTCTCAACCACTTTCGGTGGTGCAGGTGCACTTCCTGATGGTGGCTGGACAGAATCCATTCCAATAAAACAATTAATCTTTTATCCATCTCCTAGAGCGCAGGGAAGCCATCGTATCTTTTTTGACTCATAAGAGTTGCTGAAGTGATGTGCCTGCCCGATGGTGCAGAATTGATATGAGTCGCTGAATAAACTTGGTTGTTTCTTTAAACTTTTTCGTTTTTTAGTTGTCGTTAAATAGACATTTTCTGCGAATGACGTAATCAACTGCGCCCTGTACTATGAGGGCCGAGAAAGCTTGACACAGCGGCTGCAACATATGCATATGGCAACATTTATATACACATGCACTCAACAAGCACGCAAATGTGCTGGAAGCACGCGTGCTGATGTACCTATTCAACGCATTTTACATTTTCACCAACGTCATCGCCAAATGGTTACTTGCCTAACACTCAAGGCTTATGTGTAATACAAGGAATCTTCCTAGTCTGAGCAACATGGCAGAACGCGCAGCATGCAGACGGTGCCTACATATGCATCGGTCATTTTCACATTGCTACGTACTGGGGTGTGGTATAGTCATTAGCCTATAGTGACTGCTGTTGCAATGGTCACGAGCTCGAATACTTTGCATTCGTCGTGAATTTAATGTAGTTTGCTTCTGGATTCACTTGTGTATTGAGTGTACATGTTCTCAAATGCAATCGTCATTCTCCAATTATCAGCAATAAAACCATAAATTGTAATAGGTTGCTTTCTTTTTTGTTTTTATAAGAGGCCATTGTTATTCCCATCAAGATAACAGTTCGTCCCTGCGAAGTCGCTTTCGCCCATAAAGAGGTAACTTTTATTCCTTGACATCCCGTCCCACAAAACAACTGAGGACTAAAGAGCTCATCCACTGACAGTAACTCCCGCAAGAACGAATCGTCAATTCATTAGAGAGTAATGGTTGTGGCATTGCAGTTACCTCCCAAAAGGACGAACCACAGACTCTTTTTCGCTCTTTTTGGCTCAGAGTGTACTCGTAAAATAACACTGCTTTTTTATTTCGCTTGCGTGCTCTGGGCTTTTATTTTTTCACAATCTGCATTTGAGCGGCCCTATCTTAAAGTAGTTTGCACACGACAATAGCAGTGACACGAAAGGGTCATACTGTATTATAGTGAATTGAGACTGGTGCTGTGGAGGCTGCACGCAATACGCGGCTCCGGAAGCTCCGAGACTACTTAGAATGCATGTGAAATTCACCTTTCTTTCGTGTCTCTCGTACCACAAGATTACTAAGAGTTGCAAGAAAAGTCAGCAAACAGCACGTACTATGAAAATATACAAGTGTAAAATCGTGCAGATGTAAGCGAAATAGGCATTACAGAGTACGGAATGCAACTGTCTTCAAGTCCCGGTTTGTTAGGCGATATATATAGCTTGTAAGCGGAAGCGTATATTCATACTTAGGCTATTCGCGCCCGACATTTCTGTACGCGAGCTTACCCGCCACGAAAACCTTAAAAATGTTGCTACCAAGCACCGGAACGATCAGCCGTTAGAGTTTTAGTATACAATCGCCGAGCGAAATGCGGAAAGAGATGCGGATAATACATTGTGGAATGACGACACGTTTTTGCATGCTTTGGAATGTTGGTGTGTCTATTAAAATAGGTTGTCGAAGCCTTGTGCTATCTTTATTGCGTGAGAAGATCGTTATTCGGTTCAGCAAAAAAGATAGGAGGGGATATGCAGTGCGATGTTCTCCGTTGGACGGCATCTTTTCTGTAATATCATAATGATAATAAGCTTTGTTTCAGGAGAGGGGTCACTTGTACCTGTAGAACGCCTAGAAATAATGATTGTCGAATATAACACCACTACATCTACGATACTCGTAGGATGCGAATATACTTAGTAAAATAAACAGCAACCAGGTGATTTATGGGCTTCATAATATTGTTTGAAGATTATTAGCTTACTTATTCTAATCACCGGACAATAATATATTCAGATTATTAGTATATTCAGTAAAATAAATATTATACAAATATTATTGTTTTGCATCCACTTTACGTTCAAGGTCCCTTGGTTGTGATGGCTGAGAAGACATTGGGACAAGAAATTTTTAAATAAATAAATCTGTCTAAACACGTGGTTCCACTTAAGCTATAACGCTCCCATGAGGCAAGCTGTAGTTGTTAAAGCACCTGCGTCCTTGTTCGACAACTGCTCTTAATTTGAAAAATGTGGCACATTCATGAGAGCCACCACGCTAACAAATCTTGTCTGCGTGAGTCAGACGTCATTGAACGCAGTCTGCTATGCCACAAAACAGCATGCAGCATCAAAAAGTCACTAAACGTCCTGCGCCGCAGTGCACCAACTTGTTCCATATTCAACGAAGCGTTTGTGGTGGCAGCCGAGCTCCTAGCCAAGCTAAAGCAAGCCGTCAAGCAACGCCACCCTGCGCTGCTCACCGGAACCTGCAAAGAACCCAAATAAAATTATTTGATGTTTGGGATCCACGCCGCATGATCGTGTCTGTTTCTCGCGCGCCTACACGCGTCCAAACAGTGGTGACCCGGACGAGGTATACCATCTTTTTCAACCGATCGATGCCATGGGGATTTCCACTGACGCACCGGCAATCTCCGCCGTTGACATCAAGCTTCCACCGCTTTCGACAGCGCACCTGCTGCTATGGTTCTTGCAGGTGGCGACCCAAATCACCACTCGTCGTATTGCCGCTGAGCTAACAAGGTAGCCTCCCACCGGCAATAGCGAGTGAAAAACTGGCATGTCCCACGTACAGTGGGAATTGATGATATGCGAAGCACAAATGAGGGAGGCTGATAGGTCACTTTAAAATGAGCATGATGTTACCAGGTGGACGTAAATTATGCCATACATGACTTCATTGTCATGATTATCATGTTTGGACTTGCCATTTACCTTCGTTGGCTATTCCCGTCCCGTGATACCAAATTTAGTATTACGTGTTGTGAAATGTGGAGCTAGCGAACCGGCTCCGAGCACGCTATGGCGTAGCATGTAGTCATGTTTTCCATGACACGCATGTCATGATTATTATGTCTGGGCGTATCATTTACCTTTGTCGTTCATTCGCGTCACGTGATACCAAATTTGGTATATATGAAGTTAGTGAAACGACTGCGAGCGCACCATGAGCGTGGCATAAAGTCATGTTCTTATATGACTAGCATCTCATGATTATCATGCTTGCACAAATCATGTACCTTCATCATCCATTCACGTCCCGTAATACCAAATTTGGGGCCCCGCCGCGGTGGGCTTTTACACGCGCTACCCATACAGCCACAACGCATGTGCCGGGACCCCTGCCGCACACAAGCGGGGGAAAAATAAGCCAATTGGCGATGCTCTTTCACCATCCGCAGCGTCGCCAATCGGCTTATTTGTCCCCCGCTTGCGTGCCGTAGGGTTCCCGCCACGTGCGGAGTGGCAGTACGGGTAGCGCGTGTAAAGGCCCTAAGGTACTCGGCTGCACATCTGCAGATCGCAGCATCGAATCCCGGTTGCGGCGGCTGCGTTTACGATGGAGGCTAAATGTGTTAAGCCTGTGTGCTTTGATTTGGGTGCACGTTAAAGAATTCGAGGTGGTCGAAATTTTAGGAGCCCTACACTACAGCGTATCTCATAATCATATGATGGTTTTGGAACGTTAAACCCCACATATCATCACCAAATTCGGTATATGTGAAGCTAGCGAAACGCCCCACCGCGGTGGTCTAGTGGCTAAGGTACTCGGCTGCTGACCCGCAGGGCGCGGGTTCGAATCCCGGCTGCGGCGGCTGCATTTCCGATGGAGGCGGAAATGTAGGCCCGTGTGCTCAGATGCGGGTGCACGTTAAAGAACCCCAGGTGGTCTAAATTTCCGGAGCCCTCCACTACGGCGTCTCTGATAATCATATAATGGTTTTGGGACAATAAACCCCACATATCAATCAAAATCATGAAGCTAGTGAAACGACCGTGAGCGCACCATGAGTGTGGCGGGTAATCGTGACTTCCACGTTAGAGTCTGTCACTTATGTTGCCACGCAGTCATGTCATATCATATCAGTTTTGCACAATGTTATGGGAACAAAACCACCGCAAAAGCAGCAAGACCATGAAATGTAAATTTTGACATTCACGACATACATGCCGTGATTTTCATGTTATGACTAGTCAAATATGTTCGCCCTACAGTCATGTGATGTCAAGTCAATTTCGGTATCGAAACCATAATTTATTCGGCTAGGAGAGCTAAAAGTTGTAGGCGGTTAGATAGAAAAATAGATAAATAAATGAATTATGGATCCATAGATACGCTCAAAGTCACCGAATTTCTGTAAGAAATGTTTCGCATTTATTACGCGATCTACTGGTCGCTGCACGTGCAGAAAACGCGCACACAACGCTGAGACAGCTGCTCATCAGCCGCATCACGCTGTCGGAGCCTCAGCGACCGCAGCAGCTGCTGTTGACACCGAGCACGGGGACCGGATGACCAGCGAAATTTTGTGCCACATGAGGCAGCTGCTGCACACGGCCGGCGCAACCGCCACCGATGCGGACAGCAGAGTGCTTCGCGAGCTGTTCCTACAGCGACTTCTGGACAACGTGCGTGTGGTCCTCACTTTGGCTGCCGACAAACGGCTGTCCCAACTAGCCCGGCTCAGTGCTGGCGGTCGCCCCACCACCCGTCAAGGTGCTATAGCCAGACATTGCCGGGCGAGTGCCTGCGACCACACTGCATGACATCCGGAAGCAGATATCCCGCCTCGCCCATGCCTTCGCAGCGATGCAGGCTCATAGCAATCCCCTAGAAGTGCCAGCGCTCAGCAGCACGACAGAGAATCTGCAGATATCACAGGAGTGCTGCTCGCAAAAGCATTTCTCGTTGCGACTATGCGGGAAACGGGATCTGACGGCACTGAGGACGACCAGTTTCCCTGGGGCCCCCGAACGTCGTCCATATCAGTGTTTTTCCTCACCGACCACGACAGTGGCCTTCGATTTCTCCTGAACCGTCGGGTGGAGGTGAGCGTGTCGCTGATGAGTCCACCGGTGGCCAGGTCCCCAGTTCGTCCACCCTTCAGTTGCTCAACAACATAACTATCGCGACCGACGGACATCGCTCGCTGCCACACAATTTAGGCTTGAACAGGGCGTTCAGGTGGATTTTCACTGCGGCAGCAGTGAAGTTTTCCGTCTTAAGTGTGCTTTCTTCGGCATACCGGCCTTCTCGTCGACTTGCGCAACCGCCGCCTTCACGATCCCGTGCCGCAGGCAACTGTGCAAGGCGATCCCGCAAAAGAGCCCCTGCTGAGCCCTACTCTGCTCGGGCCGTCCGCTGCGGAATGCGAGTGAAACTCGCATTCTGCAGGGTTTTTCTGAGTTGACGTGGTGGTCGCCAACCGGTGCCGCGGGGAAGCACGAGCTACGTCTCTACATCGCCACCAGTGGTTCACCCGTGCACACGTGGCCTCGCCGTTTGCCCCCAGAGAAATTCAAAGTCGCACGACAGGAATTTGAACTTATGACGGAGCTAGGGATCATCCGACCTCCGTCGAGTGCCTGGGCATCTCCACTTCATATGCTGCCTAAGTCAACGCTCAGAGACTGGCGACCATACGGGGACTACAGTGCGCTGAACTAGCTAATAACCCCAGACGTGGCCTCAACTTCTGCCACGCCTATCTTGACGACTTACTAGTCGCCAGCAGTACTCCGGAAGAACACGTGGATCATCTGCGCATAGTTTTCCATCGCTTAGTGAAGCCTTGTGTGGTCGTGAACGTGGCCTAATTCGAGCTCGGGGTGCGACAGCTCTCGTTTCTTGGACACGTAATCTCCGCCTGAGGAGTTCTTCCTCAACCCAACAAGGTTGAAGTTATGCAACTATTTTTGCAGCCGACCGCCAAGCGCCAGCTTCGGTATTTTCGTGTTTGGTAAACTTCCACCGCCTTTTCATTCCCCGCTGTACCCAGATCCTTCAACCTCTTTACGGCCTGCTGGCCACTTCATGGAATGGCTCAGATACCTTCTCCTGGTGTCAAGAAACAAAAGAAGCCTTCTGTGAGGTCAAAGACGCCTTGGCAAACGCCGCACTGCTTGAATACCCAAGGCCCAGTACCCGTATAGGGTAATGGTAGATGCCTCAAATACAGCCGTTGAGTCTGTATTACATCAGCTTGTTGGGGGAATCTGGCACCCGATTTTCTTCCTTTCGAAAAAGCTAACGCCTACCGAGCGCCCCTACAGCACCTTCGAGAGAGATCTGCTGGTCGTGTATGCTGCCATACGACATTTTTGCCATTTCCTGGAAGGTGTAAATTTTTCGTCTTCCCCAACCACAAGCCGCTTACTTACGCATTGCGCTCGCTATGCTCCGACGGTGGAACGCACACAGCATGTGAACGGCACCAAATGTCCTATATATCAGACTTCACGACTGATATCCGCCACGTCAAAGGCGGCGACCACGATGTAGTGGTCACCCTTTTACGGAATCCTGTCAAAGCCGTCATGCCCACACTACAGGTTGAATTTCCCGCTTTGGCAGCCACTCAACGTGAAGGTGACGAACTGAAGCACCTGTTGACCGCGAACACTGCCCTGAATCTTGGGTGGATCCACGTTCCTGGACCCGAGGACAGGCTTTGCTGCGACACAACCATCAGTATAACTCGCCCGTTAGTGCCCGCAAGGCTCCGTCACCAGGCGTTCGACTCCTTCCACAGACTGTCTCCTCTCGGGATTAGAACCATCTAAAGACTGGTGACGGCAAGATTTATATGGCCGGGTGTAAATCGGGACGTCCGACGCTGGGAACACGAATGTGTAGCTTGCCAGCATTCCAAGATACAACACCATACCTTGACAGCACTGGAAACACTCGCCACTCCAGACTTTCGCCTTGATCATGTCCACGTGGATATCGTTGGTCCACTGCCACCCTGCCTTGGAAAGGCTTACATGCTGACCTCTGTCGAAAGGTTCACCCGAAGGGTGGAGGCCATCCTTATCACAGACATCACTGCCGAGACGGTTGCAAGTACTTGTACCACTTGGTATCCCGTTTCGGGGCACCCTTCTCGATAACATCCGACCACGGCCGATAATTCGAATCATCCCTTTCACCGCCATCATTCAGCTCATGGGCACCTCACGCATACACACGATGGCGTACCACCCCATGAGCAACGACATGGTGGAGCGCTTTCACCGACAGCTTAAGGCTGCGCTCACGGCAACAGAGAAACACAACTGGGTGGAGGTCGCCCCACCACGGAGGTATAGTATTTAATGTACTCGGCTGCTGACCCGCACGTCGCGGGATCAAATCCTGCATTTTCGATGCAGGCGAAAATGCTGTAGGCCCGTGTGATCAAATTCGGGTCGCGTTAAAGAACCCCAGGTGGTTGAAATCGGCATCTCACATAATCATATGGTGATTTGGGGATGCTAATCCACGCATATCAATCAATACTGGGTGGGAGCTCTCCCACTCGCTCTTTTAGGTATAAGAGTGACCTTGAAAAAGGACATTAGCTTCAGCGCCACTGAGGTTGTCTACGGCACAACACTCGAGCTGCCGGGAAAGCTCTTTGCACGTAGCTCAGAGGAGGCCTTCATAGCTTGCAGCGACTATGCATTTCGCCTACGCAACGTCATGAGGAAACTGCGCGTGGTACCTACACGGCCCCCAGAGTCGCGTGTGATGCACGTCGACCCCCAGCTCACACTGTGCCGACACGTGTTCGTACGGCACGACGTGGTACGGCGACCCCTTCAGCCACCCTATGATGGGCCGTTTGAAGTCCTCCGCCATGGCAACAAACAATTCACAATCAACAGAAGCGGTCATGAGGGGGTCTGATGTTGAGCCGCGACAAGACAGCAAACATGAACCGTAACGATGCAATGTTGCTTCCGCTAAAGGAATCATCACCAGGACCCCGCTCCTATGCATTTCAAGTCCACTAGGTGCCCTCCTGGCTAACGCACAGCGGGAGGCTATCAAGAACACCCACTCGCATGGGCCTGTAGCTTCGTTCAGCAACTCACAAGAGAAGGAGTGCTGTGGCAGCAGTGAAGCCAAGCCAAGTCGTCGGGCAGCGCCACTCTCCGCTGCTCTCCTAAACGTCCAGAGAACCCGAATAAAATCAGGTGATGCATAGGATCCACTTCGCGTGGTCGTGTCTGCTTTTCCCACGCGTACACGCGTCCCAACAAGTTCTTTAGGGAAAATACCCACCAAGATCCCGCGCATTGGAATCTATTTCATCCGAAGAATTCAGCAAGTAACTGTTTACAAGATGTGTCTTGGCCTTTCGTCAAGTCGTAAGAGACTGATCGGTGCCCCTGTTTACTGAAGTTGTAACGTACGTATCATCAGATTACCACAGACGTTGACTGTACTGGTGTTGAAAACGGTAACTCAGTGTCCGACCGAACGTTCGCCCTTTCGTTGCAGCTCAGATGTCTTTTTCATCGAAACGAACTACTTGCAATAATGTTTAGTGGATGCCTGCTTGGACGAGCAACGCTAGACTATAACTTGTTGCGTCATAGGCGCACATATGTAATGTTTAACATTGTTACAAGTCGTGTAGCCAACGCTGCAACCATGATTCAGGTTAGTGAAGCACCATCACCGCCACTGGTGGAACGTTTATTCCCTATCTGGACACTGAGCTGGCTTTCTAAGGGCCTTTGCAGAATGTTTTTTGTCGTTCGTTAGCTGCAGTAATACTGCCTACTATAACAAACAGTACATCTCATTTAGCCGATGCCAAGTGCTTTCTAAAATTTACAATGCCTATTTTTGCTGTTCCTAGATTGGTATATACCACGAACCACCAGTGGGCACATACTCGCATACCATAAGCTTTGGTATACGTAGGCATGTACCAAACGTGATTGGGGAAATGTTTTTTTCGGACGTACGTGACAGGCCGGTAAAACATGAACATCAAAAACTCAAGATAGATAAATACATATATAGATAGAAAATGAGTTTGGCTCCTCAGAAAGTGCTTAGAATTTCCAAATGTTCTCGAAAGCAGATGCCGGCGAATAGTGATATTAGATACATTCAATGGAAAGAAGGCTGGAGATAGATCATGCAACTTACTCACAAAGGCCTGCTAGAAACGATCTATCTTTTTAGAAGCAAAGCAGCTTTTTGACTAGGCGGTGTAACGCTGTCCCTCTGTCCGCACCACTCCCCTCTCTGCAAGTGTTCGAGTGGGGCCAAATAGCTCACGCTTTCCTAGCAGTGCGCTGTGACGTCTCCTTCCTTCGCCTGCCGCGCGCTCGCCGCGTGTCAGCTCTCTCCAGCTTCATCCTCTCCACCGCTCGCAACAATCAAGCCCACTCCTCACGTGGGCATCATCCCAACCGCGCCACCTCTCTCCATCTAAAGGCCCTTGATCTCCATCTGTCGCGAGAAGCCGTCAGCCGGCGGTGCCGAAGAAGTGGACAGTTCGTAGCTGCTTGCCACGCGATCACGTTGAAAACTGATTGCGTTCGCGAATGGCGACATTGACACCAACGAGGCGCGAGCCAGGGAAGCCGAATGCAAGCGTAGGCAGTGGAAGACCAGTGACACCGACGAGGAGAGAGTCGAGAACACCGACAAGACGCGATCCAAGGAGACCGTGCGCAAGCGTCTTCAACGTGTTCCGCTTCCTGAGTATTTGCATTTCGAACAAGCGTTTACTTTAGTAAACGCTACACTCGCTTCAAACCGTTTTCCCAGCACCCATGTCGACGCCTGCTTCAACCGGGTCAACGCCGTGCGCACCGCGGCTGCTCCGAATCCCACCAGGGTTCTCTCGGGAAGATTTTGCATACTTTTTTGTTCGAATGTTTTTGAACAGAACATGCTAGCCAACGTTCATGCTGGGCAACTTGTTATTTAAGGCGGCAAGTTTGCGGCTGACAACACTATCAAAATTTATGCTATGCAAAATCAGCTACAGAACCTGGCGCATTGCTCGCTCTGCGTTCTCATTTCTTTCTTTACGGTGCAGTTGTTTGCTGCTTCTTCATGACTTAACTTAGGCTGCGGAATGGAAAAAAAATATTGAACCGGTCTCGCTGCTCTATTTAGTGAAATTTGCAGATACTAAGTTTATATCGATGGCGTTGACTGTACAAATGCAGGAACATGCCAATCTGCATGCCAAAAGCGGAGCACATCAGCCAGCCTCACACGTACAGGTGCGGTCGTCATGGAGGCGTAATTTGTGCGACCAGTGTTCACTGCCTCTTGCCAGCGTCGAACATGGTATACAAGGATGGAGCGAGTATAGAGTCGACCGAGAGTACCTGCACAATAGACGGCACTCCCGAGCGCCGTGCGCTAAATGCGTTTGCATCAGACGAGGCACATACACATCGAGACAATACTAAAGAAAGGCAGAAAGATGACAAAAAACATGGTAAGACAGACAGAAACAAGCAAACATAAGCAAGCGATTCGGGAATGTTATGGAGTGAGATTACTGTGTATGGTGCGTTGAGAAGGCAAAGATGCAAATGGCAGCTATTCTAGCTGTCTTCTCTGTCGGCGGAAAAACTTGATGCGAGCTCGCACTCGTATATAGTGCTGGCTGACATCTTTATTTGGTTCGCGACCATTGTAGATGTGAAAAGATAAAAGTGTCAACAACCGAGCGCTAGCATCGGAAGCACAGGAGAGGAAATGAGAAGAAAAAAAAGAGATGGATAAGAAGTAAATGAGAAAAAGAAAGCGTATCCTATTCTCATACGAATATGTCGCCGGCAAGTGCGCGGGTATTGCTTGGGCAAATTCAAATTGGGTAAAGCCGAAGGGCGCACGCCTTGTTGAAAGCTTTTGCGCGTGCCCTGCACATTGTGTATACATTCTCCGTAGCGCCAAAGAAAAAGAGACAAAGAAAGAGGAAACGAGATCACGTAAAAGAAAAAAAGAGAAAGCAAAGTAGAAGTCCCTCAAGGTCTCCGCTTCATACGCATGCGTTCTTTCACTAGAGCGACCGCGAAATATGCGCTCAAATTGTTGGCCGCACTGTACTTGGTATGCTATGCAAATTGACTTTTAATGTTATTGACTTTTAATGTATTCGTTGCATCTAAGGACTCGTTTTTGTTAGCCCACATGACTTGTACTGGTAGGAATCAGCACTGTTTGGACTGACCGGGAGAAAATATGCAGCGTTCTAAATAAAAAAATATAAAACGCCTTCTGATTGACCATAGACTGTTCTAGAAGCGCGTAAAACGCAATCATCGAGCAGGTTGGTGCATGGTATAATGAAAATTTATGGCACAAAGAAAAGAGGAAAAGAAAAAAGAGGGGTTGTGCGGCGCCAGTACTGCTCGTTTTAGTCCTTGTCCTTTTGCGCCTCCACTTTTTACTAAATGCGTGTTTCGTTGGCTTTTGCGAAACGCCGCTATACATATATGTCGAAATTTACGCTTGCAGTATCGAGTTTGCTTTTTGAATTTCTTAGCTTTTAGAATTTGCCTTCTCGGCTGGCTGATGCTCGAAAACCTGGCAGTGACATCGCGTGTCAGAGAAAGATGTTACCTGTCTGTACAGTTTGTCGCATCGCTCACCAACTGAGAACGCTAAAATGTCAGCCACACAACTCCGTTTATCACGCCTTGTTCTTAAGCAAAACTTGCGCAGCGCCATACTCTTGTGGAGGCTCGTTTCTACATGCACTCGTCTTACTTCCGTTCCTTGCTCTTCTGCTGTAGGGCAGTTAGAAATGAAACGCTAGCATGAAAGTTAAAAAACGCTCAGATATAGGCAGAACATGGCTCGATCGTATGTGTTCTGCTTGCTGGCCATACACTGGCTCTGACTAGACATGCTAACCTGGTCGCACCAGAACGTTTCCCTGTAGGAGCAGATCGAACACGATGTATACTGAGGAAACAGGCGGCTTGCAAATTGCTTTCCCTGCCAGCCTCCATGCTCTTTGCACCACCGCAATATATACCTAAACAAACTTCACTGTGTTCAGTCCCTTGTCACGGATAGTCGCGCTATGTGAGGTCGCTATCTGTTCAGGAAAGTGGCCTTGGGAGGTCTAAGATGGACGATTGAGAGAAAATGAACACAAAAACGTGAATGACAGAATACCCCGCTTCTGAGAAATTAATAAATGCCTGGCGGTCAGTGATAGAAGCCGTGAGAAGTTGTTTCTGACTTCCAAAGACGAGTTCTACCCGGCTGCCATTGAACAAATGAAGTAGACTGTGTTTTGAACGTCTCGATTTCTGACCCTGTTCTTGCCGCCAAGTGCCATTAGATCAGCATGGAAGAAGGTCAGACGACTGATCCGTGTTTAGCAACAGACTTGCAACATGCTGCTTGTATTCCACTTGACAAAACGTTTGACTTGTTAAAAAAAAAGGAATGTGTGCCAAAGACCAGACTACAGCACGGACACCGCCGTTTAGTTAGCCTGTATTCTACCACGTGCCGCATGACCTTTTTGTTTCTGAATCTCGCGCAATATCGAAAAATGCAGAGCGGCGAGAAAAAAAAATAAAAGAAAAAAGTTCTGGACATGGTTTGGTTTGCCGCTGTTTGTCGTCAATGGCGATAGAGGAAAAAAAAAACAGTGAATGGTTTGGTTAAATAGGCTAGTCGTTCTGCAATTATACGACAACGCATCATTCCATGCACCAGACAAAAAAAAATGCTGTTCGACTGCTCCGGAAACTTTGAAAAGACAGCCAGACGTACTCTTTTTTTTTTCTTTACGGCAACGGAAAGGCCTATGTAAACTGGTAGCGTAACTGCCGTAGAAGCCCATGGATCCAGTAGTCGGTGGCTCGTTGCCACCGTCACCATCTACGTGAGGAGAGGGCAGCTAACATTAAAAAAATAACAAAAATATGACGTCATATTTGAAAGCGGTAGTGACGTCGCCCATTCGCCCTACATGGCGCGGAATTGAAAGTTTTCGTAATTGCGGACCTTTTCCGTGCCTTTATTATTACACGATTTTGTTGCGCCTTGTGCCTCACTAATTGCATGCGTGAGAGAAAAGAAAACAACCGAGATTAAGTAAGCAAAGTTGTTTTATTAGCCAAATGACGTGCTTACAATATGCACAAAAAACTTCGCCAAGGAAATTGTGAGACAACTGTTACAAGCACAGTAGCATAATAGTTCGAAAATTTACGTTGCCGAATTATTGAAAGCCACTGTAGGAAGACAGCAGCTTTGAAAATAGATGGTGTCATCTATTGGCAGATGCGGAGTACTTCCGGTAATACTTTTTTCTGCTCCATGCGGAGCAAGTCTATTTCATTGGCAGATTGAGACTGATTCCTCTATGTTTCATTGGCTAGTCTGGAGCAGCTTCTTCACGAGATATACTCCATGGAGCAACTTTTTCTGCTCTCCGAAAGTCGTGGATTCGATCGGAAGTCGCAAGCACCCCGCGCCTTGAAATGGTGCCAACTATAGGTGTGCCAACGGGCGCTAGTCGCGTCAGATGCGCCTCGCGTCGGAGCTCATGTTTTACTAGCGTAGTGTCGCTGTGTCCATCGTGCCCACTCAAGCAAGGAGACGCGTGCATCGTGTTCCATTCTGACCCTGCCGTTTGCTACACAGAGAGGTCGTGTGTTCCATTGGTAGATTTTCTTCTGTCGCCCTGCGCTAGAGTGGAGAGCTCTGGCGCAGAGTTCGTCAGCCACTCCAAATCCGCCAAGCGATCACACCAACAGTGTGACAGCGGTAGAGTACAGCGTCTCGTTGCTTAGCCTGTCGCGTTCACAGTCGCCAAAGGCGAAAGCACGCCGGTCATGCACTAGCGAAAGCAGTCGGCTGTCACAGGAGCGGGTATCTACACATTCTGTGAGCTGTTGAGCTTGGAAATATCAAACCAGTAAACGGCACACACAAAAAAGAAGTAAAATACTGGAGGTACACACGAAACCACCACGGAAAAGTGATCGATGCCTCGTTGATCTGGCAATGAGCCGAACCAAAGAACACGCCGAACTAACCGCAAGCTCTGATAGCATATTGCCTGGATATACATCCGAAACCGTTGGCCTATGTGACCAGACTGCTTGCGTGCGCCTGCTGTTTCTGAAACCAAACCAAACAAAAAAAATGCTCAACCGCACTCCAAAATCTATTGTTTTATTAAAGTAATCTGCAATTTTTTCCAACAAACAAAACTGAAAACTTATAAACTCTTAATTTAATTTTGTTTTTGATAATTCCCCTCTCCTAGCCTAGCTACGCTTGAATCGTGACGCGGTTGTTGCTGTCTGTCGAAAAGGTTTCGGACCACTTTTCATTCCGACCTTCACAACCAATTTGTATTGACCTCGGCAACGGTGTTATGCCCACCGTTTGTCCGGTGCGCGACGTTGAAAAGGAACTATGATCATGCTGGTTATCATGCGGCTGCTTAAAGCGAAATTAGGAACGGCTGTGCCTTGCTAAATCAATGTAACAATAGGCAAGTCTTATAAAGTTTTATTGAGCATTCTAAAACCTAATTAGCTACGCATAACTAACCTAATGAAATCAATAAAGTAAAGGCCATTTAGGCTGAGTTGAGATTATTCTAGCCTAGTCATTCCGCGCTAAGTAAAACGTGTGAAGCTTAGTCTATTACCTGATAAAACTGAGCATAATTAGAGTGGTAATTTGGTGATTTAGCTAATTAGGCTTAGATTAACATAAGACACTATCTAATCGAGGTCAAGCCTCGAATATGCAAATTAGGTGAATCGGTTATTTAGAGACATAAGGTAAATGGCGCAGCGATTGCGAAGTGATTCTCAATGAAACCCGATCGATACCTAGCCAAGCCTCATGAATCGCAATATCGTCGCGTGAACACTTTATGCATGGATGAGTGAGTGAACTTGTGCTTAGTCAAATCCCGACAAGTCAATGCCAACTAGCTTTCCTCTGCCCCAGTTTGCATGCATTGGCGAAAGCTGAGCAAATTTTTTATGCTGTCGAAATGCTCGGCCGATGTCCGTTTTTCAAGTGGTGCATACATTGAATAACTTAACACTCGAATGGTAGCATTTGGTAGTGTTGAGTTGTAGGTTCCTTATTTTATAGAGCATGCTAATATGTCGTTCCTGTGTTTTGGAGCTTTTTCTACTACTTAGCCTTCTCTGGCTGCAAAGAAAAAAGCGGCTAAACTTATAATAATAATTGTTGGTGGTTGTGCATCCAAAAAGCCCGGTATAAATGTGAGTGATGCTGTAGTGGAGGGCACGGTAGTTTGACAACTTGAATTTAACGTGCTTCCAAATATTGTTACGGGGAAGATTTATTCACCGACAGCGGGTCTTGATAACGGCTTAAAGAGCACACAGTCATGCACGTCAACGGGGGAAGCTCGAGAGTCCAACCCACAACAACCAAGATGGTCGTCTTCCTCCTTTTAGGTGTCACTTAGCTGTGCCGGAGCGCCAGTTGCGCAGCTGGTTGGTAGCGCTCGAGTGATTTCATACTAAGCGACATAGTCTGTGGCCACTGCAATGCATTTATTTCCAGTTGTAGAAGTAGGAAAGGGACCTAGCAAGTCCAACCCCACTCGATAAAACGGCTCGGCTTGAACTTCAATTGGTTGAAGAAGACCGGCAGGGAGAGTCGTAGGCTTCTTTTGGCGCTGGCAGATGTCGCAAGATGCGGCGTAACGGCGAACGGAGCGGTAGAGACCCTTCCAGAATACTCGTTATCAAAAGCGGTCGTAAGTTCTGGAGACTCCTAGATGTCCAGAAGCTGGAGCATCGTGGAATTTTCGCAGAACATCCTTTCGCAGGGGATGTGGCATGACGAGTAAAAGTTGCGCGTCGTCGGGGTGTAAGTTGCGGCGGCACAAAACGTTGTCTTGAAGCAGGAATCTGCTAAGGGAAGGGTCAGTATGACGCGATTAAAGGCGGTCAATGATGGTGAGCAGTGATGGATCTCGGCGCTATTCATCGGCCACGTTCAGAAAGTCAGTGATGGCTGAAACGCAGGCATCGGATTATAAATCAGTGGAGTTAGGTGGATCAACAAGGTGCCTGGATAATCACTCAGCATCACTGTGCAGCTTTCCAGATTTGTACACACCCGAGAACTTGTACTCCTGTAATCGAAGTGCCCATCGGCCGAGTCTTCCTGTAGGGTCCTTAAGCGTCGACAGGCAGCATAAGCGTATCGTCCCACCTGTAGTGCTTGCCGACGCACTCGAATAATGCGAGCCATTCTTCGACGTCCGTGCGGTCCATCCCGAAAAACGTGGCAGGGTCAAGAAGATGGGGAGGGGTATTTTAGGTGACAGAGCCGGCGCGGATGGCGAGGCCTGAGTGCCGGTTTCAGGCATCGCGGCTAGACAAATCTGGCGTCCACTGCGGAGTTCCAGAGCCGGGTTGTGTGCATACCCAGTACCTCCACCAAAAGATGTTACGGGGAAGATTTATTCACCGACAGCGGGCCTTGAAAACGGCTTAAAAAGCGCACAGTCATGCAGGCCAACGGGGGAGGCTCGAGAGTCCAACCCACAACAACCTAGTTCTCGTCTTCCTCCTTTTGGGTGCTATTTAAGCTGTGCCGGAGCGACAGTTTCATACACGTATCGATATGACCAAACGTGCTTTCAGCAGATTGCGTTCATCGAAATGCAGCCGTGAACTCGGCCCCGCGAACTAACGCGATGTCACCTAACACATAACATGTGATAAGCCTGCTTGTTTTCTTGGTTTGAGTTTCTTTGTTTGCTGTCTCACAGCTGTGTTTAAATCTTGTAATGCGTAGCCAGGCATTGCCGTAAATGCAGGCAGTGTTTGCCGATTTGATAAAGTGTTACACATGTATTATTTGATTGGGCTACCACCTGACATAGATGTATGTTGGTTGGTTTCTATTCGGTTGTAACTTACCTGTAAGAGCCCTCAAGAGAGGGGTGACAGTATTATGAAATAAATAAATAAATAAATAAATAAATAAATAAATAGAAATGACTCATCGTAGAAAGTATACCGCTGGTGTGGTCACATTTTTGATGAAGGTGGAAATACTTTAGGCCCGTGTGCTTCATTAAGGTAATGGTTAAGGCAACCCAGGTGGTCGAAACTTTCAGAGACTTCCACTAAGGCATCTCTCGTAATCATATGGTCATTTTGGGAAGTGAAACCCACCAATTTAAATTACCATGATTATCGAAGTACAAGGTCATCGTTTACAAGGGGTTCGCTCGTGATACACACTGATTGGCGCATATAGCACACATGATGACTCACGTGTTATCTGCCGGTCATTTCGCTTCGTTCATCAAAATACTCAACGAAGCAAGAAACACAGCCAAAAATACCTTTCTTATGCCCGCTGGTACATACCATACCATCTCTGGGACAGCACTGAAGAGCTTGAAACCAATCAGTACTTTCCGCATGACATTCGACGACGCAGCGGTTCTGATCAGTGCTGCTCGAGTTGGGGGCATTTTCCTTCAGCACACGCCAGAGATGTACCAGCGTCGCTGTCATCCATGTACACCTTGCGCTCGTACCACCAGCCCGTTGCTGTTGAACGCACTTGTCCGCCGACATGTATACAACCATGCAGTCGGAAACCACCGTGTGCACCACAGAGCCTTTTTTGCGGCTTGCCGTTTCAAGGACCATCAACCAGCGTGCTCAATTTCGCACCTCGTCCAGACAGCGCCGAATTCTCCACAACGCTCGTGCTTAGAACGTTCAAGCAACACTTTCGATACCTTCCCTCACAAGGCATCATCAAGCTCTGCACCATCCTCACTGACGCATTATCTGAAAGGCGACCGGTGGTGCCACCGATGCCCGCGGCCCCAAGGGCCTCGGCGGGTCGCGTCAAAGCTTCCTACTACATCTGGTTAATACTCACCTCACCCACTTCATGGCTCTCAGTGTCGCCCACTGGAACTGTGAGACATCCAACGTTTTCCCCGTTGACAACCTGGACTTCCCAAACGGACACTTTGCGGACTGTCGTTCATGTATATAGTCTCCTTCCATCGTTTTATTCGTATATACGTTCTCGATCGCGCAAAGCGCTAGGGGGGGGGGGGGAGCATATGTAGCGCCCCACTAGATTGGGCCAGCTGGCCATGCCGAAAAAGAAGCGAGCCGCGTGGCTCGTGTGGCGCGAGCCACGAGGAATTTCAGAACGGCCTAGCTTCGGAACCTGGCTGGACGCTGCAGCGGCGACTCCCCCTAGGCCTGCGTCCCGAATAAAGCTGTGACCTCAGCATGGGCTCGTCGCCACCGTCTCGCCTCTCTTTCCTCGACAGGTGTAACCACGCGCAGTGGCGGGTCCCCGTTGGAGGATTCGAACATCACGGCCAGCGGCGCTTCTGGTTGGACGTTGGTGATGGAAAGATCCACCCGGTGCCTACAAAAAAAGCCAAGCGACGCGTCGCCAGCAGTGGACCTATGCGGCAGAAAGAAGCCGACGGATGCGTGCGAGAGAAGACATCTCGTTGCTGCGAGCCCCTTCACTGTCGGTGCGGCCGGTGTTCTTGTAATCGGCGAGATTCATGGCGCTTATTGCAACCTCGTCGTCGGCGCACCATCGTAACAGTGGTTGGCAGCTGCGGGATCGGCCGGCGTCAGCGACATCGATGCGGTGAGTGGCTGATGTTTTCCCCTCAGTTCACCAGACTACACAAGCACAGGTTATAGTAGTTTAGAGAAGGGCTTTCTGAAGCATTAGAGTGAGCTTTGATCGTTTCAAGCCAAGTCGAAGCGCTTTTAAACCAAAGTTTTTGCGGGGGGTGTACACACGGTAGTGTTAAAAATTGCTTGCGCGTCTTGCTAGTAGATTTATAGTGGGTACGACAAGTATATTCTTAACAGGGGCAAACAGCAAGAGGCCACTGTGAACGATGAAGAACCTTAAAGTGTACGAACTCATCGAAATTTGTGAGGAACTTGGCCTTACTTTGGGTCGTGCGAAACGAATGCAGCGATCCTTGAGATCATGAAGGATGAAGGAGTGTTGGCTGAGGAAATCGATGAGGCTTGGGCGGATATCAAAGTACGCCGTGAGGAGGCTTAAAGGCGAGAAGTATAAGTTCGTGAGCGTGACGAGGCCAAAATACAGGAGCGCCTCGAGTTGAAACAAAATAGAATTGGTTCGCAGGCGCCTAGCATAGCTTCTGCGACAATTCAGGTCAGCGGTTATAGAATTCGGGACCAACTGCCACCGTTCGTAGTAGGCGAGAACATGGCGAACTATCTTGTCAATTTTGAACACGTCTGTGAGCAAAATGCTTTGGAGCGGCGTCTTTTGGCGCAGAACCTGCTAGCTCTTCTTGCCGGCGAAGTGTCTGAAGTGATAACGTGCTTGTCGAGAGAAGCGTTTGAGCGCTATGATGAGGTTAAGAAAGCGCTCTTAAAACGTTATAAGTTGCCACCCGAGGGTTTCAAGCAAAGGTGTCGGTATGCAAAAAAGGGGAACGAGTCACACGCTGACTTCGCGTTTCGTCTTAAAGCGGATTTAATTGAATGGCTCAAGGGCGAAGGTGTTTATGACGATCGCGATAAAGTGGTAGATTGCATTGCATTGGAGCATTTCTACCGCTGCATAGAGGAGGATGTCAAGCTTTGGCTGCAGGACAAATTTGGTCAAGTACAGCTAAACAAAGTAGCAGAGTTAGCTGAGGAGTATTATACTCGCCGAAAGTTGCATAGCAGCGCAGTGCGCGTTGGAAAGGATAAAAGGAAAGAGGGCTTTTCAAAGAAACCTGATCAACGGAAACCCGCCCCGTACCGTAATTTCAAGAAGGACCCGTCTCTTACGAAGGACACTGTAGGGGAAGGGCAAATGGAAGCGGAGAAATTGAGTGCGGTTTCTAAACAACGCACTGATACCACACGGGCGTTTGAATCACAGAAGCCGCTAATCTGCTACAACTGCAAAAGGAAGGGCACACCGCAATAAACTATATGCAAAAGTTTGCTTTCGCAACAATCCGAGAATCGGGAAAGAACATGCGGTTGTTAGAGCCGTATCTCCTGATTTCAGCGCGGCCCTGATTTCAGCCACAGTAAACTCCTCATCCAAGAGCTCGTTCGGGCCTCCTGAATATGGTCCGTGCTCTATGACAGGCATGGCGGGAATGTACGTGTTGCTAGTCTCAGCGATAAAGTCCTCCTCACTGCCGTTATACTGGTGCACCAGTTTACGCAAGGTTTGTTTGTGTGCTGATTTGGTGTTATCTGGGTCTAGCAGGTGTTTGAGCATGCGCCATGTCTGACCAGCATTCATTTGGCCATCGAGACTATTACAAACTTGGTCCCATTGCTGTTTGCTTAGCTGCTTACAATGTTCTTCGATCTGTTTGTTCAGCTTGGCTATGCGCTTGCGCAAGTGCCTGTTGTGCCTCTGTCCGCGCCATCTATTCTGCAGTGATTGTTTGGCCTCCCACATGTGCGCGAGACGGCTATCAATCTGCTCTAGGGGTGGACTTGAAGTGATACTCCGCGTTGCCTCGCTGACGTCGTTATTGACATCTTTGATCCAATCTTCTATATTGCTGATAGGGTCTTGTTTTTTCGCGTTTCTGACTTTCCGAAACTTATCCCTGTCAGTCCATCTAATCTGTCTCTGAATTTTTGCGGCAGCCATGGTTTCTATCCTGATTTCTAATATTCGATGATCACTCCCCAGATCATCGAATGTGGTTTTCCATTTAGCGGTCCCCGCGTTACGAACTAACGTTAAGTCTGGAGTGGTGTCTCTTGCAAGCCCAGTTCCCATACGCGTAGGGGAGTCGGGGTCATTGATGAGAGTTAAGCCTGTTTCTTGAATATCCTGCCATAGCGTTTTTCCTTTGGCTCTTGTGTATCCGTATCCCCAAGCACTGTGTGGAGCGTTGAAGTCTCCACCTATGACGAGTGGATTGGGTTCCGCTATATCTACGGCCTTCTTAAAGAGAAGAAGGAAGCGTTGTCGTATGCGTGTGGGATTGCTGTACAAATTCAGAATAAATATGCTCGGAGATTTTTTTCTTTTAGGAGCAAGTTGTACGAGTATATGTTCAATTTCTGTGATGTGGGTGTCGTGTCGTGGCAGATTGCTACGAGTCCCTTCCTTACTAGAGTGGTTAGTGTTCTAATATCCCCTGTTGAGGGGCCGATCGGCTGATATCCCGGTAGCTTAGCTAAAGCATGGGTTTCCTGCAAAATTAGCACATCCGGTTTGGTTTTGTCTCTAATGTGTTGTTGCAAGACTGCTCTCTTCCCCTCATAGCTCCTGCAATTCCACTGCCAAATAATGAAGTCTCATTTTCTCGCGTTCCCTATTTTGAGTTGGGTATCGAAGAGGCAGGAGGGTGAAAGGAGGCAGGCCTCATGAAATTAGTTGATAGCGACTGATGCGGTGCCCTGAGATAAGTGTGAATTTCCTTCAGTGCTTATCGGAAGGTTGGTAGCTGGAAGTACCGGAGGTGTCCTAGGGTTGAGATTGGCTACGTTAGCTTCGAGTTTATCTAGTCTATTCATGATCATAGATATTGCAAGCGAGAGGTTGTTGGTTGCCTCTGCCTGTTCCTTGACTGCTTTCTGTATTTCGGACAATGTTTGATTAATGTTCGAGCTTTGCGCCGTAGTTTTGTCATTAGACACCTGAGCTTTCCTTATAAGAGGTGGCGGGGTACGGTCCTCGTCCATTCGGTTATCTGGCATTTCTTCGAGGCGCTCTTGGGCCGCGGAACGCATTTGACTAGAAGTTCTGTTTGTGCAGTTTTTAAGACTTTGAATTTCCCGAGTAAGTTGTGATATCAATTCTCTAAGCTCAGCGTTTTCTTTTTTCAGCTCTGCTATATCACTGGCATTATGCGCAGTCTCCCCCGAAGGTTCAGGGCGCGTCCCTTTAGCCACGTCTGACCAGCTCACCGTGAATGCCGGGTTCCCTTGATGGCCATTGCCACCCTTCGGCTTAGACCGGGATCTGGAACGGGATGTAGTGCACCTTCTCGGTCCCGGAGACTGGGTGGTGTGGCCTCTGGGCGTTGCGCAGGACCAGGACCTTGATCTGGACCCAGGCGTTGCCCTCGTCCGGAATTTGGACCTCTCGCGTTCGGTTGGCTTGGTGGTAGGGGGGTAGTTCTCCTCGAGCGTCTCTTGAAGTTGTCGGAGCCACTGGCGTTGTTTTACGATGTAGGGTGTCTTGAACTTGGCCTTGCAGAATTTGTCAGCCATGGGATGATCCTTGCCGCACAGCTGACATCGTGGCTGACAGTGGTGGTCCTCGCTCGGATCAGGCGTTCCACAACCCGCACATAGCTTGTCGTTTGGCCTCCAGCACACGTCACTCCTGTGCCCAAGTCTGTTGCATTGTTTGCAAAAGTCAACTTGTTTCCTGTATAGTGAACAGCGTGTGAGCACTCCTCTGTACATAACGTGCGTCGGGACTCTGCTGCCGTCAAAAAGGACTATCATTGTCGTGGTGTTGCCAAGACGTTTTGCTGCGATGGCCGTAGGATTTCGGGCTGTAATAATAGCTGCGGTGATGTCCCGTGGGGTTTCGTTCAAAGGAACTCCTTTAATTACACCTTTGGCAGTGAGTTCCGGGGCCGTCTCGTATGCTCCCACCTCATACAACTTGTCGTTGGCTTTGATGTGCTTGATGCCTTGGTACTTATCTGCATGGTCTTGGTTTGGGGTGCTAACGACCAAGATGTTCTAAAAATTATTCGGACAAATCGTGTCCGTCTCTCTTTCTTCATAAGGGATCTCGGCCGCTTCATACACAGCTTTGTCTAGCTCCGTTAAGCTAAGCTTGGATAGCTGCAGTCCTCCTCTTGGCCTTATAACTATCTTGAAGTCACCTGTCGGCAGTCTTGGCATTTTGCTGGCTCTGGTTATCCGGGATATCAGGTTTGCACCGCGCGTTCTAGGTGTTCGGGTAGGGCTAGGGCTACCACGGCGTTCCTGGCTACCTTTCTTCGCACGTTTTCTGTATCGAACTTCTGTCCACCCGTTGCCTGTGTCATCTTCTTGTTGGGTGACGTCTTCGTCTTCTCGTCGGGTGGCGTCTTCATTCTGCTGCGATACCTCCATTATTGATGATTACGGCCTGTATGGCGCGAACGCCGAGGCCTGGCTATCGTGAGGCCGCCCCAGTCGACGCGGAGCGCCGGTCGTAGGAGTAGTAGACGCTACTTGGTGGGGGCTGGTTTTCGGTCGTAAAATCTCAAAAAAATGATCACCAACCTTAGAATATGGTCTCTTCGGATTCTCGGTGACGAGAAGAATCAGATGGTATATAAATCCGAGCGGTGCCTGGCTGTATTCGCTGCGAAATCATTCTATGAGAACGGAGCCGACGTGAAGAGCGTCCATTCACCTCGGTGACCGCAGCGCCTCCCACACCCTATAAGGTGGACGGATATATGACCTTGCAGAGCTAACCCAAAATACTTATTTAGCGGCAAAGAACAGCATTATATTAAGATAACAATAATGTGTACACTCTGCGGGTTTTTGCCGTCGCCGCCATGTTTCATAATAAGTCTAAATTGATAACATGCCTGCGTGCATTGTGACTTTTACGAGCGGGTTAAAGCGCATGAGCGCTGCTGAAGCAGAGATAAATGAGCTGTCCCATTTCTCTCGCCTTATGCGATAACATTAAGCCACGTGTGAGAACTACCATCGAGTTTCGTGTTTACTCGCATATTCCTCGCACTTTTTTTGATGAAAAACCGATGCAAAGTTGGGGGGTGCGAGAATTACGCGAAGAAAACTTTGCACAAAAAACATAGAGTGAAAAAAAAACAAAACAAAAAGTGGCCACAAATCGGGATTCTCGCACTAGCAACTAACAGCAAGCTTTGAGAAGTACTAATTATAACTTACCTCAACAATAAAATCACAGGTTCAACACAAGGCAAGATTTATTTGATACGCAAAAGTGCAAGCAAATAGTCGAGAATCGGAATACCATACACAAAGCTTGTGGGCGTAGCGGTAGTATTCGTCGCTCAAGCGGAGTCGCTCAACAGGAGCCCCAAAAGGTAAGTGTAGGACGTCAGTATTGGGCTGACGGCTACTTAACAGAATCGTTCGCAGTTTCCTTCTAAAGAAATAGAGTTTGCCATCAATACCAGTTTTAGGCACACGGCAGGCCAAACATGTCTTGGTGGCTTTCAGCTGCCATCCTACTTAACAGAATCATTCGCAGTTTCCTTCTAAAGAAATAGAGTTTACCATCAATACCAGTTTTAGGCAAACGGCAGGCCAAACACGTCTTGGTGGCTTTCAGCTGCCGTCACCGGTAGCGAACATAAAACTCGTAAAATCCGAGGGGCCTACCGGCGGCCCTGTTGCCGTCGTTTAGGGCATGATCTATCACTTTCAACTTGAAAGCAGTCGTGTAGCTTCAGTATCGCCCCATAACATGACAAGATTACTGACGCAACATAGTAAACACGCCGCAATGCTCACTTGCCACTTTGGCTTGGCTTGGATTGAATTGAATCTTCATGCAATAATAGTACACTTGATGCTTAAGGGATGGCGCCATATGGCACGCGATATCATCAGTGGCTAGAACGAGCAGACGACATTATTGCGGCAGTTTTCAGGAGTGCAATAATTATTCGAGGAAAAAAAAATGTATTTTGGTTGGGCAAGGTGAGGGGTGCAAGAATGATGCGAGTGCGGGGATTACGCGAGTAAATACGGTACTCGGAGAGAAGACCACCGCTCTTGAATGGTGCATTCAGACGACGGACCGAGTCCGGATGTGGCGGGACGGGACGGCACGTCACGTGACCTCACATCAGCGATTCCTCTCGTCCGCGACTCGTCCACGTGGCTCGCGGACGGATGAACCCAACCTGTTTCTCACATCGGGATTCTGGCGGGAGAAAGCCGATACTTCAGCAGATTAGCTCGGGGTTTCTGGCAACCAGTAAACTTTTCGTCTGCTCGCGGTATGTCCTCCATGGCTCGCGGACAGCTGCATGACTGGTCGGCATCATCTACGCTTGAGCAAGGTTTACTTAGTTTTCGGGGGCTTTGTTCTCAGGTGAATAAATATGCAGTAATCACTTTTGGTGGTTCGGGAAATGTCGCCGCTTCGTTTGACATGCTAGATTCTTAGCAGTCATGGTGGTGAAATATTCTAACTTCTGCAACCGGCGACGTGCCGCTTCTAAAAAAGGATGGGAGACGCGTTCAGAAGTTCTACAAGTGGGGAACAATGTAGTTGAAAGAACATTCTGCCAGCAACTCTCTTTTCTCCTAAAGAATAACACTCCTCGTTCATTTGTCACAACGCGACAGACGTCGCAGTCAAGCGTCGCTTCTTGCGGGCATCCGTGTTGAATACTCTCAAACCTGTCTGCTTTCAGCGGGCGCAGGTGAGCGCCGAACCTGCTGTCGAGGCTAATCCGGCTGTTTTCTCCTAGGGCACCGTCCGTCGTGTGGATGCGCCTGCAGGCGGATCATCCGCGGATTAACCGTCCGTGTCCACGACAAATTCGGATTCGGTCCGTTGTCTGAATGCACCAGAACGAGCAAGGGGGACGGTGAACTTTGATTTCAAGGATGCGGTCGTGATCGCTGGCATGCGCTATCTCGGCTAGCATCAGTGCCCTTTCAACGCGAATAGGCTGTGTGAAAAGAGCACTTCTGGTGTCTCTCATTATATGGTGGTTTGGGGATGTTAAACCCCACATATAAAAAAAAAACTTCCCCTTGAGTGGCTGTGTTTGCCTACACCAGCGTATTGTAGGAGTTCCGTAATATTAGATCCTTCAAAAGAGTTGGCTGCTAGCCTTACTTGTTGGATTGAAATGCATGGCATATAGCTTTCAACGCGCCGTTGTGTTGCTAGAGCTTATCAGCTAATTGCGAAGGCTACGGTTCCGTGAACTCGCGGCAGAGCGCAAGACTGAAGCGCGTGAGGAATGGACCTCCGAAGATTTGTTATTGTGACCATGGCCTCGGAAAGTTTCCATCGTTGCCTAATCTGACATCCCCTCGGTAGTGACGACACCTCTGTTCTCATTGAATAAGTAGAGAAAAAAAAGGCAAAGCTGGACGTCATCGAGGGTACACCATGTGCACGCAGTGAAACCATGCACGCTCACACGACGTGAAAACCGTAGAGCGAGCTTTATGGGTACCTCGGAAAACTACCGTATTTACTCGAGTCGATCCCGATTCTTCGCCGACCCCCTAAGTCTAATGCCCAAAAAAAAAGTTACCTCAAATGTAGGCTGACCGAAACAGTGAACACACCGTTCACAAAGAGATAACATTTATTGAATATGAAGATGAAACAAAGCAGTTGGATCATGATGTAAATAACTAAAGAAACAAACAGCCGCATACAAAACATAGCCCTGTTCTGTGTGTATAGTCATTTTTGTTCGCGCTGCTTCTAGTTATTTGCATCATAAAAAATGCCGCGCTTGCGGATGCTGTGCTCATTTCGACTCGTCGCTGCTGCATCCCTCGACACTGACCTCTTTGTCGCTGTTGTCAGACAATGTGCAATCCTCGGTGCCATCAAGTGGATTGGATATGCTGCACTTCTAAGGCGGGAGGCTACCCCGAAAACTGAACTTTTTATCTTTTAAGATATCTTCATGAAACTTTTGGGGTATGTTCACTACATTAAAACAAGAAAAATGCCAAAGTTTCATGAAATTGTGTTTAGGGGTTCTAGGGGCAGTCTGAGGTCTAACTGGGGCGTTCACTTGTGTGCCTGAGGAAGAGCCGGAAAAATCTCAGGACATACAAGAAGGCTAAAATTTTTTGTGGTCATCCCTGAATAGGTATCCTAGGGCGCTAAAGAGCCGTTTTTTTTCAATTTCCCCTCCAAAAAATTTTATGCAACATTGAATTTGATGTAGCCAGTAGGTATGATATTTATCAAAAAATAATTGTTTATTAATAACAAAAGTCACCAATTAAAAAAAAATAAGCTTTTTACACTCTGGCAAAATCATCCGGAAGCAGAATAAAAGAAATGGCACGAAACGGCACACAAATCTGACAGCAGTTCTTGAGCGATCGCTTTTCTTAGCACCACAAGAAGCCGATTGATATGTGGGATTTGACGTCCCAAAACCACCATGTGATTATGAGAGACGCCGTAGGGGAGGGCTCGAGCAATTTCGACACCTGGGGTTTTTTAATGTGCACCCGAATCTGAGCGCACGGGCCTACAGCACGTCCGCCTCCATAGGAAATGCAGCCGCCACAGCCGGGATTTGATCCTGCGACCTGCGGGTCAGGAGCCAAGTACCTTAGCCACTAGACCACCGTGGCGGGGCACCACAAGAAGCTAAAAAATCCATTTTGAGGCAACGGGCTTTGAAAGTTCAGCATATGTGTTTTCCTCAAAAAGCTCCAGCAGAGTAGCTTGAAGTGTCCTTGTGCACTTTTTTCTTCTTTTGTCTTCCCTCCATCTTCTCTATGTGCCGTTTAGAATTTTTTTTCAGAGGTAGGGCATCTTTTTCAAAAGCCGGCTGCATCAGTTCAATTTTTTTTGCGCTGGTGTAGATTTGAGTTAGCGCGAACGGCGTCTCGGCAATTTGCATTCACATCGATTTCTTTCTTAGGTAGGAAATTTATTTTATTTTATTTATTTATTTACCGATACTGTCAGCCCTTACATAGGGCAATTGCAGGAGTGGAAAAAATGAGTACATGAAAACATAGCGATCCTTCAAGAACAGAACATAGTAAACAAATATCAGAAGTAACAAATTAGAGGACAATAATGAAGTCATAAAGAAGCGCAATCAAGAACTTAATCATTGAATGCACTAAAGCATGCAGAGACAAATAAAGCATTATTAATTACAAACAAGGATATGTGATAGGTATTTTAAAAACATGTCTATGGATGAGCTTGAAATGGCTTTATCGCTCAACAAATTCTATTCATTGATAGCTCTTAGAAAATGCTATACTTAAAGCAATCCGTGGAAACAGTAGGTGCAGGTATAAACATTGAATGGAAATGTCTAGAAGTTTCAGTACAAAAATATCGAAATATTCAGCGTACCTTATTTGAACACGGTCATGAATAATCAGGTAAAGATACTTAAGTTTTTCGTGTTTTGTACTAGCTTGAATCGAGGGTAACTCCACTAGTGCACACAGTTAAGATGCAGAATCTGTCCACCCATATTTATTAAATATAAATGCGTCCTCAGATGAAGGGTCGATGGCCCATGCACACTATAGGCCCCCAATGTCGAAGAAGTGCTGGATCTGGCGGTCTTAACAACACTCGGTGTCATGCTCGATGGTGCAGATTCAGACCACGTGCTGGATCCAGCGATCTCGGACACGGTCTATGCATTCGCGGCTCCAGGTACACAGGGTTTGTCGGATTCTGGACTGGTGGCAGCCGACAGCACAGTTTCGCCGGTGCAAGGATTTAGCCACTGGGTTTTGCTGCAGAAAAGCAGAATTTCGATTCTCGTAGAATCCGCATAACGCGCTGCCGTGCTTCGAACTAGCGCACCGTCTTCGGTTTCGTTGCCGACATCACCCACAGCAACAAAAAGTAAATGGCACAGAACTTGTGCAAAAAAAAGCGAAACTAATGAAAAATACAGCGCAAGACAAAAAGCCGACCGTAACCAATTGTCGATCGAAGCGGGATGGAGCAGAGAGCAACAGACATTCTTTATTCTATGGCAACAGCGAGACGAGTGCGCCAGACGTGACATCGCCACGAGAGACCGCCCCCGCTTCCAGCACAGCAGCCAATGGCGGATACGCTTTCGCCCGTGAGATATGAATAAGCTGTTCTGGCCAATCAGCAGTCTGCATTTCATCTTGCAGAAATGCAGATAGCATCTGAACCGCGCCGTTGACGTCATTTTGAAAGGTGGCAAGCGAGAGAGGAAAAATTCACGGTCAGATGAAGGTGGAAATGTTGTAGGCCCGTGTGCTCAGATTTGGCTGTACGTAACCGGAGGGGCGCCTGCGCAAGTAGGCGTTTGGTGTGTAGCGACACCACGAACCTGAGCTAACGGGGGAGTTTCGACTCCCTCCCACGCCTAGCCGTGCGTGGCTTTGCCGTGTCCGAGGAAAAGGGGATCCTGGGGGTTGAGCCGACGCTGGGTGATTGGACCGTTAAGGCCCCCCGGCAGAGGCAACACACCCCTTTGGCCCCGGCTTCACATAGACGGCACCCCTGAGCTGACCCACCCAGGGGAATCGGCAGTCGCCTTTTCCTATCTCTCTCTCCCTACATCTTCGTCTTTATCTCTTACTATTTATCTGTCCTGTCTTCTACTCTCTTCCGTTTACTTCCAAACTTCCTGGCGGCTAGGGTTAACCCTGTGCAAATAGCCTACCTTGGTCTAGGCGCATTGGGTTATAGTGGCGTTGTACGGCTGGAGTCTGCAGGTTTCAGCATTTGTAACCTTGCAGCGTCCCCTCGTTGGGCTCCGTGGTGGGTGGCCGCCAACGCTGCTGAACAACAATAAGGAAGACATGCATGGAGCATTCCCACTACTGTCTGATCGTACCGGCTTAAAGCCGGTACGCACCGATGATCTCACCAGAGAAGGATTGGCCACCCTGGTGCAGTATCTGGCCACCCCCTCCCGTAGGCATTCGTCAATTAACTCACGGCCCTCAGTCCCCACCAGCTGCGGAGCAACTGACCACGGCGGCGGTCAGATCTGCAAAGCAGCAGAGGGTGCTAGGAATCTCTGGATACGGACAGGCCACCATTGGAACTTGAACTTAGCAACGTTTAACGTTAGAACGTTATCTAGTGAGGGAAGTCTAGCTGTATTATTCGAGGAGCTAGAAGGCATTAAATGGGATATAATAGGGCTGAGTGAGGTTAGGAGGACAGATGAGGCCTATACTGTGCTACAGAATGGGCACGTCATTTGCTATCGGGGCTTGGCAGACAGAAGAGAACTGGGAGTAGGGTTCCTAATTCACAGAAACATAGCTGGCAACATAGAGGATTACTATAGCAATAATGAAAGGGTGGTAGGCATTGTAATTAAACTGAATAAAAGATACAAAATGAAGGTAGTACAGGCTTACGCGCCTACATCCAGCCATGATGACCCTTCAGTTGAAAGCTTCTATGAAGGCGTGGAATCGGCAATGAGTAAGGTGAAAACACAGTATACTATAGTAATGGGCGACTTTAATGCAAAGGTAGGGAAGAAGCAGGCTGGAGACCAGGCAGTAGGAGATTATGGCATCGGCACTAGAAACGCCAGAGGAGAGCTACTAGTAGAATTCGCAGAACGCAATAATCTGCGTATTTTGAATACCTTCTACTGAAAACGAGAAAACCGCAAGTGGACATGGAGGAGCCCTAATGGCGTAAATAAGAACGAAATAGACTTTATAATGACTGCACACCCAGGAGTCGTGCAGGATGTGGAAGTGGTTGGCAAGGTAAGATGCAGTGACCATAGAATGGTACGGGCTCGAATCCACCTAGACTTGAAGAAGGAACGACAGAAACTGATACGCAAGAAGCAAATCAATGAGCTAGCACTGAGAGGGAAAATACAGGAATTCAGAGTGTCACTGCAGAACAGGCACTCTGCTCTTAGCGAGGAAACCAACCTTAGCGTAGATACAATGAATGATAATCTGACGAGTATGATCACGGAGTGTGCAGTGGAAGTTGGAGGCAGGGTAGCTAGACAGGACACCGGCAAGCTTTCCCAGGAAACGAAGAACCTAATTAAGAAGCGTCAAATCATGACAGTGTCAAGTACAACAGACAAAATAGAACTGGCAGAGCTTTCGAAGCTGATTAATAGACGTAAAGTATGCGATGTAAGAAGGTATAACATGGAGAGAATTGAGCACGCTCTGAAAAACGGAGGAAGCGTCAAAGCAGTGAAGAGGAAACTTGGGATAGGCAAAAGGCGGATGTATGCACTAAGGGACAAAGAAGGCAAATTAACTACCAATATGGATAGGATAGGTAAAATAGCGGAGGAGTTTTACAGAGATCTGTACAGTAGCCGAGACAACCACGTCCTTAATACTATAAGAACTAGCAGTAACCCAGACGACACCCCACCGGTAATGATAGAAGAAGTCAGAAAAGCTTTGGAGAGCATGCACAGAGGCAAAGCTGCTGGTGAGGATCAAGTAACATCAGATCTGCTGAAAGATGGAGGACAGATTGTGTTAGAAAAACTAGCCACTCTATTGACGAGGTGTCTCCTGACGGGAAAAGTACCAGAGTCTTGGAAGAACGCTAACATCATCTTAATACATAAGAAAGGAGATGACAAGGACTTGAAGAATTACAGGCCGATCAGCTTGCTCTCTGTAGTATACAAGCTATTTACAAAGGTAATTGCTAGCAGAGTAAAGAAAACATTAGAATTCAATCAACCAAAGGAACAAGCAGGATTTAGAACAGGCTACTCAACAATTGACCACATTCATACTATCAATCAGGTAATAGAGAAATGCATAGAGTATAACCAACCACTATACATAGCCTTCATAGATTACGAGAAGGCGTTTGATTCAGAAGAAATATCAGCCGTCATGCAGACACTGCGGAATCAGGGCGTAGATGAAATATATATAAACATTCTGGAAGAAATCTACAGGGGATCAACTGCTACCATAGAGCTTCATAAAAAAAGCAACAGAATACCAATAAAGAAGGGTGTAAGGCAGGGGGACACAATCTCCCCAATGCTATTCACTGCGTGCTTACAGGACGTTTTCAGAAGCCTAGAATGGGAACAGGTAGGGATAAGAGTTAATGGAGAGTACCTCAGTAACCTGCGCTTCGCCGATGACATTGCATTGCTGAGTAACTCAGGGGACGAATTGCAACTCATGATTACGGAGTTAGACAAGGAGAGCAGAAAAATGGGTCTTAAAATCAATCTGCAGAAAACGAAAGTAATGTACAACAACCTCGGAAAGGAGCAGCGCTTTGCGATAGGTAATAGTGCACTTGAAGTTGTAAAAGACTATGTCTATTTAGGGCAGGTAATAACCGGAGAGCCTAACCACGAGATTGAAGTAACTAGAAGAATAAGAATGGGGTGGAGCACATTCGGCAGGCACTCTCAAATTATGACAAGTAGATTGCCACTGTCCCTCAAGAGGAAGGTATATAACAGCTGTATCTTGCCGGTACTTAGCTACGGAGCAGAAACCTGGAGACTCACAAAGAGGGTTCAACTTAAATTGAGGACGACGCAGCGAGCAATGGAAAGAAAAATGGTAGGTGTAACCTTAAGAGACAAGAAGAGAGCAGAGTGTATTAGGGGACAAACGGGAGTTAAGGATATCATAGCTGCAATAAAGAAGAGGAAATGGACATGGGCCGGGCATGTAGCACGTAGACAGGATAACCGCTGGTCATTAAGGGTCACCAACTGGATTCCCAGAGAAGGGAAGCGGGGTAGGGGTAGACAGAAGGTTAGGTGGGCAGATGAGATTAAGAAGTTTGCGGGTATAAATTGGCAACAGCAAGCACAGGACCGGGTAAACTGGCGGAACATGGGAGAGGCCTTTGTCCTGCAGTGGACGTAGACAGGCTGATGATGATGATGATGATGATGATCTCCAAGAAATTAGTGTGAATGGGAAAACGTGTCGAGCACTTCGAGACTCAGCGGCAACCATGGACGTTGTCCATCCTTCGTTGGTGTCTCCGGATGACTTTACAGGAGAATGCGCGTGGATCAGGCAAGTCGCCGAGGAGCAGAGTGCTTGCTTATCAATCGCTACGGTTGTTATTGAAGGCCCGTTCGGTGCGCTTCGCATTGAAGTGGCTGTGTCTGCCGTGCTTCCCGATCGTTTTTCTTATCTATTTTCTAATAACTCAGAGCAGCTTCTCAAAGAGCAGGGTAAATCGTTGTTCTCCAACTTAGCGTACATGGACCTCACCTGATCCCAGGCGCGGAAGCTTTCGCAGGAACTTGATTTTGTTCAATGTGCTGAAACACCACCTGCCAATGCTGCTGATCTCTGTGACCTTGGTGGCGAGTCGATGAAACATAAGACAGGAAATTTTCCGTGTGAGTCGTTTGAGCAGTCACTCGAGCGGCCCGTCCTCGAAGCGACCGGCGCGGTCTCCGTAGTCGGAAGAGACGACTTCGCGCCATTGAATCAGAGCGAGAGGAGTGCAACGCTCTCGCCTGTAGCGGAAAGTTGCAGTGAGTTGTCGATGGTTGATCGAAAAACGCTCATTCTAGAGCAGCGTGAAGACCTCTCGATTAAAGCGCTAATGGAAGGTGTAAGCTTTAAAAAAAAGAAAAAAGAATGTTTCCTTTTTTGGGAAAGCAGGGCTCCTGTATCGGAGCTACACAAATGCGCAAGGTCGCAAGTATGAGCAGTTCTTGGTGCCACAAAAGTATCGTTGCCAACTATTGGAACTGGCGCAGGAAAACGCGTAGGCAGGGCATTTCGGCATAAAAAAGACCAAGGCTAGAGTTTCCCTTGAATTTTGTTGGCCAAAATGCTGGAAGGATATCGAAGACTTTATACGCTCATGTGACACTTTTCAGAGAGCGGGGAAATCTACGGACAAGTGGAAGGCACCCATGAAGCTTGTGCCAATTGTCACAGAACCTTTTCAGCGCCTAGTAATTAATATTGTGGGACCATTGCCAGAGTCAAGACAAGGTTGTCGGTACATCCTGACGGCCCTCTGTATAGCCACAAAATTTCGGAAAGCAATACCGTTTAAGGAGCCCAATTCCCCTCATGTTGTAGATGCACTGCTATCTATATTTGCACGTGTCGGATTTTCTTCTGAAATCCAATGCGACAATGGCAGTGTCTTCACCAGCTGCCTTACCTCTACCTTTTTGAATAAATGTGGAATAAAAGTAGTTCACAGCTCGATCCATCACCCGCAATCTAACCCGGTAGAGTGTACGCATTCTGTTCTGAAACGGATACTGAGATCTTTTTGCTACGAGAACAAATGCGACTGGGAAGCGTGTATTCCTCCTGCTATGTTCACTTTGAGATCAGCTCCTCATGAGAGCACTGGCTTTAGCCCTGTAGAGCTTGTGTATGGCAAGAGTTTGAGAACACCATTGCGAATGCTATGCGAGTCCTGAGAGAGATTTGATGAGGACCCTAAGGTAGTTGCGTATGTTCTAGATCTCTTTCAGAAGTTTGGAAAAAAAAATCTTGTGGAAAGCCACATTAAACCTGCACAAGTGTTGTCGAAGGAGTACTACGAAAAATCGGCGAAGAAGCGCACCTTTGAAGTAAGTAGTCAGGTATATGCTGCTGCGGCCGTCCAAAAAGAACAAGCTTGATGTTCATTGGGAAGGGCCCATCAAAGTAATATCGAAGCTTTTTGATACCAATTATGAAGTAAAATTAGGAAGGTAGCCGAACAAATTTTACCTCAGTAACTTGATAAAACCATACGTTCAACGTCGAGTGGTCGTGAATCAGCTTTTGAATGCTTCCGAAGAAGACGGAGCAGAAGCTTTGACCTCTAGTGATGTAATCAAAAAGGGAGCGGAGGTAATCTTGGATCAGTTGAACCTAGAGCCTAGGTTAAGTGAATTCCAGAAGGAGGATCTGAAAAGGATTGTGTCAGAGTTTAAAACCTGTTTTCGGACCGTCCCGGAAACACGACGGTGATTCAACACGATATCAAGCTAACTTGTGAGGAGCCAATCCATAGCAAGCCATATCGATGTTTCCCTGTGCAAAAGCAGATCATGAAAGAGGAGATCGATAAAACGCTGGAGTTGGGAGTCATAGTACCGGGAAAAAGTGACTATACATCCCCTCTAATATTGATTCAAGTGCCCTGAAAATATCCGAGGCCATGCATCGATTATCGGCGTTTTAACGCCATAACTAGAGACCAAACTTATCCGATACCAAACCTAGAGGAGAGGGTGGAAACTGTGTCACAGTCTAGCTATATTTCCATGTTAGACCTCGTGCGAGAGTATTGGCAAGTCCCCCTTACGGAGCGCGCTAGCCGCTATGCTACATTCGTTTCTCCATTCGGAACGTATCGTTCACTTAAGCCAAGCTTTGGATTTAGAAATGCACCCTTTTGTTTTTCAGGCTTAATCAACCGCGTTCTAAATGGCCTCTCTGAGTTCTCTCTGCCTTATCTTCACAATTTCGCCATCTTTAAAACAACTGGGAAAAACATGTCAAGCATTTACGCGTCATGCTTAACAGGTTGAAACAAGCTCGTCTTACCGTGAAACCTACTAAATGTCACCTAGGGTGTGGCGAGGTGTCTTACCTGGGACACATTGTGGGGCGTAACAAGCGTAGACCTTCAGAAATTAAGGTAGCCGCCGTCGTGCACTATCCACGATCAACCACAAAATCTGAGATAAGGGCATTCTCGGGCCTAGCTGGATACTATCAGCATTACGTGCAAAATTACTGTAGCATTGCCAGCCCTCTTACTAACGCACTTCGAAAGTCTGAGCCGGTTAAAGTAGTATGGTACGCAGAAAAAGAGAATGCGTTTTGCAAGCCGAAACAGGTTATAAGCGAAAAGCCCGTTCTCATGGCACCCGATTTCCCTAAGAGAGTTGTCATTCAATGCGACTCGATTGATTGTGGCATGGGAGCTATATTGTGACATTAAGACAGTGCTGGTAACGAAAGGCCAGTTTTGTATTTAGGTCCAAAACTCAGCGGCAGGGAAGAGGCATACAGTACCTCCGAAAAGGAATGCGCTTGCCTCGTGTAGACCGTTCAAAAGCTAGCCTGTTATGTCTCCGGTTCGAGGTTTGTGGTCGAAACGGACCACTGTCCTCTAACCTGGTTAAACATGTCGCCTAAAATTGGCCGGTTACTCAGGTGGAGCCTGATATCCAAGAGCACACTTTGATCTTCGCTACAAAAAAAGAAAGCTAAACGCTAATGCAGACGCATTGAGCCATGCGTTTTAGTTAGTACCTTTTCCGCCTTTCGGTCTCTCGCTAGCGATTCGGGGCAAAATTTTGTCCTCATCAATACCTCAGCTGAGCGCTCTCGTCCAGAATGATCTCAAGGTGCCAAATTTTTGTTGCATTCTATTTCATTGCGTTGTTGTACGTGTAAAAATTTGAGTTCTCATTTTAAGAGTCTTGTGTCCCTCCCACTTGTGCCTCTTGATGTAGAGGGAACGAAATTCTGATAGACATGTAGCTAGGTATATGTTGTACTACCTTTATCTGGTGTTTTGTCGGGTAACCGAGGGCACTTGCTTGTGTCGTGTGTTGTCCGTTGTCGAACCGTTCTTGACAAGTTGCAGAACCATCGACAAGTGCTGTGACCTAAAGCCTTCAAAAGAGACGAGTGGAGCTGGCCGACAAGTTGTGGCAACAAGCCAGTGGAGCTGAGATCCGTCCTCAAGAAGGGGATGTGTTGACGGAACTGAGCCTAGAGATACATTCTCCCCACGGCCCTGTAGGCAAACCTGGAGGGACCTGGCGAACGAGCGCGCCTGACATCTGAACCACGTGGAAGCAGCTCGTCTTTCCCGTGAATTGTCTGGCGGCGGGGTGCTGTTAGGCCTGGAAATCAACACCGAACGTCAATGCCTCGGCAGTGGCAATCTGTGTCAAGGCTAGCGATCGAGCCTCCTGACGCGATCCACTCAACGACGTCATCAAGCGGGGGCGCCGGTCTGTCACACAACGCAAAGCGAGCTCCCTCAGCTCACGAGCCCGATGAAGCAATCGGCGCTTTCCAGTCTGGCGAGTCTTACGCAATGCGTGGCAACATCCCTCGTTCTTGGGTGCAACCACGCGCAGCGGCGGGTCCCCGTTAGAGGATTCTGACATCACGGGCAGCGGTGCTTCTGCTCGGACGTTGTTGACGCAAAGATCCACCCAGTGCCGATAAAAAAGCCAAGCGGCGCGTCGTTAGCGGTTGGCCGATGCCTGAGGAGAGAAGCCGACGGATGCGTGCGAGAGAAGACATCTCGGCTCTTCGAGCCCCTAAGCTGTCGGCCCCAGTACCGAATATGTGACGTCTTTACTTCTAAGCTTTACATAAACTTTGCCTTAACCCACCACCGTGTCGTTCGCTCGTCTATCAGCTCTGCGCAGAAGCAGTCGCGAGCTGAGTAACACACGCTACAAAACGACTGTTAACCTTGGCGGCGGAGTTCGGAGCAGTGGCGCCTTGGCGACCATGTTGGCGTCGCGCCTTCGTAACAACTGTCCCAGAGCTGAAGCACCTTCTTGGTTGTTCGTCTGCTTCTCAGATTCCCATCATACACTTTCTTACCCTAAGCTTACCGAAAAACTTTGATGATATTGATCAATATGGTTAACTTCCTCTTGTTAACCAGTCATTCCTTTTCGCTCGTATGTTTATCAGAAATATGACTACATGTAGCTAATAAAAACTTGTTTTACTCAACGGGTAATGTGCTGATTTTTTTCATCGCTTGGGTGACCATCACGGTAGAGCACCCATATTCATTTCTACCACGTTATCATATAGAAGACGTACTGATGTCGTATTTTCTGTGGCGAAATGCGAATTGGTCTGGCTCGAGATTGACCGTGGCTTCCTTCCATCTAACTAAAGAATTATAATTGGAGCAATTTATCGGTCCCCATCATCACCTTGCGGCGACTTTTTGTTTCACTTGATGATAGTCTAGGTTATTTGACGTAGAAAAATGACAGTGTGATCATTTTAGGTGAGATAAGCATTGACATTACAAATATTAACGCGTTCCACACTCGAAGTGTTTCATGGGGCACGGTTTAGAATATCTTCTAGATTCTACGATATGACGTGTTTCTCCCGACCGAACACCTATTGACAGTATACTCTATAACGTAATGTGTGCTCAAAAAGCCTATGGGGTCAATTTCATTCTGACAGACAATTAAACAGTTTTCTGCAATTAAATACGTAAACTATCAGCAAAACTAAAAGTCAATAAGCCTGCTTTTGACTCTGCAAAGTTCGTTGATAGGGTATCGTGCTTCGACTGGGGGGATTTATCACAAGATCCTTGCGTCAACAAAGCGTTCAATGTCTTGACCGAAAAACTCACAGCTTTCATAAACTTGTGTACGTCTGTATTCAACATATCACATATGTACTAATTTCCTAGAAACCCATGAATTACGAGAGGATTGCTACGCAGCATAAATAAAAATACATTCTTTACAAAATAGTGACTGAGTGATTGATATGAGGGGTTTATAGCCCCGAAATCAGCATGTGATTAAGAATTATCAGAGATGCCTTAGTGGAGGGCTCCAGAAGTTTCGACCACCTGGGGTTCTTTAAAGAGCGCCCCGATCTGAGCACACGGGTCTACAGCATTTTCGCCTTCATTTAAAATGCTGCCACCACAGCTGGGATTCGATCCAGCGATCTGCGGGTCAGCAGCCGAATACCTTAGCCACTAGAGCACCGCGGCGAAGCTCTTTACAAAAAAAGTAAATAAAGCTCCAGCCATTTAACTTGTCTCTCCGAGGCCGCTTTATTGTGTGTTCACAAATCCCTACTGTCCTACTCAAAAGATCTAAACGAACCTAATATTAATATAAAGTGCTTGAGAATGAGATTGACAGTAGAAAAAAATGGTACGTAGATCCCACGTACTGAGGCATTCGATGATATGCAAAGCACGAATGAGGAAGGATGAATTGTTCCATCAAAATGGGCAAAACTTACGAGGAGGACGTAAACTATGCCGTAAATGACTTTCATCTCATGAATATTACGTTTGCGCCTGGCATTCACGCGACACAATACAATACCATTCACACGACGCAATACTAAATTTGGTATATGTGAAGCTAGCGAAACAGCCATGAGTTCATCATGAGAATGGCATATAATCATGTTCTTACATGACATGAATGTCATTATTATCATGTTGGCGCCATTTATATGCTTTCGTCATCCATTCACGTCACGTAATACCAAACTTAGTCCACATGAAGCGAGGAAAACGACTGTGAGCGCATCATGAGGCATGGCATGTAGTCATGTTATTACATTACACGCATGTCATGTATATCATGTTTGCACCAGTCATATACATTTTTTTATTCACTTCACGCAATGCCAAATTTGGTATATGTGAAGCTAGTGCCACGACGGTAAGCGCATCATGAGGCATGGCATGTAGTAATGTTCTTACATGACACTCATGTCATATATATCATGTTTGCACCGTCATATATATTTTTCTCCCATTCACGTCACGTATTACCAACTTTGGTATATGTGAAGCTAGCGAAATGACCGCCAGCGCATCATGAGCGTGGCATCTAGTCATATACTTACACGACACGCATGTCATGATTATCATGTTTGCACTAGTAATACATTTTCATAATAATTCCCATCACGTGACACCAAATGTTGTGTATGTGAAGGTAGCGAAACGACTGCAAGTGCATCATGAGCTTAGCATGTAGTCATGTTCTTAAATGACACGGATGTAATGATTATCATGTTTGCACCAGTCATGTACCTTCACCATCCTTTCACGTCACTTTATACCAAACTTGACGCATGTGAAGCTAAAGAAACGACCATGAGCGCATCATGAGCGTGGCATGTAGTCATGATTTACATGTCACGCATGTCATGATTTCCGCGTGAGGGCTCTTCACTTATGTTTGCCATTCAGACATGTTATACTATACCAGTTTTGCGATATGCCATGTGTATGAACTCTCTGCAGGAGCAGCAAGACCTTTACATTAAAATCACCAGATTCATCACCATCACATACATGTGATGATTTTCATGTTTTGACTAGTTTTTTATGCTCGTTGATATGCCACCCCTATTTTGATATAGATCCCATTATCTAAACGACCAGGAGAGCTAAAAGTTGTAGGCAGCTAGATAGACAAATAGATAAATAAATAAACAAATCGATATATAATAGATAGATAGTATAATAGATAGATAGATAGATAGATAAATAGATAGATAGATAGATAGATAGATAGATAGATAGATAGATAGATAGACAGATACAGTCAAACGTGCCTAAGCTCACTAAGAAATGCTTGGCATTTAAAAACGAGAACGTAATGAAAAAAACTTTGCATCTCCATCAGTCAGACACGCTTACGATGAAATTTTCGGATGGCACCAGCACCATCGCTATCGCGAATTCATTTAATGAATGACTTTTCAAAAACTCTGTATCGACTGTCACTACATTGACTTCACGGCCTTGCGTGTCTTACTCTTTTTTCCTGAAACCCACATCATCTGATGAAGTTCTACACATACAAAAAGTTTGAAGACAACAGGATGCGACCTAGATTTCATTTACCCATCCAAAATCAAACTTTTCTCTCATTTTTTCATTTGTGCTTTAAGATCTTATCAACACCGCATTTCGTTCTGACGTTTTTCCTACTATCCTCAAACAAGGAAAAGTAACACGTGCATTCAAAAAGGGAAACCAAAAACTTTTCTGTAATTAATGCCCATTAACATTCCTCCCATTTTTTTTGTAAGGTTATTGAGAAACTCATCGCTAGTCCTAACAAAATTTAATCTTTTGTCCTTTGAGCAGTTTGGTTTTCGTGCTAAGCTGTCTACCGAATTAGCACTAATGAAGCTGATAGCTTAAAACGATGTATCGATTAAGATCCAAGGGTAGAGGTGGTATTTATTTACTTACCTAAAGCGTTTAATACCACTATCAATTTTGTTTGCTTAACTTGAAGTTGGTCTACTTTGGCCCTTTTCAGTGCTGCCAACGTTTGGGCAATTTCCCCAGATATAGAGAATTTTTGTTCTACTTAGTACAAAAAGGGAAATTTGTGAACATCTAGGAAATTTTTCGCTGCCAAGTCAAGCAAGCAAATCGACGGAGGGACCTCCCGCCCACAACCTTTTTAGAGACGATAGTCTTTCTTGGAGACCTTCGACGCAAAAAAAATTGGTCTGTCTATCTGACTTTCTTTCTGTACATGTGTCCGCTTGTCCAACATTAACGGTACCCTAAAAGGCACCAGACGATGCCCTAAATGGCCGATCACATCCGCAGCGCCCACCAAGATTGCTCAAGATTCAGCGTTCATACTTGTGCGATTGTCAATTAAAAAGCAATTATTGCGCATATCTAAGGCACCATAATAACACGTCCATATTCTGTATGTGTGTCTTTTACTGGAAAAAGCATACATAAGTAATTCTAAAGACCACAGCGTTTATCACGCTGCACTGACCATGCAACGCTTGCACGAAAAGGCATATGTTCCCAGCGCTTTGCTAAGACGACACGGTGGTCGCACCTACCCGTCGTCTTGAGTTCTACACTTTATCACCTCCGAGACGGGCGGGCACGCCGCGCGCTTAGCTTTCCAAGATAACTGCCAGATAGCGCTCATGTCTCACGTGTGACGTGACTTGATGCGCTCGTTCGCCTCCGCTGCACGCTCGAGGCACTCTAACGCAGCGCCTCCAGAATACCGTTCACCGATTTTCTTGCGCAGAACATCTAATAAACGTTTTGTTCACTCTCTCCAGACGCAAGACTATCGTCTTTCGACGACATTTGCAGTGTAACATGCAGATACGGGGCCAATTTTTCTCTTCTTTCTTCCACCTTTTTTCGTTTAGAACCCACCTACACTCACCCAAAGGCGCTCTGCCATACCCAGCAGTGGTTCCGAGGGGTGCAAGGGGGCGACGGGGCTGGTCTCTGCCCCCAACGCAGTGTCAGCGCTCTCGTCTCCCCCGCTTCATCGCGGTTCATTAGGTTATAACTCTGTGTTCTCCGTATTCAACGTTGATTGCCCGAATCTCGGTTTGCACGAAAGAAAAAAGTGCTCACTCCCCCTTTTGCAACAACATCCCATTTTCTCGCCTTTCACTCGCGGCGTCATTTTTTGTTGTTTTTTATGGGTTTCTCTTCTTTGAAAACGTTGTCACGTTCTAGTGAGCTACCCCGCGGAGCCATGCGGCTCCGCCAAGGCCACGAAGGTTTCTATGAAAGTCTTGGCCAGTGCAGTAGACGGGTTGTATGCAATTATTTGCACAACTGAAAAAAAGATTGAAAATAAAAACACTAACTACAGTGAAATGACGTTGTTATTTAGTGCAATTTTATCCTAAAATTACCTTCCATCAATTATTAAATTAAGCCCTCTATTACAAATTTCTAGCGTCCACTAAAACAATTTTTACTAATCACACGCATCACCTGACCGTATATGTACATTTATATTTGTATTAGTTTAAATATATTTGTACGTATGTATGTGCGCAGGCTCACTATGTATGTATATCCCTTGATAAGTATTTACATGTATGCTAGTTTGTTAGATTAAAATAGCTGTCCAATCGACAATCCTCGTTTACGTTATTTGTACTTAATGTAGCAGGAGGTCCTCCTTAGAGTTTTCACTTTGGGACCTCCTTCTGTATTAAGCGCACTTTTTTCATTGTATTGTAATACTGTAGTGAATATATTGAATGAAAAAGTTACTGCGACAAAAAGCATGTGAAGAGGTAAATCATGTTTTAGCCTTAGCGTTTTCGGTGAGTGTAACATGTGCTTACGTTTCATTATTTCATCTCAAATGCGCTCTAGCGCCTTGACACTCTAGAGCGGAGTGGAGATCAAGTGGGCAGCAATAAGAAGAATACTAATGTTTCAGCGAACACTTCCAAATATATTTAAAGGTTGACTGTTGGATATTGAACACTTTAAGCTCGTGAGATGGTCTACGTGAAGAGGTAGATGTTACTAGTAACACAAAAAGTGAAAGGCATAGTAGACAAACTGAGGAAAATTCATTAGGTTTGTTCCTAAGTAAATAAAGCCCCGCCACAGTGGTCTAGTGGCTAAGGTACTCGGCTGCTGATCCGAAGGTCGCGGGATCAAATCGCGGCAGTGGTGGCTGCATTTACGATGGAGGCGGAAATGTTGTAGGCCCGTGTACTCAGATTTAAGTGCACGTTAACGAACCCCAGGTGGTCTGAATTTCCGGAGCCCTCCACTACAGTGTCTCTCATAATCTTATGGTGGTTTTGGGACGTTAAACCTCACATATCAAGCAATCTAAGTAAATAAGGTATCGCCACTATTTTCATTCACAAAATTTAGCCGTGGATTTCGTTAGGTAGATTCTCCTGGAACGAATTCCTATGATTCCACCAGCTTCGACGTATTAGTTTTCGAATATCACTTCATCGCTAGAATTGTCACAGGTGATTCCATGCCAACTGTCCCAACCAGGGCACTCGCCGAAAATCAATTTCAATCAAATATATTCAGAAAATTACAGACGTACAGGCATTAGCTCTGAAGTATTTTCTCAAGATATTTTGAGCGGCAAACATTTTTTCCCACAATTTGAAACTCACAAAATGTTAGAAAGCCAGGTACAAAAAAACAATTCCCTATAAACGGCTCGTTTCAAGTATTTTTGAATACTTGCTTTTTGAGTTTTTAGAGCAACTTTCTTTCATTATAAAACAGTTAGTCATAATAGTCTGAAACTTTTTGCTCTTTAGATTGTACACCAAACTATGTAAACTGCAGTGTTTTCGAGAGTATTTCTACAAAGCGCAAACATTGATAGAATCCATAAATTGCTTTTATCACACTTTCCATAACACGAAATACTTACAAATATATTTGTGTTGCTGGTGTGTGGTGCATAGGCTCTAAACTGAAATACTGAACTTGGCAAAAACGCCACTTTGGTCTAAGTGGATACTCCTGTAGCACCCTACAGGAATCCAAGAAGATAATCACGAGAACAGGGCATTCGATTGAGAATCATACCAACTTTTGCACAAAAAGATCAATCGAAGTCTTTCTTGCGGCGAAAAACAGTCTTTTTTTTTGCGGCGAAAAACAGTTTAGTCCCATCATTGCACTGTTTTGCTATGGAGCTAATTCACCGCATAAAAAAGTTGTAGTGCATTTACGAGACATGACTGAAATTCCGCTTGTTCGTACTATCTTTTGTATACTGCATATCGGGGTGATAATAAACAGTGTCAAAGATATAACAATGCGAATGAAATATATGTCACTATGCTCCCAGTAACGAATCGCGTTAAATTTATTGCATGCGACTATAAGAAGCCATGGGTTCTAAAAAAAGCATGTCGGAACGTTCATGTATAACGTAGGAAAGAGGCGTGAGCATGGTCATATATAGCTGATCCACAGAAGGTTCAGCTATGTAATCCGCATGTGGTGCACGACGGGACCACGCCCTGCGCATTCACGCCTACCGTGGGTCTTCCGCGACGCTATGGGCGGAGTACGCCAACCTGTTTTCCACAGCTTGTTTGAGTGGTTGCAGGAAACAGGTTTTGGTTAAAGTAGGACTGTCAGTCTGGTAATATGTACTGTTTTACAGCAGTTGTGAAATCACATCAATTTTTGATGGTGTAGTCACCGGCCGCCACGCACGCTGCGTGCCTCACGCAATAAATATAACGTAATTCATTATTGGGAGCATTGTGGCATATATTTGATTCGTATTGTTTTATCTTCAGCACTGTTTATTATCACCCCGACCTGTAGTATACAAAAAAGAGTACTAACAAGTGTAATGTGAACCGTGCGTTGTAAATGCACTACCACTCTTTTTTTATTCAGTGAATCCTGTTGGATTGTATTGGCTCCAAAGCAAAACACTGCAATGGTAGGACTAAACTTCAAAAATGTTTATCTCCGCTAAAATAAGAATGAATTTGATTGAACTTCCCGTGAAAAAAAGTTGCTATGACACGTAGTCGTATGCCCTTTTCTCCTTATTTTTTTCCTTGGATTCCCTTAGGGTGCTACAGACGTCTGAACTTAGACCAATGTGGCGTTTTTGCCAAGTTCAGTATTTTAAGTTAGAGCCTATGCATCACACACCGGCAACACAAATATACTAGTAAGTATTACGTGTCATGAAGAGTTTGATAAAAGCAATTTATGGATTCTATCGATGGTTGCGTTTTGTAGGAAAATTCTCCAGGCACTACAATTTACATAGTTTTGTCTACGCTCTAGTGTCAAATTTTTCAAGCTATCATAACCAACTGTATTATAACGAAAGAAAGGTGCTCTAAAAACGCAAAGCAAGTATTGAAAAAATGCGTGAATGAGTCACTTTATGGAGAATCATCTTTTTCTACATAGTTTTTTAATGTTTCATGAATTTCAAAAGGTGGTGTTGGGTGCAAAAAATATTTGCCACTCAAAATATCTTCGAAAAATACTTTAGAGCTAACGCCTGTATGCTTGTAATTATCTGAATTTATTTGTTTGAAACTGATTTTCGGCTAGAGCTCTGGTTGGGACAAATGTTGTGAAATGCCCCTCATTCATTTTTTTTCTTGACAAAACATCCCTTTATGTATTGAAGCCCGAAATTAAGCGACGACGTGGTTCAACACGGCTTCATACAGACCCCGAGCAGCTGATTGGCCTCACATGTCCAAATAGTGAAGAAAGAAAGAAAGAAAGAAGAAGAAAAGAAAGAAGAAAAGAAGGAAAAAAAGAGAGATAGAGCGAAAGGGAGAAAAAAAGGACGGCGCAATTGCGCAATGTTTGCGTAACCTGCGGCTTGCAAACAAATTAACGCGTAGGGACACCTATCCCTAGCCTCGTATAGACGACGCCTCGACCGCCGGCATGAAGGATAGCAATTTTTATTTATTTGTTGGACCTGTGCTTCGAGTATTGGTAGTCCCGATGGCTGAACTTGACCACTCCACGACAGCCTTCAATATATCTAATGGCTTATAAAAATTCAGTGACACATGATTCGAGCTGTAGCAACACACTTGCAACATTCGGACTCATGATCGATGTATTCTTCGCGGCTTCAAGTAGCAGATGAATCTTTGCTACCTAGATATTACTGGGATTTTTTCAGTCGACTGTGTGACTCATATGTATATATATACATAAAGTCGAAGCTCTCGTCACTAGCCTAAGCTCCAATGACCTGGGCCCACGAAAGTGGTTTATTCTGAGTCCTGTCTTCGTACGAGATGGCGCAATTTTGGATCCCTCGACAATTCGTGCTGTCGCTGCACTTCCTAAACCGACAATGAAATGCGTTCGCTGATTTCTGTGCTTTGGAGTTTAGTATATACGCTTCATTCGCAGCTTCCCACAATTGAAGTGCCTTTCACTGACTTCTGCAGCGGCCGCGATCTTTTGGTGTGGCGATACATCCAGCAAACTTTCCTGCATTCTTAAGTCACTTTAAATCTAGCGAAATTTTGATCGGCTCGCCCCAAGTGATCCAGAGAGAGCAAAGTTTATTATGACGGGAAAGCTGAGAGCTCCCCAAGTGAAACAAGAACACTGGTGGTGTCGACGTCGGCACTCTGCTTGCTCATCGCATATGTGACCTTCACGGGTTACTCGTTGCTTATGCCATATATGCACCTACGAAAGCACGCGCGAAAATACAGAAGCGTGGTTGAGCCCCGAACGCTACCTTCCCCCTCCGTCGAAAAGAAGTTCCACCTATAGAGTGCTCGTGTGGAACATGTACGGCGTGTTTCCACTCACCGTAGCCGACGTTCCTGTGTAGCGAAGCAAGAATCCCTGCATTGCTTACCTTGTGAACTTATACTGCGAAGAGACGTTCTAGTATTTTTAAGTTAGCCATTTAAGATATCATTTCGATCTTCGCGACAGTTGCGCTACCATCGCAACTACCTGTGTGACTGACGCAAATGAATCTCATCCCGTGTGTCCAAACGAGCGCTACGAAGGGGGCGCACCGCCGAATGCTGGCGACAGTGATGATACCAAGCTCTGAGAGACGCCTCAAGGTCAACGCTAAAGAAGAAAACAAGCATCCAAAGACTCCCCAGTCGCGCCGTCTCTTCCCTCGGAAGCGTAGTTTCACCGACCAACCTCCTCACATCGGCCACCGCGCAAGCCCTGGAAAGATCTGGAAGGAAAGGGGCGTGGTGATTCAGAGTTGCAGACACGTGACACAACTTTGCATCACCACTCCCCAGCCTTGGCTGTGCGTCGCGGCGACGAAACAATTAGAATTTTGTGGAATCTAGCGCGAAAGGTATTTCAAGCGAGCAGTGGAGAAGGGAGATCAGGAGATGAAGGAAGTTTGCGCCATAGTGCGTAGGGTCTTTCCGCCGTGTCGGTGAAGGCTTTTGTCCTCAGTGACAAAGCAGAAGAAGACTAATTACGCCAGTGTGCGTAGACAGGAGATGAAGGAAGTTTTGCGCGAGGTTGCGTAGGGTCATTCTGCCGTGTCGGCGAAGGCTTTTGTCGGCACTGACAAAGCAGGTAATGAAAAGGATTTCCACCTGAGGGGTGAAGGCTTGTCCTACAAGCAGAAGAGTGTGTCTTCCGCCAGAGAGCAAAGACACGTCCTGCAATCGCAACGCGTGGGAAGCTGACGTATTACCGCCGAAGAAGTTTGGTGCTTGGAGAATGGCCAATTTAAGACGCAAGGTTTCGTGGAAGGGAAACTTCGGGGGAAGCAGATCGACAACAGCGCTGGACGTTGAGCGAGTATTTCCTAGGAAAGAAACATTCACACTTTGTTCCAAGGACATTCGACTAAATAAGTTTTCGAACTCTAGTCTTTAAGTGTCTTGGTTGTTTGATGGATGAGATTGCATTGTAGCGCGTAATCTTGTTTGTGTCCGTTCTTTCGAGTGTAGCTGATTGTACTGTGTAGTACGTTGTTTCATTGGTGTCATATCGTATTCAACTATTGTCGAGTGTGCATATTTGTGTAATATTTGATCTGCCATATTTGAGAATATAATTTTGTGTTGTTTATGAATTCTCGGCTCTGACTCGTTCTATGGGCCACAGCCGGCGTCCGCTGGCGCGCCAAATAGGACCACTTCTAAGTTGTCCGCGCTTTCGTGGTGCAGTTCAGAGGGCCAATACAACGGCCCTTGGAATTAGCCCAGCGATCGCCTCCCTAATTAACGGGACTGGTGACGCCATGCCATCCACGTTAAGTCTTATTCGCGCCTTCAACACTGAGTCACAGTGTTCACATGACGAAGGTGTGAAGACTTGTACTTTCTTCCGGCTTTGCTAACGTAGAATGCACTGCTGCCACCACCAGTAGCGTTGCCGGGAGGGGGCGGGGAGTTCAAATCCATTTGCCCTCTAAAATTTTTCAATTTCGCTTGCGTATATATAAATACGCACACATGCAAACGCACCCGCAAACATACATGAAGTATGGTTGAGCCCTCCCCCTTCCCTTCCCAAGAAAAAAAATGTGCCTAGGCCCCTGTTGTCCACCGCTACAATTGTTGCATCGCGCGCAGTGCCGCGAGAATCTTCTTGCCATTTCCCTGCTTCGTAACGACCACTGAGGCCCTCTCAGCCCTTTGGACTATGTTGGAAATTGTATGCTTTTTATTGCTCCTGCTACCAAGAGAGAGAGAAATGAATAAAAGGAAGAGACAGGGAGGTTAACCTAGACGAACTGGTTTGCTACCCTATGGGGGTGGAGAAGAGGGTCGAAAAGAGGATAGAAATAGAGAGATAAAAAATAAATTAGAAAAAAAACCACATGCGCACACATTCAGGGAGTTCCGATCACAGTCATTTGGACAGGCCGGTTGAACGCAAGAAGCGCAGGAGCGCCTTCACAGCCTTCTTCTGCGACATAAAGTCCTGTCGGCAGCGCAGGATTCTTTCTTCCGAAAGAGGCTGGTCGTCCAGTTCATCTAGTGCATTGCAGAGTGACTGTCTCTGCGAGCAGTATTGTGGGCATTCACATAGAATGTGCCAAGTTGTTTCATCACTGCCACAATGGTCGCATGCAGCAGTGTCAGCCATTCCTATGCGGAACGCGTACGCGTTGGTAAATGCGACGCCCAACCATAATCTGCACAACATAGTAGCGTCTCGTCGGCGTAATTCTGGAGGAATTCGAAGACTAAGAGTTTGGTCCAAAGTACCTAACCTTGCATGGATGAAATGTGACTCGTTCCATTGTGACGAGGTGCGCTTTGCGAGCAACCATGCGAAGTTTCCGTGCAGCGTCCATTCTGGAAAGCGGAATTGATATTTCATCGCTTTCAGTATAGGCAGAACGGACAGCTCGATCGGCCCGTTCATTGCCAATTATTCCAGAATGACTTGGGAGCCATTGAAAGGCTATTTCATGTTCTTCCTCAATGAGTTGGTGAGTCTTTTCTGCAATCTCAAATACCAGCTGTTCGTACGGGCCGTGGCGTAAAGGTGATAGAAGGGATAGCAGTGCCGCCTTTGAGTCACTGAAAATTGTCCATTTTTGTGGCTGTTGGTCGTTGATGCATTGCAATGCGGCACAAAGAGCTGTGAACTCTGCTCCAGTTTATGTCGTAAGGTGGGAGGTCTTGAATTTTCTTGTCGTGTCTTTTATCGGTATAACAAATGATGCCGTTGAACTCTTCTGTAAAACAGAGCCGTCGATGTATACGTGTATACAGCCTTGATACGTCTCGTATAACAAGAGCAGAGCAAGCTGTCTAAGAGCAGGTGACAACATATCTGCTTGTTTCTGGATGCCAGGTATAGTTAGCCTGATGTTAGCCTGAGTCAGACACCAGGGAGGAGTTGAAGGCCTGGCGGCGGGTGTGAAGCATGTTGGCAAAGAATCGCGATATGTGGTGACCATTTGTCAAAAAGACGAACGTGGTCTATTTGCTGGTAAAGAGGCTAGGTGGTGGGAGGGTGTTCGAGCAGTATGCCTTATATGTGTCCTGAGTGCCTCAACGTCAATATGTGTCGTGATGAGGTGATCACCGGCGATAGCTATAGTAGCCATTGTAGACGCACTACGAGGCAAGCCGAGGCAAACCCGGAGTGCCTAGGACTGAACATTCTGTAGCGTTCAAAGGCTTGTTTTGCTTGCATTGGTCAATGCCGGTAAACTGTACCGCAGAAAACCGAGAAAAAGTACTCTGCACAGCTGTAGCATTGCACTAGGAGACATTCCCCAAGTCTTCCCTGCAAAGAACTTCAGTATATTAGAGATGTTCATTAACTGTTTCTCCATGTACGAAACGTGATCGCTCCATGAGAGATTCCTCTCAATTATGACGCCCAAAAACTTGTGCGATCGAACGTATGGTACAGTTTGACCATTGATGCTTATAGTGTACTTTTCCAAGGCTTTCGTGTAAAAGCTACGAGGGCGCATTTCTCGGAAGAAATTTTCAAGCCTCAATTTCGTAGGTAGCGTAATGTTTCAGTGGAAGCTTTTTGAATTCTCCCTCGTAACTGCAGGCGTGTTACAGCCGATGCCCAAACGCAGATATCATCTGCGTACATTAATAGCCTGACCGTGCTTGGCAGATGCTCAATGAGAGCAATTAACGTAAGATTGAACAGCACAGGGCTGAGTACGCCACCCTGGGGGACGCCACGGTGGCTGTAATGTGGAGAGGTTGGACCGTCTTCAGTGCTGACAAAGAAGGATCGCATTGACAAATAACTACGTATCCAGCGATACATCTGACCACCTACTCCTATATCTTCGAGAGCGGTGAGAACAGCTTCATGCGTAACGTTGTCATACGCCCCTTTAACGTCTAGGAACAAAGATGCGCAGAGACGCTTACGGCCTTTCTCGTGTTGGACGTAAGTGACCAGGTCGACTACGTTGTCAATCGATGCTAGACCACGTCGAAATCCTGCCATGGCATCTGGGTAGATGATGTTACACTCCAAGAACCACTCCAGGCGTCCCAGGATCATCCTCTTCATAACTTTGCCTACACAACTAGCCAAAGCGATCGGACGATAAGATGAGAGCTCCAACGGTGACTTGCCTGGTTTCAGAAGTGGAACTAGGCGACTTGTCTTCCAGCTTGTCGGGAGCGTTCCATCTTGCCAGGATTTCTTGTACAACTCCAAGAGCAGGATTCTCGCGCGTTCACCCAGATGACACAAGGCCCTATAAGAAATTCTATCGGGCCCTGGTGCCGACGTGCGTCCACACAAAGCTAGTGCTGCTCTGAGCTCCCCGATTGAAAAAGACATATCCATGCGGGAATCCAGTGTTTGTGGACAGTTAGTCGAGGACAATAGGCTATTGGGCACTGCGAGTGGCCCAGATACTCTGGCACAGAAGTCTTCTGCTGCGTCAATGCCGCGTCTCTGTTCAGAAAGTGCGAGAGCCCTGAATGGTGACCACTGAGTGGGTTTTCTGCGGAGACCTCGTACTGTCTTCCACAATTGGGATAAAGGTTTTCGTGGGTCAAGTGACTCACAAAAAACAGCCCAACGTTGTGACTCGAGTTTAATTATCCGGCGCTGAATCTTCTTTTGTATACGTCGAACAATTCGTAAGTCTTCTATTGCCTCCGTGCGGCGGTATCTTCGTTCAGCACGCCGTCGGATTGCTCGAAGTCGTTCTAGCTCGATGTCAAATTCCGTTACTTTGGGAGAGCTGGTGAGGGTACACGTAGTATCCTGTATTGTGCTTTTAGTTATCTCCTCTATGTCGAGGGATATGTTTGCCTCACATTGGTCTTCCATGCGAGACTGGAATTTCAACTAGTCCACTCTCTGAACACTATCGCGTACCTTAGCATGAGACAATCCTTCGATTTTGACGTAAGTGGGAATGTGGTCACTTCCATGCGTTTCTATGTCTGGAAACCACTCAGAATGCCTGAGCAGGCCTCGCTCGTGAAACAAAGGCCAGGTCAAGGCAGCTGCTATACTTTGAACCACGTAGGAACGTTGGACTGCCATCATTTAGCAAGAAAAGTTGGTTGTCGGAGGCGAAGGACACCAACTTTCTCCCTTTACCATTGGTCTTCGAACTTCCCCAAATTGTATGATGGGCGTTGAAGTCGCCAATTAAAATGCATAGGTGAGAAGTTGCTGACAGGATACCTTGTAGTCTTGTATGGTCGAAACGGCTTGACGGAGAGAGGTAGGCACCCACAACCGTGATGGTAAGTCTCCTTTTCACTGTTATACTTATATAATGATTGTCGTCATGGGGTGACACCGGACGATGGATGTAGGTGAGGTCGCGGTGAATAAACATCAGAACTTTGCTATTGTCCGCAGTTGTAGACGACATGAATGACTCGTAACCAGGAAGTCTGATTTCTTTCTGTAAATTTGGCTCGCAGATGACAATGATGGGGAACTTATTGGTGTACACGAACCGATGGAAATCGGCGATGAGTGACCTCAGTCCCCGGGCATTCTATTGAATAATCGCTGCCTTTCGGACCTCTTCTCTGAAAGACAGTGGCTGGTGAGCCATTATTTACTCAAGCGCTGCGAGTACTGGACTCAAAGCGTCCAGTAATTGCAATGCACTTCTCGATGACGGTGTGTGCATGTTGCTTAACAACAAGCGAATGGCGTTAATTAAGGGTCGCAAAAGAGCTATCACTTGCTGATCTGTGTTCTGCAAGTCCTCCATTGCAGCAGCTTGCTTTGAAGAAGACGGCTTCTGCTGCGCCTCTTCTGAGCGTTGTGTACGCGTAAGTGGAGGCCACTCTTCTGTAGAGACTTGCCTGCCCCTTTGCTCTTTTGCCGTGCTGGAAACTGCAGCTGGCAATCTTTCCTGATGCGTCGACGTATTGCCTGAAGTTGGCGCTGTCCGACGTGAAGACCTTCGACGGCGACGTTGTCTTCGCTGGATTTTCTCAGCAGCTTCTTTGTGGGTTGAGCTGTCTCGTACCATTTGCTTCCAAATAGAAAATTCTTTCTTTATGTGCGGACATTCTTCCGAAGAAGCCTTGTGAGCACCCTGACAGTTAGGACACTTCAGTGTGGTAGCGCTACAGTTGTCTTCCGCGTGTGGTTCGGCGTACCAGGGCCACGCTGTGGAGCTCCTGCAAACACCCTTTACATGGCCGATCTTCTGGCAATTGAAGCATTGCACGGGTTTAGGAATAAACGGTCGAACTCGTTGACGAAAGTGGCCGACCTTCACGTATGCGGGAAGACAGTGACCTTTGAACGTTACTCTCACACAGCGTGTGTTACCAAGTCGTCCAACGCTGACAATGACGTTGTCTTGACTCGCTGGTTTTATAAGTATTGGAAGGTCTGTGTTTGGGATTTCCGTGTTTATGTCGTAAATGACTCCTGATGTGGTCGCACCATCGGCTGGTATGATGGACCTAACTGCAATGTTTCCCAGTTGTGTTACTTGTTGCAGCGTGCTCAGCGCACTCGGGTGCACCACATCGACATCCAGAATGTTTCTTCTTGTATTAAGCCGTACTTCTTTAATCTACTTCGGCACAGTGTTCTCGAAATAGAGCGAAAGCGCTTGCCTGTTCAGAGCACGCAGGCTTTCGGTAGCGTTCTTTGGCACGAACAGGATGGAATGGGGCCATCGCTGGGGCGCCGTTTTCACGGTGGCTGTACTTGACACCGGCGATGGATTGGTGATCCGTCGCTTGGCCTTGTGGTGCAGGACAGGTCGAAAGCAGTCGTCTGAGGACTCCTCGCTGGATGCGGAGTACAGCTCAGTGTCATCGCTCTCACTGGAAGTGTTTCCTCGCTTCCTCGAGGTTGTACGTTCATTACCGCAACGTACGGGGCAATACACCCCACAACTGCAGCGAAAAGTCTAGAAAAGCACTGAGACGAGCGAGATGTGTTCTACAAAAAAATCACTTCGTCTTCCTCCTCCTCCTGCTACCAAAAGATAGATTATTGTTGTGATCGATCGAGCATTTAGCAGAGAATTTACCCTCGCCATCTTTATTGGCTGGAAATGTTGCCTCTGAAGTCACACCCCCTTAGGCATGCGCAGGGATCCCGTTGAGGAAGGGCGGGAGCAATGGTGCATCGCAGCACCCTCCTTTCCATTAAAAGATTGTATGGACACATTTTGCGCACCCCCACCCCCTTAGGTGACTAGAAGGGTTCCCTGCTCCCTAGTCAATCTACGGAGCACATTTAGCGCCCTCCTCTTAGGTGATTAAGGGTGGTGGCCGCCTCCTATGCCCCCCTCGGGCACACGCCTATGCACATCACGTCCTTCTACAGCATGGCGCTTTACGAGAGCAGCTCATTGACCGAATGACCTGTATTTTTGTCTGACGTCGTCAAGAAATTCTATAGACAAGGTCTTTCCCCGATTCACCATAGGTTACAATAGAGACACGAATTGTTTAACATAAATATCTAATCGAACATCAGGTGATAAGCTGACAATGTACGTCGCTATTGATTACTATGACTGGGACCATGCGATTATCTTTATGACCTATACGACCAAAACACTGCTTCACAGACCACGACAGAACTCTCTCCTTTCTTCTACCTATAAGGACTCAAGCCTGCCAGTATATGGTATGAGCAATACCTCCTTTTTACGCTTATGTGAGTGACTCGACGGGAGTTTGCGAAGCTGCTAAGCGTTGAAGAAGGTTTCCAAAAAGCCCGATCTCACGTCACTGCTGGCAAACAGCGAGAAATATATACACCATTAAGATCCCTTAAAGTTTTTAAGCGTCGTATGCTCGTGACTGAGTTATATAGCTTCGGACTCCTTGAGCAAGCCCCGGTCGTCAAGACACTTGAGTTTTCTTCTATTAAAGTATCAACAATGTCGAGGTTGCGCATATGGAACTGCTAAAACTTTACAACCATTCGCTGTGCCGTGGTTTTCTGGCTGTAATTTTCCAGGATGGTTCTGTAACGGAAGAGAAAAGCGCCACTACTTGCCGAAGCAGAGAACGCTACTCAAATAAAAAAATCACAGCATATTCACGGAGTTAATGATGATGAGTGGGGCGAAGCATCTGTCAGCGCGTGCGTTCTTCCATCCGTCCGTTCTTGCTTACGTCCGTCCACGCTACCATCCGTGCGTCCATCCCTGCGTCCGCCAATCTCTCCATGCGTCCATCCGTGAGTCTGTCCATCCATCTGTCTATATGTCTGTTCGTGCGTCCATCCATGCGTACGTCTGCGCGTGTATTGATCTGTTCGTCCGTCTGCTAGTCTGTCTGTCCGTCCGTCTGTGCGTCAATCTAGTGAATACTCCACGTACGGCCATCTTCCATCTTTGATGTTCATTAGAATGTGGCTGCAAATAAAATACTGAAAGTGGAAGACGTTTTTTTTGAGAGACACACTTTTATACCGTCTTATTTAAATTTAGTTGTATTTGCCAGCTTTCGGACCACTGTTTATTTTTTGTAGGTTTGCATTGAGCTCAACTTGATCTGAGCGTGTACGCTTTTTTATACACTGAGAAATCGCGGGCTAGGTCATCTATGAAAATTAAAAACAAGACAATCCCCAAGACGTTCCCCCGAGGGACTCCTGAGAGGACACTACAGAGCGCGTGGTTGGCTGTGAACTCCTCAAGGACAAATTCATGGCGCCCATGAAGGTATGAATGAAACCATTGGGTTATGGAAGCGTCATTGAATATTAGAGCTTTAAGATATGTTCTTTATTTATTCTTCACTTAACTAAATAAGCCCGGGGTTCCCCTTCATTTGTTGTTTAAATAATAAGTAGCGTACGTAACAAGAAATAAATAATAAAACAAGAGAAATTTAGTTGCTCTTTTGGCTGAAGCGAAAGTACCACTGCAGCAAAGATTCTGGGTGCAGCGCTTTATCGAAACAGACAAGCAACTAAATCTTCAGCAACCACGCACAATAATAATTGCTGGAGTATTATGTGCCTGAACTACGATATGTTAATACAGCGAGGGGGACTGGACTGGAAGAACCATGCCCCACAGGCTACAACGCTAAGCGCGGTGCGGATGTCTCCCATTCTGTGTTGCGGCAGAGGAAGGTGCCTGAACTGATTTTCAGTCATTTGGGGTTATTTCACGGGAATTTTTACCTACTATACAAGCATCTTAATCAAACTATGCTAGTTTTCTTGCCTACTTCGAAATTTTATAGCGTGGTCATGATCAAAACCGTGTCCTTTGGATCGGCAGCCGAGTATTGTAACCACAGATAGAAATTGGGTAAAAGAAGAGAAAAAAATCACAGCATATCCACGGAGTGAATGATGATGAGTGGGGCGAAGCGTCAGTCAGCCCGTCCTTGCTTCTATTCCTCCGTTTGTTCTTGCTTACGCCCGTCCACGTGACCATCTATGTGTCCATCCATGCTTCCGTCCGTCTTTCCATGCGTCCGTTCGTGAGTCCGTTCATCCATCTGCCTGCGTGTCTGTTCGTGCGTTCATCAGTACGTAGGTCCGCGCGTCTGTTCATCCGTCCATCCATCTGCTAGTATGTGTGTCCGTCCATCCGTCCGTTTATCTAGTGAACACTCTAAGTACCGCCATCCCCCATCTCACATCCCCTCTGGCACATACCCGTTCTAGACCGGGTATGTGCCACCGGTAGTTACGTACTACTACATAGATACAAGGGATGGACAGACCCACGCCTTGAGGAGCTTCGCCCCTAAAAGAAAAGTTTTCTTGGGATTTCAACATGCGACGCGCAGAACAGAACATGGCTGAGCTTGCAGCTCTGCCACTCAACCAACACGGCCCTACCTACTGCCAGCCGGGTGTCTGGTGATACAATTGGTGTGTTCAAGATACAATGATCCATGGTGCGAGTTGAACAAGCGGCTGTGTTCTAGGAAACTGTATTTACAGCGAAAGCTGTTATGCGATCACTTTTCAGGTCATACGCTCTTGCATGTTGTCCGCCGCCACCGCCACCGGTGTCCGTAACCACATCGCGCTAAATTAGAAAAAAAAAGTCTTGCACCAAAGACACAGTGAGGCTTGACCGCGGGTCCGCTGGGTACCAGCTCAATATTTGACCACTGAGTTACGCCGGTGCCTGTAACTTGTCAAACCTGACTTAGGCAGGCATGACCTAGCACCAATGGCACAGTGGAGCTCGAACCCGGGTCCGCTGGGTGCCAGCCCAGTAATCTACCACTGAGCTACACCCGTGCTTGTAAGTTGTCCAACTTGCTTTAGGCAGGCTTGATGTCGGGAAGGCAATCGCGTTAATACGACTTATAAAGCGTTTTACATCAGCGAACGAACAACCAGTCGTCGCACAATGCGAATAGCGTAACGAGTGGGCCGTCCAAAGCTCCACCCTATTACAAAATCTTGTTCTTGTTTCCCTATTAACTGTGGCGCATACCAACTTCAGCCTTAATTCCTCATAGTCGTCAGCCACTGCATGGACAATTGGCCCAAGATTCTTTGCAAGTGTTTAGCGTATACCACGCTTCTCAGAAGAATGACAAAAAATAGCAGAATGAATGCCGGCCTACTACCCAAAAGCTTATTATTAATGCCCTAGTGGGTACCAAGCAAGCGTGCTTGCAGTATATATAGTTACTGAATGAGTGTTTTGAAAAGGCTCTGAAAGGCCGCTCTTCTAGCTTCCGCTGTGACTGTGCTGCGCCCACCACGCAAACCTGGCGTTTTTTGGAAAGTATTTTTCATCAGATGTTGTGGGCTCAAATGAAAGCTCAGTCTTTGTACTACGTAAATCTCCGAGAAATTTGCAGGTTTTCGTCTAGTTTATTTAGTAAGCCATTTTTTTGTCCCTAAACAGAAGGTGCAATTTCGGTAGCTTCACAGGGCCCCATTGTGTAAACTTTATTTGTCGTGGGAACGAAATTGGAAGTCCCGACGTTAACAATGCTGAATTTGTGAAGTGTAGTACAGCTCCTAGAACTTGTCCATTTAAGAAGCTTTGGAAATTCCGCCTATATGATTTTGTTGTTACAAAATGACCCCATCCATTGAAAACGTGAGAGCTTTTAGCCATGATCACTAGGAGCGCTGTTCAGTCGGTGTCGCTGGAGTAACTGTACATGGTTTCTATGGGACCAGAGTAGCGCATAGATCGGCCATCTTGCCTAGCTATCAACCGCAGCCATGCAGCGAAGTCACCCTCTGTTCTTTTTAAATGACACGGCGGCCGTGTTGCATATCGACACACTTGGCTTGCGTCTTTCACGCGCTGTTTGCAGTGCTAGAAGGTCGCTCTTCTGCCCGATCGCGACTAAAGTGCAACGTAAGAGCTGACCTAATAACGTGGTAATTAAAAAAGACGACGTTCATGAGGTCGTTGTAAGCAACAATGCAGTTATCGTTCATAGATTATATGTTCTCTGGGCCAATCCCCCAGAGTGGGTACGAGCCATGGATTAGAGGATACAAACAAACAAACAAACAAACAAACAAACAGAAAAATGTAGAGCGAAGATTATCAACTTCTTTTGTTTTGCGACAATCGCATTTAGGGCCTTTTCAGAATTTTCGACCGGATAACGAGCGGGAAGATTCAGTATCCACGTTACGCTGGTGAAATGCGACATTCGTTGACCTTGACGGTAGATGAAATCTCCTGATTAGTCTCAATGAAGAGTTATGCCCGAGGCTTTTGAAGTGCGTAAGAGCACAATGACGCACTCTTAGCACAATTCACGTTGTGTAATACATAGTACTTACTTCACTGTTCGGAAACGATTTATTACACCTGTAAACCCAAACTTTACCCCATATGCAGCCTACATAAAATCAGTTTAGAGTTCAGCTTCAAGTTCATGGGAAGCTTTGTGGTAGGGTACTCGACTGCCACCTTGAAGATTCGGGTTTGTTTTGCATGTGCGACACGTAAGCTTTTTTACGTAGGTTTTTCTCTTTTTTTCATTTCTTGCGATATTGGTCACAGACACCGGTGGCGGCGAACATCTACGGCGCTGGAATCAGTCCTTGTGAACTCATAAGAGCTTTCGATGTAAAACTCAGTGAAATAAGCAACCGTGCCCTTTTAGTTACGTCAGTGGTGAATAAACATAGTGCCTTCCGATGAAGATAGGTAATCAAGTTCCGTTTGAACAGATATGAATGCACAAGAACAGTGGAGTTATATTTTAGCATGCACACTTGATTGATTGATTTGTGGTGTTTAACGTCACAAAACCACCTTATGGTTATGAGAGACGCCGTAGTTGAGGGCCCCGGAAATTTCGACCACCTGGGGTTCTTTAGCATGCCCCCAAATTTAAGCACATGGGCCTACAGCATTTCCGCCTCCATCAGAAATGCAGCCGCCGCAGCCGGCATTCGATACCGCGACCTGCAGGTCAGCAGCCGAGTACCTTAGTCACTAGACCACCACGGCACCCCGCAGGGGCGCCTGCGCAAGTAGGCGTTTGGTGTGTAGCGACACCACGGACCCGAGCTAACGGGGGAGTTTCTACTTCCTCCCACGCCTAGCCGTGCGTGGCTTTGCCGTGTCCGGGGAAAAGGGGATCCTGGGGGTTGAGCCAATGCTGGGTGATCGGGCCTTTAAGGCCCACCGGCAGAGGCAACACACCCCTTTGGCCCCGGCTTCACGTAGACGGCACCCCTGGGCTGACCCACCCAGGGGAAATTGGTAGTCGCCTTTTCCTATTTCTCTCCCTCTCTACATCTTAGTCTTTTCTCGTCTTTAAATCTATCCTGTCTTCTTCTCTCTTCCATTTACTTCAGACTTTTTCTGGCGGCAAGGGTTAACCTTGTGTATGTGCTCTGTCTTGGGCACAATATATTTGGTTATAGCGGCTGTGTACAGCTGACGTTGACATGCCTCATATAAATTTAGGACTTGTCACGTCCCCGTGTTGGGCTCCATGGTGGGCGGCTGGCATGGCTGCCGAACTCTTATTTTTTATGGCTTTTTCTTCTCTCCCTTCATTGCACGATCGTCCTCTCTCGAAGAGAGGGCGCACCGAAGACTTTTGTAATAATTTCAGCAAACCGAAAGAAACCTTTCCCCGCTACCATGTAATCCATTGTGAAAGCGCTGAAAAGAACGCCAGAACTATTTCGCCTTTCGTTGTTTCCAAATGCCTCACCACTACACTTGGACCAGGTTACCAGGCTACAAGAATGGCCAGTGGGGATCTCCTCCTCGAGGTAAAAAGTCAGAGCCAGTATGAAAACCTCTGAAAACTAGAATCGTTTGGAAACATACCTATCCCAATTACACCACACCGCTCACTCAACACTTCCCGAGGCGTTGTATCTGATCAAGACTTGCTTGACCTGACTGAAGGTGAGCTCCTCAAGGGCTGGAAGGACCAGCAGGTGACACAAGTACAAAGAATCAAAATTAGGCGTGATAAGAAGGAAATCCCAACAAAACACATAATTGTGACATTTTGCACCAGTACCCTGCCTGAACACCTGGAAACAGGATACTTCAAGTTAAATGTGAGACCCTACATTCCCAACCCACGACGTTGCTTCAAATGCCAGCGTTTGGGTCACGGCTCTCAGAGCTGCCGCGGCCAACTCACCTGCGGAAAGTGTGCCACCACAGGACACGCTACGGACGAGTGTAAGGTGGAGGATGGGGCCCACTGCGCAAACTGCGATGGTGCCCATCCCGCATATTCCCGAACCTGTCCAACATGGAAAAAGGAAAAAGAAATTGTTACAATCAAAATCACACAAAACATTACTTTCCGAGAAGCCCGTCAACAAGTATCTGGTCTTTTCACAAACAAACCATCGTTCGCCGATGTAGTGCAACAGGGGCAGCACTACAACGGCCTGCGGCAACTGCCCATGCAAGGCACAGTGTGCCCAGGCGGTCGCCAATGCCCCCACCCACGGCAGGAAGAGCCAAGGCTGCCCTGCCACTCGTCCCCACGGCGACAACCACGGCCGCTGCAAGCTCATGCAGCGGCCAGGGTATCCCAGCACCAAAGGAGGTTCCTTCGACCTCTAGCCCAAGAGGACCGAAGGTTTCGCCCCCCGAGGTAAAGGATACCCCAGGGTCGGCCGATATGAAGGCCTCGTCTCACCAGGCGAGATCCCAAGCCCAAAACATCAGCTCGCAAATGCGGGCAAGCAGTGCCTATGAGGAGGCAATGGACACCACGGTACCCCTGGTGCAGAAAGATCGGTGTAGCTCCCTGGAGCGTGCCAAAAGAAATAAAAAGCCAATAACGGGGCCCGGCGACGGCCCTGTTCTTTGAGTCTTAATGCTTAGCTTAAGAAGCAGACACACCTATTTTCTTTACACACAGCACTACGTTACCTCCAATATGGCAACACAAATAATACATTGGAACGTCAGAGGACTCCTTAGAAACCTCGATTATGTTCAAGAGCTCTTTTGCAAACATTCGCCGAAAGTGCTGTGTGTACAGGAAACTCATTTAAAATCTAAAAACACGAATTTTTTGCGTCGGTATGTTCTCTTCCGAAAGGATAGAGATGATGCTGCGGCATCATCCGGCGGTGTAGCCATTATTGTTAATCAAAAAGTAGCATGCACACATTTACCACTGCAAACAACACTAGAGGCAGTGGCTGTTCGAGCAGTTCTTTTCAACAAGCTCGTCACCATCTGCTCTCTGTACATACCCCCTCACCACCGTCTTGGAAAACTAGAATTCGAGTCCTTAATAGACCAACTACCCGAACCTTATCTGGTCCTTGGTGACCTGAATGCTCATAGCAGTCTATGGGGTGATTCTTGCTGCGATGCACGAGGTCGTCTCATTGAACAGTTCCCTTTTTCTTCCGGTGCCTGTCTGTTGAATAGGAAAGAGGCAACATATTTTAACCTTGCCAACAAAACCTACTCTTCCATAGATCTCAGCATCGCATCTCCTTCACTTGTACCATTACTCCAATGGAAAGTTGTAAATAATTCCTACGGAAGTGACCATTTTCCTGTTGTTTTGAGTACACAAACATCATACGAATGTCCTCCACGAGTTCCCAAATGGCTTATACACAAAGCCGACTGGGAACAGTTTCATAACAATGCTCAGTTATGTTAGACTGACATATGTCGACTAAGCATAGATGAAGATGTGCAGTACTTCACAGCTCTCCTTATTAACGCAGCAGCCAAATGCATCCCACCAACATCTGGACAGCCCGGCAAGCGACACGTCCCATGGTGAAACACAGAGTGTCGTAATGCGCGAAAGAAACAGAACAGGGCATGGAGGTTGCTGCGAAACTCGCTGACAGCGGAAAACCTTGAGAGCTTTAAGAAAATAAAGTCTCAAGGCAGGAGAACGCGTCGGCAGGCCAGAAGAGTAAGCTGGCAGAAGTTTTTGTCAGTGATCAATTCATACACACAGGAGGCTAAAGTCTGGAACATGGTCGGTAGGATAGCAGGAAAACAAGTACACACACTTCCACTCGTAAACACTGAGGATGATACCTTGGAAGATCAGGCAAACTTCCTCGGTGCACACTTTGAACAGATATCCAGCTCGTCCCACTATAGCGACACTTTCCAAAAATACACAACAAGAACAGAAAAGCAGAAACTCGAACACAAATCCACTAGATACGAGGCGTATAACCAAGCTTTCAGTCTAGCTGAGCTCCGAACATCTCTAAACTCCTGCAGTACTTCTGCCCCAGGTTCTGACCGTGTGGTGTATGAAATGTTAAAAACCTGCCAGCCAAAACACGAAAAACCTTACTTTGTTTATACAATGCTATCTGGTTTTCTGGCACTATCCCTACCTCCTGGAAAGAGGCTGTTATTATTCCCATTTTGAAAGAGGGCAAGGACCCTTCTTTAGCTTCAAGCTATAGACCTATTGCACTTACAAGCTGCTTGTGCAAAATCTCCGAAAAAATGATAAACTGCCGACTCGTACATATCCTTGAAACAAACAATTTGCTCGACCCATTTCAGTGCGGGTTTCGAGAAAGTAGATACACCACAGACCACCTTGTTCGTATCGAGGCACAGATCAGAGACGCCTTCGTCCATAAACAGTATTTTATCTCTGTGTTCCTTGATATCGAAAAGGCTTATGATACAACATGGCGTTTTGGAATTCTAAGAGACCTGTCCCACCTTGGTGTGCACGGAAGAATATTTCATATGATCGAAAGTTACCTGTCAAACCGCAGAATCCGTGTCCGTGTGGGCAGTGTTCTCTCCCAAACATTTGTCCAGAAAACAGGCGTGCCACAAGGTGGTGTGCTTAGTTGCACACTTTTTATTATCAAAATGAATTCTTTGCACTTGTCCATTCCCTGCAATATGTTCTATTGTACATATGTCGACGAAGTTCAGCTTGGCTTCAAGTCATGCAACTTGGCCCTGTGTGAGCGGCAGGTTCAGCTAGGTTTAAATAAGGTCTCCAAATGGGCAGATGGAAACGAATTTCGACTTAACCCACACAAAAGCACGTGTGTCTCGTTCTCTCGAAAGAGAGGCATGCACTCGGAACCTGACATTCGACTGAACGGGTACGTCTGTCCGTCAAAGCCGAGCATAAATTCTTAGGCCTAATCTTGGACAACAAGTTGACCTTCGTACCGCACATCAAATATTTAAAAACAAAATGTTTAAAAGCCATGAATGTTATAAAAGTGTTGTCACGTACTACGTGGGGTAGTGATAGGCAATGCCTCATGAACCTCTATAGAAGCCTCATTCGCACCCGCTTAGATTATGGGGCCGTTGTCTATCAGTCTGCTACTCAAAGTGCCTTGAAGATGCTGGACTCCGTGCACCATTTAGGCATCCGCCTTTCTACGGGTGCTTTTCGCACCAGCCCCGTAGAAAGCCTTTATGTTGAGTCAAATGAGTGGTCGCTTCATCTGCAGAGAACTTACATGTCCTTTGTTTATTTCGTTAAGGTGAAAGCAGACAAGAAGCACCCCTCATACTCTACAATTAATGATTTGTCGAGCTCAACTCTGTTTCAAAACAGGGCTTCGATGAGGCAGCCCTTCTCAGTTCGCCTGAAGTGTCTAGCTGAAGAAACTGAAGTGTCACTTGAACACAGTTTAATGGCTCCTGTAGCATACCCGCCACCGTGGCAGTGGCAGACTATAGACTGCGATGTGTCTTTCCTAGAAGTTACAAAACATGCAGCTATTGCCCATATCAGAACATACTTTCTGGAACTTCAACACAAATACACACGTCCTGAGTTCTTCACAGATGCCTCCAAGACTAACTACTCTGTGTCCTACGCTGCTGTCGGCCCATCCTTTTCGGATGCTGGCCCTCTACATCCACGCACAAGTATCTTCACAGCGGAAGCTTACGCGATACTTGTGGTGGCTAAACACATCAAGCAATTGCAAATACAAAAAGCAGTAATTTATACAGACTCCCTCAGTGTGGTAACGGCTCTGCACAGTCTTAAAAAACAAAAAAACCCAGTCTTTGTCTCACTTTACTCCATTTTGTGCACACTCTACACACTCAAACAACATGTTAAAGTGTGCTGGGTGCCAGGGCACCGTGAGATCCAAGGCAACGTGAGGGCGGATCAGCTCGCTGCATCCGTCCATGAGAGCACCGCCATTACATCCATATCAATCCCGGCCCTTGACCTTAAGCCGTCTCTCAAACGAAACCTCAGGGACTACTGGCAGAGCAAGTGGGATACACACACACAAAACAAACTACACGTTATCAAGCCACACCTTGGCCATTGGCCACCAGTATCAAAATCACGTCTAACAGAGGTAACACTAACAAGACTCAGGATAGGACACACATACACGACACACACACATCTTTTGTCCGGTGGTGATCCACCATTGTGTCATAAATGTGGTGAGGCATTAACAGTTCTTCACGTTTTAATTCAATGTAAACAATTGGACACTATAAGAAAACAACACTTTCCATTACCCTACCGACAACATATACCTTTGCACCCTGCAATGTTCGTCGGTAGGAAACCGCTTTTTAGTTATAAATCATTACTAGCGTTTTTAAAAGAAATTCATAGTTTTCATATCATACACCCTGGCATTCCGTAGCACGACCTCTCCCGAGAGGTTTTCGCTGCGGTGGCTACACAAGAAAGCACTTGCCTTACGGCCCTTGGACGCAAGGGTCTGAACGAGTGAGGCACTTGTGCTAATGTCATACATATCCACCATCGTCTTTTATTATCACCAACTTTGTTCATCTATTCGCACAACACACACCTTTCACGGCATGGTCATGATTTTATTACTTGTATGTTTTTACCCGCCTTACCGCGAGGAATTTTATGGCCCTTATACAGCCGCTAATCACAATCATCGTCCACAATTCATGTCCCATGAACTGGCGCTCTTTGGCCATCAAATGGCCCTTGCGCCAAAAAAACACCATATATCATCATCATCACCACCACGGCGGGGCTTAGCATGCACACTACAAACGAAGGAGCACTCAGCAGCTGGTAAAACTGGTGAAATGTCTTTTACCAGTTTACCCGGTTATTTTAACATTCCAATGGCTGTGATGGCAGAACTGCAGACCTGGTGTGAATGTAGAGCTGATCCACAGTCACCCGCACGCATGCACGGATTGCGTTCAGTGAAAGCACGAAGACCAGCCAGATTCGTTTTGAACCTAACTGGCGATGATTCATGCCAATGCAGTGGCGGTGTCGTAAAACACAGTATTGGCCTGAGCGTCAGCTTCTCCGGTATACATGCTCTCTGGCGGTGCCGGCGGTGTTGGAAAATTGCTGCGCTACTATGGTTCCGTAGGGACCATATTCAGATATTCAATGTGTCCCTATTATTCTCGGGGTAGTTCTATGCTGGTCGAGGTTAGAACGGGAGTATTGCGGACAAAGACGTACCCAGTCAAATACAAAGACACAGACACGTCATGTAGTGCATGTGGAGAGGAATAGGAAACAGCTGAAAATTTGATAATGTTCTGGGAAGGGCTCCACCGTATAATTCATTGTAATGGCAAAGAAATTTTCAAAGCTATATGGTTTAAGGACTGTGAAGGCAAAATAGACTTTAAAGGGTAGAAATAACCAGAAGGAGGCTAACTGATTGGTGGCTATCAGCAATACGCGAGTTAAAGTCAATTCTTCACATAGTGATAGTACTTAGCATTATAGCTAGGTGGCGTGAGCTGCCACCCGATCTAAAGGGCACATCCGGATCCATCCATCCATTCATTCATCCAACCATCCATCCATCCATCCATCCACCCATCCATCCATCCATCCATCCATCCATCCATCTATCCATCCATCCATCCATTCATCCATCCATCCATTCATCCATCCACCTATCCACCCGCCACCCACCCACGCATCCATCCATCCATCCATCCATCCATCCATCCATCCATCCATCCATCCATCCATCCATCCATCCATCCATCCATCCATCCATCCATGCACCCATCCGTTCGTCCATCCGTCCATCCGTCCATCCGTCCATCCACCCATCCATCTATCCATCCATCCATCCATCCATCCATCCATCCATCCATCCATCCATCCATCCATCCATCCATCCATCCATCCATCCATCCATCCATCCATCCATCAACCCATCAACCCATCCATCCATCCATCCATCCATCCATCCATCCATCCATCCATCCATCCATCCATCCATCCATCCATCCATCCATCCATCCATCCATCCATCCATCCATCCATCTTTGAAAGCTGCAGTATGAAGCATTTTGATTTAAATAACAGCTCTCTAGAAGCGGTAATGTCTTAGGGCCACCTTTTCATTAGGCGAACGTAGTAAAATACATACCACAACATTTTTGTTGCTGCATTTCAACATCAACAGGGGCTCTCTGCGACGCAGCAGGACTGTCATCATCGCATAAACAAAGCACCAGGCTTAGCGAATGTAGCACAGTGCTAAATTCATCCATTTTTTCCTTAAATTTATTTGTACTCTTATATCTTACAGTTTTTTTTGGTATTGAGACGCTGGACTCATCCTCCAGAGCATGGTATTCTTGATTCCTGATAGACCCCTGCGATTTTGTAGATGTAGATGTAAATACAGATCCTAAACTCCTGGCTCACACCCACCCAAGGGGATCGGCCAACAAACGAGTGGCTTAACAAAAAGAAGAAATATAAATATATATATTTAAATACTAGTGCAATGAATATTAGCAGAAATATTTAATTTTTAAAAATAATTATTGAGAAAAAATTTCGTTGAATTAGTTCCTATTGAAGAAGCAATAAATGATTGATATATATCAAAGAAAATTTTACTGTTGCCTATATTGGTTAACTGAGAAACTTTTCGAATTGAGGTTCTTGAGTGAATCTCTTCGACTGTACAAAGAAATCTTGCACGGCCTCGCACACTTTCCCGTTGCTGTGCCTAGGGTATGTGCACCTGGGGATAGTAAATTTGACGTTATTAAAGCTGATACAAAGATTTGTTACGGTATTTATAGTAATATATTTCTTAATGATGAAAATATTCTACAAGAAATAAAAAAGTGTTCCACAGTTTCCTATTCTCCACAAAATAAACAGAACAGGGAAGGAGTCAAATCTTCTCTAAACAAATAAATATTTTATGCAGGATTGCGACAGTGTAATCGAGTGAATAAAAGTTCCAGGTGTCGGTTATGACATAAGGAAGCATGCAAGGATGTGATTAGATGGTTGAAATCTGGGGAATTTTTTAAAGATGGTACAGAGCATTCTTGCATCATCATTTGCCTCCGAAATTTATACGCTACTATAAAGGCTGTTGTAGGGGTAATATTGATAGCTGGTTCGTCTAACAGCGCTTTCGCTAGTGCATCAGCTGTTTCATTCAAAGTTATGCCTCCATACCCCGGCACCCATGCTAATCACACCCTGAGTTAAGTGATTCGGTACTAAGGAGTTGAATTCACGTAATGCTTTCGAATCACCAGATGCCGTAAGCGCACTGCATATCGGCAAGTTGTCCGTTATTATTATGGAGGGATTCATTGATGTTGACAGTTTTCGAAGGGCCAATATACAGCTTAAAATTCGGCAGTAAAGATAGGTGTGGAATCTGGAACTCGGAGGCAGAAGAACCAATGTAGAGCAGAATATACCGATGCCACTCTTTCATTCTTTCTCTGAAGTGTCCATCGCAATAATTACTAGCAGGTAGTTCTGTAATGTAGATCTTAACATATTATTCAGTAGGTGTTTAGCCCTATTGGATAAAATGTTAACAAAGTATATTTGGTGAGAACTTGTGGAGCTACAAATTGGAAGAACCTTGTTGATTTGCGCGGATAGTGGGTCGAGAAGAGACTGTACAAACTTCACTTGAGGTATGTGAAATCTAGGCCAATGAAAATAAAAAAATAAACCAGTATGCGCAATGAAAACTGTTCTTTACGCCTCAAAGAAGATTCAAATGCCCTTACGTATGTTTGTACAGCGAATATTCTGAATATAGTGAGGAGTGAGGGAATTTTAACTTACATATATAAAAGATTATTCGCTACAAATTTAGGTAGCCCTAAGCACATTCGCAGTGCCTGCGTGACCAGAAGAACAGTGGGACGCAGCTTATAGGTAGGTGCCCCTGAGTATAAGACACGTCAACTTCTCGAACCGGCCTCACATACATGCGGTATATTGATAATAACGTGGCTATGCGCATTCCTGATCTCCTGTTACTTATCCTACGTTATAAGCCGACTGTGTGAACAACCTTTGCAGCAATATATTCGATGTTGTGTCGATAAACTAGGGAGCTATCGTATATCACTCCTAGATGTATAATGGTTTTAACTTGTGGAATGGTATAATTTTTGTATAATAGAGATATGTGCACTGGGTCTTGTATAATAAATACTAATAAATCAAACGTGTTCACGTTTACAGAAAGGTGAATAACGTCGAGCCAGTTCTCTATTTCAGATAAGTACATTTGAAGGTTTTGAGAGAGAGCGTGAATGTCATGAGATGACGAAAAGAACGCGGTATCATCAGCATAGACATACATCTGAACATTCTCAATACATGCGATCGAACTTAATAAAATATTGAATAGTGCTGGACACAGAACAGCGCGCTGCGGAACTCCTTTTTCTTGTTTATAAGTATTTGAAGAAAGACCATCTCGCGAACAGTAAAACTTTCTATTTCCTAAAAGATCCGTAATCCACGCTTGTAAACAATCCAGCAAACTACTTTTTCTCAGACGACTGCTAGTGTGCTTTTGGGAAAGAAGCCATGGCACATCACTTAAGCCATGCGTAAAATTACATAACAGTCACTGCAGAAAAAAGTGTAGAAGATGTACAGGCAGCAAAAGGCACACACCAAGTATTTTACGAAAGCCAAGGCCCTGCACGAGTACGCTGAAATACAAGGAAATTCCTTGTGTCGAAGTGTATACGCTGCGGATGCGACGTGGCATTGTTGCAAATAAAGAACACCAACCAAAAAAGTAGGCACCAAAGAGTCAGATATGTGAGAAGACATTTTGATTGCTTCAGAACGGCTAAGAGAGAAATAGAGAGTAAAAAGCACAACAAATAATGAACGGCACCTTGGTAACCTCGTACATGGGCTCCTATACAACGCACGATCACTTTTTACAGTCGATGGCTTGAGCTGCGAATCTCCAACTCCTTTTTCCATGATATCTTGTGCGTTCTGAAATTCTTCACTCCTCAGTTATTTCACTGTCTGTGACCGTGTGTGAGATGTTCGTGTAAACTTCATGCGGGCCTGAGGTTTATGTGAACGCAGTTGCAAGGAATTCAATTTATAGAGCCAGGTGTTGATGTGTGTTTATATTAAACCCCCTTTTTCTCCCGCCTCATGTATGCGCAGGCCGCACGGACTCGTGCTGCAGCCTCCTCTTGCAAAAACCTGCGGGCTGTGAAATGAACGGCCCGGCGGTCGTCAGAGAAAGCGGAATCTCTCCCCCTTTTCAAGACTGCGGAAATGAAACTTTCGATGTTCGTCGGGTCGACAGAGTAAGTGAGTGAACCCAAGGGTGGACGTCACAGGGGGAGCTCTGTGATTGAAGCTGCTTGCTTCCCATCCACTACCGCCCACAGTCGCGAGCGCACACTTTATACGCGTGCGTCCGTTATCTTCGCCTCGGACATTTTTCTCCCCAAGGGGCCGGTCTGAGCGGCCGTCGCTCTTCTGTCACAACCAGGTCGGGACACTATACGCTCGAAACTTTGCCGCTGGTCTCGAGATTTCAGAATCCCCATCTGTCGAACGAAAGACGAGCGAGCAACTGAGGACTGAATCTGCGCGGATAAACAGCGAGAAGCGACATAGAGACAAGCGCGCATATACGTATATGTAGTAACCCCTATACTCTGGTGAAGGGTGAGGCGGAAAGCAGCAGCATATATCTCTTAATTTTCCATTTTTGTAGGTGCTGTGTCCATTACGAACAATGTTCCAACTCTCTCTCTTACTAGTGAACCGTAACGTAGCGTGTCTGACGTAAAACACGACAGCGGCATCTGGACACATAGCCTTTTTTGTGTCATTGTTATCGCGGTATACATAGACATCGACAAGGGTTCAGACGACAAACATTGCTTGAGGCCTTCCAAAGAGTTGCGCCCAATATTCAAGTGAAGCGCTTCATCATATCTCAGCCACTATACATATTGCCACGTTATTTTCTTGAGGTTTTGTTATTGCCCCTTTACAATATGTTCAGCGCAAACCGCGCCTGCGGTGTTCGAGAAGCTTCGAGGCTGTAGTATATCATTTTGTTACGATTACGCCTAATTCGTGAACCTTTCAGATTATTCTGGAACCTACGTCGCCGCTAGTACTATCGCTAAAATGTTCGATGGCAAGTGCATAAATGCCGACACGCTTCGCCGCTTGTCAGTTAATCGACAGCCAACGCTCTGTTCGCCGCTATCAGTGCCTGTGTCTTACTTTCCTTTTGTGTGGCCACACGCTAAGCCCGAATAAAGTTTTTCTTCAACCTGCAGTCTGCTCCCTTTGTTCACGTCATGACCCAGTGAGATCTTGTGGAGGTGCTGCTTCGTTCATGTACCGGACACCTCCATGAAGCCGTGAACCCAGCCCACGTCGCGAAGAAGACACCGACGCCAGCCACGAGCACCGAACAAGCCGCAGTCTGCAGGGTTTCGCTCCGGAGTACGGGCCTCTACAAGACAACCGCTGCGTCACAGCCCGCAATCGTGAGGCAGAGCCAAGAAAACCACCAATTTTTCATGGGTCATCGTTTGAAGTCCCCGAGACCTGGCTAGAGACCTATGACCGAGTGGCCACCCTCAATCACTGGGACGTGGAAGAGAAGCTCCGTCACATTCACGTTTATCTGGAAGGCGCGGCAAGGGCCGGTTCAAGAATTGAACGTTGGCCCTTCAAACGTGGGATCTTTTTTGCGGCACATTCTTGCAAACGTTCACGAGCGTAGCTCGCAAACAGAAAGCCGCTGCGTTGCTGGAGACCCGGGTGCAGCTTCCAAATGAGAATGTCACTTTTCTTCCGGGAGAAATGACCCGCTTCTTCCACCACGCTGACCCCGACATGTCTGAAGAGAAGATGGTCCGTCTGCTTATGCGAGGAGGCAAGAAAGAAATCTTCGCCGGGCTGATCAGGAACCCCCCAAAGACGGTGGCCGAGTTCATTTCGGAAGCATCTACAATCGAAAGGACGTTCGAGATGTGGACATGGCAACACAACCGTAGCTTCTCGTGTACAAGCTAGCCAACATTCCAGCGCTAGGAACCGCCGATCTTGCGTGAGACGATCCTAGCGATCATGCAGAAAGAGCTGTAAAAATTGCTTCCTTCAATGCAGCTCCGCGTGGACTCAATCGCGAACGTCGTTCGCCAGGAAATCCAGCAATTACTGGGCATTTCTCGGCCTCCAGAACCACAGCTGCAAGTAATAAGCTATGCTGCTGTAGCCTGCCGTCATGCCCCTCCTTCACACCCACGCCAGGACGTCACCCCGTCGCACTGACGTCGCCAGACACTACCACCGACGTTCTACCGTTCGACAGCGGGACAGCGTTGCACACCGAGGAAAATCAATGTTTGGCATGTACCTGACAACCGCCCGCTCTGATACCACTGTGGTGAGGTCGGGCACATCTACTGCCGTTGCCAGTACCGAAAGATGGGCCTACGGGACTTCGACATCAAAGCACTGTGTCCACAACAAGGCGAACGACCGCATGACATCGCGGACTACCTTACGGGAGCGCAGTCGACACCCCGATGACCTTATCGTTCACTGTCCCCAGGCCGCTACGCCTTACCGCACCGCGGGCACTACACCAGCCCTGCTCGGGGCCAATCTCCGAAGTCTTACTCGGAAAACTAAGGGCAGCAACCGATGTAGGTGTGGTTGCTGTACAATGAACTACCGTAGATCCTCCACCGCCGCTGACGACGCCGCTGCAATGAAATCGAAAGCAACCACCGCAAGACAAAAGGGTCTTGACGTTGAACCTTTGCAACATGAAGACGTCCCGACGCAACCTGGACGCAGTGGAACAAATAGACGTAGCCATGATATGACGCCACGAACCGACCGCAATGCACTACGACAAACCAGTGACCTCGACGTAATATTCAACGGCCACCAAGTCACTGCTCTGCTCTCGTCGATACTAGAGATGAATATTCCGTTGTCAGTGGGCCTTTCACGACGAACTTGAAAAAAAAAGTGAGGACTGCATGGCATGATCCCGAGATTCGGACCGCTGGAGGTCACTTAATAACGCCTACTGGAGTCTGCACAGCAAGAGTCACCATCAATAACCAGGCTTATTCTGCGAGCTTTCTAATCTTGCCAAATTTCTACAGGGATGTGATACTTGAGGTGGACTTTCTAAGTCAACACGGCGCCGTCGTCGACCTGAGGTCTGAGTCAATCCCACTAACTTCAGAAAACACACTACAGACCCCTACAAAGCCAAGGAATCACGCATTGAATGTGCTAAAAGAACAGGTTACCGTGCCGCCATTCTCCAGCGTCGTCATTTTTGTTGGCACAAGAAAAGCTAAAAGCCTTGAAGGCGTCATCAAGGCTTATATGCACCTTTTGAACCGTCACATTTGTGTCGCAAGAGGCATAGCTGAGCTTCGTGAATGCAAAGCAAAGATGGTGCAGACAAACTTTAGTCACGAATACAGACACCTGAACCGTGGTACGACGGTCGCCTACATCGATGTATTCGTGAAGGCAAGCAATTCGTTCTCCCTCTTCGATGCTGCCGATGCTGCTTCGATGAACCGAGGTCCCGAACCAGATTTTGATGTCAACCCGAGACTTTCGAAGTGCTAGCAAGACACGCTCAACTCCCTGCTCTTGCGAATCAAGGACTGCTTCGCGTCATCACCAAGAATTCGACAAACCCCAGTTGCGAAAAAGTGCATCATAACAGAAGAAAGTGCCCGACCGTTCGACAAAGCCCGTACCAACTCTCGACGCACGAACACGATGCCGTAAAGAAACAAGTGACAAAATGCTACGCGACGGCATCATTGAGCCGTCCAAGAGTCCGTGGGGGTCCCCCGTGGTATTAGTGAAGAAGGACGTGACCCTACGTTTTTGCATCGGTTACCGCCGCCTGAACAAAATCACAGAGAAGGACGTGTACTCTCTTCCACGTATAAACGACGCCCCGGATTGAGTCCAACGCGCGAAGTACTTTTCTTCGATTGACCTCAAAACGGGCTATTGGCAAATTGAAATTGAAGAAAGAGATTGAAAGAAGACAACCTCTATCACACATCTTCAAGTTTAAGGTCTTGCCATTTGATTTTTGCTCAGCGGCTGCGACGTTCCAGCGCCTTATGGACACTGTGCTGGCTGGATTGAAATGGCAGGCTTGCCCAGTGTACTTGGATGACGTCGTCGTGTTTTCCTCGAGCTTCGATGAGCATATCTGCTGCCTTGAAGCGGTACTTCAAGCTATTGAAATTTCTGGGCTATCCTTGAAGCCAGAAAAGTGCCGCTTTGTGTACGAGGAGCTGTTGTTTCGGGTACACGTGATTAGCAAGTCTGGAGCCTGTCTCGACACGTGGAAAACAACCACCATCGCTTATTTCCCGCAGCCCACTGACAAGAAGGCTGTACGCTGATTCCTCGAATTGTGCGCCCACAACAGGCGTTTCGTCAAAAGGTTTTCACCGATCGCCGAGCCGCTAACTTGCCTCACGAAAAGAAATGTCGAATTCAGGTGGGAAGCGGCACTTGATGAAACATATCAAGAACCTACGCGACGCTTCCAGACACCACCAATACTTGCACATTTCGACGAACATGCCGAAACAGAAGTACACACCAACGTAAGCAGTGTAGGACTCGGCGCCGTTCTTGTGCAGAGAGGACTGAAGGAGTGGAAAGGGTTATCAGTTATGCTAGCCGGTCGCTATCCAAGTCCGAAGCCAACTACTCCACAACAGAAAAGGAGTGCCTTGTCATCATCTGGGTAGTGTCAAAATTTCGCCCTTACCACAACAGCGGGTCTTTCAAAGCTGTGATCGACCACCACGCCTTGTGTTAGCTAGCTAACTTGAAAAATCATTCGGGTCGCCTCGCACGGTAGAGCCTCAGACTTCAAGAATTCAACGTGACAGTCGTTTACAAGTCTGGAAGAAAACACTCTGACGCTGACTGCTTGTTTCGTGCCCCCGTCGAACCACCGCAGCCCGATAGCCTAGATGAGGATATCTTCCTAAAAGCGATAACTACCGATGACTTCGCCGAGCGACACCAAGCTGACCGGAAACACAGAAGGCTTGTGGAATACCTCGAGCGTAACAGCACGATTGTTCCTAGTGTTTTCAAGAAATGACTGGAGTCGTTCTTCTTGCGAAAGAGAGTTCTCTTAAAGAAGAACTTCTCGCCCCTTCGAGCTGATCACCTTCTCGTGGTTTTTTCAGCAGTGGAACCAAGAGTACTTGAGGGCCTACACGACAACCTGATGGCAGGACACTTTGGTGTTTCCCGCACACTCGCGAGGATACAAGAAATGTGCTACTGGCCACACCTTACAGCCGACGTCGCTCGTTACAAGAGGACATGCCGAGACCGTCAGCAATGCAAGACACCACCGGCAAGGCGAGCAGGCTCTCTTCAGCCGATCGAACCACCTCGCCGACCATTCCAACAAATCGGAATGGACCTACTGTGGCGGTTTCTGACGTCCAATTAGGGAAAAAATGGACCGTCGTAGCTACTGACTACCTCCCCCGCGACGCCGAAACAAAGGCCCTACCCAAAGGTAATGCTGAAGAGGTAGCCAAACTTTTCATTGAGAACATCGTCCTTCGTCATGGCGCCCCAGAGGCTGTCATCACAGACATAGGTACGGCATTTACTGAGCTATCTCAAACGCTTTAGGCATACAGCCAGACAAGCCGCCGCCGTACGACCGCGTACCACACAGAAAATTGGCCTCACAGAGCGCCTGAACAAGACCATCACCGACATGCTCGCCATGTACGTCGACGTCGAACACAAAACGTGGGATGCCATCCTTCCGTACCTGGCCTTCGCATACAACACCACAGTACAAGAAATGGCGCAGATGACGTCGTACAAGGTGGTTTACGGAAGGACCCCGGCAACGACCCTCGATGCCATGTTACCCAACGGCACTGACGAAGAAAACCTCGATGTGATCGAGTACCTTCAGCGTGCTGAAGAAGCTCGAAACCTCGCCCACCTCCACATCGAGAACCAACAGACTGCAGATTGCCACCGTTACAACCTTCAACGAAGCTTCTCGGAACACCAGCTCGGTGAACGTGTTTGTATATGGACGTCGATACGCCGACGTGGACTCAGTGAGAAACTTCTTCGACGGTATTTAGGTTCATATAGGGTAATTTCACGTCTCGGCCCACTCGATTACGAGGTTGTCCTCGACGGCATCATGAACTCTTAATGACGCCGATCATGACCTGAAGTCATCCCTGTCATGCGCCTCAAACCGTGTCTTGCGTGTTAACAAACTGGGACAGTGTATTTGGCTGTTGTTGTTATTGCTGAGTAATAATTTATTTCTTGTACTTTCTTGCAATTGTTTCGTACTTTCATCTTTTGCTAGAGCATCGGGATAATGCCTTTTTTACAGGGGGCAACACCACATTTTTTTCCTTAAGTTTTGTTATCGCCCTGTTACACTATGTTCAGCACTAACCGCGCCTGCGGTCTTATAGAGGCTTCGAGGCTGTAGTAGATCGTTTTGTTAAGATTACGCCCACTTCGTGAACCTTTTAGATTATTATTGCAATATGGAAACTCTCGGCTGGATTTCGCCGCTGGCGTCGGCGTCATTACACGTATATGTATACGTATCTATGTACATTTGAAAATGCGAGAAAGAAAAAAACCCAGAAAAAAACACTCTGGCGCCCGCAATGGAACGTACGACTTCCGCGTCGAGAATGCTAGGCGTTAACCACTGAGCCACCGAGAGATACCTCGTTCGAAGTACAAACGGCAAGCTATTCGTATCTACCACTTACCGCTGTTGGCGAGCATGTCGGGGGGGGGGCTATCGTGCTTTCAGCAGTATTAGCAAGATGGCGTCGTGAGCGCGTGGCGGCTCTCAGCTCTCACGCGTACGTTGGCCCGCGTAGAGAATAAGGGATTGTACGTTCGATCGCGCGCCCTTTTCTTGCAGTGGGGAGAATCGTAAGTCTTGGCTAGCCTTTAAGTTTCATCGGAACGATTCTGTTGCAGTTACTGGGCGTAGAAAGGTCACTTCAAGTGTTGCACAGCCTCCGTTTGCGAAAAGGGCGCGCTTTTCTGACACTGTGAAGTACCAACTGAGACGCTTATTCGTGTTAATCTGTACCCGTGAGTACGTTTCCTGCGTCCTTTGTGCGCGAGAAACGTGGGGCACGTTTCGATCTGCTTGCCATTCTGTGCGTGACCTTCCAATTTGTTGCTATAACGTTTATTGCTTTGCCTTTGCGGCTAAGCTGTGACTTTTTCTGGAACCTACGTCACCGCTAGCGATAACACTAGAATGTTCAATGGCAAGTGTATCAATGCCGACACGCTTCGCCGCTTGCCGGTTGATAGACGGCCGATGCTCTGTTCGCCGCTATCAGTGCCAGTGTCTTATTTTCATTTTGCGTAGCCACAAGTTCAGCCCGAATAAACAGTTTCTTCTTCGACCTAAAGTCTGCTCCCGTGGTTCACGTCACGACCCAGTGCCAACATGAATGCTAGTACGAAACGAAAAGCGAATCAATTTCACTTCCAGGAGCTTTGTGTATGCCACATATATTATCCCGTGAATGGTAAAATGCACTTCTCTTAATTTCTCTTTCTCATTCTTGTTTTTAAATATTTCGGTCTCCTCTTACCCCTTCTTCAGTGCTAGGTAGCAAACTGGATCTTTGTCTTCCTGTTCTCCTCACCGTCTTGCAGCATTACATTTACTTCTGCCTGACTTTAAAATACGTCATTACAGACCTTAACCTATTTTTCTCGGGATATATATATATATATATATGAAATCTAACAGACAGTAATGCCAAGGAATGTACAGGGGAAGTTATTAGAACCAATGGAATGTAAATAAGAAGAAAGAAAAGTGGATGAAAAAATAACCAGCCGTCACTCCTACTTCTAAATTCCCATATAAACCCAAAAAAGTGGACGGAGGGAAGGCCGCTGTGGTAGCTCAGTGGCTAGAGCATCGAACGCGTTATTCGAAGGTCGTAGGTTCGATTCCTGCCCATGGCTGGTTGTTTTTTCATCCACTTTTCTTTCTTTTTATTTACATTCCATTATTCTAATAACTTCCCCTGTACATTCCTTGGCATTACTGTCTGTTAGATCTCATTATTATTGTGTTAAAACACGGAAAAATGAGCCCTTAGGTATACACTTCTTTCCCTTATTTCATTGAACGAGGGTCTCGTACTGGCAGACTTGGTGTGTTTAGGTTGTATAAGAGGGACAATTAATCAGCTGCCCGCTCATAATAAGTTCAAGTGCTACGTGGCGCCAAAACATGCGCATAAGAGTGTTTTCACACTCGCCGTTTGGCTTATAGGTGGCGCTGACTCTCACTCCTACTTCTAAATTCACTTATAAACCCAAAAAAGTGGATGGAGGGAAGGCCGTTGTGGTAGCTCAGTGGTTAGAGCATCGAACGCGTTATTCGAAGGTCGTAGGTTTGATTCTTGCCCACGGCTGGTTATTTTTTCATCCACTTTTCTTTCTTCTTATTTACATTCCATTGGTTCTAATAACTTCCCCTGTACATTTCTTGGCATTACTGTCTGTTAGATCTCATTGGTATTGTGTTAAAACACGGAAAAACGAGCCCTTAGGTATACACCTATTTCCCGTATATATATATATATATATATATATATATATATATATATATATATATATATATATATATATATATATATATATACGTGTGTGTGTGCGTGAGTGGGTTGGTGGGTGGGGTGAGTGTGTTTGTGGGGCGCAAAGGGATTGCGATGGGTGGGTTGCGGGGTGTCCTTGGGGACATTAGACATTACACACTGCACCCACTCACACTGGGGAATCAGACAGCCGTCCATGTGGATTGGATAAGTTTGTAAAGAGGAATAAACATCTGACTAATACTGCTGATGTTTTAACCTTTTTTATAGACTTCACTTTTTTTCTCTTTATAGGCAGTGCTTCGAAATAAATGGGAAAGAGGAAAGAGATGACGTCAGAATTCGCTTCGCTGGCTTGTGAGCGCTTTTGTATATCGTATAGGGCTTTTAGCTAATGCAGTGTAAATCCTGTTATGTTGTTCTTGCTAATATTCTCAGTGTCACTGGTTGCAAACTCTCACATGCATGAAGTACTGTTTCTTTTATCTTCATTGGATACTTATAACTGCCAACCTGGTGATATTTAACGACACGGACTTACATCACAAAGGCAGTATTATTAATTCATTTCTCATTGTTGTTAGCGTAACGCATGTTCTGGCTGCACCTTTGCGTTTCCGGCTGATTTAATGAGACGAAACAATAAAAAGAAAAGAAAAAAGAGGTTTCACAAGCCTGTCCGTCGTGAAACATCGCATCACAAGTTGCTCCCTATGACTTATTCACGTGGTGAATGCGCGGTTTTGTAGAATGCTAGCCTGCTCGACAACTCTATTCGGGGCTCAGCATAGCACAGCCACTCGCTTCACGACTGCCGCTTGGCACTGGTGCTTTGCGAAGGCGCAGTACTGCGTTAGGCAGTACTAGCTGGGCGCAGTAAGAGAAAGGTTACTGGTATGTGCAGCATCATTCATGAAGGATAGTGGCAAGGCTGCGGAGTGTTGCAGTCTGTCACGCTGCCAAGGGTAGTTGCGCGCACGTGCTGCGACACACGGACATCATGTAATTTACTATCTGTTTTCTAAACGCGACGCAAAAGTTTCGGGCTTTGGGCTTTGACTTCGCAAGGCTTGCTTCGTGAGACAACGACGCTCTCCAATCGAATGTCATCAAATATACAAGCACTTCATTCTACGTATATTCTCAAGTCGAGTCCGAATTCGCTCAACATCGCTCTACGGGCAATTCTACCACGATACTATGTTTTCCTTTCTTCAGTAGTAGTAGTAGTAGTAGTAGTAGTAGTAGTAGTAGTAGTAATTTCGTTTTTTCTCCCAATGAAAGAAAAAAAGATACAAAAGCTGAAGTCATTTCATACGCCTCACAAAGACCTCTGCACTCGTAGTTCATCAGAGATATACGTTTTCTTTTTTTGCAGATACAACAAGCAATAATACTAAACCACATGCACGCTAACGAAGAAATAATAATAATAATAATAATAATAATAACAATAATAATAATAATGTTTCTTTTCACCATGTCACACCTAAACGTGTTACATGTCAAAAAATGATACGGCTAAAGGCAGAATAATGACTTGACAATGACCCTACCACCCAATAACTGTTCAACAGGGTTTTGAACACGTCGAAATTACACAATAAAACAGAAAGCGGAAGCACTAAAAAACATGTCATAGTACTATGAGTAACAGTTCATGACACACATAAAGGAATTTAAGCAAAAGTACTATTTTTTAATACAAATGTTGATTGATTTGTGGGGTTTAACGTCCCGAAACCACCATATGATTATGAGAGACGCCGTAGTGGAGGGCTCCGGATTGATACAAATGTCGTACACCACATAACGCTTGAAGCCTTGCTCATACTATGAAGACACATAGGAAGAGAAATAAATTTTGATATGGCTTCATTCACATTATTTAGAACTTGAGGATGTTGATTTATCAAAGAAGATATCAAATAGTACATTTGATTAGTTCTGTTTTTATTTTTCTATAGTGGAAGGTCGAAGTAGCAATATAATAAACTATATTGCTCACTTATAAATTGGTACTTTTTGCATTTTTATGTGTATGTTTGTAGCAAATATGAGGTTATATAGCTGATCAAATCTTAATATCTCATTTTTTGAGAAGAATGGTGCTGTGGGGTCAAGCCATCCAAGTTTTTTTTTGTGTTGGACTGCTTGCTTTAGAAAGACTGTCAGCTTACTTAACTCGGGTTTACTTGTAGGGCCCCAGATTAGTAAGCAGTAATATATCTGAGAATGTCTCATCGAATATAACAGCTGATATTTTAGCCAATTCAAATCTAGATCAGAAAATTTTCCATTAGATCTAGAAATGCTAGAATGTAGTTTGTTTACATGATGTGTCCAGTTTAAATGTTTCTCGAATAATATTCCCAGAAATTCAAATACCAATACCCGGTCAATAACACAAGCATCAAAAGAAACAGAAATGCCTGCGTCATCAGGCTCGTTCCTGAGTTTGAAAACAATGTAATTTGTTTTGGACACAATTAGATTTACTTAGCGTAAAGATAACTAAATCAGAAGTTCACGCAACCAATGGTTAGCTGCTGTTTTCAAGAGAGCTAAATTTTTACCAGAGAAAAATAGACTAGCATGGTCTGAGTAGAGGGCCATTTTAGGTGTATGTGGTATAATCACGGTTTCAGTAGTTTAAATGATAAAAAATGGGGGATCCAAGATGGACCTCTCCGGTGCGCCACACTTTATCTCCTTCAACTCTGAGCATACGCTGTTATGGCTTACGCATTGAAATATGTCTGAAAAATAGCTATAATTAGGATTTAAGGAACCGCCCCCGATTCCAAATAAAGGTAACTTTTGAAATAAAATTTGAGGCTTTATTGAATGAAAAGCTTTTTTGAAATTAAGAAAAAGTCTAACAACCTATAGCTAATTTTGGAAATCATTCAATATTTCACTTTTGACAGTCAAGAGTGCCTCTTCTGTTGAATTATTCTTTCGAAAAACCACACTGATAGGGTGGTTATACACAATTTTTAGGGCGGTTAAATTGCTCCAAGTAGTTTAGCTGCTGTCGTAGTTTCTGAATTTCGAGTGTCATTGGCTGCTTCAGCCTTTTGACCCTTTTCTATAGAGTAGCTATTTCAGATAACTGCTTTCTCATCTCGATGAGTGCTTTAGTGTACTGCGCTGTTGAACTGAGGTGTTGGACTGATTTTTGCATGTTTTGATCTGTGTCTTTCAGCAGCATTAGTGGATCCATTTTCCTTTTGATGGCGGTATTTTTGAAAGCTTCGCTGTTGAACTGAGGTGTTGGACTGATTTTTGCATGTTTTGATCTGTGTCTTTCAGCAGCATTAGTGGATTCATTTTCCTTTTGATGGCGGTATTTTTGAAAGCTTGCGATTATTTCCTCCAATATTCTTTCAGTGTCAGGAGCCTGCTCCAGCTGCAACTTTCCGATACCATCGTTCACGCGGTTAGCTAGAATAATGCACGCTTCACATTTCCATGCCTTCCTTGTTGCCTCGTCACTTGACCTAAATGCTGTCTTTGTGACTCCCGAACAGCTCCCAATATGATAACAATAGCTACATTTGGAACACATAAAAAGCAAGCAACGCATAATAAATTTTACCTAATTCAGATACACAAGTCTTAAACATAAAAAGAAAGGAATATGAATGCGTGGCTCAATCATCCACGTTGCACAATTTTAAAAGCTTCTGATCGGTTCTACATTTTGGTCAAAATTAAGTGCATGAAATTTGATCGGTGGCCCCACACATTCACATGTTTAGACATGACCACCAAGTGTTGCTTGAAAAGTAGAACTAAATTTACGCTTTTGATTTTGTAAGCGTCACTTGCCATTGGCAGAGTGGCTTGATAATGAAGACTTGCAGGACGCTCGAGCTTCGCCTTGAAGAGCAGATCGCGATAGCCTAATCTGGCCTCGTTCGCGTCGCCTTCTGCTTCAGTTCTCAGTGCGTGAAGTGAATGCCCCACAAGGAAATGAATGACTGCGCGCGTAACACTGGCTGTTTCGAGGCATCATCGAATGCCTACTGCAAGCATAGCTTCTAAGTGCCCACTACACCATAATTACCGCTCTTGCAAATCAGCGAAGGACAAACTACGAGTCCATATACAGTAGGTGAACCTACGCAGCTGCTGACTCGTTGCGCAGTTCACATGTTTTCACACCGGCGGCAATTCTACGCTTCTGCCATGGAATATTATATGCGTTAAATGGCCTCTAATTAACCTCCGAAAATATGAAGCACGAGCACGTCAATCTGTCCTGGCGTTTCCCGTTTATTCGGACGAATTCGTGACAAAAGCAGTATGTTTACGTGACGTTATGCAGACATAAGCTCTTCATTGGCCCGTATACACGTACAACAGATATCAGCTGTGAGTTTATGGGCGAAGCTCCTCAGGGTCGAGCCATGTCCCCTGTCTGTCGGCGTGACACTCCATGGATGTCCATATCCTTATAGATAGCCGTACGAACATCCCTATGGACATCTCAACACCATATGCGCATTGTGATTAATAAATAACATTGCATATACTGCACAGGCGTGTTGCCACCTCTTTGCATGATCGAGTGGGCAGTATACGGGGTTAATGATCCCACTCGTCATCGCCCAGACATCATCGATCACTTTGTAGATATGTTGTTATTTCTTTAGGAGTGAAGCTTCTTAGGCCCACACCCCACCGTCGCCGTCGAGGCTCCCTTTTCTTAAAGATCGCCTTAGGTTGCAGTGGCCGGTGACGTAAACGGCCTGTAAACGTCCTCCGATATTTTTTCAAGCATTTATCGTAAACGCGCGCATCGTGTGCAGAATGCCGTCGCGCCACAAGTTCCAAGAAACGATCCCTCTTTGTTTCCGGACCCTTCGGGCCTCCGCGTGACGAGCCGTGCCACAACTTTGACGCGCCGAGCCAAATATGCCAAATATGCTGTGATTGGTGGAGCAAGGGTCTAGGAGTTCCGGTCAGTCTGCAAGCAGCTGTGCGCGCCGCTTGTTGTTTGTCGTGTTGCCCGCGTGCGTGCAACACGCACGTGTGGGTCCCGGCGTGTCCCCGTACGTGTTGATCGCGTTGGCGATTCTTTGAAGGCGTGCTCCCAATGAAGCACGATTATGACAGCCACGGTTCACCAACAAGCACGCAGCTACAACGCAATTGATGGAGTCGACGGCCGCAGTCGCGGCAACTGGAAGTACATGGTGTTTCAAGCAGCGCGTCAGCGATGACGTATGCCACGCGAGATTGGGAGGGGTGCTCGGCGAGAGGGCAAAGCGGCGTGGCAGGGGATACCAGCAGATGGAAGCGCAGGAGAGAGCGAAAGGTGTGGTTGTCATGGTTTCAATTATCAAACGCGTTTAATTCCACACCGTTTCAAAAAAAATTCTCACACATACACACACGACATACTAATACAACGATTGCACCCAACACTACATGATTATGTTTGCCCGATTCGCGCCGTACCTGAGACGTTGGCTCACCTGATCTTCGAGTGTCAGTGCAATACAAATACAAATCTATCGCCTCCGCCAAGCACCTGCGACGCTGGTAAAGAATATGAACACCTTCTCAAAACGTGGGAGGCCAAGCTCACCTTGGAGGACCTGGACCAACAACGACGTCTCGTTGTGAGGACCAAGAAGGCAGCGAAGGCCAGAGGGTTCCTGGAATGAGGAAACCTCCCACCTAAGGTGAAAGCGGAACCTACACAACTTCACCATTTCGAAAACAAACGTTTATTCCTCCTCCTCACGGCTCCGTGTTCGTCATACACTCGTGCACAATTTCCCCACCACTACTGAATTTTGACCTCTGGGTGGGTTTACGGGTCATCTAAGAGAAAATGTTCAGATCTTAATTGAGCGGTTGGGTTCTAGCGCACCGTAAATCCGAGGCTAAAAGAAATAATCTCTGTGCACAGCTGCTTATAATGGTCGTCTTCGTTTGCACCACGTTTACCGTGGATTGTGAAAGGACAACCATCATTACAGCACACTATAGGTACTTTGTCGAAGGGTAGTAGCAGACGCTCTTCCCACCTGGCGCCGGCGCAAAAATACAATGAAACGCCGCACGCGTGGCGTTTCATTGTCTTTTATTGAAGAAACATTGGTGTCGAGAAGAGGATAGCGCCTGTAGGAAGTACAGCGTAGGTGAGAGAGGAAACACTCCCTCTTCTTTGAGCTGGAAGTGGTTTAGGGGTCCTTTAAGGGAACAAGGTAAGCCACTATGTATAACCCGCTATATATTTTAGGCCAAATTTATGTACCTTTTTATCCATAACCATAGACGTTAGAGTAGTTATTTCATTGTCATTGTGATTGTATGTCATTCCTTTTCTTATTGAAGGAAATGTATCTCAAAAACTTCTATTGCTATTTTTGAAAATTGTTTTCACTTGTGGTACCTAAGTATCAACCGTTATTGGGTATTTGATGAGGTATTAAAAAGTACTTCCTCATACAAGCATAATTCTGTGTCAATAAATTCTCTAGCATGATTTCTGAACTGGCTGAAATCTATGTTTATATATACAGTGGTTGCTGAGAAAAAGGTACATAAGTACAAAAAACGCATGTTTTGAGATAATCGCTTTTATAAAGTAGAAAGTAACTGTGAATTCAAGAACATTTTTAATTTGCACCAGCTATATACTGATAAAATATATACGCTTTCTTTCTGAGTTGAGGCGTCTGGCCTGGTGGGCTTTCTCGCCTGTTTGCAGCCCTGTCAGTGAAGTACTGTCGACACAGGTCAAGTGCGTGTAGGCCCTGCCCTGTGAGCAACCTGGCGAAATTCCAAACGAGTTCAGTACATTCACACGAGCTATATTTCTATTATAAAGGTGATTACAGCGTCAAGACTTCATATTTTCAATGTAAGGTGTCCGGGAAACACTTTTTTGGAGCGTCCTCCCACAGGACATTGTTGAACGACTCATTGGGGTTTTGAGTTTTCCAATGGATGCATTTCGCAAGTTATTCAGTATTAGCAAGTTTTTCACAAATTCGCTCAACAGCCTCAAAAACAGAAGCCGGAAGGCATTCTTTGTGGATGTATGGTTCACCACTGAAGTGGGCTCTGTTGACTTTCCACCAGGTATCAGCGTCGATCGGGCAAAGCCCGTGGGATGGATTGGTATCTGTTGATGCCATGTGAAAATATGGGGAACAGACAGCCTTTCGCATGTCCTCTAAGCTGTCAATATTTCTTTAAATGGCTAAAGCATAATACATTGGAGGTCTGTGAACAACGCGCGCGACGCGACCAAATGTCATGCGCAAAAAAAACGCCCACAAAGTACTTTTACCTGCGGCTAACATTGACTTGACAGATGAAGAACTTGTTGCGAGACCAAATATTATTGCCACTAAGCTTGTCATGAAATTAGCGCCCTTCATTTTGGCGCGATTTGAGCTGCCCACGTGTGCACTCAGGTGAAGCAGAGCACCACATAGGTTTTGAAATATGTGATTTTTTGACAAACAAAATGTTGTGCTAGAACAAACACCCAAAGAAATGAAGGCTGCAGATGATTTCCAATTGCCAAAAACATTTTTTTTAATATTTTAGCTTACCCTGTCCCCTTGAAGGGCCCCTCCCTAACTCCCGTATTCACAAACTTATCGACTTAAATTTCGTCCTTCACTTGACAGAGTTGGCCATTGCGCCACTGCTCAACTAAAAGTGACACTGCGGTTATGAATAACTGCTGCAGATTATTGATGATATACAGTGACTTGTTCTACCTAGAGGAAGTGCTCTAATCGGCTTTCTCAAGTAAAGGTGAAGCTTTGAGTGAAGGGACGCTCTAGAATAGGGGGGTAAGCCACACCGACTTCAAAGGCGAGACTGTAGTTTCTTTCTCGCCTTCAATCACTGCCCTACAAACGCTGTGTCCTCCTCGCTACTCATTTATTCATAAAAGAGCATTGTGGAATATCAGCACTAAGCGTCGAAATGGTCAGAATTTTGTGCTTTCGACTACATCTCGACTTGCGCTGACGCAAAAAACCAAGTGAAATGAGTGTATTATGCGTGGTATTTACGCGAGACAAGACAGAACGTGGGCACGCGAATGTACGCCGAAGCTGAGTATAGGAGACACTTGAGAAGAGATATCTGTCGCCTATTTTATCCAGACGTCACTTGAGAAAACTGCTGGTGTCACGAATCGTGCCGCAAACATGGGAAACGCCGGGAAGGAATGACGCACTCGTTCTTCGTTTTTTCATTGGTTGTTTAGAGGTCCTTTTAAAGAGATTCTTTCCACTCATATAGTGCTTCCTATAACAATTTAATATACATGCATATAGTGTTTTTTTCTGAATAGGGTTCTACACATATTGTGGCTGTGTTGTAGAACACCTATTTGCCACCCAGACAGCCTGTGTTTGATTCTACTTCCGAGGCGAGAATTCAAGTTTATTTTATTCTTATCTTCTTGGTTTTTCGGTCACGGAGAAGATAATTTTTCACTTACAACCAACGACACTGATTCCCGACGCCGGAATCTCTGCAGAAAAGCGCTTTAATGCAGTCTCGTTAAAATCAATAATAGTGTAATATAATTACGAACCGTTAAAGGGCAATAGCTTTTTGTGAAAACGGTCTACCCTATAATAACAGAAAGCATGCAGGCCAATTCACAAGAATGCTACTTGATGTTGTTGAATTCAACGTTATTTCTCTTTTTTTATGTCAGAATCTTTCATTGCTACGCAAACAATCTCTGCACACAAATATGGCTACACGAAATCCTGAATTAAATGGTTATATGAAAAAACCAGGGGGAAGGCGATTTATACAACGAAAACGTTATAAGGAAAGTCGAACTGATAACAATAAATCACAAAATGTTTTGCACAATCAGATTGCGAATATACATATATTTCGGTAGAAACAGCGTCTTCTAATTAAACGACTATATCCTAGCTAATATACCTAGAGTGTCGTTATTTTACGACGGATCATTCTGCGAGCAGCTCTATACAAACAACTTTATGAACACTGCCCGTTAAAACCACATCCTAAACGGGCTTCATTGCAACAAATTTTGCTCATGTGGTCACTGCTATTGTTATTATTTTGATCGGTATCATTGTTGTATCGGGAACCAATTTTTATAAAGAGCTGTAAAAACTTGAGGCCATGGAGAGCAGAATTGATCCGAGATGAGCCGGTTTACCAAATGATAGTTTGTTCAGAAATAACCCTATGTCCTAAGAGGCTAATTACTACAACCGATACTGATCTATATGCAAAGGCTTGGACTGATGCTCGTGAGTCTGTGTAGATGTATTGCCAGGAGTTGTCAAGGAGAGCGAGAGATATGGCTACCTGCTCAGCTTTTGCAAGAGTGGCGTTCCTGATAGACGCGGAGTGGCTAACACAACCTGCGTGTTGAACTGCAATGACCAATAAGTTGGCTGATTGACCATACTGCACCGCGTTTATATTTGAAGCATGCAGACTGCGGGTTTGCACGAACGCTCTTAGGCAGGGCTTCCCCCATGGCCTTCCGCCTCTTCGCGTTGTACTCGAGTGTACGTTGTGGATGAGTGGGGAGACCATAATGTTGGCCTTTTGCTTTTTCGTGAGACTCTATTTTATCACAGTATACCCTATGATGATCAGAATGCTCCTGTTCGCAGCCGAGGAGGCGTGCCTGGCTATATGAACTGTATGCTAGGCCTCGATGATGTCTTGCCACGTGTTGTGTATACACAAGTACATGAAAATTTCTGTAATAGCACTCAAAGATTGCTATGGGTTCGATAGCACTTTTTTGATGCTCTTGCGGATTAGTATATTAAGCTTAACCATTTCATGATTTTGCCAATAGTGCATGGCAGCAATTTAATTAATGTGGCTCACTAAGAGAGCGTAAAATAGCCTTAGTAAATTGTCCTTCTTCAGGCCACCTCTACATTTGGAGATCCTGGTGATAAGTAAAATCTTGCTTGACGTTTTAGCCGTGAGTTTATTTATGGTCTGCCCATTAGTGCCATTAGCCTCTATAAGCATTCCAAGTAGTCTGATTACCCTTACCCTAGGGATGATATGACCAGAGCCGGTGCAAAGTGTTATAAAAATATCCGAAAGGATGACCTAGCTTTTAGGTTTTACACCCCTTCTATTAGGTCTTTAAAGCAAAAGTTCCAATTTGGCTGGAGAGAGTCGCAGTCCAGTACCACTAAAAAAGCTTCGGTGTCTTCTACAGCGTGTTGGAGTGCGTCTTCGCTCAGCCCTCACTGTCTCCCGTGCACCAGATGGTGATGCAATCCGTGTAAAGAGTGACCTATATGCCCTGTATATTGTGAGCGTGACAAGTGAATGACTCTTCATTCTCTTTAGATATCATCATCACCTGTACATCTTCATCATCTGTAGATATCATCACCAGTGTGTTTTAGCTCGAGCCTGGCTGAATAAACCGGTTACTCACAAGTTACGGTCATACCCTAAATAGGGGCATTGTGATCACACCAGGGCTTATTCGCTTCTTCGATGGGCCTACCTACCTAACCGCCTTAAATCACATGCCCGTGTGTGTACTGCTCCCATGTGGCTCAACAGTATCTTGCATGGTCGACAGTGAGCCTGTTGAGATTGTTGCTCTTCCGAACAACCACAACGATGTCCCAAAGTCACAATCACTGCCATTCAATGCCTCTTCCACACCTGAGTCGGCAACCATAAGCAATGACAACACCTGATCAAACTAAAAATTTGCTCGGCCCATTGAATAGACACCGTTCTCTATTTGACGTGAGCTCGCCCGCCCTCAGCATGGCTATCACCGTTACTCACAGCATCCAGACTGACGGCTCTCGTATTGTACATTGGCGTCATATCACGTGTCTCAGGCAGAGCGCAAGATCATCGAGGAAAACGCCTCAGACATGCTACGACGCAACATAATACGTCCTTTCTCAATTCCCTGGTTATCCCCAGTTGTTCTCGTTCAAAAGAAAGATGGGACAGTGCGTTTCTGCGTCGATTACTCTGCGCTAAACAAAATAACGCGCAAGGATGTTTATCCTCTCCCTCAGATCGACAATGCACTGGATTCATTACATGGTGCCGAGTATTTTCCTACCTCAACCATTGGTCAGGCTACTGGCAGGTACCAATATTGAAGTCTGATAAAGAGAAGACCACCTTTTCAACGCCAGATGGGTTGTAGGAGTTTAATGTAATGCCTTTTGAATTCTGTAATGCGCCCGCTACCTTCAAACGCATGATAGACGGCGTATTGCGTGTTTTCAAATAGAAAACGTCTCTGTGCTATCTCGATAAAATAGTAGTGTTTTCATCCACGTTCTCGCCGCATCTACAACGTCTTGACGAAGTCCTCACATGCCTTGCAAAAGCCGGTCTACAGCTTAACACCAAGAAATGTACCTTTGCTAGTAAGACAATTAAGATTCTCGGCCACCTCGTCAGCAAAGAAGGAATTCGGCCGGACACCGAGAAGCTTGCCGCCGTCCTAGATTTTCCTCGTCCACTACGTCAAAAAGACCTGAGCAGCTTTCTTGGGGTTATCTTTTTACTTCCGGTGCCTCATACATGGCTTCGCGGAACTTGCGTCTCCGCTCTATCAACTCTTCGCAAGGAACGTCCCCTTCGTTTGGTCCGAAGACTGCGAAAGCGCTTTCACAACATTGACGCAAGCCCTCTCATCGGATCTGGTACTGCACCACTTTGATTTAACTGCACACACCATCTCTCACTCCGACGCAAGTAGTCATGGTCTACGTGCGGTATATGTATACTCTTGCAGCGTGACAAAAACTTACACGAACGCGTCGTTGCTTGCGCAAGTCGTGTTCTTACCGCTGCAGAAAAGAACTACACTATCACCGTGCAGGAGCGCATTGCTGTTGTTTTGGCAGTGGAAAGATTCTGACCATATCTTAATGGCCGTCATTTTACCATCACTACCGACCATAACGCCCTATGCTAGCTTTCATCGCTGAAAAAACTTATAGGGTCGCCTCAGTCGCTCGACGCTTCGCTTGCAGGAGTATGATTTCACAACGCCTACAGATCTGGGAAGAAGCATCAAAATGCTGATGGTCTATCACGCTGTCTTTTGCCCAGCGGAGGTCACTCACCATCGATACTCTAAAACGATAGCACCTTTCCAATAGTAGCGCGAAGTTCATCACCTGGCACCCTATCCGTCCTTGTTTCACAACAACGTGTCGACCCATACTGTCGCACCATTGTTGACCGCTTGACCGGCTCTACTACTCCTCCAAACGCCAGACGCCGTCGACAACTTAAACAATTTAAGCTTGTCGGTGGTGCTTTATACCGCTACATTTACCATATCGATGGTAACAAGTCGGTACCCGTCACCCCACGTTCTCTGCAACGTGAAGTTCTGGAAGCCTTCAATGATGATCCAACCACCGCTCATCTAGGCTATCACAAGACTTACGACAAAATACGAAGTCGTTGTTTTTGGCCTGGTCTCTCTCCAGCCGTCGCTAAGTACGTCGCCTCCTGTGTCCATTGCCAACGGCGAAAACGACTGACAATTGCTCCGGCAAGCTTAATGCAACCTCTTCCTTGTCCCGCCTCACCTTTTAAAGTCGTGGGAATCGACTTGTATGGCCCTTTTGCTATATCATCCAATGGGAATTGCTGGATTTTCCCGGCCGTCGACCACCTTACCCACTACGCAGAAACAGCTTCTATACCATCAGAGACTGCCACTGAGGTCGCCAATTTTTTTCTTCGCCACATATTTCTGCGCCATGGAGCTCACGCATTCTCCTGAGCGATCGTGGCAAAGTCTCTCTCTCTTTTATTGTCGAGCAAGTTTTGCGTGCCTTGAAAACTGTTTACAAGACCACTTCTAGCTACCACCCGCAGACCAACAGATTGACTGAATGCTTTCAGCGGAGCCTATGGGACATGATCGCCATGTGCGTTCACCCAAACCACACGAACTGGGATGCAATTCTGCCCTTCGTGACATTCGCTTATAATATGGCTGCTCAACGCACTACCGCCTTTTCTCTATTTTTTTCGGCTATGGTCACTCGCCGAGTTTCGCTCTGGATGTCTCTTTCCTTTCGGCCCCTGCACCTTCGACGGCTTTTTTCTCTGAAGAATTTTTATCTCGTCTCGCACACTGCCGTAACCTGGCCCGTGTTAACACCGGCCTCTCTCAAGACATTCGAAAGTCTCGCTACGACTCATCTTGCCGTGTTGTGAGTTTTTGCCATGGTGACGAATTCTTCTATGGACTCCGCTGTGCGTCCCCGGCTTATGCGACGAATTCATCAGTCGCTTCATTGGGCCGTATACGGTGGTCGAACAGACATCTCCTGTCATTTACTGCGTTTCTCCTCTTAGCACTAATCCTGATCATCGTTGCCGAGGGACAGAGATAGTGCACGTATCTCGTTTAAAGCGTTATGCGCGACGCATTTCACAATACTATCAAGCATCCAGGCGGCCGCTTTCACGATATGCATATGTGCGCGTACCTATGCCCTGTATTTGTCTGTGTATTCGCCTATGCCCTGTATTTACCTATGACCTATGCCCCGCATTTGCGAGAGCCTCTTGGGAAGCCCACAGAGAGCAATTTTGAGCAAAAGGGGTGAGACCACTGAACTCTGTGGCGCACATTTGGAGCCAAGAACGAATTGTTCTGATTTGAAATATCCAATCTCAATCATGGCCTTTCTGCTTTTGGGGAAGGAGCTGATGAATGCATGGAATCTATCATCAACCCAAGCGAAAACCAGAAATGGAGTTGAGAATATGCGCATGGAAGAGATTGTCATAAGTTTTTCACTGCCGTGTCCAAAGATTGCCCTGAATCCTCTCGTTTGAACGGCAGTAAACTGATGTTTTAACAACTTCATGGTATCCGTAGTCTCTAATGCCGGTCGGAAGTCAATCATTTTGTACGGAAAGACACCGTGGTCTTCAATGTGTTGAGTAATGTGGCTAATAATGACGTGTTCGGCCAACTTTCCTATGCATGATGTAAGCGATAGGGGTCTTACATTTCAAAGATCTGAAGGACGCCCCGGTTTCAGGATAAAGGTGACTGACGCCAGCTTCCACGATTCCGGGACAGTGCCTATTTCAATACTTTCTTAATCTCGTCCATGAGTATTTGTACAGAAGTATTGTTGAGAAGGGTTCGATTTGAGATACCATCCGGGCCAGTGGCCGATCAGCCATTCAGTCTCACGATGGCCTCTTTCAGGTCAGCCTTGCTGAAAGGTTCGTCTAGGGACTACACGTGTGGACTCTCGTAAGGAAGATAATCAGCGTCGCATGAGAGATCAACTGGCAGATATCTTTTGGCGAGTCGTTAGAGAACTTTTTCTTCTGATTCATCCTATCTTGTCATATAGAGGATTTTGTCTGTTGCACCTGTCTAGTTAGATTCCGAGTTTATTTCTTTTAGCAGGTGTTTCAGCAAGCTGAATTTGCCTGAGTGCGGATCTGGCCATTGACCAAGTTGCAAACCTCCTCTCACTGCTGCCTAGAGAGCGTCTAACAGCGTTTCTCAATCTGGTGATTCAGCTTAGCTTTCTTTCCACAACCTTACGGTTCAGCTCCTGTCCCTTCGATTTAAGCAGAAAGGCGTTTTTATAGCTTCTAGCGCGACACGGCTGTCCAATCTGTCGACCCTAAGATCAGTAACTATGAAGTTGGTGGCTGCAGCTACATTGTTTTTGAGCTGTGCCACCCAGTGACGGCGAAAGAACTAGCTCAAGTTTTATGTTCTGAAACAATCATGTGATCATGACGAAGGCTCTGGTGGGGGGCTATCGAAATTTTGACCATTTGCTGTTCTTTAAGATGCACCTATGTTTAGGCACACAGGCCTCGAGCATTTTGCAGCCATCAAAATGTGGCCCCCGCGGCCGGGATTGGATATTATTGTACTACTTGCAGCTATACATAATTGGCAATCTTTATTATTGTAGGCCCGCAACATAGGTTCAGTGGCGACTTTTTTGGGAAAGTTTGAAGAAAGAAATGTGGACTTTTGGTGTCTTTTTGCTCGTCATTTGGCAAATTGTATTGAAAAGCCAGTGGCAACTCTGGTTCTTAGCCTCTTGATTTTAGCTTATATTTACTTTTCAATGCATCAACTCAAGAAGCAATATCATTACACTTGAAATTATGATTATTACGTAAGCGCTTTATGCGACGAGGGAGATGGATTATATCTTTATGGTAGCATGGGTGTATTGGTTTTTTATTATATTTTGCGTCACAGACATTATCACAAAACCCAAGACGGAGCGCATCTAAATTGCAAAATTGGCTACAACATTCAAATTTCTCAAAAGTTGAGGTAAAGTGTCCAGTACGGAAGTGTCATCAACACTAAGAAAGTTAAAAAAGTTTTGATCTGAGGTTTTTGGGGAGAACGCGCTAAGTTTGAGGTGACTTCGACAGTATTATGGTCAGAGAACCCTTCCACGACTTTACAGTTTACACCTTGCGACAGGAGTTCACAGCCCCACAACAATTTCAGGCTGCAGTTAACTCTTTTTCATCTGATCTCACGAAACTGTGAAACGCTTGTGTATAGGAATACGGCTGCTCCGGGAAAAGAAGGAGGGTTCGTGCAGTGATGTCATAGCCTGTCGAAGGATAAACGAGCCGTTCGCTGATGGTTGCTGAAATAGCGAGCGCGCTAGTGCGTGCTAGCACTGGCGACCATGCCCTTATATTCAAAAATCACAATTGCGGATCAAGCCGTGCAGTGTCCTACCTGAGTGTGCCTTTGTACTCCTTTGTTCACTAAAAGAAAGACAGCGCTTCCTTTCCGGTTGAGGAGCAATCGACGGTAGGCGTCGCACGCGGAGTGATGTTAACGCATGCACCCTCTGTGTAATGGAGATGGACAACTTGTTTCATCTGTGCTTCAGTAGTGTTCCTCACTATAGCTCTCGCGAGACTTTATCCGTGGCAACAGCATACAGTTTTCATACAAAAGTAATTTATTTGGCCTTGATATACTCAACGTGACAGGGCTGATGAAAGCCTGTAGGGTGTGTCCATAGCACCGGCGTGGTGGTCTAGTGGCTAAGGTACTCGGTTGCTCACCCGCAGGCCGCGGGATCGAATCCCGGCTGCGACGGCTGCATTTCCGATGGAGGCGGAAATGTTGTAGGCCCATGTGCTCAGTTTTGGGTGCACGTTAAAGAACCCCAGGTGGTCGAAATTTCCGGTGCCCTCCAATACGGCGTCTCTCATAATCATATGGTGGTTTTGGGACGTTAAACCCCACAAATCAATCAGAGAGTGTCCATATAATTCTTCTCTCAATCAGACAAATGTATACGAACCGTCGAAGCAGGCTGGTCTTTGTTATGAAGAGCTGCACTCGCTTCGCAATAAAAAATTTGTCCTTTAAGAGAATGATTATTTCGGAGTCTTTTCCTTTGGTTTCATTCTCAATTATACTGTGCTACCCTCTCTTTACTACAATTCTTACAGGCTCTTCCTCAGTTGTCTTCATAAAGCATGTGTGTAATGTGAGCAACAAGCGTTTAGCCGATCACGCTTTCAGACTTTTCGGCTACACTATTATTATTTCCACTTGCGCAATTCAAAACACAGAATGCAGCGAAATCACAAGTTCAACGCACATGACAATTCTTTGAGACGCGAGGAAAAATGGAGGTGGTGGGTGGCGAATGCGTGGCAAAGCAGGGAGAAAACAATATACACTTGATATTTCTTGCATAAGGACTATTTCAGAGTATGTGCCCGAATCATATCACGTGAATCACTGTTCAGGTGCCCCGAATAGCACCAAAAGACCGAGAAATGTCAAGAAAGAACAACACGTTCGACTGTTTGTCACAAGCTTTTCCAGGGCCCTTATATAGTGTGTCCCACATAACTTGAGCCAAGAATTTGAAAGTGAAAGACACTTAGGAGGTGAAATAAACCAAGCGCATACTACTCACACTAGCCTGTAGTTACTCAGGTTTTTTTTAATTTCTACACATACTAATTATTATTAATTGCTAACTGTCTATTTTTCAAAATTATGGGCTGGAAACCCCATTATGAACATTGAGATGTAGAGCATTTCAGAAACCACTGACTACATTGTTTTCTCTGTGACACGTCTCGCGCTAATGTTTTCTTCCACGTTGTGAAGAAAGCCCGCAAAATGTGAAAAAAAAGCCATGTGGCGGAAGGCGCGCACTGCTATATAGTGCTGCTATAGGATTTCTTTACACCACTGAAAAAATAACAGCGTTAGACGTATATTACATGAAACAGTTTACTAGGTGATTTCCAAAAGTACTCTACATCTCAGTGTTCATATTTTGGGTTCCCAGCCCATAATTAAAATATGTAATTAGGAATTAATAATTATATGGTATTTGGGAGAAATAAAAAAAATTGCCTGAGTACCTCCAGGCTAGTGCGAGAAGCACGCGTTTAGTTCAATTCGCTACTGAAGTGTCTTTCATATTCAAATTCTTGGCTCAAGTTATGTGGAACACCGTGTATAGACAGGGCCAGCTTACACGGAAACTAGAGAGCAGTCAAGACACCGCTAATACCATGCTCAGGATTTTAAACCTGCAAAAAAAAGGTGGAGTGATGTATTTTATGCCCAGATTCCCCACTCGGGTAAAAATAAGAGAAACGGTGGTGCGCTGCAATTAATTTTGTGGCAGTAGAGGTGGTGTGGTCTCTCTTTGAATTGTGGCGGTGGCGCGAACGGCGTGAGCCAAAATGGATAGCGGAGGTGACGTGGTGCGGCGGCGCACAGCTCTACTGCACACACTCGCACTCACATAAGTATAAAGTTACTTTCAATCGTAACTTTTGTTATTCAGTATTTCTTCACCATTCGTGTTGACGCCGGTGATCAATTGTCGCGTTTGGTGAGGCACCTGGGGCTTTCGCCTTTATATGCATAGCAGTGGGGCTGTCTATTACAACCATTTGCAGCGTGCGAACGACTATTCTCACAAAATTGTTAGTTCGGCAACATGTTTGTTGTTCTGTGGACGCGATAGTCTATTGGCACGGGCTATATAGATGAAACAGCACTTGAATAGAAAGGGGATGAAAGGGTTGCTATGAAAGCTAGGGTTGGCCAAACGACAATTGCTGAAACCAGTTCGACTTCGGCAGGCATCAGCCCAACGGAACAGCATCCACACACGCTCTGCCCTAATAATAAACAGAATATCTTAGTGGCGAGCACGCCGAAGAGAAAGAATGCTCACCGTTACGTCCTCGTTAAAAAATACGCATCGCTGACAAGACCTACGAAGTTACTGCTTACGAAGCGGCACCTCATTTTACACGCAGAAACTTCATTCGAAAGATTCCCATGCAAGACGATTCGGCGGACATTGATGCGAAGATTGTCAATGACGCAGTCCACTAGCGCTCGTTGCCAAGTGCATTGGAAGTACTACCGCAGTGATCATGGCCTTCGATGGACTTGACATCGCGGGCCCGATTTCATGCGTTCCGGGTCGGTGCTACTTCAATGTACCCTATACCGTAGACAGATAAATAATTACTACACCTGCGACCGGCTCGGCCATGGAGCGGACATTTGCCCGAATCCTGGCGACGTTAAATCGAGGCTACAGTGTGCCGATCCCCGAAAAAGAACACGGCTGTACACCAATATACCAATTTGTGGAGGAGTGCAACTCACTGCCGACAAGGAATGCAAAAAACACCACCACATTTCATACGTGGTGCGACGACAACGATGGGAGTGAGCACACTCGACGCGACAAAACAACGGTCGTGAAGCAACGATTGAGTTCAACGCAACCGCTGACGACGACCAATCCTCTGAGCTTCTACAGACGGTCAATTCAATGGCGGCCGACCCCGGTCCCAACCCCGGAGTCATCCCAGGAACCGTTCCCTTCGTGCATCGAACTCCCAGAGCCATTCTTGGACCCACTCCCGTAATACGCGCAGTGGGAGTTCAGGTCCCATTCGGGTTCACGTCGAGGTTCCTGGCCCGGGTCCCGCTCCTGATCCTACCCCAGTTACAGGCCTTATGCTGGCTCCAGGCCTCAGCCCAGCTTCACCGGGGTCTCCCGTCAACGATCGCCGAACCCATCGGTACCACTATCGTCAGGCAACGCGAAGAAGAAACGGGGAACTGTCACTGGGCGGACGCCGTCCGGAGGAAAGGAAGTGCTCCATCACAGGCAGGGTCGGGTTCACTCCCAGAGCATGATACACACACCACATCTGAGATAGAAATTTTAAAGCACGAAAATGCACTGATGAAAGAAACAATACGCAAACTCATGATCACAATCGCCTAACTGAAAATTGAAAGGAACGCACGCGCCACTACGCCCACAACTGACAACGGCGACAATGCATTCACTCCGTCGCAGCTGCAACCCGTAGGCGTCGGTAACGACGACGGCGAAAGCACACCCAAGAAACTTGCGGTCGCCCACGACCAGCCAGTTTCAAAGCTGAGTTAGACGATCTAAAGAGCACGCTATCGGCGATTAAGGAAAGCCTTCGCGTTTTTTGGCGAAAGCACGGCTTTCGTGAAGTCCACCCTCGCGGGCCACGGTAATCGGTTGGATCAAGTGCAGCAATACCTTGATCACGCCGTCGCCCCTGTCGTTGCAGTGGGCAAGCCGTTGTTTAACGTACAGCCATGCCCAGTTCACCACTTCATGCGACCCTTATGCACCCACCAGTTGCACAGGCTGACTCTTACATGCTTCAAGATGCCTAAGCCAAATGATGAGTTGCAGATCTGGCAATAGAACTGTAGGAGCTTCTCCAACAAGAAAGCCTTCTTGCAGCAATACCTCCGTAGCCACGAAGCCAAACCTCAAACCATGCTGTTACAAGAGACTAGTACCAACAGCCACGTTTTCTAGATACCCATGGTTTTCCGGCCCCTCAGGAGGGCGCGAATCATGTTATGATTAAAATTCTCCCTGGCAACACATCACAACAAAGCGTGTACATCCTCAATGCATACAGTAGTCCCAGCCACCATAGACAAAAGTTCACACGCTTGTTCCAGAAAGCCGTCCATCTTGCGGGGACAAACGCGCATGTGATTGTAGGTGACTTTAATGCCACGCATAGCACCTGGGGTTACGGGTACGACACACCCAAAGGTAACGAGTTTCGGAAAAATGCGAATGACATGGACCTTATTCTGATTATGGACAAGGCTTTCCCCACGCGCACCGGTACGTCCACGTAAAGAGACACTACGCCGAATCTCTGCTTCGTCAAGAATATCACCGATGCCCACTGGTCCAGCCTCGCTGTTGATCTCGGTAGCGACCACTTCATAATAGCCGTAAACCTCCCCACAGTCAGCACGAAGACAAAGTCGTACACGTGGGTAGACTGGGACCTCCTTCGTAAGACCCGCGCAGAACGACCTCCTCCCTATACCACACCAAGCTTCGAGACGTGGACGGCCTAGCTCAAAGGTGACGTCAACAAGGCAACCAAAACTATCAGTACGGACCTACCAATTGAAAAGATGGACAGTCGTCTCGCCCACCTACTCGAGGCCAAACAGTCTCTGCTGGCCGGCTGGAAGGATCAGCGCCGTAATTAGAGGTTGTGCAAGCGCATATCTCAACTGAGCAAGACCACGATGGATCAGTGCCACATCCTTCCAAAACAGCAGTGGGACGAAGCTTGTAACTCGATTGATTGTCAGTTTCATAATAGAAAAACGGGGAATTTACTCCAACACCTCCTCAATAAAACCAACACCTGCACGAAGCAGTATCATTCGATCGTAAAAGTTAATTGATCAAGAGAAACGGACGGTATCACCGAAGGATGTCGTCGACAACCTCGCGGAGAAATATCTCTCGCTTCCCCACGGACTCTGTGACCCCTCACCCCGGTTACTCTGGTAGGGACAACACCAACAGTCCCTGTCAGTGACTTTTTTCTCCTCCTCTGTAACTTTGCTTCCCCTCTACCCTTTCCCAGTGCAGGGTAGCCTATCGGCGCTCAGCCCTGTATAACCTCCCCGTATTTCTCCTTATTTTCTCTCTCTCTAGACGCCGAATTTTCTTCCGAAGATGTACACCGAGCTCTCTATACACTCAATGCCGCTAAGCCCCTGGCCCCGACGGCATCACCAACAAGCTCTTACGCAACCTGGATGATACCACCGTCACTTACCTCACCGACACCATCAACAAAATGTGGAAAAAGCGTGAGATACCTGATGCCTGAAAAGTCGCTCACACGGTCCTAATCCCCAAACCGAGAAAGGCGCCGAGCCTAGATAACCTGCGCCCTATATATAACGTCGTGCGTGGGAAAGGTGGCTGAGCACGTCGTCCTCAACAGGGTTAGTCGATACCTCAAAGATAGCGACTGCCTCCCGCACCACATGATTGGCTTCCAACCAGGATTATCCACTGAAGACACCACGTTACTCCTAAAGCATCGAATTCTAGATGGCGGAAACACTCGGGACGCATGTGCAATACTCGCAAAGTCCGAGAGCTGTCGATATCTTCGCCTAAACACCGGGGTGTGATGCCCAGAGGATGTACACCTCCGGCGGAACGCAATATCATCCTCCCCACCAAAGATGGTCGTACAGCCTCCAAGGTAGACACCATCAGTGTCATCGGCATGATCATCGAGTCCCACGGAACCAGCACCCAAACAGTACAGAAGCTCTGTACTAAGACTGAGAACGCCATACTACTCGTACGTAGAGTATCCAACCGGCATCATGACCTCAAAGACAACCTGCTGCGTCTTGTACACGCATTCGTTTTGTGCTACTTCACCTACGTCACCGCTATACAGAAATGCTTATGGGCTGAGCACGATCAGCTGAATGCCATTTTTTGCAAGGTGGTCGAACGAGCCCTCGGCCTCCCTACCATCACTTGGACGCACAAATTCCTCAAGCTTGGCGTACATAACACGCTAAACGAGATCACCGAGGCTCAGGAACGCGTGTACTTTACCCAACTCATGACTACTAAGGTGGGCCGCCATATTCGGCGCGAGCTCGGCTTCTCCTCGACGGCCAGGGATCCCCCAGAGTTCACAAAGATTCGCGAACTTATCACGATTGCTCCCATCCCGCGAAATTTACACCCCGAATACAACAGAAGCAGGCGCCCTGCGCTTGCGACCGCTATTCTCAAGCGCATAGACATAGAATCGGACAACATTTCGTTCGTGAACGCCGCTGCCTATCACAACAACCGAGCCTTCGCCACGGTCGAGGTATCATCCACGCAGCAGATTCTTAACTCTGCCACAATCTTCACCCGAAACCCCGGAGTAGCAGAGCAAGTAGCTATAGCTATAGGTATGCTCCACAGCAAATGGGAACTCATCTACAGTGACTCCAGACCGACCATCAAAGCCTTCTAACGTGGCGTCATATCCGACCACGCGTTATGTATTCTGCGCAGCGTGGAACCGAGTGCCCTGAAGCACCACACTATCATCTTGTTCTCCGCCCATCTCGGCCAGGTGCCGGGTGCCCCATCTAACCTGAACGAAATCGCCCATGATGCAGCGCACGCACTTACCGACCGCGTCGCCACAGGGCAACTCTATCTCGCTGAGTTAGAGACTGATCGGAATGCACTAATTACTCACAACGACATAACAAAGCACTTTTACCTTAAACGCCACATTTTTTCATCCCCACATCCGAAACTTAACAGGCTGCAGGCGCTAATCTTACTCCTGTTACAAACCCACACGTACCCAAACGTTGCCGAGCTTGACGTTTATTATCCTGATGCATACCCCAGCGACACATGCCCCTCGTGTGGACACTCGGCGACACTCGCCCACATGCTCTGGGAGTGTATAAACACTTCTCCCGACTCTACCTTAAACAAGTGAGAGAGGTGCCTCAGGAGCTCACTTCTCGCCGACCAGAAATGGGCCGTCCAGCAAGCCCATGAAGCGGCCGCCAGGTACTTCCTCTCGGTCCCTACGAGGGAGACGCCCGCTACGCGCTATGCGCGTCCTGGAGGCATAAAATAAAGGCTTTTTCATTCTATTACATGTCTCAGCCGTATACTTTTAAATCGCTGTTCTCGGGCAAATGACATTCATTTGCTCTGTTGGATAGAGAGCGTTATTAGAAAACCGAAAGCCCGCAACATGTTCCCTTGTTGTACCTATCGTAATTTTTTGACATATGTGAACTGGACGTCATTATTCATTACCGTGATTCATTCTCATTTCTTGTTTGTTTCTACTGTGTTTCAACAAGCTCCATATATTATACCTGTGGGCTATTTCCTACTGCGAATAATATGCCCTATCGGAAAAATTGCCATGGTGGATACTGGAAAACATGGTGGGCGTAGTGGAAATAATAGTGGGCATGGTGGAAATTATGATGGGTATGGTGGGACGTAGTGGAAAATATGGTGGTTATGCCGGGACATACTGGGTGGTATGGTGTACAGATGATGGGTAAAGTGTAAATGATGGTGGAAAGCAGAGGCTAGATAGTGGGCAATAATGGGACACTCTGCCCACCATTGCGATAATGCTGGGAAGCCCTAAGCATATGGTGGGTGGTGCTTATTATGGTGGGCTACATGGTGTACCAAGTTGAGAAACTCTTCCCACCATTGCGATAATGCTGGGAAGCACTAAGCAGATGATGGGTGCTGCTTGTTATGGTGGGCCACATGGTGTACCAAGCTGAGAAGCTCTGCCCACCATCGCGATAATGCTGGGAAGCAGTAAGCAGATGATGGGTGGGCTTATAATGGCGGGCAATTTATATAGTGTGCCAAGCTGGGATCTGTACACTACTTGTTCTACCACCATGATTTCCACCAAAGGTCAGGCCTACCGACCGAGCCCGTACAATTGTGTTATCCGTGCTTCCGGGTTTCAGAGTACACAATTTCGACGATTAAGTACGACAATACAGCGCAGCCATGGCATCAATTAACCTAAATGAAGCATTTTTCATTATGTATGGTTTCCGCTCAAGAAGCAACAAACATCGATGCGACGCGATTAAAGCACTCCCAGAGAACGTAAGTGTCTTCTCACCGACAGCCGCCGGTCGCACTCGACGGCACTTCTCTAGCTTTTGTTCGAGAACTCAGACGTGGCAATTCGTATGCTTGGCGAACCAATATGATAGCGTAATGTTTCCGGCACACTGCATTCGTTTTGGCCAAGCCGTTATGTAGTTATTGCTTTAGCGAAAGAGCTACAGCATTGCGCTGGCGCGACCGCCCTCTACATTGCGCGAAAAGCATCCCAATACTCAATCAAATAAATTAGGCGGGCGTATCTATGGAATGCGCCTAGAAGCGTCATAAAGCGTGAGCAGATGTCGCCCTTTAGAACGAGCGCGAAACGGATAATAAACTTGGCGGACCCCGCCGGTAAACTGTTGCTGCTCCCCAGTCCACTTGGTTTTTTTCTTGAAGTTGTGAATTGTAAAAAAATATAGCACTAGTGCCACTAACATAGTGGCAATCGTTACAGACCGCAGTTGCGTGTGTTTAATAAATGTGCAATTTTTAGTAGCAGGTGTAGATCTTGTATATGTTGTGTACAAGACAAACATAACTTAGGTTGAACCGTAAGTTTGTATGCTAAGTATTGAACACACAATCAACGTCATGTTAGTGTGGCGCCGTGGATTCTTTCGCCGGCACTCGCACGCGTCGGACGCAGGAATCATGGGCTCCCGCGGAGCGGCAAAGGCGGTCCTTGATGGCCGCGGAAACAGGATTACAGACGAAAGTGACAAGGATTATGAGATCATCTTGCCGAATCTGCCAACAGGACGTATTGTCGTGAACAAAGTGTTTTTGCACGGTGATATTTGAGTAAGGCCTTTCAAGGTCGAAGATTTCCGAGATGCCCTGGACAAGGAGCGACTGCTTCCCGACGTTATTGCATTGGGCGCCTACCAGGTCAACCATGTGTGGGCCGTCACCTTTAACAGCCAGGAGGCGACGAAGAGGTTGACTGAACTGAAAGAACTCCAGGTCAAGGGACGCCGCTGCCTCGTTATCGACCCTCAGGAGCAGAAGGTGAGGCTGCGGCTTCACTGGCTGTTACACGGCGTTTCGGACGAAGATGTCCGCACGGCGTTGGCAGCGTTCGGGAAAGTTACAGAAGTGACCCGGGAACGCTGGCGTGTGGAAGGAGTCAATGAGAAGAATTCGACGACCCACACTGTTTTCATTAAGCTGAAAAGCGGTATGAAAGTCGAGGACCTGCCTCATCAGATACGAGTAGCCGGTGAATTAGCCTTAGTGGTAGCCCCAGGTCGGCCTATGCAATGCCTGCGTTGCAGCGGAACAGGACATGTGCGTCGCGAGTGTAAGGTGCCTCGGTGCTCGCGCTGCCGGCGTTTCGGGCATGGGGACGCGGAATGCGTCCGTTCGTACGCCGCAGTGACCGCGTCAGCGGAGGCCGAAGATGCGTCAGAACACATTATGGACGTGACAGAAGCAGAGGATGCGGCTGAAGGTTGCGGAGATCAAGTCGCCGAAAATTTGAACTGCACATCTGCAACATCAGTAGACGAATTTACACCGGCACCTGTGGACACTCGACCAGGTTCTGCAGCTGTAGCGACCGAGACAGCTGACAATGCAGTGACAGACGCAGGCTGTTAAGTAGCCGAAGCGTCTGCCCATGTGTTGGAGCAAGGCCAAGTTGTCGATGGTGCCTCCTATAGCGTTGGTTTCGACATGAAGATAGACGGAAACACGTGCAACGCCAGCCGCATCTCTTGGCCCAGCGGTGCCGTTTCAGCCATTAAAAGACCATTGGAAGAACCTGGGAAGACGGGAGACAAGAACAGTGCAAGTAGCGTGGAAGAACCACCGGCAAAGACGCCGACTGGCAGACGCACCAGCATGAGAGCAAGAGCTGGTGGCACCACGGACAAGAAAGCTGTGAACAGTTAAATTCTACTGTGCAGTGAAACCGGGCAGTCGGACGGTCCTGGAGGCGTCTAGCATAGCGCTAGACGTGCAAGGTAAGCGCCATGCTCCGGGCCTAACTCCTCCACATGGCTGTAATGGCGCCTCAAGTATCATTTAGCTTCGCCACGCTGAATGTTAGAGGCTTGGCTTCAAAGAAGAAGCAAAGCCAAGTCTGCCGGTTGTTATTGGAAGAAAGTCTGGATGTGCTTGCAGTGCAGGAGACGAAAGTTGAAGGCGAGGAGGAGACTAGGAGCATGGTGCTTAAGTCTACATCACGGTATTTTGTCACTGTGAGCCAGGCCATAGGCACATCAGGGGGATGTGTTCTTTTTGTTATAAAACTGCCAGGATTAGTCATAGAAAATGTCTTTTTTTTCTCTTCAGGCCGAGTAGTATGGTGTGATATTCTTTATTGTGACACTGAATGGCACATTATATGTGTTTATGCTCCAACTATTGGCCAGGAAAGATCGGGCTTTTTTTCCAATTGACGACAACATATGTGTACCGGTAGGAAAACTTTATTGGTGGGTGATTTCAACTGTGTCTTGAATGAAAGTGATAGATCAAGCAGGCACAACGTTAAAGATAAAAGCAGTGATGTCCTGGCACAGGTGATTATTGAACACGAATTAGTAGATGTGGCGGAGTGTTTGCATAGCTCCCGAGATGTGAAGTATACCCACTTTCAAGGCACAAGTAATTCCCGATTGGATCGACTTTACCTTACTGCAGATGCGATATTCCAGTGTAGCAGTTATAATGTTGTCCCTGTTTCCTTCTCCGATCACTGTCTTGTAAAATGCAATATCGGGTCAAAAAAAGAAAGGAACGCCTTTTCTTGGGAACAGTGGGAAATGAACTCTAACCTCTTAAGGGATGAGTCGTTTAGCGCATTAGTTATTAAAGAAATAAGTAATATTAACATAGAGTGTATGGACAAAATAGGAGAAGAATGGGAGCTATTCAAGCAGCGAATCAAAATAAAAGCAATAGAGAGATCTAGCGTTTTATCTTTTGAATCTAAGAAGAATGAGAAAGAGCTTAGACGAACACTTGAGAGACTAACAGCTCTTGAATGTGAAAAACCTGGAGTATATGGTGACGATTTGCGGAGTATCAAACAGAGGATAGAGGTATATGAGGAGGAACGCTATTGCGAAGCGCTAGTGCGAGCCAGAGCAACATCAATGACTGTGGATGATCGCATGACGAACCGAGCGCTTGGATTAGAGAAGAGTCATGCCAGACGAAATCATATAGATGCCATTGAAGTCAACGGTATTGAAGTTTCAGACAATGAGAGCATAGGAGGAGCGTTTGGCAAACACTACGAAGGACTCTTTGCTGCCACGCCTATTGATTCAGAGGTATTTAAGCAGGAGTTCCTTAGCAGAATGCCGAAGTTGTCAGGTAACACCAAATCAGCTTTAGAGCTATATATAACGCCAACGGAAGTAGAAAGGGCTATAGATAAAATAAACCATGGTAAATCTCCAGGGCCGGACGGGCTTAGTGCTTCGTTTTATAAGGAGTTCAAAAATGAATTATCCCAAGTACTTGCAGACGTCTTCAATCAAGCTTATAAACTTAATGGCCTCCCTAGGTCTTTTTGTGAAGCACATAAAGTTTTGATACCTAAGACAGAACACTCGGAGAAGTTAAAATTAGTTTCTTCGTATAGACCGATATCACTAACTAATTGTGATTATAAAATTTTAAGGAAAGTACTAGCACGGCGACTTCAAGGGGTAATCAAAGAATTGGTAGGGCCTCACCAAACATGCGGGATTATGGGACGCTCCATTGTGACTAATATACACAAGATGCGCTGCGTGCTCGAGTGTAGCGACGCCAATCAAGTAGGGGTAGCCATTCTACAGATTGATCTCGAGAAAGCTTTTGATTGTGTTTCCCACAACCTTCTGCTTGCCATTCTTGACCATGTCAACGTTGGTTTTGTAATCAGAGATGGAGTATCTATGGCATACCGGAACTGCACAACCCGACTGGTAATCAATAAGACGCTAGGAGATACAATTAACATGAAGCGTTCTGTCCGTCAGGGCTATCCCCTGAGTCCCCTACTTTTCAGTTTATATATAGAATCGCTGTGCTTAGTAATAGCTCAAAACAGTTGCATTCGTGGCTTTAGACTACAGGAATCCGAACTTAAAATTTTGGAATATGCCGACGATGTGGCTGTTTGTTGTATCGATCAAAATAGTGTTACCACTACCATGAGTGTGGTTAAAAGGTTCGGCAAGGCAACTGGCAGTCTAGTAAACTGGGGAAAGTGTCTGGGTTTCTGGCATGGAGAGTGGTCGTCAAAACCAGACTATTTTGTCAATGTAAAATGGGTGACCACACCTGTCAAGTACTTAGGGGTGCCACTGAAATTTTATAAAGATAATGAGAACTACTGGCAAGAACAAGCGAAAGAAATCCGGACGAAAGCTAATAGATGCAACGGTAATAATCTGTCAGTGTTTGCTAGGGCGACTGTATGTAACGTTTTCTTTGCCTCAAAACTTTGGTCTGTGATGCAAGTATTGCATTGTTCAAGGGCACACATACAGAAGATCCATCGCATCTTCGAAGTGTTCGTCTGGGCTTCGAACTGGGAGGGATGCAGTCGAACTAATCTGTTTCGAAAAGTGAAACACGGAGGGCTTGGTGTAACACATCTTTTCATACTTCAAGTCGTAAATAGGTTCTTTTTTTTTCGCTACACAAGGGACCCGTTCTTACGTACAGTGTGCCAAATGAGACTGATGCGGGCTTTACCTGGATATGTGGTTAGCACGAATGACATGACCGGTTTTGTGCGCGGGTAGCTTAAAGAGGTTATTCTAAGTGTACAGTTTTTATCTGTTAGATTTTCCAATGAATATTTGTTTTCAGTGACTCAAAGAAGTTGTACAAAGATGTATGCGATGTTGTTTTACGTGAACCGCTGTACCGTGCCATGTATGCTGGAGGTGAAGGGAAGGATGTGCTAAAACGAGTGAAGAGAATGCAAGTGGCTCCTGGCGCGAAGTCTTTCTTTTTCAAGCTGCACACAGGTACATTATCAGTCAGGACATTTCAAGCAGACCGTGGGTTTCACTTACCTTGGGGGACAAATTGCCTTATCTGTAAAAAACCGGAAAATATTGACCATGTTTTCTTACATTGTTGGGAGGGAGTATATTTTTGGGATGTACTTCAAAGGACGTTACAGAAAGAATTACCTTTAAATTCATATGGTATAAGATTTCTGCCAATAGTGGACGAAGAGGGAATGCCTTTTGATATGATTATGCTGTGTGGACTTCACTGTTTATGGCGGGCCCGTATGGCGGGTTACTATCGCGATCAGGATGCACGGCCTGCACGAATGTATTTCCGTGAATGTATGGCCAAGTATGTTAAACTGCAGAAAACTCAGGAGATTTTACCTGAGTGGTTGTCGAGGGTGGAGCCCTTGGCAGCACTTAGGGAATTTTAAATATTTGTCGGACTGTTACTGCTTGTTTTTGTTCTGCTTGTGGTTTGTTGTATGCGCCTGTAAACAGGCAATAAAGCAAAAAAAAAATGGTGTGGCGCCGTGGTTAGCGTCTTTGAATGGAAATCCGCAGGTTGCACGTTCGATCCTCCGTGGCGCCTTGTTTTTTTTTATGGGACGGGTGTTTTTTTATAGCGTTTTTATATAATTCTTTTTCATTTTTTTTGGCAGCTCGTCACGGTGATTCTGACATCATTTCGCGCTCAAGCGTTGCCGGCGCTGCAGCACCCACCATACCCACCTTGCGCCATGGTGGGCGTTTCCCACCATTCACCCTTTACATTAATCCACTATAATGGTGCGTGGTGGTTTACACCATGCCCACCATTCGTTTTTTCCGATAGGGTGGTTTACCGAAAAGAATTGACGCAGGACTATGAATGACACAAGGATGACAGTTCCCCTGTTTTCTGTCATCCTACTACATTTTTTAGACATCCTCAAGATAAGTACTCAATAAATGTCGTTTTAAGGCGTAATTTTATGTTGAGTTCCATAATATTTTCAGAACACTCCTCAGACAATCACCACGTCAGGTGTACATCAAATGTTCCGGGATTCCTGCGTAGCTCGGTTATATACAGTATGTTGTATATCATTGTTTTGGCCGTTAGCAACCGTTTGGTTTAATATTCAGGAAAACAAATGTCGTCATTGGTAAAAAATTTATGCTCTATAGCGTAACTGATTTCTATTGCTCTTACCCAGCAATTATAAAAATATAAATAAATGAACTTGAACTAGAAACAGCTTATCCACCCTCTTTAAAGGGACAGGCAAACATATCTATTGATGAATGTACTGAAGGAAAAAAAAAGCTTCGTCCACAGCGATTATTGATTACTGGCTGAAACGATGAAGATTGAATTGTTAAATGATTAAAAAAATTCAATGGACCATTCATAAACTGTGATCTGCCTCGCATTTTTTCCTTGACTTACCGCGGCGCGGAAGGTTACTAAAGGCGCGTGAGCTACCAACGTGACATACTATATACTTTCAACAGGAGAGTGGCGAAAACATAGCTTTTTTATAAGAAAAAAGCGACTTTTTTGTGCTGTTTTTGTAAAGTGTAGTCCAAATTGACGTGAGAAAAATGAATAGTGCGTATGGTCACCCGTTACGAAACAACAATATTGATTAAAAACTCCGTGAACTTTCAGTATCGCATCCCATCCGCACACTCGGACGAATAGTTCTGCAGTACACTTTATGACTGAACACTTCATGCTTGCCTTGCACTGAAGTTCAATGTTGCCGTTGGGTGGAATTGAAAAAGAGCGAGAACTCAAACCAAATGTAGCCAAAGGAGCCATTTAATTTATTATCATTGCCAAACTTGTAGCCAAATGGAACAGGAGTCGTATTATGAGCAGAGTCTTCACTGTTATTGAATAAATGGAACCATTTTTAATGTGTAATGCCAGTTATTTAAAAGCAGCCAGTAAATATATAGCCATGGCACCAACTTTACTAAATGGGTTAGAAAGTAGTCAATTTGGTGCAAAGTAGCCACGAAAGGCAACCCTGCACTAAACTGTTTTCTCCACCTTGCAAGGCAGTTTACTGATCATGCTCTGGACAGGATAAAGAGACTACAGCCTATCAAGACATTTAGAAATGCTCGCGAAGCAGGAATAATAAACGTTATTGAAAACAAACAAGCAACAAAGTAGACCAGATGAACGACCGCTTTATGGTCTTCATATTCGTGTGTGTGGCTCCTTCATCCTAGTGTGGCTTCGAGAACTAGGTTTTGCCCTGACCAACTTTCGCGACTCTTTTTCATGGAGATCATGCTTGCTACATTTAACGTAGTTTATGAGAGTAATTTATTCCACCTGAACACTGCGAAATAACAAGTGTAGCCGTGTTTGGGCGTCTGAAACACCCATGCAGCCTCCGCACTGCTTTCTTCCTACTTGTGAGAGGCTGAAATGAGGAGCACGAAGCTAATAATGAAGCATAACTACTCGAATGACGTGCACTGATTCACAGGACCCATACACTTTTACTATTGGCCTAACTTACCAGTAGACTAGTAAGTTGCCTGGAAAATGAATGGTAGTAATTCGCAAGATAAGTTGACAGGCGAATTAACAAATGCAGTTAAAATAATAGGTTTCCTACTTTTTTTCTCACGATTACTCCTAAATTTGTTCTTGCTGTTTTGATTCTCTCTCTCTCTATGTCGCCGTGTTTTAATATTGATATCATGGTGTAAAAGTAGAAGGCTGTAACATAGCGTATACTTGCCTATGTTTTCCTTTATAAATAAAACAGAGCGTGTTCACATTGAACGAACCTACACGTCTCTCTCAATCTCGAGAGAATTGTTCCCAAAGGGTGTTACAAAGTACCTGAAACTTGTATTATTTGTCACAGTTTATCGGACGGAATGGTGTTGGGCATAAAAGTATTAAGTGGAACAACAAACTTTTTTACTCACAGTTTGATGGCTCATATCTTCAAATCCGCATCATCCTCAGCTTTCATTCAAAATGAATACGCCATAAAACCTCGGCGGGTAAAATCGTAAGTTGCAACACAGCCGACCCCTCCATAACGAAATCGGCGAGGGAGCAATTTTTTCTCGATCTAGTGCGAGTTTCGTTGTCACGAAAATAAAAAACTTACGCATAGAGATTGCTTCGCATAACAAAATTTTACTTAAATAAAGCATCTTATATCGCTCCTTTGGGCTCCTCTGCAATATAAGCCTTTTTTTTCTGCTAGTCGCAGCATCAGCGATGACCATAAATTTTTCCTGAAGTGTCAAAAACTTACGCATTTTAAGAGGAAGCGGCATCTTTCCAAAAAGACAAACATCATTGCAGTTTGCACGTAAGAAAAGCGTGGGTGATTTTGGCGTGTACACATAGATGCGTGTCAGGAAGTAGATAGGCGGCCTACAAGAACGTCTGTTGGCATGACGACCTTTTTGTGGGTGATGTCACTTAAAATTTCATGTGCCCACGTAGTTGCCTACAAAGTTGGAAGCAGAAATGTGTTCTCGGCGAAAAAAATTAAAAATCTCGCTATCATTATCATCTAGCCAAATGTGAACAAAAATAGTTGAAGAGATACTTGCTGGCGGAAACGCATGTGCCTCAAACGTGCTACAGTTTTTAAACTACTGGGTTCCCCACTAGCTGATGGGGTGAAGGAAAGATGTGGTAGTTCACTACCTGAAACTGCTTGTTGCGGGTGTGCTTTTTTTAAAAAAAATATCTTCGCTGTTGAGGGGGGCAAAATCACTGAACTCCGAGGACATCCACCGAAAATGCTAGATTTATTTTGTTGTCACAAGAATTTTATTCTTGATGGTTTTTGTTGTGAAGGGTTAAACTGTATCTGCCACAACAAACTAATTCAAAGCTAACTATAGTAAATTAAACTTACATCGTTGATGACTAGATACCTCAGTTTTACGTGCAGATAGTTCAGTTTTCTTCAGCCCTTAAAAAAACCATACCATCCCCCCCCCTGTGGGCATATGGAGGAGGGGGTTCCAGAAAGGGCAGAGTTTTGTTGAGATGAAGAATAAGCAGTAAAAGTTTTTGTATTATTGAAGTTGATCTAGAGCACAATTTTGAAAACAAGGTTATGGAGCAACGGTGACTATGGCTTGTGGCAGGTAGTTCCGTTATGTAGCTGCTGGAAAAAAGAATGACACAGAAAAAGTAATAGTGAGCGATGATGGGCGGGTTACCGATAACATGAAGTGGATTACTGGTAGGCTGAGATATACGCGCCGCTTCTGCTATATAAGGGGACTGACGCAATTAAAATAAATAGTTTATGGTAATGGTAGAGGCCTGCAATGCATTGACAAAAAGAAAGGGATAGTAGTCCGGATTTCCCTTCTCAAGATGAAAGGCTCACTTAAGAACAGTGAGTGAATGAATCCAGTTGCAAAATTTTAGACTGCTTCTAATACATTGATTAAACACGCTTGATGTTGGCTCCGTATGACAGAAGAATATTCTAAGTAGTGCCCGTTGATTGTAACAACCGAGCTCAATAATTGCAATTATGTTATCTGTCGCAGCCAAGTTTCAGAACCTACGTATTGTCTAATAAAGAAACCTATATACACGCGTTAGCAAAAAAAAACACTTCACGCTTGTCAAAATGTGTAGGTGAACTGCGGTCCAGGGCATCCATGGCTAATTCTATCGTTCGAAGATGTATAGGTTGTGAGAGACAGCGCTCTCTACCATCTTGTTCGAGGCGTGGTAGAGTCACATCTAATATCACAGTTGCTATGGATAACTGCGGCCCACTTTTCTCGCGCAGGCACACAATGCATCTTAGTAATGAGCCCGTGGAGCTGCTGCGTGCGAGACAGTTGTCGCGATGCATGTCAACTTTCGTGAAGTACGTAAGTGAAGTATACCTTCCTCTTGGAAGCGGCCATCCGTTGGTCGCGGGCGTCCTGTGCTTCACCGGGCGTCTCCTTTCCCCAGACGACGACCGCGATGCGTGTGTACGTGAAGATGAGTACGAGCAGTGGGAAGAAGTACTGAAGGATCATGAGTGCCATGCTGTAGTAGGCGGTCTGCTCGGGCCGCCCCCATTGCTCGAGGCAGTAGTAGGTGCGGTTGGCGCAAGGGTGCGGCACCAGCTGCGTCACGAGCGCCGTGGGCAGCGGCGTCACCAGCGCAACCAGCCAGACGAGAGCGATGATGAGCTTGGAGCGCAGCTTGCTCATACGCGGCCGCAGCGGGTACACGATGGCCGTGTACCGGTCTACCGAGATGGCGATCAGCGTGTAGGCCGAGATGAAAACGGTCACGCATTGCGCGTACGTAACCAATACGCACATGACGCCGCCGAAGGGCCAATATCCCAGCAGGAGGTTGGACACGAACGTGAACGGAATGCAGAGGCAGGCCATCAGAATGTCACCGATGGCCAGATTCATAATGAACATGTTGGTGACAGTGCGCATGCGCTGGTAGGCGATTACGATGTAGCAGACGATGCCGTTTCCGCCAATGGCAGCCACCGATACGGCAATATACATGAGGTACATCAGCGCCTGGATGCCTTCGGGCACCTGAGGAGACACATCGCAGCTGGCCGCCGCATCTGACCCGTTGCCGCCACTCCAGTTACTCGCGGCTGCCAGCGACGCCTCCTCCACGCTGGACAATGACAGCTCGCTCTCGGTCTCCATGTGTTCTGCCTGCGAGAAAAGTATGGTGGCACGTAAAATCACGAATGAGCCGCTCAGCGTAAGTTGGGCCAGTGGCATAGTCTTTAAAAAACTATTTCAGGGGTTTTACGAGCTAAAAAGAAACAGAGAGAGGAGGTTAACCAGTTCAAAATATCCAATATGCTACTATACACTATGGAAATGTGAGTTGGTTCAAAGTTTGATGATGTAGACTTTAGAGTGCGGCAGTGTTTACTCTAAGTAACAGTTAATATTCCAACTTATAGAAGCATAGATTTATGCAACCATTTTCGGCCTACAATAATCGTCATAAATGTGCAGACTGAAAAAGAAAAGCCTATCTTTATTTGCGCAAATAATAAATATTTACAATAAATGAAAACTGAGGTTTTCTAAACACGGTTATCAAAATTATTGAAGCTGAAATGATTGACATGCTAAAAAAACATCAGTTGGTATATCTCATGGCAAAACGAATTGTAGCAGGCACTCTGGAAATTTAGGCCATCTGGTGTGCTGCTCGTGCACTGACATCGTACAGTATATGAGCTTTAGGTACCATTGGAATGCCACTGCCGTGGCTGGGATCGAACCCGCAACCTTCGAGTCAGCAGCCGGCACTGTAACCGCTATAGACTACAGTAATGGACGCATTGACCAGCTATGTCGTAATGGTGTTGCAAAACTACTAATCGCCCTTTTCAGAAAAGAATTAGTCTATCTACGTACACATAAGTGTTTCTCACAGTTTGCACATTTGTGATGATGCTTGCGAGTGGTGTTCCCTACAAACGCAGTTCTTTGTCACAAAATAAACACAGAAATGTCGGCCCCTGCAGTGTCTAGCCACTTTGAGCCCACGTCATTTATTACGTTCTAAACTCCATCCTCAAAGTTTACGACGGAAACGGAGATAGAAAAAGCGCATAAAAATTTTGTGTAAGTCACTCTCATGTGATATGCAAGGTCGATTATAAGCCTGCTGCCGCTTGTTCAAGTCTGTAAAAAGCAATCAAGTAAGAATTGTTGTTTTAGACAAGGAGGAGGAAGAGGAAATGAGTGGTAGACAGGGAGCTGAACCAGACAAAACTGTTACAGGCACTGTGTAGTCACAAAATGTTTATACGTTAGAATGATTGATAGTAGCACAAACATAAGGCACTGTTGATGTTGTATATATTAGAGTACTCAGCTGCCAACCGTTTCTTAAAAGGACGTTCAGGAAAAATCTTAGTGCATTCAGCCGTTTATTAAGGGCTACAGATACGGTATGGACGCCTTACACTATCATTTGTGGTTCAATATAACTATATCTATAAAGTGATACCGCATAGAGAAATTCGTAATGATAATTGGCACTATGCGCTGACACCGGCTATGCTCAAGAGCCGGGATTCAATCTCGCGACCTGTGGGTCAGCCGCTGAGTACCTTAGCCACTAGACCACGGCGGCAGGACCTCGTCGTTGTGAAAAGGCCGGAGATGTATAGGTCGCTAGTTTCAACTAGAACATATCACCCTGTTCGCTTTTGCAGAGAAGCTGTCCAAATGAAGTAAAAAAGAAAGACAAAATAGAAGCATTGTAGAATCCACCTGTGTGTTTGGTGCCTGCCTCTGTGCCAGAACTTCATTCAAGACTATTGCAAGGCGCCTCATGAAATGTAGATGTGGGGCATTCGAGGCAACAAGCCTGAAAGTGGTCTCCAAAAAGCTTGGCACGTTTCATAAATGGTCGCAAGACTGTTTCCATCTTTCATGAGACCAAAACCTGAATGAAGATTTTCAAAAGAAGCGGGGTTACTTTGGCCGCTTTGTATTCATCGCGCGCCACGCCGTGAAAGACGTTGTACGCATCGCTAACAAAAGCCACTGACGCGTGGTTGCAAAACAAAACCGGTTGAATAAATGCTTTCCAGTGAGTCAACGCCTCTCCACCCAAACCGCCAGCCGCAGAGTTTTAACCCCGACAGGCCTGAATAAAAAAGCTAAATATTCACTCGAAAAAAAAACACCCAGTTCGATCAATTGACCACTGCCTCTCCTTGCACCCCTGGAGCAAAGTGCGTGCCTTAATTTACGCAACGCTGCCCCCGCCATTTTCCTTTCTAGCACTTACATGCACTGCAAAAACAGGCGAAGACGAAAGCAGCTCTGAGGAATATCCCGCCGTGCGCTCATTTACCATCTTCCGTCTTTCGGGGATTCAGTACTTTTTTTTTCTTGTCCACATCGACTTTTCGCCAAGATCACCCCGCCATCTAGTTGCGAAAACCTGCCCTGTGCTTCTCGGATTTGTGGAAACTCGTACTACCTTTTTTTCTTACACGGAACAGTACGCTCCATTGACTATGCGCGATGAGACCTGCGAATTGATTATTAACGAATGCTCAACTACAGTTTACTTTGTTTTGTCGCACGTTGTCCTCGAGCTTTATTTAGGGCCTTGTTCTTTGTAGTTATACGTGCTGTGCTGAAATTGTGAAATCCCAGCGTTGGGTCACTCAGCCGGCCAGCCTTGCGTGATGTTTGCCAAAGAAGCCTCAATATTGATCTTTTAATCTCTGTCCCGTGGCGTGACTGTAGCAAATGGGGCTTGCTTTTTTATTCCTTCATTCGTTTGCGATAAACAAAGCTTCGCGCGAACGCCGTGTTTGCTCGAAGCATGACTTTTTGTGCCGTGAAAGTGCGCAAATAGGTCCTCAAACATCCTGCAACTTTTCTTATACACCTTTTTTTCTTTATTATATACCGTTAGTGTCTTTTTTATTGCAACATCAATCATAAGGGCAGTCTCGGCTGGTTTTTTGTCGGCGCGGCCACCGCCGTCATTCACCACATATGTATATTTATGTATATATATGGAAACTCAAGAAAAAAAATAATGGCCCCGTATCTGCATGTTTTACTGCAAATGTCTCCAAAAGACGGTAGTCTTGCGTCTGGAGAAAGTGAACAAAACGGTTATTTGACATTCTGTGTAAGAAAATCGGTGAATGGTATTCTGCAGGCGCTGCGTGAGTGTCTCGATCTGTGCAGCGAAGGTGAACGAGCGCATCGAGGCACGTTGGACGCAAACGCTATCTGGCAGTTATCTTCGAAAACGAAGGAAGGGGTGCGCACCTGTCTCGGAGGCGATAAGGTGTAGAACGCAAAGCGATGGGCAGGTGCCACTACCATGTCGTCTTAGCAAAGCGTTGGAGACACTTGCCTTTTTGAGCATAGCGTTGTATTGTTTCCACAGCGAAAGAAACACTACCGTTCTTAGAATTACTTATGTATGCGTTCCCTAGTATGAACATACATCCAGAATATTGACGTGGTGTTATGGTGCCTCAGATTTGCACAATAATTGCTTTTTAATTCACAATCACACCAGTATGAACGCTTAAACTTGAGCAATATTGGTGGGTGCTGCGGATGCGGTTGGCCGTTTGGGGCGTCGTTCGAAGCCGTTTGTGGAATCTTTACGGTGGGTAAGCAGACAAATGTACATACAGATAGACAGACCGAAATTTTTGCGCCGGTGTACCCCAAGAAATACTATCGTTTTAAAAAAATTGACCCCCTATCTGCATTGTACGCTGTAAATGTCGTTGAAACACGATAGTCTTGCGTCTGCAAAGAGTGAACAAAACGTTTACTTGATGTTCTGTGCAAGAAAATTGGGGAATGTATTTTGGAGGCGCTGCGTTACAGTGCCTCGAGTGTGCAGTGGAGGCGAACGAGCGCATCGAGTCCCGTCACACTTGAGACATGAGCGCAATCTGGCAGTTATCCTAGAAAACGAAGCGCAGCGCACCCGTCTCTGAGGTGATAAGGTGTAGAACGCAAGGCAACGGGTAGGTGCCACCACTGTGTCGTCTTATCAAAGCGTTGGAAAGACTCGCCTATTCGTGCAAGCGTTGCATGGTCAGCACAGCATGATAAACGCCATGGTCCTTAGAATTACTTTGTATGCCTTTTCTAGTAAAAGATGCGCATACAGAAAATTGACGTGCTGTTGTGGTACCTCAGACATGCGGAGGTACCACAACATTTGCTTTTTCATTGAAGATTGCACAAGTATGAATGCTGAATCTTGAGCAATATTGGTGGGCACTGCAGAAGGGGTCGGCCGTTAGGGGTATCGTCTGGTGCCGTTTACATTACGGTTAAGGGCGGATGAACAGGAAAATGTTCAGGCAGACAGGCAGACAGCCCAAAATTTTTGCGTCGAAAGTCCCCAAGAAAAACTACCGTCTTTGAAAAACGGTGCCCAGCTCTTCACGATGCGTCAACTAGGGCTTATCTCCCTCGCGTATTTTGCCCACGGACGGGGGGGGGGGGGAGGGTGTAGATGCTTGTGCGCGCGTGCTTATCCTTCGGTGGGGAGCGTCTCACGCCTCCCACTTTGACCGGAACGATTGCGTTTAGTCGACAGGCGCACGAAGATCACTTTGCGTTGGACAGGCACCGTTTGCGAAAAGAGTACGCCTTTCAAACACAGCGAAGTAACAGCTGGGGCACTTGTTAGTTCGCACTCATATCTGTACTTGTGATTACGTTTTGTGCCTTGTTTTTGTTTAAACAGCATTTTAAACTAAATTAAACAGCGTTTTAAATCGCTCTCGTACTATGTCTGTTGTTTTCGTGCGTCATTTGTACGTGAGCAGCGCGAAGCACGTTTTGATCTGCTTGCCGTTCTCAGCGTTGCATTCCAAGTTGTTGCTATCGCATTCACTGCTTCGCCCTTTTGACGAGGCTGTGACTTTTTTTATCACGCGCCTATATATCGCGTCGCATCTCTCTTTGTCTAGGCTTGTTACAAATTATTAAGCCTCTCCAAATTTTGTGTCATCATAATTGAAGTACATGCAGGGTCCTTAGCCAACGTGAGCCAGTTCAAAAATTTGTCAGTGCACTGTATCATGACGCGACCAAACGAATATAACGAGACCTAGTGAATGGAGCTACTAATAAAGTTTCTTGAGGTGTGCCTAATTGGTTAATTAAGCCATATCAATTAAAAAGTTGAAGCAACAACGTTGGACGAAACATTTGTATAGATCAGATTGCAAAACGTCCAATTACACAGTTCATGACTTCCTATTTAGTTTTAGGGGTTTTCTCCTTGCACAAAATGCCCGCAAAAAAAAACAGATCCTTCGTGCCTTGGGAATCGAGGTTACGTGAAGCACGCGGAGGGAAAGTAAACGTGTTGTACCTTTTTTTTGAGTGAAATATTATAAAATGACGCTAAAAATACATACCATTGTTATACGCAAAGATATATGTTGAACAGCCGCATATGTTTCATATGACCAGTTGTTTACAGCTGCGTGATGATGCCAACAGCAACATAGGCATTAGCAACACCAGACACGGTAAGCTGATACGTAGCATCGGTGCTCGCGAGGATGGAAGTCCTCAACACTGCTACATAAATCAACTTAAGCGGATGGCAGTTAACTACAACTGACGTTAACGTGGCGGCACGCCTGTTACAATAGGAGTATATATGTCGCTTTTACAGCGAAAGCTATAATGAGATCAGAAATCTGGTCTCGCGCAGTGCCGCAGTTGTCCGCCGCCATGGTGTCCGTAACCACTTGACGCGAAATTAGATAAAAAAACATAGTACCCATCACGTAGTGGGGCTCGAACCCGGGTCGCTGGGTGCCAGCGCAGTATTCTACCACTGAGCTACGCCAGCGCTTGGAACTTGTTGGCAAACTTGCCTTAGGCAGGCTTGATGTTGGGAAAGCAGTGTTATTACGACTTATGAAGCGTTTTATAACAGCGAAAGAACAACCAGTCATCGCACAATGGGAAGAGCGTAACGAGTGGTTCGTCCAATGCTCGAACCCATTACAGAAGCTTGTTTTACAGCGAAAGCTGTTATGAGATCACAACTCGGGTCACGCGCAGTTGTCCACCACCGCCGCCGTTCTCCGTGACTACATCGCGTGAAACTGGACAGAAAAAAAAAGCCAGGCCTGCGCGGCAGGTGCAGCACAGTCACAGGAAAGCTAGAAGAGCGGCCTTTCAGAGTATTTTGATTGATTTGTAGGCTTTAACGTCCCAAAACCCCCATGTAATTATAAGAAACGCTGTAGTGGAGGGCTGCGGAAATTTCGATCACCTGGGGTTCTTCAACGTGCACCCAAATCTCAGCCCGAGGATCTACAGCATTTTCACCTCTATCGAAAATGCAGCCGCCTCAGACGGGATTCTATTCGCGACCTGCGGGTCAGTAGCCGAATACCTTAGTCACTGGACAACCGCGGCGGGACTTCCAGAGCCTTTTCTAAACACTCATTGGGTAACTATTGCAAGCACACTTGATTGATACCTATTAGGGCATTAATAATAAACTTCTGGGTAGTAGGCTGGCAATCGCTATTCTATTATTCGTCATTCTTCTGAGAAGTGTGGTAGCGGCTAAACACTTGCAAGAAATTTCGTGCCAATTGTTCATGCATTGGTTGACGACGATGAGGAATTATGGCTGAAGTGGGTATGCACCACGGTTAATAGGTGAACCAGAACAAGCTTTTGTAATAGGTTGGAGCATTGGAGGGCTCACTCGTTACGCTATTCGCATTGTGCGACGACTGGTCGTCCTTTTTGCGGTTTTAAGACGCTTTATAAGCCGTATTAACGCAATTGTTTTCCCGACGATTTTTTTCCCGAGGGAAAGGGTATGACGACGTACGCTACGGCATTGTCAGATTATTCATGTCAACTGACCAGTGAGTCGTATTCATCAAACCACTATACCCTTACATACTAAGTTTGGTTTGCGCGAAGTTAGGGAGGGAGGGTATACGAGAGCATCCCAACGCAGGCGACTAGATAGATAGATAGATAGATAGATAGATAGATAGATAGATAGATAGATAGATAGATAGATAGATAGATAGATAGATAGATAGATAGATAGATAGATAGATAGATGCTAAAAGTGCTGGCTGTACACTAAGAAATGGTTGTCATTCATAATACTATGTGGAATACCATTTCGCATGAATGCTCTAACATAGTTCTTGCATAGGACCACAGTACTGTAGTATTGAGAACTTCGAGATAATTATGCCTTTCACAGTGACGGTCTCGTTCTGGCAGGCTTAGTGGCTTCAGGTGGTATGCGAAGGATTATTGGTCAGCTGTCAGCTCGTAATTAAATTACGTGCTACGCGACTCTATTATTCAACAAAATGAGGGTCCCACGCTCGCCGCAATTGACACAGGTGGCGCTGACTGACTTTCCCCGTTTAAATTCTCATCTATACCGAATAAAGTGGATGGTCCTTAGCCGCCATGATGGCTCAGTTGGTAGAGCATTAGACGCTTTAATTGAAGGTCGCAGGTTCAGTCCCTACCCACGTTGTTATTTTCTTATCCACTGTTTTTCTTGACATTTACATTACAATTACATCTAATAATGTCCTCTGTACTTTCCTTGGCGTAACTGTCTTTCAGTACTCAATAATACTTGTTTATAACAAAGTAAACGAGCACTTAATCTTGCCCTTCTTTCATTAATTCACAACTCTATAGGGCACGTGTGCAGCCGCTTAAAAGGGTACAGGACAGTGACGGTAGTGGTAGCAGTGCGATGACGTATGTGCTGCTAATGGCTGCACAAGCGATGACTGCTACGTTTGTTTATCATTCTCATGTATTTCTGCGGGGAAAGCCTTTTGATACTTTGTTTCTCATGTCGGCCGCTGCAATGGGCCTCCCAACCTCAGCAAAAGGTGGGCTGCGCCGCACGTGTTTCGCCTTCTTTCTAGCAAAAGCCGGTCACTCGGTACCCCGCTCCCACCTTCTGCCTGTGCTATCTCTACACGTTCACGCGCTCTGCACGCGCTGTTATCTGGTCGCCCTCCACGTGCAACGTCACCTGTGACTTGCTCCGAAGGTTTAAAAAGATTATAAAAACGTTTTCATGGTGAGAATCTTATCGGAACCGAGAGCGATTCACTGACAACCTTCGCGGGACCAAGCTAGTCAAACACGGTGTCTTTTACGAGTGCTATGTGAATGTCAATCTTGAACAGCTGCTTTCTATGACATTAAAAGAGGCGCAAATTCTATATGTATGTTACCAAAAAGCACGCATTGGCTGCAGCAGTCATGTCTTCTCAGAGCTGTCAGCAGACTACCACCACGCTTTCGCGTTCATTTGTATATAGCGTTCCGATTTCAATTGATTGAATGTCAAGTTTGGCCCGTAGCTCCGCGCGGTGGTCTAGTGGATAAGGTACTCGGCTGCTGACCCGCATGTCGCGGGTTCGAATCCCGGCTGTGGCAGCTGCATTTCCGATGGAGGCGGAAATGTTGTAGGCCCTTGTGCTGAGATTTGGGTGCACGTTAAAGAACCCCAGGTGGTCGAAATTTCCGGAGCCCTCCACTACGGCGTCTCTCATAATCATATGGTTGTTTTCGGACGTTAAACCACACAAATCAATCAATCAATCATCAAATCAAGTTTGTCACGCGGCTTTCAATTTATTAGGATGTCAGCGGGAAGAGACTAAACTTACGTCTGCCTTGTTCAGTCCCTGGCACCACTTCAATGCGGTGTGTTCAGTTTCATAAGAGTTTCACTTTTGCCGAGGTTTTCATCGGATATTAACAAAGTAGTATCGGAAGTTTAATGACACTTGATTTTTGGCAACTGTTTTGAAAGTATAATGATGTGCACAAAAATGTATTTTATGTCGATTTCGACCACGCATGTTTTTTGCAGCGCATGTTTCATTTAGGATAATATTCACGCCTGATCACGCAGCCTGTTCACTGATTCGAATGTCGATTAGGTTATTTTTACAGCTCGCTTGGTCACCATCATATCACACAATACCCACTAGGATCAAGCATGTTTTTAGATACGCTGAGATTTGCCCCAGACTACCACGTCAAATTTCGCGAAACCATCGACAAATTTTTGCATCTGCCTTGGCTCTCTTTGAAATCTTTTTCATAGCGGCAGGCATTTATCACCCGTGGCTAGGGTGCATGCTAGGGTATAATATTTTACGTGGCAAAATCATTATATCATTAGGAGGCAGGCCGTGGATTGAGACTCCAGATTGATTCCGACCACCTGAGGTTTTCTTTTTTTTAACGTTCATCTAAATCTATTTGAAGTGTATACGGTGTGACGACGACGAACAGAAAGTGCACACACACCGAGCGTCACTTCTGTTTACATTGAGCGTGCAACACCAACACGCCCTAGCTGTCTGTCATTATTGCACCAAAATCTGAGCGCACTCTTACTGCGTTTCTCTCCCGGGAAAATGCACCTAGTGTATGCGGGAATCGAACTCATCACTTCGATCCTAACACCACAACACCACATCATGCTAACTTATCGGTGGTTGTTCCTTGCAAGACCTGTCCGTGTATGCGCTCAGCACGAACCCACAGCAGAAATCTGTTTACACTGAGCAGTGGCGAGGAGTCTACAGCCATCAGCTGAATAAAACACTTGCCGGGCTCACTGTACGATAATCTAAGTGTATTAGGCTGACAAGCTTCACTGCTTTTGCACTACCAATGGTTGTCTGGGAAAGCCGGAGCCCAATCGCGAAATGTACAGGGGTTGTCTATTTGCTGTAGTTTCAGTTTACAAACACGCTTTCTTTTAATATGAGTCCAGCCATCGCGTTTCTTTCAGTTAATTGATAGTTTATAGTACTGTGCACGACAAAAAATTTTTCAAGACTTGGGCACACGTTAAAGAACCCCCCGTGGTCTAAATTGCGGGAGCCCTGCACTACGGCGTCTCCTATAATCATATGCTGGTTTTCGAACGCTAAACCTCACATATCAATCAATCAATAAATCAGTCAATCAACCAATCAATCAAAAAACTTTCAAAGCAATGAAACCGCGGAGTATCGGCGAACTGCCATAATCCACTCTTGACGCATTTGCTTCTCGCACTGCTTGCACTAGATATGGTAGAACTTGACGGACAGTTTTCAGGTCTTCGTCATGTTTCAACTTTTATAGCAGCTAACAATGCAGCAGTAGTGCGTGCCTGTTTTCCAGAATGGCAAAGAAGTACTGCCAATAGTGTGCGAAATGCAAGATATGCGCTCCAAGGAACACGTTTTCCGTGCGCGCAATGGGGAAACCGAGCAAGCGCGGCCCGTCCGAGCGACCGGAACTTTGCCCTCTTTCCGCTAAGGCGGTGAACGTCGCTGCGAAACTTGAGCCTGTGCTCCCCATTAGCTTCCAAAGAAACGTCGAGACTCTTGAAGAAAAGTACAATTTATAGCAGAAATATTGTTTTCAGGGATGCCCAGTGCTCGTCGCATTTCACGACAACACTGACAAACTCGCTCTCGATCGCGCACGTGCACAGCTCTCTGGTTGCGTCCATGGTGCAACACGATGTAATAATTGTTGACTATCCAGATGCTACGAAGTCGATGTTCGTAAGAGACCCTCAAAACGTTGATAGGCCGTTTAGCCATTGGATTATCGTATGTAACGAGCAGTGGGACTCATAACGGTTGTTCGTCTTCGTGTCCACAGGTTTTCTGCTTCCTTAAAATATGTGGTACCTTAGCAAACACAAATTTCCATTTCTTTACGAAGGACATGTAATGAGCCATGTGCCGCATAGGCCGAGAACAAAAAAAGAAACACTGTGTTTTTTTTTAATGTATGGCTAAGCTTTGCTAGGCTTCAGTTTTGGGTGCACGTGAAAGAACCCCAGGTGGTCAAAATTTCCGGAGCCCTCCGCTACGGCGTCTCTCATAACAAAATGGTGGTTTTGGGACGTTAAACCCCAAAAATCAAATCATCAAGCTTCGCTAGGCTTGTCTATGTGAAACGTAGAACTACGTTGCTTATCAGAGAATTATCATAGGGACATCAAGTGAAATATCGGATAAATTGTTTACCATTGCTTAACTTGGCTCTAATTGCAAAAAAAACCAGCTACGTCCTAGTTAAAAAAAGCAGATCTCACGTACAGTGGGAATCGATGATATGTGAAGCACAAATGAGGAAGGTTGATGTGTAACTTTAAAATTAGCACAACGTTACTAGGCGGACGTATGTTATCCCGTACATGAATTCCGTACCCTGATGTTTATGTTTTAACGTGTCGTTTACTTTCGTCGTCAATTACCGTTACGTGATATGAAATTCGGTGTATATGTAGTTAACAAATCGACCCCGAAGAGACTATAAGCGTAGCACGTAGTTATGTTTTACATGACACGCATATCATTATTATCATGTTTGGTTGTGTCATTTACCTTCGTCGTCTATTCATGTCCCGTGATACCAAACGGGGTATATGTCAATCTAGCGAAACGACCGCGAGTGCGCTGTGAGCCTAGCATGTTGCCATGTTCTGCATGACACACATGCCATGGTTATTATGTTTGGACATATCATTAACTTTTGTCATTCATTATCTTCACGTAAGACTAAATTAGGTATATATGAAGCTATAGCGAAACGGCCGCGTGTCCTTCATGAGCGTGTTATGTTGTCATATTCTTACATGACACGCATATCATGATTATCACGTTTGGACGTGTAATTTATCTTTGTTGTCCACTCGCGCCACATGATACCATTTTTTGCATGGGAAGGTAGCGAAACGACCGTGGGCGCATCATGAGCGTGGCATGTAGTCATGTTGTTACGTCATAAGCATGTCATGATTATCTTGTTTGCACCCATCACATACCTTCATCATTCATTCACGTCACCTAATACCAAATTTGGTATATGCGAAGCTTGGGGAAACGACCGCGAGCGTATCATGAGCGCGGCATGCAGTCATGTTCTTACATAACACGCATCTCATGATTATAATATCTGCACCAGTCACATACCTTCGTCATCTATTCACGTCCCGTAATACCAAAGTTGGTATGTGGGAAGATAGGATAATGACCGCGGGCGCATAATGAGGACAGCATGTAGTCATGTTTTTACATGACACGCACGCCATGACTTCCATGTTAGGGTCGGTCACTTGTGTTCGCCATGCAGTCATGTCATACCATACCTGTTTTGCAGCATGTCCAGGGAACAAAAACCATCGCAAGATCATGAAATGTAAATTATGACATTCATGACATACATGTCAAAATTTTTATGTTATGACCAGACACTTACGCTTGTCATACAGTCATGCTATGCCATACCAATTTCGGTATTGACACCATTATACTAACGGCCAGGAGAGCGAAAAGTCGTAGGCGGCTAGATAGATAGATAGATAGATAGATAGATAGATAGATAGATAGATAGATAGATAGATAGATAGATAGATAGATAGATAGATAGATAGATAGATAGATAGATAGATAGATAGATAGATAATGTTCAAAGTCGCCGAAGTTCACTAAGAAATGCTTCGCACTTAAAAAGTCTTATTTAGCATGATCTTAATTATGAAGATTCAAGCTAGAAAGGTCTTCTGGTGAGAGCAAATATTAGCGTGGCCATAACAAACAAGGGGTTAGTTATTGATTGATTCGTGGGGTTTACGTCCTAAAACCACCATATGTATATGAGAGACGCCGTAGTGGAGGGCTCCGGAAATTTTGACCACCTGGGGTTCTTTAACGTGCACCCAAATCTGAGCACACGGGCCTGCAACATTTTCGCCTCCATCGGAAATGCAGTCGCCGCAGGCGCGATTTGATACCGCGACCTGTGGGTCAGCAGCGGAGTACCTTATCCACTAGACCAGTGCGGCGGGGCAAGGTCTTATTTATCAATGTCATAACTAGCAATGTCCTCATTAGCATAACCTTAAGAATATGCAAGGAACTAACCTGTAGTTTAATTTAGCATGGTCATAAGAGGGTGATTCAATGCTTCTATGGTAAGCCAACTACCGCCTCAAATTCATATTAAGCCAGCAGCGGCTGCCAGAGGCGCGGCTGTGCTTGAGAAGCGGTGCAAACGCTGCTTTCACTGTCGTTGTGTGCGGAAGTGCCTGGATGTTTTGACTTTATAATTATAACTTCGCCATGATCACTGTACTTTCATGTAACTACTTTTGAGACACAACATGCGTAAATGAGTGCCCGAGTGCGTCGTCATTCTTAAAATGACCACTTGGGCGAAAACAGCAGTCACTCAAAACGTCAATCTTGCGCTGGTTTTAGCCTACAAGACACAGAATTTCTATATTTCAACCTCCATAATCACCATATGATTCTGAAGCATTGTGAACTGGCAGACTCCAGATATATTTTCATTATTCCGGGCCTTTACCCGAACAAAAGTACGGGAATTTTTTTTATTTCTTAATTATTTACAACCAGTGCAATGCGACGGGTTGTCGCCTGGTGAACGCTTTGGTCTTCACACTTTAATAGGTGCACTTTTTTATTTTTCTAAATTTAAGTGCCCCGCTTCACAGCAGCGGCCCTTGTGGAGCCATTTGTAAAAAGGGGCAAACACCGAGGCTGTTGCATCCACATTCACCAGTTAGATACAATGATCTGTTGACTGCGCCAAAAGCCGATAGTTTGCCCATCATGGGTGTTCAATTGTCTGGTAAAACTGAAAAGTCTTTTAACAAAACATCAATATATCGTCACTGTAAGGAATGCTTTTGTACATATACTTCGTCTAACGACCCAGAAAATGAAACTGAGAGGCCACGCCAGATGTGAACTCTTTGCCTGCGTTTTTATCAATTCCGAGCAACATTTAGAAATTAAATAATTTTGAAATTAAAATCACAGTCGGCAACATTGCGCAAGGCATGAATGTGTTTCGCGCGTATACGAGTGCATATCGATTCAAAATTTGAATCGCTTCTGTCCAGCATCTGTAGGGCCCACTTTCATATGTATAGCGCTACTCCCTCTTTCAGTGGCAGTGCATTGCGGCAGCTTTGGAGAGCGCCCATAGCATGAAGGTGAAGTTTCGTGAGCATAAGCAGTATTGAATGACTATAGTCTTACTTAGCCGGTTCTCGATTCACATGAATGTAATCAATGTTAAATTACTGAATCGTAAACACTAATGGCTTAATTTTCAATATGGTAATTGATTTCTGTGATGATTGTAGTGATTTTTGAAAGATGAATAAAAAGCGAGGATAGGACGCACCAGCCGAGCAACGTTCTAAAAGGTACAGGCAAGTCATGATGATGTTTTTCATTTCACTCTGTTGGCCTAACCTCGATATGAAACAGCTTTGTTGTTGAAATTGCAGCTGTGAAGCCAAATTGGTGTCACAGGAAGTTGCAGACGTTTTGCTTTTCAGAAATGTAATTTACAAAAACCACTTTAATGTATTGAGAGGGATCTAACAGAATACCTAGCTTTAAAATATTCATCACAGCTTCAGTTGGGGCACACATGTTTATGCCGCCGCCACTGCCGGGTGCTCCACCCACAGCGCTACTATTACATATGCAGGATGCTTCACAGACGCGCCTTTCATCTCTCGCACTTCTCCCAATGTCCCTGGTTGGTGGGGTGTTGTTGCCGTCTGAGAGTGGTAAATAAAAATAATTAGGAATGTGCGAATACAAAAAAATTCAAAAAACAAATCAAATCGGTAGCGTTATGTTGGACTCGGTGCCCGAATTGAATCGGGCGGTCGCGTTTAGATGAAGGCGAAATGGTAGATGTACGTGCACTGTGCAATATCAGTGCACGTTAAAGAGCATCAGATGCTCGAAGCTTCCAGGGCCCTCGACTACGGCATCTCTCATAAACATATCGTGGTTTTGGGACGCAAAACTCTACATATTTTTATTAATCGTATAGAGTGCAAAGCCAAAAAAAGAGAGTAATTTTTTAATAGTCTTTGAAATCTAAGCACTGATGAAAACGTCAAAGAAACGATACCATCGAACCAAAAATAGTAAGGTTTCTTGTTTCATTAGCAGAATGATATTTAGGTGCATGCAGCCCGAAATTTTACCAGACTATCGACGCATAGTTGTAACACATTGCAAGAGGAAAGAATTTTCGCTTAAATCTGAAGATAGTGGATGAGAAAGAGTTAAAACTCAAGGGTCACTTTGGAAGCACTCGAGTTTTAACCTTTCCCAATTCCTATCTTCATCATGATATTCATGATGACGTTGACTCATAAATTTAGTTCAATTATTATTTAAAATTTCTTGACTATGTTGTAATACTGTATTCACTTCTGTATTTCATACTATAATTACGAGGTATTATTGAGGCTACACCCAGTTGCTGCTTGTGTACAAGCTTCCTTCAGTTGACATATTTGTGATATTTTTTGTCGAGTAAAGGCAATGGTAATGGTCATCTGACAAAGCTTGTGAATATTTGTTTCAAATAATACGTCATGGAATTCCTGGGCTGTTTTTTAAATGGTCGGCGTGTGTTTCCAGGTTTTTTACTTTCAGCCATGTTTTCAAAATGGTTACATTCAAAAAGGTTGTGTTACTGTTCCAAAAATATTCGAATACTATTCAATTGGTACCTAATTCGGTTTGGTTCTCAAGTTCACCTTTCGCACACCCCTAGAAGTAATGGATCATGACACTAAGAAGCGCCGATTGGGAGCATAGTCTCTGCGCAACAGAGTCTTTCACTCCGATGTAGCAGGAAACTCTACGGTTGATGAATTGCTTATGCATGCCTGGTCATTCGATTGAATGACTGCGCAGTCATGTGGTTAGCCTTCCGCGTCAGCACGTTGCTCTTCATCGCCAGCGAAGGAGAGCTTCTACATGCACAAACAGCGTTTCTTGCCTACCTACTTCTTTGAGGGCGGTGGCACCTAGTAATGTCACGGTTGCGCTGGCATATTGCGTGAAAGTAGGTGCTTTGGTGCAGCGTAAGACATGCCAGAGGAGAGCGGAACGTCTTCGATGGTTCACGTCTCAAGCAAAGAACTGCATGCACCTCTCACGTTCCTGAAGCGCTTTGTGGTAGTGTGTAGATAAGCACAGGCCTTGGTTACCTTATAGCTGTGGAGGGCACACCTTGCCGTCAGTCTCCTCAAATGAAGGCGCTTTAAAGAGGTGCACGTTGAGTACCAGTTTATTATACGCATATTATAATATTTTGTGTTTCACGTCGAGAAACTGGAATATGATTGTGAGAGACGGCATAGTGAAGGGCGCAAGAAATTTCAAGCGTCTGGTGTTTTTAAGGTGTCCTGATATCGCACAATACTCCGCCACTGAAATTGACCACTGCGGTCAGGATCTCACCCATGACCTTCTGGTAAGCAGCCGTGAATCGTAATCACTGATCCACCGCGGCGCACACGTTGTGCATGTGGACGCCATTTCTTCGCAAAGAGCGCTATGCAGGATCGGCCGAGTTTCGCGAAACTCGCCATCTTCCCGAGCTCTGGCGACACCCCCTTAAAAGCGTGCCAACAGTGGGAAAAAGTCAAATCCACCCCTCAGCGTGCTGCGTTTGATTGGTTATGATGAAACCAGTCATCGCGTCAAGGACAGTCGACTAAGTTGGGCGGTGTTTTCAAACCACAGGCGTCTTCTTTCATTTGTTAGTCGTTCCACTGAGTGCAGAAGTGCACCCATGCAATAAAAGGGTCAGAAACATTTTGTGATGATAGTTTTAGAGGCACGGGGCGTTTTAGTTCATTTTGAAACTTTTAATGCCTTCACTAAGTCTGTTTTAAAATAATTAGCACGGTCACTCCTGAGATCAGTACCGGCCGATCATCTTAACATCGCGACCACAGTTAAGCCTGAGGCCACTTGTTGATCATCATGGTCAGCCTGTACATACTAGTTCGCGGCTCGACTGGTCCGCATCGTCTTTATGGTAAACGCGCTAGCACCCGAGCACGTTCGGCTGGTTAATTACCTATTAGTGGCGAAGCTCCTAAAGCCGTGGGTCTGTCCTTCCTAGCTTGTGTGACGTGACCGCCTATTTAATGACTCACCCAGCAGGTGTGGATGGATGGATGGATGGACACACGGACAGACAGACAGACGATTCACAGTTTATATGGATAAACACTCCGAAGCTTCGCCCCTCTGATTATCACTGACGATAAACATTCCGGAGCTTTGTCCCACTCATCATCACTAACTCTGTGGATATATGCAGTAATTTTTTCGGCTGTACGGTATACTTCGCTAGTTAGTCCGGGACATGCTATGACCAAGTTAATTACGCCAATTCATGGTAAAGACAAGATTATTAAGCCACATCTTAAGAAGGCAGTGCTAAAGGAGCTATGTAATGCAAGAACCGGGCTAACTAAAGCATGCTAGTTGATGAGCTAACTAAACCATGCTAATTAACGCGATGTTATTTATGAGCAGGCTAAGTAAAACCATGCTTATTAGCCCTTACTAGTATGATCACAATTAGTATCCTGCTAATCAGCATTACGTGTAATAGCTAGATACTAATCATGGCCACAGTATTTGGGCCCGAGATATTTACCTTTTAATTAAAACCTTATCAATAAAGATAAGACAGTTCAGTGTATTGGGCGTTGAGCCTCAGCCAATCAGTACAATCAAAATATGACAGAACTAATACGGTTTTCACGTCGAAGCCGACCACGCACATAAGTAGACAAGCAGCTTAAAAATCTTGAAAAAGCTAGGTTATCACAAACTACTCCATGGCTTCAGCCTTGCACAGTAGTGTAAGCTCACCACATTATTTTCTATGCCAAGAAGCTGCCGCTTGGCGATCACTGCATCAAGAGCTTGACAGTCACACCGGGACCATCACAGTCGCCAGTTGAACTTAGGCGCCCCGCCGCGGTGGTCTAGTAGCTAAGGTACTCGGCTGCTGACCCACACGTCGCGGGATCGAATCCCGGCTGCGGTGGCTGCATTTTCGATGGAGTCGGAAATGTTGTAGGCCAGTGTGCTCAGATTTAGGTGCACGTTAAAGAACCTCAGGTGGTCGCAATTTCCGGAGCCCAGAATTACGGCGTCTCTCATAATCATATGGTAGTTTTGGGACGTCAAACCCCACAAATCAATCAAATCACTCAATCAGTTGAACTCAGACCTTCTCAGAATCAAGAAGTCTCTATTCGAGTTCACGCGTCCATCAGTTTGATTGACAGATGCCCGCGGCGAATATAGGGTACACCCGCCTCGTTTGCTCTTGCCGAGGAGCAGTATCCACGTCGAGCGGCACAATTAATCTATCAGCTTTATCGCGCAGACTATGCACACACATAGACACAGAAGTAAACGTGATATCACCAAGCTGCTACGATGTCTCGCATTCAATTGCACCGCGCTCACGACGTATCCAATCACACCTGCGTTGCCGAAAAGATGCGAGAGCCTCTGGTGACCACCTGTTTTTATATCTATCTGCAATACTTGATAAAAGCGAAACGAGCAGCACGAGAGTGCTGCGCGTGCACCCTTGGTGCATTCGATGGTGGAAATTTCCGCGCTGCAGGTGGAACAAAAGAACCTTCCCAAAAGAGGACACACCCTCACGAACACGCCTGTAGGAGGTGCGTGTTGAGTTGGCAAAAATACAGCACGACAATGAAGCTGACATCGCTGCACTGCTAAAGTGTTGAGTGGGGGGCGGCGCTGACGTGCTCATACGCGGTGTTTCTTTAATAACCACCCCAAATGTCCCGCATGTGTGTCCAACGCCACTCACGTTCGTGTAGCCATTTTTATAACGCTCCTATTACGCGCTCCGCACTGTCTTCATGCCACGGCCACCGCAAAGCGAGCTCGGAGCAAACTCGGCTGCCCGAGAAGCTCGGGTCATCCTGCATTTCACCCGGGGTTGATCATATATGCTGTGTCGAAGTGTATGTTAACAACTACAGCTATAACGCAAAGCGTTATTCATTATCATTAATGTTTAATCATTATTGTGGATGGAGATGTACTCTCAGTCATCAACGTTGGTGCACCCAGAAAAAGTGGTGCTATAGCTGCAAAACACCAATACACATTTTCAAGCTCTAGTATATCATTGTACAATAACCATTCAACTACTTGTATGAGAACACGTTTCACATTCGTCTTACACAGCTTCCTATGACGATAGGATTAATCTTTTTCTTAAGCGCCAAGAGCCGTATTAGAAGGCCTTATAGATAAGCGTACGCAAGGCTGTGCGTGTGCACCACGTAGCGCGTCGCGTACGTTCAAGATGTTTTCCACACCACTATTTCATTGTGAAAAAGAGCTGAAAAGTGCACCAGGTGGAAGTGTCAACATCCTTGCTCTGAAAAATGGATACTACGAACATACTATTTATAAAGGGGTGGTGCATGACAGGTGCGCCAGCAGGCTCCACATAATGGAAAAAAAATACACCTTTCGTTTTTTTAGTTGCCTAATTCAACTTGTTTTTAAAGCTTTTCTCTGTTGTTCCTAAGAACGCTTCATTCAGAATCGTTCCCAAACGTACACCTAGGTGGTTATCACCACATTTATTCAGAACACGTTCCGTCATCGTCTTAACTTCTCCCCCCAACAGGTACATTTTTCTTCTTTAATGAATCTCACTATATAACAACGCGTTCTATATGGCAACCTCAGCTCGCTTCGAACAACAAAGCGCTTCTCCTTGAATTATTAAAAAAATACCTTCTTCCTTATTTCGTTCTTGCCCTTTCGGTGGTTACTCAGAGCTGGTAGCGATGAAATACATCGTTGCCATCCAGTAAATCCCCTCCACCTTTTAAAATTTCACTTAAGTCTCTTCGCTGCAATATCGTTCAAGATGCCAGCCATGTACTTGCTGACCAGTCTGTTAGTCCTTTTTCTGAATCTGTTAGTCCTGAATCTGTTAGTCCTTTTTCTGAATCTGTTAGTCCTGAATCTGTTAGTCCTTTTCTGAATCTGTTAGTCCTGAATCTGTTAGTCCTTTTCTGAATCTGTCAGTCTGTTAGTCCTTCTTTAATGAATCTCACTATATAACAACGCGTTCTATATGGCAACCTCAGCTCGCTTCGAACAACAAAGCGCTTCTCCTTGAATTATTAAAAAAATACCTTCTTCCTTATTTCGTTCTTGCCCTTTCGGTGGTTACTCAGAGCTGGTAGCGATGAAATACATCGTTGCCATCCAGTAAATCCCCTCCACCTTTTAAAATTTCACTTAAGTCTCTTCGCTGCAATATCGTTCAAGATGCCAGCCATGTACTTGCTGGCCAGTCTGTTAGTCCTTTTTCTGCGCTGCGTGTCAAAGCTCTTTCTCTACAACGACTTTAGGAGTTGCGTCAAGTCATCTATAGTGGCGTAGCAATATAACTGGCTGCCATAGCCGCTATTGGTCGACACAAGATAAGGTACGGGACAAGTCAAGGTTATTCAGATACACCGGCAAAACAAGCCGATATACAAGACAAACAGCCGCACACCGTGATGCGATAGAGTAAGCAATGCAGCTTAATGCAGGCAAATGTGAAAGTATTACCTGGGCATGGAAAGTTTCAAGAATACCAGCCATCATTCGAGGGGCCGAATAAGTCAATGACACCACTGCTAAAAATGAAAACGAAAAAACAAAGTGGTGCTTCCTCTCCGAAGAGCTGCCCCCATGAAATCACACTTTCTAGCTAGCAGCGCTGTAAAAAGCGCAACGTTTACTTATTGACGTAGAAAAGAACGCAAGGAAGCATATAAAAGCCCCACAGAAATGTTTTTATTGCAAATCAATAGTAAGAAGCTGACGGCAAAGTCGGATGATCTTAATCTACAAAAAGAAAGGAGACTAAATGGAGATTTGCTCATGTCGACTGCCATTACATCGGTAATACACAGCTTGAAGATGCAGGGAATTTAAGGCGGAAACAAGAGCAGAATAAAACAATAATTTGAGCGAACTCTTGAATAGATTTCGAGTCACTAGGTAGTGAAAAGATAACCCATTAGTTACTGAGTGTTTACAGAAATCTCTAAAATAGAAAACAAGCCCTTATGCATCGCTTTTCCCGGTCAATGATAACGTTTTCCAGTGAATTTTGTAAGCTATATTGATTGATTGATTGATTTGTGGGGTTTAACGAAGCTATATTGAAAGAAAGAGGCATGGATGACGGATATATATAGTTTCTTAGGAATATAGATTTGTCGAGAAAATACAAATTGTGAGGGAAGGAAGAAGTAGCAAAGAAAACGTTGATATTTGCAAAGAGCTGCAGGCAGGCATGTCCGTTGTCCCAGCTGTTATTATTCCGTCCATGGTGGGGATGAAAAAGCACTAAATGGTAGCAACGGTGGTTTTAATCTGCCACATAGACAGGCTGGCGTGATGATTGAGCAGCAGCTTCTTAGGTTACTCTATGCTGACGACACTGTCTTATTTGAGGACAGCAGAGATGATATACCAAGGCTGGTGATACATGTAGAAGAGAAGGTGAAAGTCTATAGGGGACCAGTACATAAAGGAAACAGGACACTTCTAAGCATGCCCATTTTAAGTGCGAAGCATTTCTTATGGAACTTCTGCGACTTTAAGCGTATCTATCTATCTATCTATCTATCTATCTATCTATCTATCTATCTATCTCTCTATCTATCTATCTATCTATCTATCTATCTATCTATCTATCTATCTAGCCGCTTACGTTTGGGGGCTCTCGTGGTCACCCCCTTAACTTGGCGTGAACCAAAATTAGCATGGAAGGGTAAGATGCTTTGATGACTGAATAATGTCACAATCCCGTCGCGTACGCCGTCAAACACTTCCCGCTAGACAGTGGCACATACCAATGAGCCGGTATGTGCCACTCGTATGCGGGTATGTGCCACAGGTGATTGACACTTATTATCAACCCCAGGAACGACGAGAACACACATGGGCGATTTTAACGCGCGAGCGTTAAGAACTGCCCAACATCATTAACGTCGACCCGACGAATGCAATAAATAAATGTCAGGGTCCCATCTGGAATCAAACCCAAGGATTCTGCGTGGCAATCAAGCATTTTACCACAGAGCAACGCCAGGTCTCGGAACTACTTTTCAAATAGAGAGCTCATCTTCGTGAAACGTTAATAGTGTTTAGAGTGCTGCGTACACAAATTTATAAACATTACATATGCATTCCTTCGAAACAGCCTTCACGTCGGGTTAACGTCACTTGTAGTTAGTTGCCACGCGCTGCAGTTGATTTATGAGGCAGTGTCCAGGGCCAGCATCCTCGCGAGCATCAGTGCTTCATACCAGCTTCTGGTGTGTAATACGCATGTTTCAGTTGTCATCGTTGCGCAAGTGCAAACAACTGGCTACATAAACATCTGCAACTCTTCAACATATGTCTATGCGTTCAACATTTGTGCATATATTTAGCGTCATTTGAGGACGTGTTGATCAACAAAAAAACTGCAAGATGGTCACCTTCCCTCAGCATGCCTCGCATAGCGTTGATTCCGGAAACGTGGGATCTGCCTTTTTTTTCACCTATATATTGCCGTATTCAACCTGCAGCGAAGAGCTCGCACAGCAAGAAAGGAAGACGAAGTTCTTGCCCGGTCCTCTTTACGAGTGCCTTGCATGTAATTAAAGTGATCTCCGCTATATCCGACTTTTGCTGTGTCGGCGTCGAGACACTGGTGGAGGAGCTGGGGACATATCCAGGATACCTTCCAACAGCCTGATATCTAGTCTACGAAGACTTCCGCTTGTCGAAACACCCGTTCATTACGCGACTCGCCGTCTGTTAGGCCTGAGCCCAGATCTCGGTCCTTGGCCGGAAAACATGACCGCGTTCAGAAGCAGTAGCCCCACCAGGACCAGCCAAAGCACGACACCGGTGACTGTTTTCACCCCTAAAATTCCTGTGGACTTTCACGGCAACACATATGAGGACACAGATGACTGGCTTGAAGAGTTCGAGTGCACAGCCAACGTTAACGGGTGGAACGCCGCACAGAAGTTGGGGTACGTGTATTTCCCTCTCCAGGACGGGGCTCGCGCATGGTTCACGAATCACGTGTGGTCAACGTGGGGCGAGTCCCTGCAGAAGTTCCTGGACACCTTCACAAACACCAAAAGACGGGAGCATGCACAGTGACTCCTCGAATCATGGATTCAGAAGCCGAATGGATCTGTTGCTAGGTTTGTTGAGGACATAGCTCGTCTCTTCCATCGAGCCGCTCTCGATATGTCCGAAAGCAGAAAGATCAGTCACCTCATGCGTGGTGGTAAAGAGCAGCGTTTGCTGGTCTCGTGCGGAACCCACCTTCAAGCATCGGCGAATAATCGAAGGAGGCGACCGCCATCGAACACCCACTACAGCTACACTACCACAAGTACGACCGCCCAAACAACAGCGGACAAATCAGCGCAACAACCATGACCACTGTCACACCTGGCGAGGGTTCTTTGCGTGACCTGATACGCGAAATTGTGCTGAAAGAGGTGAAGGAGCTCAAAGCCACACCATGTGACAGCATGATTGCGTCGGTCCCCGAAGTTCTGCACTAAGAGATAAGGCAAGCGCTTCCACTTCCCTAGCCGAACACGGACACAGTTGGGCCAACCTATGCAGATGTTCTCCCTCGACAGCCATCTAACGTGCCGCCACCACAGCAGTACCATCAGCGACAGCCGCCGATAGTGCCTTGATACTACAAGGAAACGTCGTCACCGATGCGACCTCCACTTCGCAAAACCGACATCTGGCGTACCCCCGACTACAGGCCCTTGTGCTTTCATTGTGGGGAAGCAGGCCACATCGTGCGGAACTGTCCTCATTATGCGGCCGGGTACCAAGAATTTCTATCTTTCTATCCGCTACCCCTCTTCGCTATTTAAAAGGAAGACGCAACGTTGAAACGAGCACGACAATCCCGTGGGACGTAGCTCCTGGGTTCCGGTCACGCTCGCCCTCTCCTGGTCATTTTCCCCCATCTAATAGAGGTAGCACTACGAACATGGCGAGAGGAAGATCTCCCAGTCCACGCCGACGAAACTAAAAGCAGCGACTTTAGGAGGAAGGTTGAGAATTCCCGAAAAGCTGGAAATCTCCCATTACCACCACACAAAGCGCCGCACATTTCAAATGAATCGATGGAAGAAAAGATTCTCACCGCTGACATTACACTTTCAATTGGCGGTCACGGCGTGACGGCACTGGTCGACACTGGTGCGGACTTTTCAATAGTGAGTGCGAATCTGGTCGACAAACTCAAGAAGTTGAAAATGGGATGAACGGGACCGCAAATTAGAGGAGCTGGAGGCCAGCTGCTGACGCCTAACGGAAAGTTAACCGAAAGAATCAAGATCGGGGATTCATCATTCGTCGCAACCTTCGTTACTCTTTCAGAGTGTTGTACACAGGTCTTCTCGGGTATAGATTTCACCCGGAAATACGGTGCCATTACAAATATACCGGATGATGAAAGGACCTTCACAGCACAGCGCATGTCCATGCACGTCATTGACGACGTGATCATACCGCCATTGTCATGCCGCGTAGTCTCTGTCACGTGCACCAAGGAGCATACTGGAGAAGGTGTCATGGGACAAGTATCGACGCTTTTACTCTTTCGAGGAATTGCTAGTGCCAGAAGTCTCGTCAGTGCAGTGTCTTGGCAAGCAGAGGTCCTGTTGACGAACTTCAAAAACGAGCATCGACACATTACAGAGGGCACCAGAGTGGTATAGTTCGACGAAATTCTAGAATTCCACGAGTGCTTCACTGTGCAAGAGGCAGGGACGACAGCCGCTTCAGAAGCACCACCTGTAGACATCAGCGCATATTTATCGCCAGCGCAGAGGCAGAGTCTTCTAGATGTTCTGGGCCAGTTCGAAGATAGTTTTTCATCGACCTCGAGGGTAAGTTAAACGCCACTGATAAAGCACCAATTTATAACGAAGGGGACGGCAAGGTCAATTTGAAAGAGGTGAAGGAGCTCACCGCCACACCATGTGACAGCATGATTGCGTCGGTCCCCGAAGTTCTGCACTAAGAGATAAGGCAAGCGCTTCCACTTCCCTAGCCGAACACGGACACGGTTGGGCCAACCTATGCAGATGTTCTCCCTCGACAGCCATCTAACGTGCCGCCACCACAGCAGTACCATCAGCGACAGCCGCCGATAGTGCCTTGATACTACAAGGAAACGTCGTCACCGATGCGACCTCCACTTCGCAAAACTGACATCTGGCGTACCCCCGACTACAGGCCCTTGTGCTTCCATTGTGGGGAAGCAGGCCACATCGTTTATAATTTATAACGAAGGGGACGGCAAGGTCAATTTGACAAAACTCGTACCGCGTGGCACCGGAAGAACCCGAAGCGATTCAAGAACAAGTGCACAAAATGCTCGATGATGGCGTCATCCAGCCGTCAAAAAGCCCTTGGACATCACCGGTAGTGCTGGTGAAAAATGCAGACGTCAGCTTATGCTTCTGTGTGGACTACGGCAAGCTGAACCTCGTGACAAAGGACGATGTATACCCATTACCACGTATTGACGATTCGCTTGACAGATTGAGGCATGCACACTTCTTTTCGTCGATGGACCTGAAAAGTGGATATTGGCAAATCGAGGTCGATGAGCAAGGCAGAGGAAAGACTGCTTTTGTAACGCCTGACGGGCTTTACGAGTTTAAAGTCTTGCCCTTTGGATTGTGCTCAGCTCCAGCAACATTTCAGAGACTGATCCATACCGTCCTATCAGGCATTAAGTGGCAGACATGTCTGGTATACCTTGACGACGTAATTGTTTTCTTAAGAACGTTAGAGGAACATCTAAGACGGCTGCTCTTACTATTTTGAGCAATACGATCCACCAGCCTCACACTGAAACCCGAGAAATGCCATTTCAGTGTCAAGGAACTCTGGTTCTTAGGACATGTGGTGAGCCATGAAGGTGGTCACCCGGACCTCGACAAGATTGATGCCGTCCGCAAATTTCTGGTGCCAACAAATAAGAAGGCCGTGAGGCATTTTATTGGCCTCTGGACCTACTACTGCAGATTTATCGCCAAGTTTTTGCACGTAGCGTCGCCCTTAACACGTATAACAAGAGACGATGTTCCATTTTTGTGGGGTGAAGAAGAACAAGCGGTATTTGACGATCTATGACAGCGCCCGCAGACACCACCTGTCCTTGCTCACTTTGACAAGCACGCTCCTAATATGATCCATACAGATACTAGCATCATAGGTTTAGGTGCTGTACTCGTCCAGTGGAAAGATTCAGCCGAGCGAGTGATCGCATTGCAAGTAGGACGCCTTCCCGTGTCGAGTCCCATTATTCCACAACGGAAAAAGAATGTCTTGTTGTAGTATGGGCAGTTATGAAGTTTTGCACATACCTCCACGGCCGTCTCTTGTATGTAGTCAGTGACCACCACTCCCTTTGCTGGCTGACCAATTTGAAAGACCCATCTAGTAGGCTAGCGCGCTAGAGCTTAGGCCTACGAGAATCCGATATGATGGTCGTCTATAAGTCGGGATGGCAGCAGTCCGATGCTGATTGCTTATCCAGGTCACCTAAGACGCAAGACAATATTCCAGGAGAGGATGACATGGTGTTTTTAAGAGTGGTCGACACGGTCACCATTTCGTCTAAGCAGAAAGAAGACAACTAGTTGCTCCCCCCCCCCCCTAGTAATTTTCTTAGTGGCCAGTCTACAAGCGTTCCCAAGATAGTTTAAAGGAGCCTACCGTCATTCTGTTTGCGCAGTGATGTCCTATATATTATCTCCAGCGGAAGTGTCACCTACTTGTAGTCCTGACATCCATACGCAATGAAATCCTGAGCGCTTGCCACGATGAGCCAACTTCCGGCCACCTCGGATACACGCGCACATTGGCCAGAATCCAGCAGAAGTATTACTAACCGAAGCTTCCAGGCACTGTTAAGCATTACGTCCGCACCTGCCTCGATCGTCAACGACGAAAATTGCCACGTTTAAAACCATCCGGATTGTTGCAACCAGTTCAAGTGCCCACCGTGCCTTTTGCACAAATCGGAATGGACCTTCTTGGGCCATTTCCGACATCGCATATTGGAAACAGGTGGGTGGCTTTCGGGAGAACTACCTTTCGGGAGAACGCCGTCCCACAAAGAAAATGACTCAACATCTTGTTTGAATACTTTTGGAACGACGGTGACCATGCCCTAAAGGTATGTATTCTACAGGGCTCCTGGGTTCCGGATCAGCTCGTTGTCTCTTGGAGAAGTCGTCGACACTTATGTTTACAAAAAGCAGTCATCGTCTGCGTCATCCTTCGGTGGTAGTTTTACGGGGGCACGAGACAGGCAGTCGGCGCCAGAGTTTTTCTTCCAGATTTGTGAACGACGGTAACGTCGAATTTCTGATGTCGCAGACTGCACCGCGTGAGGTGACCTGAAGGGTTTTTCAAGTTAGCTAGCCAATACAAAACCTGGTGGTCGCTCAAACCTTTGAAGGACCTGCCAGAAAGGTTGGAGTGGAACTTCAATGTAGCCCAGATGGTTGCAAGGCACTCTTTTTCTGTTGTAGAATAGTTGGCCTCTGCTTTTGATAGCGACCAGCTAGCATAGCTGGTGAGTGTTATGACTCTTTCCACTCCGTTAGTTCTCTGCACAATAACGGCGCTGAGTCCTACACTGCTTGCGTTGGTGTGTATATCTGTCTCAGCAAATTCGTTAAAATGCCAAGTAGTGGAGGCGTGCAGGTGTTGTTTCAGATCCTGGCCTCCTGCTGCAATTCTCACTTAAACCCACGTTAGTCCTGGTAAGTTTAGTGAGTGGCTCTGCAATGCGGGAATGGTTTTTCATGAGTCGCCTGCAATATGCACAAAGGCTAAGGAATCGACGCGCGGCCTTTTCGTCAGTGGGCGCCGGCAAGGTGGCGATGGAAGCTATTTTCTACGAGTCGGGGCGAATGCCGCAGTTGCTGATTACGTGGCCTAAGCATAAGATCTCGTAAACGAAGGCGCAATGTTTTGGCTTCAGGGTGAGTCCGAAGTTTTTGATTGCTTGCAGTGCAGCTTCAAGGCACCGGAGGTGTTCTGCGAAGTTTCAGAAAAACATGACAACGCCGTCCAGATACACAAGGTAAGTCTGGCACTTCAAGTTTGCAACTTCAAGCTCGCCAGTACTGAATTCATAAAGTGTTTGAAAGTCGCAGGTGCCGGGCAAACACGAAAAGGTATGACCTTGAATTCTAATAGATCATCCGGTGTTACGAAGGTAGTGTTTGGTCGGTCTATCTCGCCGACTTCAGTCTGCCAATAGTCAGTCTTGAGGTCCATTGAACAAAATTACCTCGCATTGTGAAGTCGATACAAGGCGTCGTCTATCCGAGAGAGAGGGTACACGTCCTTCTTTGTGATCTTGTTCAGGCGGCGATAGTTGACGCGCAAGCGTAGGGTTTCGTCCTTCTTCCTGACTAGGACAACGGGTGACGACCATATAGTCTTTGAAAGCTGGATAGTGTCGTCGCGTATCATTTCATCCATTTTTTCTGTATGGCATCGCATTCTCGCGTCGACACTCTGTACGGCCTCTGACGGAGTGGCCTGGAACTCTCTTCTGTTAGGATGCAATGTTTTGCGACCAGGGTCTACCGAATTTTAGACGACAATGAAAAAGATTTTTGCATAGCCGAAACAGAGTTCTGAGCTCTTCTTGCTTATGCGTCGAAATGCTTGCGTTAACGTGGAATTCTACTTGACAAGCTTGCTTCGTTGTAGCAGGTTCGGTAGAATTGGCGAGGGCGAAAGCATTGCTGGCTTCCATTATGCCTTTGATAAAGGCAGCCATGGCGCCTTTTCTCTGGTATTTGTATGTTATTGAAGCTCGAAGGCATAGCTCTAGCCCCCTCCCCTCCCGCATCTCGGCTATGCTTCTGGCGATACAATTATCGTGGTTGATCTACAGGTACATGTTGCCTTCAACATTGCCTTGCATGTTTATTGATATCTCTTTGCCGAAGGAACTGCTGACGCTGGAGTGTGAGGGAATGACGACTTGTTCTTCCAGCACATTCACTGAGTGCTTTCCTGATCACGTGTGTGGCGGCAGTGCTTTTTCTGCTGATAGTGTTATCGACCTAGATCTGAAATTGATGACTGCACTCTGAAGGCCTAAGAAGTCCATACCAAGAATGATGCCTCTAGAGCAACGTTGTAGGATAACACAGCTTTCGGGGATAATCCTGTTGCTAATGGAGATTCTTGCTGTGCAGATTCCTACCGGCTTTACTAAGTGGACTCCAGCTGTCGGGATCTCAATCAAGGTGGTCTTCACTTTCTTCAACTTCGAGGCCAACGGTCCGCTGATGACGGAATAGTCAGCTCTGGTGTCGACGAGAGCTGTCACATTGTGGCCGTTGATAAGAACGTCGAGGTCGCTAGTTCGTCGCCTCGCGTTGCAATTGGGTCGAGGCGTGAGATCATGGCTGCGATGGTTTGTACTGCTGCTTCGACGTTGCGTCTTCAAATATTGTGGCTGTGAATTTTCGACGTCGGGATTACGTTGACGCTGCGGCGGGTTCTTGGGGTTTCATTGCGGCGTCGTCGTCGTCGGCGGCGGAGGATCTTTGGTTGTTCGTCGTAGAGCAACCGCACCTCCATCAGTTGCTTCCCTTAGTTTTCCGAAGGATGTGGGCTAGGCAAGCGGCCACGAGTAAAGCCGGTGTACGAGCTGCGGTGGGGTGAGTTGCAGCGACCGGACGACGGAGAACGGTATGGTCTTCGTTCTTGCCACTGTGTTCCGGTGATGTAATCGGTATTGTCGCTCGGCCTTGCACGTAGCTGCGAACGCGGTGTGCTGACAGGAAATCCCCGGAGCCCCATCTGTTGGTGCTGGCAGCGGCGGTAGGTGTGGCCGGCATCCCTGCCGTGGTAGCATAGGGAGCGGTTGTCAGGGGCCCGCCAAACGTCCGTTTTGCTTGGTATGTATTGCTGGCCGAGAGGTAAATGGTAGGGCGTGGATGGTGGTGGTGGCGGTGGCGGCAGCGTCTGGCGACGGAAGTTCAGCGAAGTGGTGTTGATGGTGAAAAGATTTATTCATACTATTTACAAGCAAGAGAGTTGGGGGCGGCCTTAAGGCTCGACCCTGTATAAAATCTAGGAGGAGTCCCTAGTCCGGGACCCCTGTGGTTTCCACGACGGCACGCGCCCTGGCCACAAGAGCTCTTTGATGCTCCAAGGCCGAGCAGCCAAGCAGGGCAGGCTCTCGGCTCTCCCGGGTAGAAGGTGAAGGTGAAGTGATTGGGGAGTCCACTGGGTTAGATGGGCACGCCCACACCGTGTGGAAAGTATCCGCAAGTGGATGATCACAGTGTAGGCATTCTCCTGAGATAGCCGGATTCAAATGCCTAAGTGTTGCTGGGCCCAATACTGTGTTGGTGGGAAGGCGTAATAGCCAGCGCTCGTTCGCCTTATTTAGGCCCGTCACCGGGGGCGTAAATCAGAGCTTGTTCGATTTGTACGTCGCCGTAATATCGCAAAAGGAGGTGACCGGATTAGGTTTTGAATCATCAGGCGATGGAGGACAAGGAGGTTCCCGGTAATCAAGTGCGTGGGCTGAGGCATAGGCAGCCTCGTCACCAACTAGTTCTGCGTGAGCTGGCATCCAGATCACTTAACATGTGTTTGGGCGGTCTAGATGATAGCACCACTTCAGGATTCGAATAACGCGACTGGTGATGCGACCTTTTGTAAAATTTTGGCACGCACTCTGCGAATCGGTAGTGATGACCTTAGATGCGGGGTCCACTGCGGCGAGAGCTATGGCGACTTCCACAGCGTGAATATTGTCCGGGACTCGAAAAATGAGTCCTTGAAAGGGAACGTTTTGATGAACTACGGCTGCCGTGTACCATCCCCGTGGTCAGGCCAGACGAGTCCGTGTAGAATACTCTAAAAGGGGGGCCCATAGCGTCCTTGCAAGGCAGTAACCCGCGCAGGTCACCTGGCTTCGTTAGTATCCCTAGCCATGTTTTGAGGCAGAGGATGAATTAACAACGCACTACGCCAGTCCTCGTGGATCGTGGTCCGCTCTTCTGCCCGATAGGTGTAGCATATAAAAAGGCGCTGTAAGAGACATCTCTCAGCGTGCGAATTGGTAAGCCGCAAGAGCTTGTTGTTGAGATGGGGACTGTTTGAGTTCCCCGTACGTGTTGGTCACCCAAATCTGCAAGGCGTTGGTTAGACGTCGAGATCAGGAGGTCTAGGGCGCGCTTGCACATCTTGAAGAGAATGAATTAGAGTGTGTTTACATCACACTGGCGCAAACGTAGGTAGAGTGTCGAATACAGGATCCGACTGGCCACGAAAGCATTGGTGAGGCACAGAGCGTCGCGGCTTCTGAGACCCCATCGCTTGTTCAAGATCGGATGGACGATGCGGCCTATTGATCTCCGACCGTACGTAGCTTGCGTAGGGTTCTGTCAGCTTTTCTGCTTGTGTGTATAAAAAGCACCAAGACCCAGATTTCTTAGCGTTCTGGGATTGGCTTGGTGCGCAACGAAATTGCATAAGCGAAGGTGTACATTCTCTAATTTCCTTGGAGAGCATTCGAGGCCACAGCGATGGGCGTAGTCTCCCACAACCGATGCTGCTTGTTGCAGGCTGGCCTCAATGCTGCCAAGAGAATCCTGGGTTGCCCACTGCGTGATATCATTGGCGTACATAGCATGGCGTACGCCGGGAATATCCTTCAGCAGTGGGTAGAGAGGAGCTATGGCGAGGATAAAGAGAAGAGGAGAGAGGACCACTTCCTGTGGTGTTCCTCGAGTACCCAAAGAATATGGCCCATGCTTCCTGTCATGGATGCGGAGGTACGTCTGCTGTTCCGTCAGGAACTGACGTATGTAGCTGAAAGCAATACGCCCACAGCCTGTTTAGGAGAGATGTGTAAAAATGATTTCGCGGGGGACGTTATCAAAAGACCCATTGAGATCCAAGGCGAGGACTACCTTATCATTGCTGGGAATGCCGATTGGCTCAGTAGCATCACAATGAAATTTTCCAATTATTCCATTATGAATTTAGGAGTATGTCCTGAGCAGAGCGATGTGGTCAATAACCGTACATAGTGTCGGCAAAGGTGTGCCGGGCCTCGAGATCATCGGAGAGCCGATCCCTAACCATCGTTACTATAAGCTTTCCCACACTCGGAGTGAAGGGAATGTGTCACGGACGGCCATTTTTGGCGACACCGCGTCACGGCAATTAACGGGCGCCGTACTCCCCCACTGACCGTGAGAATGGCGAGCGCATAAAAGGGAGCCGAGAAGTGCAAAATGGGGTGCTCTTCTTAGAACGTCGCCGCCGACGGTTGATCCTTTTGTAACTGCGGCGGCATCTGCAAGGTCGTAGAAGGCCGCGGTATACCCCGAACAAGGATTAGACTACGAGACGCACCGGCTGAGAGCCAAACGGTTGACCGTTCCCACGGGGAAAAGCGTGGGAAACGCTCTGGTGGCCAAGCCGTATGACAACAACCCGACAGGTTGTCACTCTCGCTAGTTGAGGGCCCTCTCCCAATTAAAAAGCGGTGGGGTCAAAATATTTTTGGGGCGGAGTTTCCATCATTTAAACGCACATGATTGGACCCAGGTAGAGGGCTCTTGTCCCCAAGGAAGAGAGCGAAGAGACGCGAGGGGGATTTAAGCGCAGGATTTTGCCCTGCTAGGCAGACTAGTCGTTGACCAACATGGTGTAGAAACAGATCAACAAGCATCTCTTCTAGAAGTTTTTAGTGTGGCTCTGTATCGGCTGGCCACCTAAACTTAGCCTTTCGTGCAGTTGTGACGCGATATTAACGTCTGCAACGTAGACATCGGGACTTCGCCTCGAGTTAGCTCAACCTGCTCGAAGTCACCTGCAAGCACTAGCCTCCCGGAGCCACCAGCGTTGCAACACCGCTGACATCGCAGTCGTGCCAGAACTCTCTTCGACTTCTCGCATCCGATGATCAGGGACGCAACGCGGCCGGTCATCACACGTATGCCTTCACCTGTTTATATCTTCGAACTTTCTACCCCATTGTCTATTGGTGTTAGTTTGTGTAGTTTGTAATAGTTCTCTCGCGTAAGCTGATTTATTGTTTTTATATGTTTTTTAGTTGTATCAAGTGTTGATGTATTTTGTTAGTTGTATTGAAGTGTTGTATTAGATCACGTGTGCTGCAATATCACTAGAGTAAAGCTTGTTTTGTTTTCTCACGTCTCTGATCTCTTCACTGTCTCTGCTTGCGTACGGAACGAACCAACCTGATGTCATTACCGTCGCCGACTTCGCGCTGGCGACGAAAGAGTGGCAGCTTGTAACAAAACTGACGTCCGCGACAGGACGTTCCGTACAAGAGTAAGACAGTGAGGGGTGAACGAGAACTGTGCGGACAGTGTGGTGATAGAGCCGCACAATTGAAGCGCTTGCATCCTGAATATGATTGCGCTGTTTTTATAGTGGCATTATAGTGACAGTTGCAGTATGCAGTGTATGGATTTTGATAAGTGGATCATGAACGGTGAACAGTTAGGCCTCGAGGGCGCCGAACTGAGACAATGAGTGAAGGAGCAGCAGGAACAGGCACAGGCGTTAGCCAGAGAAAAGCGGGCACTGGCCCGGGAGGAAAAGGAAAAAGAAAGGGAGAGATAACGCGAAGAAAAGGAAAGAGAACGCGAAGAAAAGGAGAGAGAGCGCCAAGAAAAGGAGAGAGAGCGCGAAGAAAGAGCGAAAGAACGAGAAGCGGCAAGGGAAGCGGCAAGGGAAGCCGGAGAACGGGAAGTGCAGTTACTGCAATTAAAGGTTCGCCTCAGTGAGGGTAGCAGGGTGAGCCGATCCAGCAGTGAGCACGGCGATGCCGGCGAGGAACTGTCATTTGAGCGAGACACATGGTGTCAAGGGCTACTCACGGTTCGGCCTTGTGAGGCAAATGAAGCTGTGGCGCGACTCAGTCAGCAGAACGCGAACAACTACGAGGTAGTTAAGGCAGAGATATTCCGGATATTCGGAACTTCTGTCTAGAGAAAAGAAGAGCAGCTCAGACAAGAGTCTGAAAGAAAGCGCGAAACAGAAAGACAACAGTCTGAAAGCGAGGCGCATCGGAAAGCGATGGACGTTAAAGTGTGGCAGGAAGCGCTGAAACCAGAGATCGCGCCAGAAAAGGGCCCGCGTATTCTAGGATGCATCAAGGTAGAGTATGCTGAGAACGAGGCCTTGGCCGGTCTGGAGGTAGAGACGATGTCGAAAGACGCTCCTTGCGTGGATGAGGAGAGTGCCAGCAGCCCTAATGGGCTCAGTAAGATGCTGGAAACCTCCTTCGTGCCTCAAGAGTACGTTTCGACATCGTCAAATGTAGGCATGATTAGCACAGTGGTGAATCTGAGCGAGGACGCGACGCTTCAGGAATGCAGCGATGCCGTCGGAGAGGGCCCAGTTAATGGCTTCATCAGTGTTGACAAAGCTAATTTGGCCCGACAGTCCGTCGTGACGCAGAGTTCAAAAAGCGTTATCGGGAGAGAAGACCTAGCACCAGCTCCAACGAGCTTCCCAACTTTTGAGGCCCGAAGCGACATGATGATGACATCGAGGGAAAGGAGGTATGCAAACATCGCCGAAAAAGAAAGAAGAGGAAGCGTACCACACTGCGTGAGCCTAGGGCTGGTCCCACTCCGTCCCGACAGAGACGAAAGGCTAGGCCGTTAATCCGTTTCAAGAAACGTCAATGGTGGCGTTCATGGAGGCACAAGCGGCGAGCCAGGTGTGGAGGGGGGAAAGAGAGGTGCGTCACCCGAACGAAACGCGCGGTTCATTTCGACGACTTCGGGAAAGTAGCCTGCCCCGAAGGTTCAAAGTCGAAAAGGCACAACGGCTAAGTACTGCGTTGGGGCGACCACAATGACACTATTACCCAGGCTTCCCCCCTGTTTCTGGCGTCCCTTGCACATTCCTGAGGGGAGCCGGCCGAAATGCGAAATGAGGCGTGACAGCAGGACACAGCCTGGCGTTCGTGCTCTTTGTAAACTCTGGCGTGCTCGAAAGCCGCCGGGAACGCGGCCCCATCGTGTGCGATTCAAGCGAATCTAATTTAGAAAGTGGGGCATGGTTTTAGCATAAACCAGTGCAAGTGTTGTTGGTTTTCTTTGAAGACGATTGATCAAGTGATCATATAAGCAAAACAGTAAACGTTTTCTCAGGTTGAGCGAACGAAGAGTATTTTGGCCACAGCGTAGGCCAAAGTTTCAGGAAAGCTGGATAGCTTAGTGTTTTAGAAGTAGACAAATATTTGGCGGCCGTAAACAAAGACAGACCACCAGCCTGTGAGTTATATCCAACGAGTAAAACAGCTGAACGCTCGAGTACTTCGATGGAGTTTACTACTCCAAGAGTACCAGTTCACCATTACGCATATTAAGGGTAGCGAAAACGTGGGAGCCGATTACTTGAGCAGGATATAGTTCTTGAGGTCTATGAGCATGTTATTTTTTTCCTTTGGTCGGTTGTTTTCTGTTTGTATGCGCGTATTTCATTGTATAAGAAGTTTACTTTGAGTTATTTTCTTTTTGCTTGGTGCATTGGTTGTTTTTACTTGTTGTAATGCACATTGAAGGATTGCACTACAGTAGAGGAGCGCACCTGTTCCGTTTTGTTTCGTAGTATACATTCGTGCAGTGTATTCTGTATTGATGGCTGCCGTACACGGCTATTTCCTCTTCTTGTTTGTATGGCGCATTCTTGTTTGTATGGCGTGTAACTGAAGCTGGTACTCTAACAATTTTTTTCCTTTTGTTGTTACGTTGATGCACTCTCCCTATTTATGTTGGGCATGGGAGGGACAGTCCTCATGTCTCCCTTGTGGTGGTGTTTTGTTCCTTGTTGTCGAAAAATTCCCCTCCGTGTGAACAAATGTTATGAGTAACATTCTGAAAGTGGGGGGCAATGTCACGGACGGCCATTTTTGGCGACACCGCGTCACGGCAATTAACGGGCGCCGTACTCCCCCACTGACCATGAGAACGGCAAGCGCATGAAAGGGAGCCGAGAAGTGCAGAATGGGGTACTCTTCTTAGAACGTCGCCGCCGACGGTTGATCCTTTTGTAACTGCGGCGGCGTCTGCAAGGTCGTAGAAGGCCGCGGTATACCCCGAACAAGGATTAGACTACGAGACGCACCGGCTGAGAGCCAAACGGTTGACCGTTCCCACGGAGAAAAGTGTGGGAAACGCTCTGGTGGCTAAGCCTTATGACAACAACCCGACAGGTTGTCACTCTCGCTAGTTGAGGGCCCTCTCCCAATTAAAAAGGGGTGGGGTCAAAATATTTTTGGGGCGGAGTTTCCATCAATTGAACGCACATGATTGGACCCAGGTAGAGGTCTCCTGTCCCCAAGGAAGAGAGCGAGAAGACGTGAGGGGGATTTAAGCGCAGGATTTTGCCCTGCTAGGCAGACTAGTCGCTGACCAACATGGTGTTGAAACAGATCAACAAGCATCTCTTCTAGAAGTTTTTAGTGTGGCTCTGTATCGGCTGGCCACCTAAACTTAGCCGTTCGCCTAGTTGTGACGCGATATTAACGTCTGCAACGTAGACATCGGGACTTCGCCTCGAGTTAGCTCAACCTGCTCGAAGTCACCTGCAAGCACTAGCCTCCCGGAGCCACCAGCGTTGCAACACCGCCGACATCGCAGTCGTGCCAGAACTCTCTTCGACTTCTCGCATCCGATCGTCGGGGACACAACGCTGCCGGTCATCACACGTATGCCTTCACCTGTTTATATCTTCGAACTTTCTCCTCCGTCGTTCTATTCTTGTTAGTTTGTGTAGTTCGTAATAGTTCTCTCTCGTAAGCTGATTTATTGTTTCTGTTATATATTTCTTGAGTTGTATCAAGTGTCGATGTTAGTTGTTAGTTGTATTGAAGTGTTGTATTAGATCCCGTGTTGCTGCAATATCACTAGAGTAAAGTTTGTTTTGTTTTCTCACGTCTCTGATCTCTTCACTGTCTCTGCTTGCGTACGGAACAAACCAACCTGCTGTCATTCCCGTCGCCGACTTCGCGCTGGCGACGCTAGAGTGGCAGCTTGTAACAGAATGGGTCGTAGATTTTGAATGTTTATAGATTTGCTTGGTTTGGGAACAAACTTTACCAAAGTAGTTTTGCAATCAATTGGCAATTATTTGCGCCCCTCCCAACTTTGATTGAAGTAGTCGAGGTGCTGATGGTATGCCGGTACTGGGAGGTTGACTAGAAGCCTAACCGTCACTCAATTCCTACCCGGTGCCGTTCCTCGCTTCATTATGGACAGGACCACCTACAGTTCACGGATTTGAAGGCAATGATCCAAGTCTGCGTTCTCCAAGTCTGCATATGAAAACGCCGGGGCCTGTGCCAATTTATTCGCGTCACCCGCGTAGGCGTAAAGTGCACGTTGAAGATGTTTTTGCGTTCCTGTACGCATTTGGCTATGGTCGATGAGGGCTCTGAAGAAACGCCACGTGTTGCGGTTTGAGATATGCTTGGAGGCATCGTTGCAGCGTTCAACCCGATTGGAGTCAGCGAGCTGGGCCGCGTACTCGGCTGCTCCTGAGTGAGCGATGCTATGCAAATTTCAACCTGACGATTATGCTTTCGTCAGCGCCATCGGCGTTTTTAGGCTATGCCGAGCCTTCCAGAGCCGCAGAAGATGCTTATCCACCGCCGGCATGGCTTCTGAGAGATGAACCGTCTGCTCTGTTTGGCAAAGTGACGTCACTAGGTGGTGAGACCAAGAGGAGTACCCTTGTTGAGCTATGGGTGCTAGAGTCGTGTACTCTGAACGGAACTTGTCGCAGTTCGGAAGTTTCGCTTGTTGGTGAGGATGGTTTAATATGTCCGAATTGTATTTAGAACAATACAGTGGGCATTGCAAGGGTTTCCTCGGTGTTTAACCATTCTGCATACTTGATGTGCTTGGTAAGTGTGAGATCGGGACATGTGTCTCGAGTTACAGAGTTACCAATACGGGTCGCGTGTGCAGGGCCGTTAAGTATAAAGGCCCACGGTGGAAATAAGCTCCGCCAACTTTCTTCAACGGCGATCCTCCTTACGGTAACCCAAGTGAGGACTAGGTGCGTTAAAGTCACGTACAATGATTTGTGGCTCCCTGCCTGAAACGGTAAGGTTTTTGCTAAATACATTATTGTAAGTTACATTAGGCAATTGTGGAGAACGGTAGATGTTTCGGAGTACTGTAGTGACGTCTTCGTGCGGGCGACGAAGGGGGACGTAGCATCGGGCTTCAGCAGCGTCGATTATCCATTGTGGCTAAGTTTGCGGTGCTTCGGAAACTCCAAGCGATTGCCGAATTTCTTTGCGGACAATATTGACAATCGAGTGCACTTGGCGCTGCGATGGAGGAAGCAGCTTTCGTAGCTCCTCCCGCATGATCTGCGGGATCGTTTCACGCATGTTGTCGAAGCCGAAGGCGTGAACAGCATTCTATTGCATCGATCAGCGATCGTACTGGTGGTTACGCATTTCGAGCGTCTTCTCGATTGTCGTAGACTCCGACAGTCTCTTGAACTGTTTTGGATGGGTTACGTACCAGCCCAGTGAAGATGCCTTGCTTTATTCTTCGCATGAGCAAACGGACCTTCTCCTCAGTCACGGCGGGGTCAGCATGACGAAACAGCCGGGTCAACTTTTCGAAAAAGATAGTCACGTTTTAAAGTGATAGTGTTAGAGAGCTCATGTCGCAGAAATCCCGCTGTCGGCACCGGCACCGTTTGTTGTGAGCGAAAAATCGTCCGTGAACAAAAAACGAGAAAGAAGCAAATAAAATTAAGAACTTGGAGTCCTATTCAGGATCGAACCAGGGCCGTTCGCGTGGCGAGCAAATGTCCTAGCACAAAGCCACGATGTTACGTGAAGCTGCACCGGGGAAAACACTACATATATGCCATGTAGTGGAAGGAGTCTCCTTAACGCATTTTGTTCGACAGGTGTCACCACGAAAACGAGCCCATTTGACGATCTGTAGGTGCATTTAGGATGTCATCAAATTACGTCGAAAAGGCCGGGATAGTGCAGCCATCGCCGCTGAAACACACAGAATCTTTCAAACAGCTCTACAATGGACATCTATGTACATCTAGCGCAAAACATATCATGCCTTTCCGGAGGCGTTAATCAAGCAAAGAGCAGACGCTAGATAATGTGCCGCCGTCTGTGAGGAATTGTAAAACTTTTTATGACCTCCAAAATAGCGAGCGTGCGGCGTGTATCTTGGAGGCTATGCAACTCTTGTTTTAGATCAAAAACCTGTATGTAGTACCATTCGGGTACGCGCGCGTGCGTGTGTATGCCATCTGTGTGCCATCTGTGAGACATGGTGAAAAACGTGTCTCGACTACAACAGAGCATGGTTCTAGCAGAGAGAAGTGGCCACACTGCAGTCTTTCTTATCAATGAGTGCCTGCGGGACATTCATGTCAAGTAGTGTCCAACAACTAACGAACCAAAACGATACTAACGTTCAAGCACGAGCAACCGGGAGCACTACCCACACTGCCTTATCTGCGACAATTCATGCAGCACATGCGTCAGATGATGATCGACGACGAGTCAGTATTCGGCCCTCTCACGACGACAAGAGAGGGCCAAATTTCGCTATCGCGTTCAACTCTTAAATACGAAGCTTAAGGGTTCCCCAATTTTTCATTAGAAGGTTTCACCTGTGTCTCGAGCATGGTGGTGACCTTTCCTTGCGGACGATGCTCGTGAAGATGCTCTAAAACGTCGCCTGAAAGAGATCACAGGTCCGTAGCGTCGATTCCCGGTTCTCAAACCACGTCTTCGGGACGTCTTCAATGTAGAAGTATATGCGGCGTAGTTTTTCGTCGGGATTCCTGCAGTTCAAGGTGGCGACACGATCGTATGTCTCCAACCAGGTTTCTATGTCTTCACTTGCTGTCGATCCATGCAAGCTCGGTGGCTCTCGGGGTGGCTGCATCCCGATCACCACAGGTGGTGGCGCCGCCGCTGTCATGGATGTTGTAGCCGTATTCATGGTCGTCGTGCGAATCTTGTCGGGTAAAGCCCTGTACTCCGGTGGTAGACGTCATTGCCTATGACTGATTCGCTGGTCGTGGTTGGCGCTGGTGTCTTCGTGACGCGGACTTGTCTCACAGTTGGAGGGGGGTGTGCGGTACCTGGATCGGTAAGCACCTGCACCATTTGTGACGGGGTCGTGAGCACTGTGCAAGAACAATTTAGGTGAGCGAACGCCGCGAAGCGAGCGCTTGGCGGGAAGGACTGATTATGTTCCCGTTTGTGGCATGCCGATATATGGCTCGCCAGGCGGAGGACTGTACAGGGCTGCTGGCAAATACGTGACCAGTAAAAGAGCGAGGGATTGTGGGATGCGTCGTCTGCTGCCGGCTTCCGGTTCGAGAAGAGCAGACGACGGCGAACCGTTTTGCTTCCAGCGTCAGATTATTCGGGATTCGCGCACGCGGTAGCCCGTTTATCTTCGTCCTGATAAACCATGATCGGTTGTTCAGTCGTTGGCTGCTCCAACTCGAGCTTGAAAGGCAAATGCATGCGTCGATTTCCATCAAACGAAGAAAGCAAAATGAGCTGGGCGCCCCGCCACGGTGGTCTAGTGGCTAAGGTACTCGGCTGCTGACGCGCAGGGCGCGGGTTCGAATCCCGGCTTCGGCGGCTTTATTTCCGATAGAGGCGGAAATGTTGTAGGCCCGTGTGCTCAGATTTGGGTGCACGTAAAAGAACCCCAGGTGGTCTAAATTTCCGGAGCCCTCCACTACGGCGTCTCACATAATCACATAGTGGTTTTGGGACGTTAAACCCCACATATCAATCAAATGAGCTGGGCCGCGGCTGTGAAGAGAGCCGCAGCGACAAGTAGACTTTGGGTACCGAACGTTTAAGTCAGAGTGTGCGAAGATCATTTTATCACATGTACGTATGTGTTACGCGCTAATAAAAAGCTTACGCATGGATTCGCTGCGATATTATATGGAGAAATGAACTGTCGCGCAGGCGCGCCTCGCAAAAATATAATGGAAACACGTGGGCGAAACTACCTGCCATAGGAGGTGAGCGTCGGCAAATGCACCCATATAATGTATGACAAAAACGCGAAAGGTTCACTCAAGAGTAAGCTTACACGAAGCGCTAGACGAGTTCATTTGTGTTTCTCTTGGTTAAACTGTGCGCCAGGACGGCACATAAAGTAAGACTGCGTTAAACAAGCGCAGGATTTTGATTATTCAGCGCCTTCTATGTCTGACTGTATTGTTTATGTGCCGCCGTGCCTCGCAGCTTTATGAATTGATTTGATTTGATTGATTTGTGGGGTTTAACGTCCCAAAACCACCATTTGATTATGAGAGACGCCGTAGTGGAGGGCTCCGGAAATTTTGACCACCTGGGGTTCTTTAACGTGCACCCAAATTTCAGTACACGGGCCTACAACATTTCCACCTCCATCGGAAATGCAGCCGCCGCAGCCGGGAATCGAACCCGCGACCTGCGGGTCAGGAGCCGAGTATCGCAGCTTTTTCAAGATTAGCGTTCCAATAAGCACCTGTCTTAAGTTTCAAGTTTCAAGTTTTATTATTTCCAAAAACAAGGTACGAAATCGGAGATATACAGACGAGGATTCCAGAGCCAGAGAGTTTAGTGGGACCATCGATTTGTCGATACAAATCAACGGCAAAATTAGGTAGTCAAAACTTCCGGAACCCTCCACTACGGCTTCTTTCATGATCATATGGTGGTTTCGGTACGTTAAACCCCACGTATCAATCAATCAATCAATCGACTAAGAAATACATCTTATAGCGCGCTGACGGCTAGAAAAAAAAGTATATCTCAACGCGCTCAATAGGTACTGCGCTTCATGCCGATAGACCGACGATATCGGCCGAAGCATCAATCCCGAAATGAACATTTAGCACACTGCTATAGTCATCCCCATACCCTGACATCTTTAAATTGGTGATTTTTATCTGCAGTAACGTATCGTACAACGAAAACTGTCTTCTGTATCGAGTGATCTGCTAGCGAAACTGACAGTATACCCCGATCTACATAAGATCATTGCAGATCATTTTAGTGCGGTAAAAAAGTTTTCTTATCGTTCCTTTCGTAGCTTGTCATCGTCACAGTCACGATAAGCAGAAACAAAAAAAAAACTTCTAAAGCACTGGCATTACACAGAAAGATGCTTTTTTCAACGGAGTAGTACAAATGCACGCGTACCGCTGCTAACCCCCATGGTGCGTCGAACCGGCAGCCGTCGTATCACACAGTTCCCTGCGATTGCCCATATTACCGGTCATCTATTTTGCAAAGCACATCGAGCACGTGGGCGACGGTTTCCAAATCTGAGAGAACCAGGTGGTAACAACCATGAGACACGCATAAATGACGCCACGTAAGAGGGGGTGATAAGGGAGGAGGTTGACAGTGTGGTGAGAGTTTTGTGGCGACCATAAATTAGCGCCGCTACTTTGCTACGTAGGGGACTTTCCTACACCGTGAGGGAGAATGGGAGTCGGGACAGCGTTTGAAGAGCCATTTTTCGGGCTCCTTGCGAAGCAGAACGTTATTGGGCACTGGATAGTCCCGAGGTTCGCTCACCTAAAGTATTCTTGCACCGTAGTTGTGTGTGATATCGACGAAGGAAGCCGACAGTAAGTTGAAGATTAAGCTGTTTACTCGGCTGAACTTGTGGCCGAGTAAACAACTGAACGACTGAACGTAAAAAAGAAAGCCAGATTAAAGCAAGACACTGGCACTGATAGCGGTGAACTGAGCGTCAGTCGTCGATCAACTGACAAGCGGCGAAGCGTGTCGATTGATTGATATGTGGAGTTTAACGTCCCTGAACCCCAATATGATTATCAGAGGTTCCGTTGATTGATTGATATGTGGGGTTTAACGTCCCAAAACCACTATATGATTATGAGAGACGCCGTAGTGGAGGGCTCCGGAAATTTATACCACCTGGGGTTCTTTAACGTGCACCCAAATCTGAGCACACGGGCCTACAACATTTCCTCCTCCATCGGAAATGCAGCCGCCTCAGCCGGGATTCGAACCCGCGCCCTGCGGGTCAGCAGCCGAGTACCTTAGCCACTAGACCACCGCGGCGGGGCTATCAGAGGTTCCGTAGCAGAGGTATCCGTAAATTTTGACCACCTGAGATCTTTAACGTGCACCCAAATCTGAGCACACGGGCCTACCTTTCCGCCTCCATCGGACATACAGCCGCCGCAGCCGGGATTCAATCCCGCGACCTGTGGGTCAGCAACCGATTACCTCAGCCACTAGGCCACCACGGTGGGGCGAATGCGTAATTTTAAAGCGAGATTCAGGAAACGGGAAAAACAATGCAATGTGAATCACAAGAGCTCACGGACGATGCGAGCGCATTCTAAACTACCTGTCCGCGCCACCTTGCGGTGCGCCATCTATCATCGACCATATAGCATTAGGCCGGAAACAGATCCTGTTATTAATGGTGAACTAATTTTCGACTACCGCGCAAGAATTGTTTGTTATTTTCACGCAGAGCGTTTATTTGAGGTGTGGGCGTCACACTTATAGATCGATAGTGGAATCAAAGCTACGATTGCGTGTGGTGTGTTGTTGGGTAGATATCACGGAGTGAGAATTGCGACTGATAACACTTCTGCTCATGGGAGACCAGTGCTGAATAGGTTGCGCGCCAAAAAGTGGCCCCTAGCAGGGAGTCTCGACATAACTCAGCCGCTTCCGCAGGCAACCGGCCGCAATGTACCGCTGCGAGTGCTTGCACGTGCGCCGTTTTCGAGCTTGGTATTGGCACGAACAGCTCAAGCAGCCCTTGCACCCTGCCCTGCCACGGTGGTCTAGTGGCTGAGGTACTCGGCTGCCGACCCGCAGGTCGAGTGACTGAATACCGGCTGTGGCGGCTGCATTTTCGATAGAAGCGGAAAAGCTGTAGGCCCTTGTGCTTATTAGTATTAAGTTCATTTGAAAGAAACCCAGGTAGTCTAAATTTTCGAAGCTCTCCACGGCGGTGTCTTAATAGTCATATGATGGTTTCGGGACATTACACCCCACATATCTGTGAGCGCTCACACCCCGTAATACTTCAGTGTGGTTCACTTTATCACTTGATACCACTTTATCTTGAGGCTACTTTTCACATAGAGGCGCTGTAAAACGGAGAAAAGCTCTACAAATCAGATTACTGCCACAAGAGCGGCTGGAATATGCGCGCTTTGGCTGTCATGGTGACTGCAGAAACTCCATCGCTAGTTTCTTATAGACTGCTCTCAAAACGAAACCCGTAGCCACGGATGCCAAATAGCGCTCCATGGCAACAAGTGAAAGGTGGAAAATAGACTTGCTCACTTGAAAAAGTGCCAGGCCATTGATTAAAGTATGGATGCGTCTTGGGTGTAGCGCTGCTTTCTCGGTCACTCTAAGAGGGATCACTGCTTACGTAGTAGAAATCTCGTGAAGAAGCTCCTGGCCACGCGCTCGCTTGGTCGTTTATATTTTGTGGTTGACTGCACATGCTGTGGGGAATCTAAGGAAATGATGGACTATGTCTTACTTGAATCTGGCGATATCAACTCAGGCGTGTGCTTGGGCAATAGAGTGCACGAATCCTTGCATTCTAAGGAGATCACTGGTGAAGTAAACATGCCCGCGATAGAAAAAAAAAAGATTCTTAAGCTTTTCTTTTGAGAGTTGAACCCAATAGGAATAGCCTGTTCAGTGCGTACTTCAACCACTTAGGGCATGCTTTTTATTTTATGATGTTACTCGAGAAGTTGTGAATTATTACAATGTCATCGATGAGGTTGAAAATGGCTTGTGTCAGTGAAGCTTTCACGTATGAGTGTATTTTGTGTAATATATCATGCTTTAAGCCACAAGCAGTTATGCGCATCAAATGTTTTCAAACTTTCTAGGAACTCACTGCATGATCTTGAGGGCATACGCTTGGTAACGTCTGTACATTACGTAATGGGTGACTGACTTTAATCCAGGGAGTCGTTAATATAATCACATGTTCCTACACCTGATGCAAGGTACGCTTCTATCATAAAATATTCCTGCGATGTTACACGCTGTATAGTCTAAAGCCCGTATACAGGACGCGTGTATTTTAAAAGCAATAACATTATTTTCACTGCATTTGCAAGCAGAGGAAGTGATATTTTCACTGCTTTTTTTTCAAGCCGACGCATGGTTGTGAAGTAGAACACTCACTTGCCATCCATACGGCCTGGGCTCGATCCTCACTCGGATCCGAAAATTTCCCAGTGAAGGCTATTATAAAATCAAAACAAGGGTGCCATAGTTGTGTGCTGCTGTCGTCATTATCCGTAAGCACTATCACACAAAATAAGAAAGCATATCCAGGATGGACGGGGGTTTCAACCCGGGTCCTCTAAGTGGCAGCCCTTTGCTCTACCACCGAACCATGCCAGTGCTCGAAACTCCTGTGCACAAAAGCGATATACGAGTGTTATGTTGAGAAGGAACCGTGTTAACATACGCAAAATGACGGGGTAGAAGAGTATAATAACAACCAGGCATCACAAGATGCGAATTGTGCAACCTGGCGTCACACAATATAAATTTAGTGTCGAGTGGGTCGCTGAATGCTTTCAACACATTACAAAGGGATCAGTCATAATTATTCATCGTCATCAGCCACCGAATAAATTGAAGGAGTAGTGTTTACTTTGCAGGCGTACTTGTATTATATTCCCAAGAAAGTTTTCGAAGAGTTTTTAAAAATAGTGCTTTTTTACGCTTTCGCTGTGACTGTGCTGCGAGTTCCACACAGGCGTGGCGTTTTTTGTTGAGTTTATTATTTAGCACCATTATTTATTTGTTGCTCATGGATAAGAGGATTTTTCACTGACAACCAACGACGCCGACACCAAAGTCAAAGCCAAAATTTCTGTGAACCAATCTGTTTAACGTTATTGCGTTAATAATAAAATTAATAAATGTCAAAAACAAAAAGCGCGAAATATACGGTGAGTCCGCCATAAGGGTTTAAGGCTGTGAATATACGTTTTTTTTCTATACGAATATTGTTTTAAGCGAAGTGCAAAAAACATTAGACGGACTTGAAAAAGTTTTTGAGCACGCACGCACGCACACAAACAACGTACTCTTCCTTACGTATTTGAAGTATAATGTTTGAATGTTTTGTATTGAGCTGTACTTTTGAGCACTAAGTAGTTTTTGTATTTAACAATGGTGATAAAGTATATGTGCCGCATACGCTTAACATACGGCGTCGTCACCTTGCACTGACTTTTTACCCTAGATGCAAACATTTTACCACGAGATATGAGATTACCCGTCACAGCGACATGTACTTCCACGAATTTGTTGCCTGAAACACAAAATTGGGCACCACATGGCGGGCAAAAATAGGTGTATGTAACTTTGAGACCTCGCGCTATTTTAGTGGTAGGTTGAAGTGGAATTACCTTTATCAAGCCAAAATATAATCCCGCACGAGTGAAGGTCGGCCGTTCACAGAGTTTGACGTTCCACACCACCATATGGTTGCGTTGGCGTGCTGTATAGAGTGTATGTCTCTGCAAATTGCAAATGCACTGAATTCCCATCACTCAGGACATGGGCGTCGAACATTACGCCTCGATCGGAATGCGAAGAGAAGGTTTGGTGGTGTGAAAAAACCTAGTGTACCCTTAAGAGAGCCAGATTGTGCTACGCATACGATTATTATTTATATCGTAGAAGTCTGCAACAACATACTTGGCGTATGGCAGCATACACCTGTCCTCTCCCTCAATTTCAAGTGTGCTGCTGTCTTACATGCTCGTCTGTCTCACGCACAACTCCGCACGCCTCTTTTACGATGAGCATTTTTGTAGTCTCGCCATCGATAGAGTTCTCCGTATACACGCGACTCCGTATACACGCGACCCTCACTTGGCTTTTACTCCGTCACGCGCGCTAGCTTTTCGGTCGGAGCCCGTGCGCATGACAGGGCTGGTATGTGCGTTCGCTGTTTCGCTTGTCGTAACGGAACCGCCGGTATTTCTCTTGGTTCATGACGCCTGCGCGCACTGAATGTTTTACGTGTAACACTCCAGCGCTGACACTTTCTATGACAATATATAATAAACGTTATATTGCTCCAACTGCGGATAGCCAAAACTTCAAGCGCAGTTGACACTGCCCCAACACAAAGCTGCGCTCAGAATTTGCACAGTATCGTAATCCTAGGCGATTTTTTTCCAAGTCGATGTATTGAAGCCCCCCCCCCCCCACCCCTCCGAATGCTTTGTCATATTAACATGGTTTCGCTGTGTTTCCAGGATTGGCGGTATTGCGTGCCTGTGCTACATCATCACCAGATTTTTTTTTCATCACTCGTGGCGACGCAACCGGTGAAGGACACCGGCCAATTTTCATGTTTGATGAGACATCTAAGGCTTTCACCTTAATAGTTTGTCCACCTAGGAAAATGTATGAGTCGCTTAAGCAAGCACTGCGTTAGGGCAACGTATTATTTGCGCGGGAACGGTGAAGGTGTGTTTCCACTGGCAATAAAAATTGGGGGACCGTTAAGTTTCGCCTTTAGGAGTTGAACGCGATAAGGAAATCCGGCCCCTAGTGCGCCTTTCAATCGCTAAGTTTGTACTTATTATTATGATTTGTTTTACACACACACACACACACGCACGCACGCACACACAACATACACACACACACAAACGCACGCACACACACATATACACACACACACACACACACACAAACGCGCGCGCGCGAATGGCACATACAATTTCTTGATCTAAAGCATGAGTCGCGTGGCCTCCAAGATACACGCCGCACGCTCGCCGTTTCAGAGGCCACAAAGAGTCTCACAATGCCTCACAGATGACAGTACAATACCTAGCGTTTGCTGTTTGCCTGATCAACACCTCTGGAAGGTATGCTATGTTTTATGCTAGATGGGCATAGTTGGCTATTTTTAGAGCTGTTTGAAAGTTCCTGTGTGTTTTTAGTGGTGATGGCTGCACTATCCCGGCCTTTTAGACGTAGTTTGATGACATTTCAATTGCGCCTACAAATTACCGCATGGGCTCGTTTTAGTCGTGACACCTGTCGAACAGAATGAGTTAAGGTGACTCCTTTCACTGCATGCCATTTATGTAGTGTTTTTCCCGAAGCAGTTGTAAGTAACATCGTGGCTTTGTGGTAGGACACCTGCTTGCCACGTGAACAGCCCGGCTTTGATCCTCAATGGGACCGAAAACTGTTATGCCTGCGAGTCCACAGCGAACGGCCGTGCCTCTGAAAAAGGCAATCTGTGTCAAGGCCAGCCCGCCTGACGCGAACAACTCAACGGCGTCAACAGGCGGACGGCGCCTTTCTGTCGTGCACGTGCAGTGAGTCATCCCAGCAAGCGAGCCCGTCGAGTAAACAACGGGCGTCTTCATGTCTGGGGGTCTGACGCGGCCCAGCGGCGACCCCATTAGAGGAGTCTGCCCTGACGACCAGCGGCGCTTCTGGTTGGACATTTGAGTTGGACCCGGTGCATATAAAAGAAGCCCTGCGGCGCGTCGCGATCGGCGGTCCTAGGTGAAAGCTGACATGTGTGTCAGAGCGGACCCGTTTGAGAGCAGACCTATGTGTTAGAGAGGAGAGCTCGGCTCTTCGAGTCTCTGTCGGCCCCAGTGCCGAATTTGTAACGCCTCTGTATATATGCTGTACATAAACCTTCTTTAACTCACCGTCGTCTCGTCCGCTCGTCTGTCAGCTCTGCGCAGAAGCAGTTGCGAGCTGAGAAACCTACGCTACCAAAACGGCTGGTGACCTTCCCGGCGGAGTTCGAAGCAGTGGCGCCTTCGGGACCGTGTTGGCGTCGCCGTCTTTCGCAACAGTGGTTGCAGCGGTGAGATTTCGAGGCACCCTTCGTAACGTCGTCGGAGGTGCGTGCGTCGCAACAAAACCTAATTCTTTACTTTATTTGCTTCTTTCGCATTTTTTTGATCATGGACAATTTTTCGCTCACAACTAATGGTGCCGACGCCAACGGTGGAATTTTGGCGACACGAGCTCTCTAACGCTATCGCGTTAATATGTTCGGTTAGCTTGCTCCACTTCAAATGCACTACTAAGGCTTTCTTGTAGACTACGCATACGTGTTCAGAAAGTACGCTTCTATTTCCGAGTGCGTCTCTTCGATAAAAAACAAACAAACAAACAGTACACTCATTTACCCAGCTTTCCTGTCGCACCCTGCAAACCAAATCTAAATTTGACTCCGGATCAAGCTTGAATTTGACCTTAGTGCTCTTTGATTCAAGAGAACACCTAAAGAGAGGAGGCATTATGAACTTTTGCCTTGAGTGCGCGATTCGGTGAGATTGAATAAATCTAAGAATGCAATTCTGGAGAAAATAAATTATTCTACGATATTTAAAAGCTTAATTAGACTGAGTGAGTGCATGTAGGTTATCCCGATACCTTGAGTCCCAGTGAGCGTTAACCATAATGTATACTCTTGGAGTATAGAGGGAGCTGGAATACACGTGTGTGCGTGTGTGTGTGTGTGTGTGTGTGTGTGTGTGTGTGTGCGTGCGTATGTTTGCTGAGCTTAGCATATGCCAGGACGACAGATAAACAGAATAAAAAATTAGGCATAGTTTCCTTGATGCCATTACTGTATTTAACCACGTTTAAGCTCATGTTTTTTTCGAGAAGTGGTGTGCAGCCGCGGCTGCACAAGTAGCAGAATCGCTGTAGAGATTGGCTATTCCACTCAGCTTCTTTTAACTTGTCTGCTCGAGACCCGTGCGCTTAGATTTACGTGCGCGCTAGAGAAACGCATGTGGGCGAAATTTCTAGGACCCCCCCCCCCCCACTACAGCGTCTCTCGTAATCGTATATGGTCATTTTAGAACGTTAAGCCCCAACACTTTTCGTACCGTTTTACTTTCAGTAGTCTTTGCCCCACCGCGGTGGTCTTGTGACTAAGGTACTCGGCTGCTGACCCGTAGGTCGCGGGATCGAATCCCGGTGGCAGCTGCTGAATTTTTGGAGGAGGCGAAAAAGCTGTAGGCCCGTGGGCTCAGATATGGGTGCACGTTGAAGAACCCTTGGTGGTCAAAATTTCCGGATCCCTTCGCTACGGCGTCTCGCATAATAGGGTGGTTTTGGGATGATAAACACCACATAATAATCTATTTTTATTATTTTTATAACTGAACCCTGAACCTAATTGAGCAGACCACCCGCTGTTAACAAACAAGGGAGCGTCTCTATGCCGCCCAACTACAACCGTAAGTTATCTCGAGTGTTTTCTGTGCATTGCATCGGCGTGCACGCGGTCGTGAACGACATGTGCGCTTGCAGCGTGACACAGCTTTCTTGATAAGAAAGAAGGGACTACAGCTAAAAAAATCCAGCTGGCCACCTGACAATCATCGTTAAATGGCAATAGGATGCCTAAAATAAGTATTTTTTTAAGATTGTATATGAAAACCACCCCTTATTAGACGCCCTGCATAAATAAGCGTTCACTGCTAAAGATGAAAATTGTCACCCTGGTGCCTTCTTCTCATACCAAATTTGGCCCCAAACTTCTTGCTCTGCGTGATATCATTACGCCTAACCCAGACGGTTAGCGTCAGCCCTGCGGCTCAAGGCGGCAACCTAATCACGTTTTGCGGTATAGCCATAACTCTCTTCGACGGCGTCTGGACAAGCAAAATCAAGACTCTGCTGCCCGCGCATAACATATCGCCCGAGGCATACTCCTGCAACTCCTCGTTACTGGTGGAGTATGCCAGCACCTTTTGATGAACAGAAACAACAAAGGTGTGTGTGCCGAAGACCTGCGGTGCTAAACATCTGTGGTGCTAAAGTGGGCTGTAGGGCTACTCGCGTGGGATGTTCTTTCGTTTTCTCACTTATTTGCTCGTTATCTCAAGGAAGACACGTGTTGGTGATGTTTTCATTATTTAGAGAGTGAATGACTTCCTGTTACCAATGAGGAAGTCAGTTACTTAATTCACAGCTTTCTGTTACAGATGCAAAAACATATATTCCTTCATATACCGACTCCGTTAAAAAAATAAACTGCTCCGTGCACGTTGCATCATTAATTAGGCATGTCTCAAAACACTTTGACAAGAAAAAAATTTAAAAAGCTACTCTCCTGCCTGAAGAGGTTCGGTGCAGTGTTGCAGAATGAGCACCATGATTCCACTCCGGGGAATGGAAAATTTCCGCAGTTCCAGTTCTTTCAATTCTACGGAATGAAAAAGCTTAGCCTATTGCCATTCAAGGATGGCCATGCAGGTAAATTCTATTCCTACAATTTCTGAACGTAGAAAAAGCATATCTTGTTGGTTTTATTGAACTAGGACTGATAGTAACAACACAAAGCTTTTGTCATCAAATGCATTAGGAACTGCAAAAGTACGCAAAACGCATCACCACGGTCGAGTGATAGAAGCTTGGCGACTTATCTCGTGCAGTACAACCACGCTAATAGTTCCCAAGGGCGTAGTTCTCTCGCTACGTATAGTATACCATGCAAATATATTTGCATGGTCACAGCAGTCTTTAAAAAGTTTGTGAACATTTAGCAACGCATGTATTTTCTTGTTTAGAATTTATTTTACTATATACCTTCACAGCATTTTTTACTATACCCAGCAGCTAGTATAGAGCTTTAAAGTTTTGCCGTTATTAACCAAACATGCTTTCTTTCTTTTTTTAACTTGGTAACTACTAAGCTGCATACGTTGCCAGATCTCTCGTAAACATGACCGTATATCTTGCAATGCAGTTATCGTGACAGCCGTCAGAGAAATGCAGAACAACCCTAAATTTGTCAGTTGCTTTGGAAGAAAATGTTTCGTGCTAAGTAAGGACACACGTATATGCTAGTAGAAGGGCAGATGATAATGTGTAGAAAACATCGATTATTTTTTCGAAACTATATGGCTGCTAACCAGTACACAGTGCCAAAGTAGGAGCATAAATAGCCTTTAACGGCTGCTACAGTGGATACTGGCTAAGTCTTGACACCGAATATAGATACCAGCTATTTTTTGTTAATGAAAACTAATCAATTAACATGTGTATACTTGTAACTAAGAAAGCATTCGCCTAGTTACGAAGATGTCAATGAGCTCGATGTTTGTATTTTGAAACCACATATGTTTGTGCTACTGTCAACAATGTACTGTGTGCTCATTCTTTTCGGTTTATGAAGAAAGCCCGCGAAATATAAAAAAAATAACGCGCAACAGCTCTCCCACCGGCAAAAAAAAAAGAGGGACCCTCTAGTTTCGCTTTTACGAGTTCAACGTGATAGCGAAATTTAGCCTCTAGTTCGCCCTTGAATCGGCAAGTGCATACCTAATGATAATAATATGATTTGTTTTATAAGAACTTCATGAAACTTCATGGCTCGTTAGTTGTCGGACTGTACTTGACATGAATGTCCCGCAAGCACTCATTGATGTGCAGGACTGTGCCGTGTGGCCACTATCCTCTGCTAGAACGGCACTCTGCTCTAGTCGAGACACGTTTTTCACAGTGTCTCACAGATGACACACAGAAACACACACACACGTGCGCGCGTGCCAATGGTACATACAGGTTTTTGATCTAAAGCAAGAGTAGCATAGCCTCCAAGATACAAACAATGCGTTTGCTATCTCGGAGGCCTTAAAGAGTCTCACAATGCCTCACAGATTACAGCACAAGATCTAGCGTTTGCTGTTTTCCTGATCAACGCCTCTGGAAAGGCATGCTATGTTCTCCGCTAGATAGACATAGTTGGCCATTTTTAGAGTTGTTTGAAAATCCTGTGTGTTTTTAGTGGCGATGGCTATACCGACCCTCTTCAACGTAGTTTGATGCATGGAGGAAGGAAAAAATAAGGAGAGGCCCTATTCTATCCCAATGCATTGCGAGAAGTGTGGCGGAAGTGACGTCAAACTTATGGGGCAAACAAACTGGGATGGGGCAAATAAAACAGCAGACGCTCCTCGGCGTGCTCTCAGCGCTGTTTCGCTTATATGGTCCCGGCGTTACCTTAACGCGTATTGTATGATTTGCATGCAGTAAAATGTTGCGAGCACACCTTTTTAAGACTGTTCGTGCGTCACAGGCTTAAGCACGGCGTGCTGAAAAACTTCATGGAGTGTTTTTTTGCAACGGCACAGAAATCAGCGGTACGTGTTGGAATGAAAATCATTCAGCCTCTGCATCACTGTATTCGCACTCACCCGGCAGTGCCTTACGCGTTCTGCTCGCCGCAAGGCTTTTTTTTTCTCTCTTAGCCATATTTTCTGATCTACGGGCTGATTAACAGTTCTTTGCTCGTGTATAGTGTCAGTGTGGCAATGCACAATTTTGAGAGCTTGCTTCGTAGCTATTCCGTGCAATGCCAGCCTAGTACTTGACGTGCTTCACGTCGGTAAGAAAGCACAACTGCATTGTATACGTGATCGTGCACGTTAAGTGTGTATTTCCAGTGCGCACACAACTAACACGCAGCGAGCGCACACCGTACGCTGCATACACACTTAGTCGGGCAACAAGAAAAGTTTATTGCCCTTTCGTATGAACGACACAACTTCTACAAACACGTCACGATGCTTACAACAGTAAAAACGAAAGTTCGCGTATGTTCTCAGTTGACACAATGAATAAGAACCAACGGAGCGTACAGCTGAGAGCTCCGCATTCAATTTACATCAACAGTGAAGCAAACATACGTGAAAAAAATTGCCCGCAGCTTCCCTCGGGGGAACACTGAGGAGGATGCGGAGCATATAATTGGTTAACGGGGTGTTAAAGTGCGACTTACTTGGGTCGATGGCTAAATTGGTTAACGTGGTTGTGAAATGGGGTGTTAAATTTCGACTTACTTGGGTCGATGGCTAAATTGGTTAACGTGGTTGTAGGAGGGGGTGTTAAATGAGTGAACACGTACACACGTATGCGAAAGGGCGGCGCTGGTCGAAGGGACGTCGATCATTGTGTTTGTGGATTCGTTGGAATTCATTTCACCGCGACCTTGGACGTCGACGCGCCGTACAAACCAACCGACGAGCGGCAACTGAGCGAGCGAGCGCCGACCTTGAGTATATATACAGCACGACGGCGCATGCACTGTCAGCTGTTGAATGTTCTCGAAGCGCGACGCCACATGCGCGTCCACTGGAGAATCAGAAGAATTGTAGATGTCGAACGCGGTGTGTAGAGGAGGAAGGGTGCACAGATGGTGGAGGAGTGAAGCGCGCGCGGTGTGTAGAGGAGGAAGGGATGCACAGATGGTGGAAGAGTGGGCGACGGCGCGACGGCGCATGCGCGCGCGTCAGCTGTCGAATGTTCGAGAAGCGGTGTGGACGGCGCGGACGGCGCGGACGGCGCACTACAAGGCGCGAGTATAAGATGCTCCGCATCTAAAAGTGGCACCAGGTACATCCGGCGGTGCACGCGATTCGCACTGAGTTTACAGTTGGGCATCGCACAGCTTTTCTTTTAAAAACGCGCAAAAGAAGCAGCACTCGTGGATTGACTCGCTGGCGGCAGAGAACTGCTTCCAAGGCCGCTGCGGCAGCTCGTCCCCGGAAATCGCGAAGTGTTTATCTGCTTCTCCGCTGGAGGAAGTGCGGGTGTTTGCGATGCGGTGACTGCACGATTATGACGTCATGGCCTCTCCTATAGTTTTCCTTCCTCCATGGTTTGATTGACTCCTAAATGCGCTTACAAATCGCCGAATGGGATTGTTTTCGTCGTGACACCTGTCTAACCAAATGCGTTAACAAGACGTCTTCCACTACATGCCATGTATATAACGTTTTTATTCCTGCGCCATCATCCGGTAACATCGTGGCTTTGTGCAATAAAGAAAGAAAAAGAACATCGTGGCTTTGTGGTAGAAGACCTGCTTTCCAAGCAAATGGCCCGGGTTCAATCCTCAATGGCACAAGCAATTTCTCTTTTATTTTTATTTGCTTCTTTTTTATTTTTCGCTCATGGACGATTTTTCGCTCCCAACCAGTGGTGCCGACGCCAATGGCGGAATTTCTGCGACACGACCTCTCTCACGTTATTGCGTCAAAAGAAAAGAAAGCAGCGTCCTCAAATAAGCTTAGCCCCACCGCGGTGGTCTAGTGGCTAAGGTACTCGGCTGCTGACCCGCAGGTCGCGGGTTCAATTCCCGGCTGCGGCGGCTGCATTTCCAATGGAGGCGGAAATGTTGTAGGCCCGTGTACTCAGACTTGGGTGCACGTTAAAGAACCCCAGGTGGTCAAAATTTCCGGAGCCCTCCACTACGACGTCTCTCATAATCAAATGGTGGTTTTGGGACGTTAAACCCCACAAATCAATCATCCTCAAATAGGCTTACTGCAAGCAACCACTTTGCCTCGTTTCTGTTGCCAGTGAAGATTCCGCACATTGGAAAAGTACAGGGCGAGCGCCAACATCATGTGTCAAAATTTGCAGGGATTTCTTCCGCTTGATTGTACAGTACGGTCCACTCTTGGAGGGAACACGGTAACGCGTGGCTGGTGGCCCGCGTGGCGCAAACTGGCGGCGAGATTTGTAAACGCTGCGCATGCGCATAGACGCGAAAGAGTGGGGCTCACCGCCTTTCGTCTGCTACTTTCCGCTCCGGCACTTTCCATGCGCTGGATACAGCGTTCGCATTTCCGCATCCTCCCTGCCCCTCCCCGGGTAGTCAGCGTGCAGAAAAAAAGTGCCTGTCATTGTTGTGCTTTCTCGGCTTCTTTGTTGCAATTCATTTCATGGCCGAAGAGCCCATTTTGGATTACAGGCGATATGCAAAGAAAAGTCATGGGCTTATAGTATTTAGAAGCATGTTAAGGAAACACATCTTGCAGATACTTCAATGTATGCCACTGTGGCGTTACACAGAACTATATAATTGTTGTGGATCGCAATACGTAGCAAATGTTAGTTCTAACTCGCGTTACATTTCGTTTTCTTCGTTGAAGCGAAAACGCCAGAAGCTCCTAATTTCGAATATGTGATAGCATTCACTTTTTCGAAAATCATTACATTTCATCAATACGCGCTGAAAAATGGTGTTTATAAGACACTATGGAGTAAACAACAAAAAGTTAATTTCTCAAACTTAGACAGGTTGAGTTAGGTCAAACCTTTAGCCTCGAAACATTTGAATGATGCAAAGGTATTGAAACACATCTGAGCCTTGTCAAACACACAATAAAATGCAAATCTGTGTAATCAAAATAGGACTACGCATGACAGAACTTGGCAATGAAAAAAAGACATTAGTAATGCGGATGATTACGCTGGTAATGAGAAAATGGCCATTTTGCGATGCCAGTGACATCACGCAGGCTGTATTCCTTGGTGTACAGCTTGACTATTCGAAGCCTTTCGTCCTCAGGTACTCTAGCCATGCCGCTTCTAACAACTAGCTCCGCCGAAAATGTGATCAGCGAATAAATATGCCCTCAGCTGTGGAAGTCTGTGAAAGCGATAACGAAGCCCTTCCCTCGCGTAACCTAATGTTTGTGCTCACCAAAAATCTAATCGTAAGCTTTTCAAAAGCCGTTCGAACCAGCCAGCCGCTTTTGATAACAGGCATGGAAATTGATGGTCAATGAGGCGAGCACAGCGAGCTTGTCGCTAGCGCGAGCCGAGCGTAGGGCGGGGTAGTAGCAGATTACGCGGGCAAGTACCGCCCTTGCGGTTCTGCGCGCATGCTCCGCGTTTCCAAACCTCGCCAGCAGTTGGCGCCCCACGGACCGCCCGCAGCGTGCTCGCGTGTTCCCCCTAACAGTGGACCTTACTGTACGTTCATAACATCTTTATCTATATCTCACGGCCAACTGTTCTCATTGATAAGCCTCGCTGTGTAAGATCTAAGTGTGGCGGTTCTTGTGACTAAAAGGAACAGATAGTTGTGACTGGAAGAGACAATTAGCACGATTCGTTTCCTTTTAGGGGCGAATCTGCTTATAGCGGCACCCGTTCAACCCTCGTAGTAGTAGTAGTAGTAGTAGTAGTAGTAGTAGTAGTAGTAGTAGTAGTAGTAGTAGTAGTAGTAGTAGTAGTAGTGTGTAACTAGTCTTACATTTTGACCACCAAGGTGGTGCCGGTGGGAGCTTTCTTCTGTGTGTTGTTGAACAATAAATGTTCGCAGCGTGTGCGTCAACTAAAAGCCGAACTCTCCTGTCTCTCATTTCCCCTTAGCAGCCATTGGCATGTACATTGAGCACTATCTCACAAGAAAGGGTTGCTACGTTATACTCGCTGGGCCTAACTTCCTTGGCTTTTGGAAAGTTTTAGCGAGCGTTGGACCGCAGTGCCATGAATATAGTGAACTAGTACATACCAGGAACTCGCGGTGGTTAAAGGTGGGAAGTAGACACGAAGCGCAAGCCGTAAGAAAGTGTGCGTGTGCCTCCTCTCGTTTAGTCCTTGGAATGTCTGCTGGATGGCGGTGCTTCTATATGCGGAATATATAATGAAAAGATGCGAGATGGTGGTACTTGGAGTAATGAATAGGTGGACGAACGGACACACAGACAGATCCATGGCCGGACGCACGGATGGCTGCACGGACGGATGGATCCATGGAAGGACGCAGGGACGGACGCACAGATGGACGTGCGGACGTACGAACACTGACGGGCGGACGGACGCACGGGTGGCCACACAGACGCACGCATGGACGGACGGAAGCAAGAACGAATGGACGGACGGATGCTTCGCCCCACTCTCTATCATTCACTCCGCGGATATGCTGAAATTTTTTCCTTTTAATTTTTTTTCGTTGATACTGGTTATCTCAAGCTAACCTATTTGAGGTGCGCTGCTTTCTTTGGTGCGATAATACGCGCCACAGTCTTGTCAAGTGTCACATTTCATATTTCTCGGGCTCTCTTTATGAACAACAAAGATTAGCTCGCAATTAGTACGTTGTTGAAAAAGGCACAGTTGGGTGCAATTTCCACAAGCGCACATCTGCCTCAGTGAAATTTCGATAAATGCTGCATGTATCTTTGATTTACAAATATAGTTATGACTTAATAATTAATTGTCAATAACAAAAAAATAGTAGTAGCCACTACAGTATACTGAGAACAATATGCATAAGGTTTGCTTAGCATAACGCTGTACCTCTTTTTTAAAAGGCTGCTTCTCCTGCGTCGCACGGGGCAGCAGCCGAAGTGACATAACATAAGTGACTTCTGCGCCGCATGGAAGTAACGTCACCTTTAAAAAGTAACTTGAAGCTAGGTAACTATTTAAAAATTATAATATAACGCGTTGAACCTACACAAATATTGTTAATGAATAAGGGTTTGCCCAGTCAGTTAACGCATATTTGTTAATTAAACACACATGACAAGCATTTTTAATCTAGGTGGTGTCATGGGGCAATGCGGCTGTGAAAGATATAGCAGTGGAAATTATGGCAGCTGCGTTGTGTGGTGGTGATAAGAACTTTGCTAAAAACTCCAGCGCTTGGCCTCGGCCTAGGCCGCCCCCGAGGAGGACCGGAAACCCTGTCTCCTCCCTGCCGCATGGGCTTGCTGGATGGCCCACAGTTGATACTGGAGGTTGGAGCTGCGTGGTGCTGCCGTCCACCACGGCGCCGCTTCATCTGGGTGTGCGCCATAACGTTTCTCAGCATAAAGAGGGGATTATTGCTGTTGGACGTACTGCATTTTCTAGATTTCAATGCCAAAACGTAATGTTCTCGAAGGTGAAGGTGTCCTTTTTGCCGAGCACTTCGGAGGAGGAGGAAGAAAGTTTAAGCGGAAAGACAGGGAGGTTAGCCAGTTCTTAGACCGGCTGGCTACCCTGTGCTGGGGAAAGGGGTGAGGGGAATGATAGATGTTAAAAAGAAATGTTGCGAAGAGAGGGAGAAATTACAAAAAAAAATTGCCCGCAGCTTCCCTCGGGGGAACACTGAGGAGGATGCGGAAGCGGTTCCGCCAACAGTTTGGCCGGCGCTGGTCGAAGGGACGTCGATCATTCTGTTTGTGGATTCGTTGGCATTCATTTCACGGCGACTTCGGACGTCGACGCGCCGTACGAACCAACGGACGAGCGGCAACTGAGCGAGCGAGCGCCGACCTTGAGTATATATACAGCGCGACGGCGCATGCGCTGTCAGCTGTCGAATGTTCTCGAAGGAGAAGCGCGCGCGCGGCACAGATGGCGACGGCGCGACGGCGCATGCGCTGTCAGCTGTCGAATGTTCTCGAAGGAGAAGCGCGCGCGGCACAGATGGTGGGCGACGGCGCGACGGCGCATGCGCGCGCGTCAGCTGTCGAATGTTCGAGAAGCGGTGCGGACGGCGCGGACGGCGCACTACAAGGCGCGAGTATAAGATGCTTCCGCATCTAAAATTGCGACAGAGGAAAGGCAACATCAAAGAGTATAAGACACTAAAGTCTGTCTCTGAGGCCAGTTGTCCGCAAAAAGCGCAGCAAAGCTTTCAAAGCCTTCTGGGCTGAGGATGGGCTTGGCCAATAACCCAGAATCCTTTGTTCCGACAAAGGCCGATTGTCTAGTCTATCCAGAGCTGCAGTGAGTTCTTGTCTTTGCACGTTGAAATAGGTGCACTCACATAGAAGGTGCGCGATGGTTTCTTCGCAACTGCAGTAAGTGCATGTAGGAGAGCTGGCCATCCCGATGAGATAAGAGTATGCGTTCGTGAAGGCCACTCCGAGCCACAGGCGGCATAGAATAGTCTCCTCAGCTCGAGATATCCTTGGGGGAAGACGAAGCTGCAGATCGGGATCCAAGTTATTCTTCATTTTGGTTGTCACGAAGGGGGAGGTCGACGATGAAATAAATGTTTTCGCACAGTTCACGTGTGCATGTCCTCACGCACAAGAAACCTCAATGCGGACGCGAAGTGTTTTTACGACGCCTGCGGTCTCCGAACGCCAAGCTCCTGCAAGGTACGCTTCTTCGCAAAGTGCGAACATGTACGACCGTTATCATCCGTTGCTATATAGGTAAATCCTTCCGTGCTGTCACGGGGCATGCGTGTTATTAAGCTAGGCAAAGTGTTTGGCACTCTTCTGTAGATAGGTTGGCTAATGCAGTCGGCATTTGCCATTGGGCATCGTTTATAAAGCGCCGATCACCTAGAACATTACGGTGCATGTGAGTATTTTAAAGTGACCTGCTGATTATCTCGTAAGGTGGTCACGGTACACTGAGCCACACAAAAAGGTGTCCTGGGATATTTGGCATCGCTACGGGGCAGTGTGCTTTTGTCATCGGAACTTTGATGAAGCGTGCAAATCTACATTATTGACACATGTGCCCAGGAAACTGATCAATGCTACCTAGATAGTTTCAGGCCTGCTCACTGTGTCGGCCACGGGCTCTAACGTTACTCCGTTCAGACCGGTGTGTTTCGCTGCACAGACGTGCCTATACGCTTGCTGTCGTCGCTCGACAGACACGGATTGCCTCGGCCGACGAAAATTTTCATGGCGTGCCAGCGTTCTTGTTGGCGATTTGAGAAGACCATATTTTTCTGTGTCCGTGAACTGCAGCGTGGATATGTGAGATGTATTGTGCACCTGATATTCGCAATCTGTACGGCCGGAAATCTGAACTGTTGGGCGATGATGCGTGGCGAATGGTCGCTGCAAAGGGACTGATGCTGCGAGTGTTCTCGTTTCGTAAGGACTATCCAAGAATGAAATGGGAGCATGTCGTTCGTCAAGATGACGCCAACTTCCGTTTGCTTCCAAACTCGAAGGTATGCGTGTCCATACCACATATTTCTAAGTCGTTCTAATGGCCCCATCGCCAGTATGTTCCGTTCTTGCTCCAAAATAAAGGTGTCATGTGTACTTCTGGCTTGTTGGCATAGGCCCTGTCATTAAATTAATAAATGTGTGTTGCAGAACATTTTTAGAACAGGCTTGTTTCCTTCAGGGTCAGTAAACATTTGGCAACTGGTGATTAGCGCCGCGGACCTCTGTACACTTGGTTGATCAAAATGGAAGTAACGCTGTTGCATATTACTTGATGCATCGTTTTTGTGAATTGTATTTTCTTGCCGGAATTCACATCACGTTATTGCAGTATTATTGTGGTCAGCACCTTAGTCTGATGTGTTTCTTTGAAATTGAGATGCGTGTGGACACTTACGCTAAAGCGCTTTCTTATTGGTTTTCAGGTCTGTAATCTCTACTTCAAGCTAGAATAATAAAGAAACACTACCAAAAAATATACCGATACAAGAACCGGTAGTGCGGTAGAAGCGCCCACAGGGGCCACACAGTTTAATATAGACCCAGTACTAACAGTTTTTTTATGCCCTAAGGTGACCGACTATACGCACCACTGGGAAAGGGACCTGAACAAAACAGGAAACACTGCTTCTTGTGTCGGTCACAAGAGGTTTTTGTTAAACAAAAGATTTTGTTTACTTTTGCAATGGTCATCACCTTGATATTGTGCTAAGTATTTTAATTGTGGCGTCAGCCCACAATCTCCTAAATAACTACGGGTCTATGAAGACGGATGTTCGAAATAGTACAAGTAAACCTGCAGAAACTTTGCAAATAAGTAGACAGTTTCCTTGCATGCTATAGATAGTGTGTGTCTCCATTCATGGGTAAATAAGCAATGAATAAAATTTTCCGTATTTAATTTGTCAATTTGTTACTCTAGCCCCGCCGCGGTGGTCTAGTGGCTAAGGTACTCGGCTGCTGACCCGCAGGGCGCGGGTTCGAATCCCGGCTGCGGCGGCTGCATTTCCGATGGAGGCGGAAATGTTGTAGGCCCGTGTGCTCAGATTTGGGTGCACGTTAAAGAACCCCAGGTGGTCTAAATTTCCGGAGCCCTCCACTACGGCGTCTCTCATAATCATATAGTGGTTTTGGGACGTTAAGCCCCACATATCAATCAATCAATCAATTTGTTGCTCTATAAAATTCACTCCAATAGATAGACCACACGCTCGATGGCGTTAATCTCTGGCTTTTTTGTGGTAAAAATGGCTCATAGGTTAATCTCCAAATGCTTTAAAGCGCAATGCATTACTTAAATCAGTGCCTTTTTTTTACCTTAAAGGCTGACTAAAGCTGTTAAGCATGTAAAACGTGCCGCGAACTGTTTATCTCTTAACGGGAGACGATTGTGGCAATGAATTCACAGACTTCGTACGCGTGCTCACTTGGGAAAAACAAGTGACGTCACGGCGGGAGTGAGCAGGCCTTATAATCTTCTAGGTGGCATTGAACTAATGCAGTCAGCTCCATTTGAATTAAGCGTGTCTTCCTGCGTAATGAAGACAATGAATTCGCAAAAGAGTGTATCATAATAAGTATAGCCAATTCTGCGAGGTTCATCAAACACACAATATCAAAGGGCCTGTAGACAAGACCAATAGGAGCGCATTCAGCCGCAAGTCCGGCTGACGGCAGGCCGATGAGGCGATGAGGAGACACACTGAAAGCCACGTAGTGGCGTCATCGCATGCCGAGTTGATGAAGCCACGTCCCATTCGTACTATTCAAACGAAGCGCCTAACCGCAAAAGTTCATGACGTCAATTTCGTGTGACGCAGCAGCCGTTTTTTTGTGAAGGTGGCTCATGTGCCGCGCGACGCAGCAGACCCTGGCTTTTTGAAATCATGCTGCGTGATAACTGGGGCAGCCTGTATACTTCTATAAGATATGTGGCAATGTACGTGCAAATATAAACGCGCGTTAGCTAAAAAAAACTAGTAATCTAATATTTATTGGAGTCAGCACTTGCACGAACTATTTAGCAACCTGCAATTCCTGTAATATGCTTTATACCTTTATTTACTAGGAGGTCAGTGCTCATTCTGACAAGTAAACGGTTAGTATTTAGTTATTAAATATGCACAGCCTTTTTTAGAGTTTGTTTAAACGAATGGTGAAGTTTTAATATTGTTTAAGCTTAAATGAACTATTGTTAAAATGACCCCTTAGCGAATTTGCGTAGAGATTTGAGGAGGCACGCCTCGTTATGTGGAATCAATCGCCTGCTTTGGTTGGCTGCCCGAACCAATGCTTTCCAAAGTCTATTCTACCTCTCTCTGTGTACGATTCATCTTGTAGAGTGGTTCATCGCACACACAATTCACAGAACACCCTGTTCGTCGTGTATGAATGTGTGCTGCGCTGACCTACAAATGATATAGTTCCGGGCTAAGGTGCCTGTGTGTGGAAGCAGGGAGGAGAGTATTGCAAAAAAAAATGTGGGGGGGGGGGAAGAGGCGGGAGGTTGTATGTGATGAGACGACGCGTAAGCTGGTATATCAAAGCTTGCAGTAAACACAAGCGGCGCACTAGCCTCAATATGCATCGCAATTTAGAGAAGTGCTTTATTCAGAGTGCGTCCGATTCACCGAAAGCGGCAGAAAAAAACACAAAGTAAAGGATGGGAAGACACCAGATACCGAGGGCATAAATCACAAGGTGTAAGGTGAGTATTCTGCCACCGTAGTTTTGCACAATGGATACCATGGCGAAGAACAGTGGTTACGCCAAGAATAGAAAGAACTTCGGAGCAACACAGTCTTTACAGGGTGTCCCGCAAAACCTGAGCCAAGAATTTGAACATGAAAGACACTTCAGTGGCGAATCGTACCAAACATGTACTACTTGCACTATGCTGTAGGTAATCGGGCTATTTTTATTTCTTTCAATACAAATTATTTATCCTTTTTAAGTACCTAATTTTAAATTATTGACAGTAAAACCAAAATATGAACACTGAGATGCAGAGCACTTCCAGACACCACCGACTCAATTGTTTGCTGTACGATACGTCTAGCGCCGCTGTTTTTTTTTCGCGTTTTAAACAAGCCTATGGCAGCGCTATAACACTGCACTCTCGGTCCGTCACTCTGCTTCTTAATTTTTCCTATTTCACGACTTTCTTTACAACGTAGAAAAAATAACAGCGAGGAATGTATCGCACCGAAAACAGTTTAGTCGGTGGTTTCTGAAATTGCTCTACATCTCAGCGTTCATATTTCGAGTTGACAGCCCATGATTAAAAAGTTTGGCAATTAAGAATTTTAACTATTTAGTATGAATAGAAGTTAAAAAACAGCCTGAGTAGCTACAGGCTAGTGCGAGTAGTACGCGTTTGGTTCAATTCACCTCCTCAGTGCCTTTCACTTTCAATTTTTTGGCTCAAGTTATGTGGGACACCCTGTATAAGGACAGAATAATAGTAGATGCGGTGCTTATAATTGTACCATGCTTGTAATCAGCCAAGCCTTTTTAAATCATAGCTTATTCTTCAATTCGAGGGTCTCATTTACTAAAGTTCGAAGTTTGAAGAACAGCATGTCGACAAACATGTGCTCTATATTCGAAAAAATACGTGATTTCCTTCCCACTTCCATTCCGTGAAAAATTGCTTTGATTCCATTCCCATTCCACTCCTTCAAGTCTTGTCGTGATTCTACTCTCATTCCAGTGCGGGGTCGCGAAAATGTGGAATGATTCCGGATTCATTCCAATTCCGGAGTGGAAACTCCGCAACACTGGTTTGGTGCATTGATAACAGTTGGTAGTCTCCACTTCTCCCTCCCATGTGTGACGCTATTTTAAGACGTGGCTACACTGCCTTTCTGTAAATAAACCTGTCTCTCTCTTATAAGTTCACGTTTGAACTTCGTGCTGTGCAGCTACAATATTGGATCACCAACTGACTTTTAGTCAGCCACTTTTATCTGTATGTGTCCTGAAGGAACACACCCTTGCTGAGAATCTAGAGGCTGGCCACCAACTATAAGTTATCGTTCTCTGACCAGACTCTCCGACAGCACTTTTGACATTTGTGTGTCACGAATCGATTCAATTCTTGCACACTTTCGGCTGATGTTCTGAAGGATTTGTTGCAAGTCACTACGAGCATAGGTGTGCGCAACGTTCCCCTTCACGGAAGCTGAAGGTTCTTAGCTGCCCCGCCCACCTCTCAGGCAACTATAGATAGAGAGAGACGCCCCCCCCTGTGCGCCCACCAATTTATGCATAGATTCTTTAGAAGTACAATACCATTTGCAAATCGTACATTGCTAAGGTGCTCAGGGCTGTTCTACACTCCGGTCACTTCCCACTCGTTGAGGTTGAATATTTCGTGTCACGCCATGGATACTGAAGATATTGCTCTTCCCGGTCTTACCTCCTTTTGGTCGTAACTTTCTTCCTTTTCTTATTGAGATATAATGTAGCTTAATTGTTTTCATCAATATTGCTTAGGTATTCGCGGCTGATTCCATCACAAAAATGGTGGGAAAGCATACTGCAAAACAGGCTAGTGGGGGAGTAAGGCATCAACTGCCCGTATAGTAGAGGAGAGATGATGGCGAAATTCGCGGAAGGAATTCACTACCAATAATAGATAATTTTTCTACGGAGTGCAATATTAGGAAGCAAAACTTAAAACTCCCTAAGGGGCAAACAAGAAATATATTTCAGTCTGCACCAACCACAAGATAGTGCAGGATGTAGAAGTGCTTAATGCGGTTACAGACAGTGATCAAAGTTGAGTGAGATCTAAAATGGCTTTCTCAAAAAAAAATATTTGCAACGAGGAAACACGTAAAACAAATGCAGAGTAACGGTAGATAAATCAACTTAGTTTGGTCTTCGTGATCAAACATGGGGTCTTAGAACAGGAATACAAGGGTAACTTAGAAATATTAATAAAAAGATTACTCTTATTATTCAAGTGGGACGTATAGGGCACCAATGCAGCAAGTAAATGTTTTGAGCTATGAAACCACGTGCTCAAAAAATCACAAGCAAGACATATATAAGTGAAGAGACGTAACAGAATTGGCTCAACTGTCAAAGGCGATGAAGTGAACAAGTTATCATCATCATCATGTGAAGTGCACGCAATTGGATCTCCTCGTAAAGGGAGCGGTACTGTTTGAAAGAATATGTCCGAGTTTCCCCTATAATTCTAATGTATTCGAATGCGAGGTCTTTTGGTCCTCAGTAATTAGCTGACTGTTGAAAAAATACCAGCATGTGCAAGGTAAGTGACAAAAAAAACAGTGAGTCCCTTCATTTTGTGTACAGTTAGCAGTTAGTTAAGATATATATATATATATATATATATATATATATATATATATATATATATATATATATATATATATATATATATATACAATATCAATCCACGTTATAGTTATTGAGATTCCGCAGTGGAAGGCTCCGTCCATTTCGACCACCTGGGGTTCTTTAACATGCGCCTAAATGTATGCACACGGGCCTCAAAGCTTTTTGCCGCAATGAAAAATAGGGCTGCCGCAGCCAGGGGTCGATTCGACGACCTGTGGCTCAACATTTGAGAAGCATCACCACTAGACCAACGTGGCAGGTGGTCGCGCTCCGTGTTCAACATGGGAGTGCCTCAGATTGCTCCGAGATGGATCATGGTGCTCTGAAAGAACCAGCCACAGCACTCGATTCTGACCAGCCGAACATGACGTGCGTGGCCAGAGCACTCTGCAGCGTTCAAAAGCGACCAGCGGAAATGACCAGTCTCCGTAGAATTGAAGAGCCTGCTCCAATGTGTACGCGAACTTAGTAGAAACAAAGGTGAACATCTGCGGAACATACATGGTTTCAAGGTATGGACCAGTACCCAATAGAACACAGTGGTTCACCGCCATGAAGGATTCAGGCACCCCTTGTAGACCATTAGAAGCGATAAGGAATCCATAACAGCGGGAAAAAACAGACGGGGGAGGGGGAGGGGTTACAAGTTAGCACATCACGCAGCGGGAAATAAGTGATTTTTTTTTCTCCCTAACAAAGAATGGTCAAACCAAAGTTTCATGTCAATTCTGAGCAGCTTGCCAATAAGTTTGTGGTCTGCAGCCACATTGAATCTTTTTCTAGCTACGTTCGATCGTCTAATATGTAAGCCTAGAAAAAGTATGCTTTCATTCATACTGCGTGCATGCACATGCCATGGAAAGCTGCAACAAAAGCATTGCAACCTTCTCATGAAAAAGAAAAACAATAAGTCAGCTCCACCGCAATGTAGAAATTTTATGGCAAGAAACATACAAAAAGCCACATTGTGTGCCTCTAAAAATGCGTTTTTCTTTAGAGGGTAGGCTTTACAGATCTCCAAAAATCGGACCCCCATTTGAAAACCACTGCGATAGAAAAACCGGAAAGCTGGTACTTTCCCTTCACTGCAGGCACAGTACCAGTACGGGAACAGCAGACTTCGAAATACATATTCGAACCAAAATATCACTAGAGGTCCACATGATTCTCCAGAGCATAAGGCGAAGCCTCAGCCATAAGGCAACTACTAAAATGCTCTATAGCATTCCCCCTCCACTGTACCTGGAAGCGCTATAGAGAAGCGCACAATATACTGATTTAGGTGCATCGCACTAGGAGTAGATTCACCCCACCTGGGTGACAGTGGATGTTTGTTTCATACAACAGCGTGGGAGAACCAACAACGCTAATAACTTTCGGCCTCCTTCACTCAAACAGTTGCCGGCTAAGCTAGCAGAAAAAAAACAGACCACATACTCCTGAAAAAGACAGTTTAGAAGGTGAAAATCTCATGCCCGGCTCCTGGCTTAGATTTAGTAGCGTATATCTGAACGCAAGATGTACTCCGCAAACAGAAAATGGATGCTGTATGTGCTCTCCACAAACTCCATTTCGCGCACATTCAAACTTGCGCCTGATATGGGCTTTCCAGTAAAGCACTCGAAGATCCTCTATTGTCGCGAAAGGGAAAATACAGAACGTTTTTAAAAACTTCGTCAGCAGCCGATCAATGCGCATCAACTGAATAGCAAGTGCTTAGACCCCATATTACGGGCTTATCATGACCGCAATAGGCAGTACTGGCGTACACTCACTGTTTAACCTGACCATTACTCTGTCCCCCAAGAAGGAAGCAAAATATGAGGAAAAGAACGGCAGAGGGGTTAGCCAGCATCAATAAAATAGATGGCACCCGGAGCGCCTTTATATGACGACGACATCACCGTTTGTGCTACCTGTGGCAGTTTTATTAATATGAATACTAAGCTTCAGGCCGCCTCCATGACGTTACGGACCATCCGCCAGCTGAAGACCTGGCGACGGAACGCAATAATAAGCTTCATAAGCTTCAACCTTCGTAATTCAAAAGCCCGCGCGCTCTCTATACGATTGAACCAGATTTTTATTTCTAAAAATAAGTAGCCGTTAGCTTGAGGAGAGGGCGGACTTACACCACACGGTATGATCTTGTACGAAAATAATAGCCGAATATATACCCCCCCCCCACACACACACACATATATATATATATATATATATATATATATATATATATATATAAGGGAAAGAAGTGTATACCTAAGGGCTCGTTTTTCCGTGTTTTAACACAATATTAATGAGATATAACAGACAGTAATGCCAAGGAATGTACAGGGGAAGTTATTAAAACCAATGGAATATAAATAAGAAGAAAGAAAAGTGGATGAAAAAATTACCAACTGTGAGCAGGAATCGAACCTACGACCTTCGAATTACGCGTTCGATGCTCTAACCACTGAGCTATCACAGCGGCCCTCCCTCCATCCACTTTTTTGGGTTTATCTGTGAATTTAGAAGTAGGAGTGACAGTCAGCGCCATCTATAAGCCAAACAACGAGTGTGAAACACTCTTATGCGCATGTTTGGCGCCACGTAGCACGTGAACTTATTATGAGTGGGCAGCTGATTAATTGTCCCTCTTATACAACCTAAACGCACCAAGTCTGTCAGTACGAGACCCTCGTTCAATGAAATAAGGGAAAGAAGTGTATACCTAAGAGCTCGTTTTTCCGTGTTTTAACACAATATTAATGAGATATAACAGACAGTAATGCCAAGGAATGTACAGGGGAAGTTATTAAAACCAATGGAATATAAATAAGAAGAAAGAAAAGTGGATGAAAAAATTACCAACTGTGAGCAGGAATCGAACCTACGACCTTCGAATTACGCGTTCGATGCTCTAACCACTGAGCTATCACAGCGGCCCTCCCTCCATCCACATTTTTGGGTTTATCTGTGAATTTAGAAGTAGGAGTGACAGTCAGCGCCATCTATAAGCCAAACAACGAGTGTGAAACACTCTTATGCGCATGTTTGGCGCCACGTAGCACGTGAACTTATTATGAGTGGGCAGCTGATTAATTGTCCCTCTTATACAACCTAAACGCACCAAGTCTGTCAGTACGAGACCCTCGTTCAATGAAATAAGGGAAAGAAGTGTATACCTAAGGGCTCGTTTTTCCGTGTTTTAACACAATATTAATGAGATATAACAGACAGTAATGCCAAGAAATGTACAGGGGAAGTTATTAAAACCAATGGAATATAAATAAGAAGAAAGAAAAGTGGATGAAAAAATTACCAACTGTGAGCAGGAATCGAACCTACGACCTTCGAATTACGCGTTCGATGCTCTAACCACTGAGCTATCACAGCGGACCCTCCCTCCATTCCACTTTTTTGGGTTTATCTGTGAATTTAGAAGTAGGAGTGACAGTCAGCGCCATCTATAAGCCAAACAACGAGTGTGAAACACTCTTATGCGCATGTTTGGCGCCACGTAGCACGTGAACTTATTATGAGTGGGCAGCTGATTAATTGTCCCTCTTATACAACCTAAACGCACCAAGTCTGTCAGTACGAGACCCTCGTTCAATGAAATAAGGGAAAGAAGTGTATACCTAAGGGCTCGTTTTTCCGTGTTTTAACACAATATTAATGAGATATAACAGACAGTAATGCCAAGGAATGTACAGGGGAAGTTATTAAAACCAATGGAATATAAATAAGAAGAAAGAAAAGTGGATGAAAAAATTACCAACTGTGAGCAGGAATCGAACCTACGACCTTCGAATTACGCGTTCGATGCTCTAACCACTGAGCTATCACCAGCGGCCCTCCCTCCATCCACTTTTTTGGGTTTATCTGTGAATTTAGAAGTAGGAGTGACAGTCAGCGCCATCTATAAGCCAAACAACGAGTGTGAAACACTCTTATGCGCATGTTTGGCGCCACGTAGCACGTGAACTTATTATGAGTGGGCAGCTGATTAATTGTCCCTCTTATACAACCTAAACGCACCAAGTCTGTCAGTACGAGACCCTCGTTAAATGAAATAAGGGAAAGAAGTGTATACCTAAGGGCTCGTTTTTCCGTGTTTTAACACAATATTAATGAGATATAACAGACAGTAATGCCAAGGAATGTACAGGGGAAGTTATTAAAACCAATGGAATATAAATAAGAAGAAAGAAAAGTGGATGAAAAAATTACCAACTGTGAGCAGGAATCGAACCTACGACCTTCGAATTACGCGTTCGATGCTCTAACCACTGAGCTATCACAGCGGCCCTCCCTCCATCCACTTTTTTGGGTTATCTGTGAATTTAGAAGTAGGAGTGACAGTCAGCGCCATCTATAAGCCAAACAACGAGTGTGAAACACTCTTATGCGCATGTTTGGCGCCACGTAGCACGTGAACTTATTATGAGTGGGCAGCTGATTAATTGTCCCTCTTATACAACCTAACACGCACCAAGTCTGTCAGTACGAGACCCTCGTTCAATGAAATAAGGGAAAGAAGTGTATACCTAAGGGCTCGTTTTTCCGTGTTTTAACACAATATTAATGAGATATAACAGACAGTAATGCCAAGGAATGTACAGGGGAAGTTATTAAAACCAATGGAATATAAATAAGAAGAAAGAAAAGTGGATGAAAAAATTACCAACTGTGAGCAGGAATCGAACCTACGACCTTCGAATTACGCGTTCGATGCTCTAACCACTGAGCTATCACAGCGGCCCTCCCTCATCCACTTTTTTGGGTTTATCTGTGATTTAGAAGTAGGAGTGACAGTCAGCGCCATCTATAAGCCCAAACAACGAGTGTGAAACAATCTATGCGCATGTTGGCGCCACGTAGCACGTGAACTTATTATGAGTGGGCAAGATGATTAATTGTCCCTCTTATACAACCTAAACGCACCAAGTCTGCAGTACGAGACCCTCGTTCAATGAAACTAAGGGAAAGAAGTGTATACCTAAGGGCTTCGTTTTCCGTGTTTTAACACAATATTAATGAGATATAACAGACAGTAAGCCAAGGAATGTACAGGGGAAGTTATTAAACCAATGGAATATAAATAAGAAGAAAGAAAAGGGATGAAAAAAATACCAACTGTGAGCAGGAATCGAACCTACGACCTCGAATTACGCGTTCGATGCTCTCTAACCACTGAGCTATCACAGCGGCCCTCCCTCCATCCACTTTTTGGGTTATCTGTGAATTTAGAAGTAGGAGTGACAGTCAGCGCCATCTATAAGCCAAACAACGAGTGTGAAACACTCTTAGGCATGTTTGGCGTCACGTAGA